>JAPWDM010000009.1:19067710-20267710 GCA_035578155.1 Brachynemurus nebulosus
AATTTGTTTTGAGGTCCCTAGAAATTGAAAATAATAGTCACTAAATTTTATATATATATATATATATATATATATATATATATATATATATATATATATATATATATATATATATATATATATATATATATATATTAGGGTGGCGCAAAAAAACCATATATTTTTCTTTTTTTTGTCTCATAGGAAAAAAAGTTAATTTAGCTCGGTTTAAGAATGCTCACCAAAAATTAGCTCGATAAAAAATTTTTTAGGGGTCGCTCAAAACTTTTTAAAATTTGAAAATGGGCCAAAAATCGATTTTTGATTTTTATCAAATTTTTTTTCTCATGCCTGCATATGTTTGTACATTGAATAATAAAAAATTCCTCCAAATTTTAACTCAAAAAATTGATAATAAAAGGTCGCTCAAGAGTACTGAAAGTTTTTCAAGTTAAAATATTTAATATTTTTTTGCGTCCCTAAAAAATATTAAATATTTTGACTGACCTGAGCGACCTTTTATTATCAATTTTTTGAGTTAACATTTGGAGGAATTTTTTATTATTCAATGTTACAAACATATGCAGGGATGAGAAAAAAAGTTTGATGAAAAACAAAAATCGATTTTTGGCCCATTTTCAAATTTTAAAAAGTTTTGAGCGACCCTTAAAAAATTTTTTGTCGAGCTAATTTTTGGTGAGCATTCTTAAATCGAGCTAACTTAACGTTTTTTCCTATGAGACAAAAAAAAGAAAAATATGTGGTTTTTTTGCGCCACCCTAATATATATATATATATATATATATATATATATATATATATATATATATATATATATATATATATGTGTCCGCGCGATAACTCTCGAACGAAGTATCCAATTTTTACGAAACTTGGTGAAAACATTGAAAGTCCCAAACCCTTGGATGAGTTTGTCAGCCAGACACGTCGGATGCCAGGGACATTGGTTTTGTTCTTGAAAAAAATTAGTTTTTGCCAAAATTTCCACTTATTCAAAAATTTTTGAAAACTTGAAAGTCGTCCAAGAATGGAATTCAGCTATTACAGCCACTGTCATGACGCGACTTAAACCCGGGACCATGGCAGAAATTTGTTTTGAGGTTCCTAGGAACCGAAAATAATATTCACTCAAATTTATATATATATATATATATATATATATATATATATATATATATATATATATATATATATATATATATATATATATATATATATATATATATATATATATATATATATATATATATATATATATATATATATATATGTATATGTATTTAAATATATATGTGTCCGCACGATAACTCTCGAACGAAGTATCCAGTTTTTACGAAACTTGGTGAGGACATTGGAAGTCCCAAACCCTTGGATGAGTTCGTCAGCCAGACACGTCGGATGCCAGGAACATGGTTTTTGATCTAGCAAAAAATTAGTTTTTTGCGAAAATTTCCACTTATTCAAAAATTTTTGCGAAATTTTTTTACACCATTTAAAAGAGAAGAAAAAATTACATAAAATACCCCTGTCGCAGCATCCTGCATAACATAGCGAATTTCCATTTACAAAAGTACGTTTTTCTCGGAAACTAGTTGATATAGAGTAATTGTAAATAAAAAAGACCTTCTTTATGTGATTTTTCCGCCTCATTCCGCCAAATTTTTTCACGAAAAATGTCCAAAACCCCGTAAACGTTTTCACGAAATTTCTTAAAAATAAGATGTTTCGTTCTTGAGTTGTCGTGCGGACACTTAGTAAACATATATATAAATGTGTCCGCACGATAACTCAAGAACGAGACATCTTATTTTTAAGAAATTTCGTGAAAACGTTTACGGGGTTTTGGACATTTTTCGTCAAAAAAATTTGGCAGAATGAGGCGGAAAAATCACATAAAGAAGGTCTTTTTTATTTACAATTACTCTATATCAACTAGTTTCCGAGAAAAACGTACTTTTGTAAATGGAAATTCGCTATGTTATGCAGGATGCTGCGACAGGGGTATTTTTAGAATCCAAAATAATCTATAGAATCAGTAAAAAATACTATTCCGTGCAGAAGTATTATTATAAGGTAATCGTGCATAAATAAAACAAACATTGAAAAATGGCCAAAGTCAACCATGGTGGCCCAAGTCATCCAATTTTACGGTAGTGAATAATCCAACTCATAAAACTATTCCCTTTCTAGCGTTTTACTTGGCCTTCGTAATTTTATCCACAATTTTATAATAGAATATATTCTTTGCAAAAACTTAGATGTAAAGTGTGTGGTTTTTACTCGTGGCAACATCTTTACATAGAAATTCTTTTATGAGAGTATAAACGTTAAAAAACTGATAGAAAAGTTGTATTGGATTTGATTCAATCATAAGCGTAATTTAGTAGAGGTTAGAGGGCGCACGGCCCACCCCAGAAAGAAGGATAACGTCATACGTCCATCATGATATCTAAAATACCTCTGTCGCAGCATCCTGTATAATATAGCAAATTTTCGTTTATAAAAATTACTTTTTCTCAAAAACCCACATACATCTTATGTGATTTTTTTACTCTTTGCTATGGTGAAAAAAATTTCCAAAAACTGTTGAATTGGCTGTAATAGCTGAATTTTCCATTCGGAAATTTGTTAAATGTTTGAAAAGTACCTACCTTATACCTTTTTTCCTTTGACATATTAATAGTAAAGTCATTTTGAAACTCAGTATTTCATAAACGGAGTTAAAAAATGAAAATCTTAAAAAGAATCTCTTATTTCCCCTTTCCTCTCTTCAATATTTCATTCTTATTTATTTATTTATTTTTTTGCTATTTTCAGGTCTTTAAAGTTGGACCAAGTAAGGCTAATTTAAGGATTTAAATGCAAGGAGCTCTAGTTATACCCGGTGTTGTAGCCGCCTTAATGGGCTTGCTTGCTTTTTGTTGCCCTAAATAACCAGTGTTCCCTGTTGGAAAGGTCTCACAAAATATCATAAATTAAAAAACACTACTGCCATCACAAAACGATGAACTGGAAAGTTAAAAATAAGTTATCGTTGAATTTTTAACGCAGTTAGAGAACACTTTTGTCGAGGGCACATGGTTTTAAAGAATCATTACCTTCAACTTATCTTTATCCCGCACTAACCGGCCATGCCGTTGTCCAGGAGGTATAGCGAGGATCCAATGAGAACACTTTCTATAACTCCTAAACCGGGGGTACCAATACATTTTTAATTGAACTGTTGCTGCTGTTAGTTGGAGGGGTCATAGTCCCGGCCGTAAGTCATGTCATTACAGTGGCTGTAATAGCTGAATTTTTGTTTCGAAAATTCGCTGAAACCCACTCACTCCAGCACGTAGTAACTCTTCAAGAAACTTCAGAAAAACTTACTTCATCACAAGGCTGTATTTAAGTACATAATTTATAATAATTACAAACTAATTAACAATGTTTGTTTCTATATTTCCAATTTTGTCGCCAAAATAATAAAGAACACAGAACATGTATCATATAGAATCATTATCTATTATCTCGCTCGAACACGTGGACCTGATTTATCTTAGTTTATCAATTATGTCTATTGTACTTAATCTTGACTTAACAGAGTCATGTCTATCTGTCCGTTTGCCAAATGTAAATTGAGTACAATACATTGTAAGTGGATTGAACGAGCAACGAGCATGGCAAGAGAGTAAACAAGCTAACCAAGGAGAGCACTATTATTATATAATTTACGAATAAAGTTTAATAAAACGTTTGCAGGGGACACGTGCGCACCAAAAAATTTATTAAACTAGTTCAAATTATGAATACATTATATTGTATTTATGTATTATTATTATTATTGCTAGTTATTGTTGTTTATTATTAGCAAATTGTTCAAAAGAGTTTTCTTTTTGTTTATACACTGCGGTCAAAGAAATAAAAAAAATTCATGCCAAGATAAACCTGTTTTCCTTTTAGCGAATTTCCAGAAAGAATTCTGGAAATTCAGCTATTATGGTGTTAGCCATAGTCGAAGTTCAGCCCGAAAATATGGCAGAAATTTGTTTTGAGGTCCCTAGAGCCCAAAAATAACATTCACTAAAATTATATATATATATATATATATATATATATATATATATATATATATATATATATATATGTATATATGTATTTATGTATTTATGTATCAGCACGATAGCGCTTCAGGAAAAACTGCTAGTTTTACGAAATTTGGTGACAACGTTGGAAGTCCAAAAATCTTGGATGAGTTCTTCAGCCAAAAACGTCGGCGCTCAGGAACATGGTTTTTTGAGCATTTTTCGTGAAAATGAGTTTTTGGCCAAAATTTGCTATAATTTAAAAGATTTTGTCAAATTTTTTTACACCATTGCAAAGACGGGAAAAAATGACATAAAAAAGGTTTTGGAACTATTATTCTAGGTTAGCTAGTTTTTGAGAAAATAAGAAAAAAAAAAGTCAATTTATTTTCTATAATTTTAGTGTGTTTACAGCTATGTTGGATGTGTATAATCATATAATGTGTATGTATGTATATAACTCACTATAACTGCAATAGTATACGTATATCTATGTATGTGAATGCCTTTGTACCTCTAATATACATATTTTTCAAATAAGTACATCACTGTTGACAGTTTTAGCGAATGGAATTCGCTATTGCAGCCACTGTCATGACGCGACTTGAGCCCGGGACTATGGCAGAAATTTGTTTTGAGGTCCCTAGAAACCGAAAAAAATAGTCACTAAAATTTATATATATATATATATATATATATATATATATATATATATATATATATATATATATATATATATATATATATATATATATATATGTGTGTGTGTGTGTGTGTGTGCGTGTGTGTGTGCGTGTCTGTGTCCGCGCGATAATTCTCGAACGAAATGTCTTACGTTTATGAAATTTGGTGAAAATATTGGAAGTCCCAAACCGTTGGACGAGTTCGTTAACCAGACACAACCGATGCCTGGAACATGTCTTTTTTAGCAATTTTCGTGAAAAAAATTAACTTTTTGCCAAAATTTCCTCTTATTCAAAAATTTTTGTAAAATTTTTTTACACTATTGGAAAGAGGAGAAAAAATCACATAAAAAAGGTCTTCAAACTATTATGCGATGTCAACTAGTTTCCAAGAAAAACTAACTTTTATAAACGGAAATTCGCTATGTTATGCAGGATGCTGCGACAGGGGTATTTTCGATTTTTAACCTTCAATAACAGCTTCAGTTTAATACCTTCAAGATTTTACGGAACATTACGCGTTATAATAAAAATCGTTGTGCAGCTTATAAAAAGATAAAGTAACCAATAAATATTTACCGAATAATTTCTTCAAAAATTCTATAATGTCGAAGTTTGAAACACGTGGGTAATATGTAATATCCATGGAAGCTTTCATACTTTGATAACACTGGTAAACAGTGATTTTATTCAAGAAATTCGAATCGCTTTTTTAAACACTACTACCTACCCACAAATAAACCTTATACCTTAGTTCTACTCAATCACCCTCAGTTTCTGTTAAACAAAACTGATTACACGAATTTTGCTTACTGACCTTAAGCTAAGCGAGACGCTCTTATACTAGATAAACGAAATGTTCTTCATCCTCTTTTAATAAATCCTGAAGATGTATTGCTACCTCCATTAAAGGGTGGATCCAACCAGTTGAAAAGGAGGGGGGCTGCCACTAATCTCAGGAGGAATTTTGGGGAATTGTGTGTTCTGACTTGTATGTTTAACTAAAAAAAGTTACCTATTGTCGGTCAAAGGGAGGGCTGCAGTCCCCACAGCCACCCGCTGAATCCGCCTATATCTCCACTGCACATCAAGCTCGGACTTACGAAAAACTTTGTCAAAGCTATGGACACTAATGGAAATGGTTTTTGTTACTTGGAACAGAAATTTCCAAAAATCAGGGATACTAAAATAAAAAAGGTATATTTGTAGGGCCACAAATTAGATACCTACGGACTGGTAAACAGTTTGAATAAAAACTTAATCCGATCGAAAAACCTGCATGGACATGTTTTTGAAATATTGTTTATAATTTTCTTGGAAACCACAGGGCTGAAAACTATAAAGAGTTGTTTACCAACTTCTTAACAGCTTACAAGTATATGGGATGCAATATGTCGCTCAAAATACACCTTTTACATTCACGTTTGGATTTTTCTTCTCACAATTTGGGGGTCATTAGCGACGAACACGGTGAGCGGTTCCATCAGGAAATATCTAACATGGAAAAACGGTAGAAAGGCAAGTGGAGTGCGAACATGTTAGCTGACTACAGTTGAAGACTGAAAGGAGATGTACCTAACGCTAAATATTCCCGAAAATCCTCAATAAAATTAAAATATAAGTTATTTTTCTTCATTAGACATAATTTTTGACCATATTTAATTTAAAAAAATTAGCTGCTGTTGCAAAAAAACTGAGGGTGATTGAAATTTTTCAAAAATGCAGGTTAGTTACAAATTAGTTGTAAATACAAAATAACCCATTCAATTTCATTTAACTTTCATTAAGGTCATTTTTGTCTATCAGTATAATTTTTGAAAATTTCGACGTACTTTCTAAACATCTGACGGATCTTAATCTCCTGAGTGAAAATAATTTTTGGCCCATCACTTAAATTCAAAAAAAGCAACAACTCTATTTGGCATAAAGTTCGTTTATTTTGTTACAAAAAAAATGTTTTATGCAAAATTTTTAAAAAGATCATTTCTTTTTTGTGAAAAAATAATTTTATGGTGTCATCTAAAGTTTTTAGCATGGTTTTGGCTACCATAGGCCGTTTAGTACTAGCTTAAATAGGTATGGAGTTCAGGTCAACAAAAATCAGGTCAACAATCGCAGATTGCCTGTCTTAGGCCAGGCGCACATTGAACTGCGTCACGCAGTAAACGCAGGGCTGGGCAGAGCAGAGCAGAGCAGGGAAGAGCAGGAAAGCACGTGTGGTCGGGCGCACATTGAGACGCAGTTAACGCAGACAGGGCAACGCAGTTTCTGTGACTCTTGTTGTAGAACGAGATAGCACGAATTTAAAAGCAGAGTAGAGCAGAGAAGCACTATTTTTCTTCAATTTCTTCAATTGTTTTCATTTCGACGAAATAAAACCAACTAAAACTTGAGAACGTGTTACAAAGTCGCGCAGTTTCTGTGTCACATTCACGAGTACCATATCGGTCTCGTGCTCTGCGTTTCAATTCGCGCTGTCCCGTTCTATAACACGAGCCACAGAAACTGTGCTGCCCTGTCTGCGTTAACTGCGTCTCAATGTGCGCCTGGCCTTAGGCTCAAGCGTAGTCGGCTTTACGAAAAATTCGTCTCTGCCTATCCAACTACAGAGAATGACCTATATATTATAAGAAATGACAACTGGCTCAAGATTGGAACAGGCTTGCGTCAATACTATTGTAGCATGGTTCAATTAAAAAAAAGAGTGGTGGTCCAAGTTTGGTTGAAAATTGGGATGTAACCTCGTACTAAACCTGGTAGGGAGCCTTGGTGCAAGACTGGTACTAGTTGTTGGTCTAAAATAAAGATATAAGTTACGCTTAATTATCTTAATAATATTATAAATGTGAAAGTTTGGATGTTTAGATGTTTGGATGTTTGGATGTTTAGATGTTTAGATGTTTGGATGTTTAGATGTTTAGATGTTTGGATGTTTGGATGTTTAGATGTTTAGATGTTTGGATGTTTAGCTGTTTAGATGTTTGGATGTTTGTTGTTCAATCACACTGAAACGGCTAGACCGATTTTGATAAAAGTTTATATGCACACTCTTTATACACTAAATTAACACATGGGCTAAATTTTATCCCGGCTGTAAGTTCCTGAAGGATACAAAAGCAATTCTTCAAACATGCCTCACAAAATTAAAATTAATTCGTTGAAATCTGGTACACAGGCACTATTTATCGTGAGTTAACACATAGGATAATCTTATCGCGATTAAAGGTTTCTGTAGGATGATTGAACCGAATTTGATAAAATTTAATATACAGATACTATTTACTATGAACACTCCTGCTAATATAATTCGGTATTTTTCAATTTTAGAAGTATTAAAAATGCTTGTGTTTTGAATATAATAAATTGCTTAAGATTTCTTTAGCCTCTTCAAAGGTGGATAGAATAATTGTCTAATATTTCTATTCCCTCTCAGGGTGGATAGAAATAATTTTTTGTAAGTTCTCCTAACAATAGGTTAAAATTAAAATATATAAACAAGTTGAAAAATTACTAAAGTCATCAATTTGTTGAATAAATAAATTTGGTTAAACATCAGATAAATATACCCAACTAAGACTTGGCTCAACGTCTAAATTTGACATCGTTGGCACCGGTAAAGTTATAAATACCAAAACACTCGGCTTCGGCTCAGTCCAATGTTGGAATTTAACACTTGGCAAACCAATTTTGTTCCAAGTTTGGTCATTTGTCAACTTTCGTATCTTTTTGGGAAATTTTCGTTATTTGAATATTTTGTAGATTG
Source organism: Brachynemurus nebulosus (assembly GCA_035578155.1). Taxonomy (NCBI): domain Eukaryota; kingdom Metazoa; phylum Arthropoda; class Insecta; order Neuroptera; family Myrmeleontidae; genus Brachynemurus; species Brachynemurus nebulosus. Next base: position 19,076,224 of record JAPWDM010000009.1, read on the forward strand.
GAAAAGGCTAAGAATGTTTAGTCTGAGTAAAAATAAATTTTTCGTAAAAAAAGACTAAAACCATCTTTATGAAAATGTACTTTAACTTTATGTATAAATAAATATAACAAGCAAATCTATAAGGTTTATATGTCGGATGAAATCTGGTTTTTAATAGCCACGGCAGGGAGTTTGTAAAAATCTTTAGGACTTCAAAAATTTTCATTTTGAACATCGCAGTGTACTTTGATTGAAAATAATGTATGTATGTATGTATGCGTGTATGTGTGTGCAATATGTATCAGTTTTATTGTATCTTGCTCTCCAAATGCATAATAATATGTTTCTTAAATAAAGACACAAATTATTCATAAAGTAATTTAATAAATAGAGATAACAAATTCTTCATTTTACATATTCAAAACAACAACTTCTTTTAATAATACATATTATACATAATACTTAATAACAAATTGTATACAATACTTAAATGAGCCTCAGTTAACACCTCTATTGTCTACTAATATAATAATTTTTATTAGTAGTAATTTTTGTTCATTTCTATATTGTGTGTATTGGATTTTTTGGGCCGTATAACAATTGCTACAGTATCTATGTATATATGTATTACACTTATAGCTATTATTATTTTATCTACATATAAAAAAAACCTAATTAATATTTCAGTCACAGAGTCCACGTTAAGTATAATTTTATAAGACGTGACAAAAATTGCTAAAATAATTATTTATATGTAATACAGTATACGTCTAAATTAAGTTCAGTCACTAATCAAGAAAGAAGATAACGCTCTAGTAATTGATGGAGCTCTGTTAGTTATGCCAGCAGAAGTAGTCTTCTGAACTAGCGCTCAAAAGTTTCAAACAAAATGTGACCAAAGAGAATTATTTTCTATAAAGAAAAAAGGTGTAGTGTTTCCGATATTACATGGGGAGCGCCAAAAGTTCTCGGCCTAACATGATTAAACTTATTTAAAGGTGACGTAATTTATACTCACAGAAAGTATTAAGTCTCTAGTTAAGCCGGTTCTACATGATGCTACGAACACCTTCCAACATTGGACGTTCGATGGTTCATCGCATTGTGTGGCCGTTGTTTGAACCTACGAGTGTCCATTGTCGAGCGTCAAACATTCGCATTTGCCCATGTCCCGCTCGATGTCGGTATTCTTGCACCGAGTCAAAGGGATGCTTCGAACGTTTAAAGGTCAATGTTGGTTGCGTTGGTTGGTTCGACTCAGCAGCTGCACGACTTGTTCATGTGAAGAGAGACAACATCAGTGTATAACATTAGAGATCACATAAGACAGATGACATCCTCGTCCACTGAATAAACGTTTGTACCAACACATCATCATTCGTATTGGATCAAACATTCGATTCACCGTGTAGCAGATACATTCGTCGCACTAACTATCGAACTTAATTGCCTCAAACGTTCGATCGAACGTTGGAAGGAACGTTCGTAGCATCGTGTAGAACCGGCTTAATCATAAACGCAGTGGACGAGTTTACATGTGTTTTATTTATTCTGTTGTAAAAGTGTAAATTCAATATGTTGACCGTTTCAAAAATTGAATATCGTGTAGTCATAAAATTTCTGACAAAAGAAGGACAAATTCCAAAAGAAATTAAGGACAGATTGGATGGTGTATACAGTAAAGCCGTGCCAAAGGTTTCGTTTGCGGTACGAGTCCTTCAACGACGATGATCGTTCTGGACGTCCGGCAGATTCGATCACTTCGAAAACATCGCTCTTCTAGAATCGCTACAAATAATTTGTTTATTATTATAAAGGCATAGAGATGCTTATCCCACCTTATAATAAGTGTATTGAAATAGAGGGCGGTTATATAGAAAAATAAATTCTTTTCACTGTTCTCTCTGTATTTTTTAATACTCAGGCCGAAACCTTTTGGCGCATCCTACGTATCTCCTCAATGATCTTCAAACTTCTTTCTGTGATCCATTTATACGATTTTGTCTCCTCTTTCCAATGGTGTAAAAAATGTTACAAAATTTTTTGAACTTGAGGAAGCTTTGGCAAAAAACTTATTTTTTTCAAGGAAAATGCCCAAAAACCATGTTCCGAGCATTGGACGTGCCCGGTTGAAGGACTCTTTCAAAATTTTTGGACTTTCAAAATTTTCATCAAATTTCCTAAAAGTAGAATATTTCGTTCGAGAGTTATCGTGCGGACACGTATAGAGTACATATAGAGTGAACCTTACTTTCGGCTTCGAGGAATCAAAAACAAATTTCTATCATAGTCCCGGATACAAGTTGTGCCATGACAGTGTCTGTAATAGCTGAATTTTCGAAAATTCATTAAAAACCTATTTGATACGTACGTTGATCCATACTCGTGCCAGCTCGATGAGCTTCAAGTTTCGTTGGATTCAAATACGTCATGTTTTGCTGCTGATGGAAGCCACTACGGGAGAAGTGGATAAAATATATTTGGACGTGTACTGTTCCTGATAATTTTTAATGGATTTCATAATACGGACAAAACAACTGTGGTTTTGATACTGTTGAATATTAAATAGAAGATGCGTAATAAATAAAAATGCTTCTTTATTTTGCTAATCACAATGAAAATTAGGAAAAGTTTACGAAAACAATTTTGTGTTTGTTTATCACACTTCATTTGGAATTTTTCTGGAACTTTCAAAAGAAAAACAGAAGGAAAAAAAGAATCGACAAAGCTGGTCCGTTAACTATCCCAAAAGACATAAGATAAACTCACGTAAATCGAATTTTTATCTTTTTTAGGTTGTTTTTTTGATTTTAACAGCTATTTGATCCATTTGATATTGAAACTTGAGCAATTTGTGAGAGTAGGTATATGAACAGGAAGGGAATATAAACCTGACGCTCGTAAAAAGCTACAATTAGCAGTGAATATGTAGAAAGTGCTGTTTATATTATCATTTTTCGAGCCTAAATCTGTCCAGTATAATATGTAGACTATTGATGATGTCAAAGGAGTAAATTTAACTTTATTCAAAGAAGCTTCATCGATTTGCTGATGGGGTCTTAGTAAACTGTGACGGTGGGGAGTCAATTTTTAATTTGTTTCGTTAAAATTACCAATTTTTTGGCTTTAAAACGGGACTTATGGTTTATTTTTATGAAATCCTTTCAATCAAAGGATTGAATATGACTATTGAAAAGAGACGTTTAACTATTTTTAAATTTTCTATTTCCAAAGATATTAAGGATAAGGGTGCATATGTTATTCAAGTAACAAAGTTTCTTTGAAGTAATAATATCCTTATCTTACGGGGAGGTATACTTGAGATGGACCAAAAATTATGTATTTTTCTGGAATTTTTTTCTCAAAGACGGAAGCAAATATCAATTTTAAATTTTGTACACGTATTTATTAAGTATTAAGCCATACAAAAGGAAAAATATAAAAAAATGTCCATTTTGTAGATAGCGCAATGTGACAATCCGAAAATCCGATGCCTTGTTGGTGGACATCATAGCGCCGGTAATAAACCACTGAAATCAAAAAACAAAAAATATTTATAAAATATATGAACAGTATCGGCACGTCAACCTATAATATCAATAAATTGCTGAAAGAAAAAAAAATGGCGGATGTGTGAACTTTTGATTACGATTTTTGTCTTATTTTTCGCTCTTTAAAGTAAATTTAAAAATAAAAAAAATATTGAAAGTGTATCGGACTTAGGTAGAGGTGCCGAAGAATTGAATTATATTTAAAATAAAAAATTTAAAAACAGGATCCATCGAATAGTTATCGTGTCCACTAGTTCCAAAAATGTTGTTCTGAGATATGATAAAATACATATGTATAAAGAAACGTATTTTCAAAATTTTGTATTTAATACTCATTATTGCGTGAACTACGTTTTTCGTTTTTTTTTTTTTTTTTTTTTTTTTTTTTTATAGAAAGCTGGATTTGATTAATGTACAAAAACCTTTTTTTTAAATTATTTTCAGTAAAATCACTTTAGGAACATATTCTACACATAATTTGCTATCAGTTTCGGCAAAAAAATCGATTTTTTCATCAAATCTCGAGTAAACCTTACCTTAAATTACTTTCAGCAAAATCACTTTGGGAACATATTCTACACATAATTAGCTACTAATTTCTGCAAAAAAAAATCGATTTTTTTTTAACGACGCTCAAGCAAACCTCCCCTTAAGTATTACTGTTTTTTTTTTTTTTTTTTTTTTTTTTTTTTTTTTTTTTATTAAAATTGGGACACTGCTGCCGGTGGATGGCGCGGTCAACAGCGTCCGGCGGCATCGCCATCTCTGGGCATGCGCCGCCAAACACAGTAGAAAGATAAAAACGACACATAAAGACAGGAACACATAAATGCAATAGACAAAGGACAACATACACATATTAAAATACAGCAATGAGCCCTGCCATCCCAGGGCTTTAAAAGGAGTGAACAGACCTTCGTGAGGGTACGACAGGTACCAGCCAGGTCGTCCGGTCATCAAGGCCTGAAAACCAACGATGAGACTCCCCCCGAGGTATAAATGGTCTCGGGGTGGAGGAAACCGACTAAAAAAAGATGTACGAAAGAAAAACTAAAACAATATATTAGAATATCACAGACAAAAACTTATTACGTCACTGGGGAGCCACTGGCTTACCAGGGACGCAATAAGGGATTAAAACAATACCACTGCAGAGCCATGATAACAGGTCTACAGCGGAATAACGAAGAATAGATAAAACAGAAACATAAAAGACAAGGAAGATTAAAACAAAGAAAGAAATAAAGTAAACTTATTAAAAAGAGAAAACAAATATATCACAGTGATTCGATTCCTTTGCCCTGCAACACGATTCCCCTCCCTGTACCCTCGACAATTTCGAAATGGCTTCGTCAATACCAAGGAACTCGCCCATGTAAGGACAGTTGACGACTGATTACTAGGCTACATGAACTGTTCTATCAGATAACTGATTACTAAGTTACATGTGCTTTTCTGTCAGACGTCGGGGTCTACTTACTGGGGAGACCGGTACGTAGACTAGGCCACGTTCGTCCGAGTCGAGGTCACAGGAAACGGAACAACGCAACAGAGTATCACAGTAGATCTGACCAGTGTCCCCATCACTTCGACGGGGCGGAAGCGGCCCAGGACGCCGACAAACGCATCCGTGCGAGGGACGACAACGTCTCCTTACTAGACGAGCTCGCTCAAGCCGTTCGGGCAGACGTTGACTCACACTTGTGGCCGACGCGAATGAATGCGTCAGACGCCGCATTCCTACCCATCGAAGCCACAGGGACAGAAATCAACATTATATCACAGCGTAAAATAATCACAGTTGTGTCACACTGGAGTGCACCATCCAGTGGACACTAGGAAAGATAAAAACAACGTAAAAAAAAAAATATCACAGCACTAAATATCACAATGTCGAAAAAAGGGAAATCACAGAAAACTATCACCTATTCGACTCACCCGAACACAATTCACAACTCCGGCAATCACACCCATACAAGTTACTAGGCTCCCTCAATGCTGAATTCCGGTCAAGGTACTTACAGACACATCTCAACTTTCGGTGGCACTTCTCTTATACGGGGGATATAACCTCGGTCGGTCATACGACGTTCATCGTCGTCGAAAATTTTACCAGAGCCTCGTCAGCCTGCCTGCTAGCCGAAGCTAACAGTTGCCCGCCGGGCACGAACGGGGACGTGAAGGATGGATTTTAGCCCAGCAGTATTACTGTTTTGTCTTATTCTGTTTTTTTATTCAAAGGTTGCTATTCATCTATAAGAGAGAGTACTACATTTCATTTAAATTTGGTTATTTGCTCATATTATATCGAATTCTATGTGGTATCTGCTTTACTTTACTTTTTGAACTGTCAGAGACCATATTGATTTCTCGTTCTTGCCGTGAAAAAATCGACTATTGGGATACTTTTCGGTGTTACAAATGTCCCCCAATGCGAGGAAGCATTTTTTTTTTAATATTTAAATTTTTGTTAAGTTGTTGATATTTTTAAACTGAAACCAAACTAACGAAAATAAATATTATATCTTCGAGCCAACACATAAGTAATCTAATTTAGTTACAGTTTTGTTGTCTTTTTGACATTTTGAGTCTCATGGCCGGAAAATAATGAAATGATTTATTAATAATATTAATTAGAACTACAGTTTTCTTTTCTATACATCATTTTAATTATATGGTTTGACTTCAAATTATTACAGGTACACAACTAGTATATAATGTATACGTACATGTATTTCCTTACTCTTTGCTTTAAGGGGGACCACTAGTGTGACCGTCTGAAAAAAGGTAATTTTTGAGAAATTTTTTTGAAAAGAAAACTACTGTATGGAATGTTTTAATATTTTAAGGATATATTCATTGATATATAATAAATTAAAGATAAAATTTTTGGACCAAATAATTGAAAATTCAGTGAGTTATTCGCGATCTCCCAAGGCTTCAAAAAAAAAGTTCCCCCACTGCTGCAGTGATAGCGACCTTCACAGTGCCTGAAATAAAAAAAAAAGGCCTATTAAACTAGAAGGTATTGCTCGTGCCATGAACCTCAATCAAAAACAAAAAAGTTGAAATTTAACAAAATGACGGAGTTTTTTAAAAAATGTTTCAAATTTTGCGCGAAAATTTGATGATTTTTGGCCTGCAAAAATTACATTTTTTATTCGATCGGAAAACTGGAGGTTCATGGCACGAAGAAACATATTATATAAAAGAAGCTGCAATAAGAATCAAATCGATCTGATGATTTGTCTTCGAGTTATAACTGCAGCAAATTTGAAAAATGTAGTTTTTCCTGACCTTACCTTTTAGTTTTAATCACTGAGAATTTTTACTAAAATTATTTACGATGTACTCACTATAATGGTTATAGTAAAACTAGATGAGTCGTTTAAATGTGCCAGGATCTAGCAGTTCCACGACTGGCAGCTACGTCTAGAAACTCCCGAACTATCAACCTTCATACATTTCTCAATACCTCAAAGTTAACAATGAAAATCAGCATCCGCTCTTCAGGTGGCTGTAACTCAAAAACTATTTGAGATATGCACTTGAAATTTTAGTATGTTATTTTCAAAGGTATAGACTATCGAAACATACAAAAAAAAATTTTTCCAATTTTTTCAAAATGTTACACTAGTGGTCCCCCTTAAGATAATAACTTAAATACAATGTAGTATGTAAGCGGTTAAGTTTGTTTTTTTCAGTCGTCCGGTCCGTCTCTTATGTCAGCCGTCTTAGGTAGCCACAGTGCACAACAGTTTAATTTGAATTTATTAATGACAGCCACTGTTTGACTGGATCAACCAGTTCAGTTAGTTGGTTAGTCCAACTTCGATTCCAACTCTTCATATTTATTTTATACATTTAGTAATAAACAACATTATGTATGTACGTATGTACTAGTCGCAATTGACCGACCGACAACTGTACAGGGCGTGCTAAAAAGTATGGAATTATTTTCGGAGAGTTTTGATCCCACACGTCCTAGAAGCGTGCAAATCATATTCCGAGACAGAGTTTTAATATTTTAATGTGCAATAATTGAGAAACTGACTTTCTAGTTACTCTGTTTCATTTTTATTCGTCTATAGCTAACGTCTCTATGCTTAGGGCCTGTAAACTTACCGATTCCTACGAAAGTACAAAATTTAAATTTTAAATAAAAATGTATTCTAATATAGGGTGAATGCGGGAGAGATGCCGCACATTTTGAAAACACTTGATAATTCTTAAAGTATGCATTTAATTGATTTGAAATTTGGTACACAATAAATGTAAACATTGTTCTTTAAAATTATTTATAAATAATTTTAAATTTTGAGTTATAAAGGATTCATATTTAACATTTTTGTAGAGCCTACAAAGCGGCGTCTCTATCACACCTATGGGAGAGATGCCGCATCAAAGAAGGTGAGACGCCGCATAGTTCATATTAAAAATTTTGCATTTTACACATATCTCCATACATGATGCATGCCATATGCAACCATTTTTGGCACTTTATACATCTTAACCAGTCAACTTTTTTTTTGTTTCTGAGTAGGTACTCTTCAAAACATTCAATACACAGGTAATCATCATTATTTTCGTTATTTTCACTAATATGACGGCTCTTCCTGAACCATTAATGGATCTTTTATATTTACGTGGCATAATTTACAGTCCAAAAAGAAAATTGCATAATTAAGGTGTATAAGTCTATGTTTTTAACATGTAATATGATGCGGCATCTCTCCTTTTTGTTGGGATAGATGCCGCATGTTGTTATAGCAAGCATAGTGCGGAATTCTAACCTAAAATTTTATACTTTTAAAATATACCTAAATTAATAACAAAACTCATTTTCATTAAAACAGTGATATATACATTCTTAAATTCTAATGAATTAAATGCTTGATAAAATTTTATGTTAAGAAACTTAATTTTCAATAATAAAAAGTTGGATAATTACTAAACTGATGGACTAATCATAAATGTTACCATATACAGCTTAAATAAGTAATTTATTTTAAAAAATATAATCCATTAATAGCGCTATCTATCAATCAACGGGCGAACTGTGGCTGCTGCGGCATCTCTCCCGCACTTACCCTAATGAAAATAAAATTGAAAATATATTTTTTTTATTTTATTTATTTATTTTTTTTGTGCGTCCCAGAGTCGACAATGATCTTAAAACGATCCTAGTAGCAGACTCCATCAACATTATTATTATATCATGGGAAAGTGACGTGGACTAGGGTTAGGTCTGCACTCGTCTTTTTACAGGAACCCTGGCTTCGATATTTACCTAATATTTTGAAAGGAAGTTGTATTATCGACCGTAAGAATCAAACTCTGATCTCCCTAAGAATCAAGTACCAATGTTTACAAATACTTGACCGATTAGTTCTAGAAGATAAATCAAAATGTCATACTAAAATTCTAAAGATACAAAAAATCAATCAGTAAACTCTAAAAAATTGACTGAAGTATTCGTTAAACAAAGTAACATTATTAAAGAAACTTACGGTCAGGTTCGACTAGTCCCGACGCCCCGACGATTATTCGTATTGAATACAAAACTGTAAAGTTATGCTGTGGTGTTTGACATAAGCGGAAAAAGCGGCATTAAAGTTTTTTGTACAAAATTAAAAGTGTGGTCCACTTGAGTTAAAGAGTACAATCAAATTTTACAACTGTTGTAGGCAGCATTGGTCGAACTATAAAATCTATGGTTTAAATATGAATAGATTTGAATTTAGCACTAGTTTTGGGATTCTTCTAGTGTTTCTTGTCTGTTTTTGAAAATAAGTTTCTCGACTGTAGATAAAATTCTCAAAGAAGAAATCCTATCAAAGGTCTGTAATCGATTACTTTTGATTTGATGGCATTATTATTGCTTTTACAACTTGCTTTTTTTCAATAAAACTATTACTTTTCAGTCGTTTCAGAAAACTTTTCTCTCTAACAAGTTAAACTAAAAACTGAATGCAGTGTTCAAATGAACAATTATAATTCGTTTTATTATAAATACAGGGCACTGACACTCCTACCTTCGCCTTCGTTCCGACCAACGATGTAATATTATTATAAAATAAATATATTCAATTCAAATTTTACGGTAATTTATCAAAACCAAGCACTTTCAACATCCATTTATCTTTGTAGAACATACAATTTCAGACACACAGACCAATAAAAAAGTGTTAGAATGTTTTAGTGTATATTGTACCTAAAAATGATTGCTTGTAATAGTTAAATAACATTGTAAATATCACTGATTTTCATAAAAACAAAAAAGCCACGATAAAACAAAAGTGTAAAATTGTAATAAAGTACAAGAGAACTCCAGTTATTTTCTTCCAATAAGCGGCTGAACCATTTCAGTCTCATGAGAACTATTCATAATATTATCAAAAATGGGTTAACCCAAAAATGTCTTTTCCTAAATATCTTGAAAAATAATGCTTAAAGAGTTTGTTATAAAAAAGATTCAGTTACTTTTTTCCATAAAATGTATCGTTTCTGAGATATTTATGGGCCTAAAACGTGCGTCCACAAAAACCGTAATTTTGAAGCTAGACACAAGAAATTCGAAGCTACTTATAGGTTTTCGATATAGCTTTTTTCATTTTTGACAAAATTTAATTGTAAAGACAGTAGAAATACCACATGCACAAAAATTAACTCTCATTTCTTAAACGAATTCGGTTTATTTTGACCTTAATTTTTTTTATTTCAAAACCAATATTTTTTGAGATATTTAAAAAAAAAAGTTGGCAATTTTGAATAAATGATACGCTTTGAGGCTGGGGATGTTTAATCAAGTTGTCAGTATATTTTTTAGACATTATAAGATGCGTTTTTATGAAAAATTTGAATCGATATAGCTTTTAATCTAACACTTTTGTTGGCTATGTCCGTAAAGTTCTTTTGAATTAAATTTTTAGATATATTAATGAAATGATTAAATTAATTAATGAATCCAAAAAAAAATAAGGTTACTCAGTCAGCATTTTGCCATCTAATTGTTCGTGTATCAACGTGTTGGCTTAATTGAATATGAAAATTTATGCTATAATAAGGAGAAATAAAACGTGAATATTTAAAATATATGCAGAACAAACAAAAATCAAATCAATTTACCAAAGTTGAATGTACGGAATAATTGACAATTTTATTGCTTAAACATTACGTAAAATGTTACCCTAGTCGATATATGAATTTTAATTTTCACAAAGGAAAAATCATTTCATTTTACTTTTAAATTAAAAAAAATATATTTAAATACATGTTTCTTAATTTTTACGCACTCTATATTCATTGCAAATTTCAATATTTACCTTAAACAAAATAAATATTCTACAGAAATTATTTGATTTTTCAAAAAACAAATTTGTTTAATTCCATCATACGACCATTACTTAACAGCTTTAAATTCACATACATACATAATTATATGTGCACTACAGTCAGCCATACATCGCGTGCATGAACGGAAAGTAAATAAAGAAATTTTTTCACTGCACGGCCGGCACTCATTCAGTCATCAGTCTCTCCATGCTGTTGTGAAAAGGCAACAAAAAAAAATCTCTCTATTAATAACAAAAATAAATATTTAATTAACATCCTCTTGATAATTTTATATTTACACCGTAATCTGTTAATTACAATACACGTACAGTTCCGCAGCTATGTGACCATGTTTGACCACCCATTCATTAAAGCAAATCGTGTACCTAGTTTAGGAATTAAAAGTACAACTGATGAATAAAGACAATTACTGTGAGTAGGTAATTAATGTTTTAATTCTATAACTATATAGATATCAAAATTAGATGTGACTCCTTTCAAAACTTCTCAGCTTTTGTTGTTAGTAGGAATTAGAAGTTCCTTATAAACTTCAAGGACACTTGAACAGCCTTGACTTGGAAGCAAGTAGCACATGTATGTCCAGGGAAGAGATAGAGAAAATCGGAGGTTCGCGGGACAAAAGACTTTGCTGCCTGGATGATATCCTAAATCTATTTTAAACTGCACACTCGCCGATCGCGGGTTTTAACGATATCAATTATTGAAGTGTCTTTTTCTTTTCCTCCTTAGGAGTAGCGAGATCCGGTTAGTCCATGCGCTGTCAGTTAAGTCCTTTACGGAATCCTGATGTTGAGTCCCTAGTTCCCTCAAATTCTGTACTCAATCGCAGTGTTGAGTCCGTAATTCGAGTCAATACTTCGCATTCAAACAGAATTTGATGGACCGTTTCAACTTCCGCTCCACACTTTCTGCATACTGGTTCTTCCCTATAGATTCCCATTCGATGTAGATGCTTCCTTAAGAAAACCCACTATCGATTTCAACTTCGTTTTATATCTAGCTGTAGGATTTTGGAGGATAATTTCATGGAGGGTCCTTTAATCATGAGCCTCGCATATCTTTATTCTACAATATTCATCTATACTGCTTCTGTTACTTTTACCAAGGCTTCAGTAATTGCCCCTTTCGCAGTTTTCATTGTTACCTCAGTCACAACAGAGTTCTGGATTGTAGTCATTCATTTAAGCATTTTGCTCTGCTAGTTTATCAGCTTTTTCACTGCCCTCAAATCCCACGTGACTTGGTACACCTATCAGAGAGATTCTGTTCTCACTGTCCAGTTCTCGTAAGAGTTTCTTGCACTCCAGAATCAGTCTTGATTTAGCTTGAAATGAATTGATAGCTCTGAGTGCTGTCTGACTATCATTGAAAATAAGGATATTCTTGTATATTATTGTGGTTAATTTATTTTCATTTTTATGTTAATTTGTCAACTATTAGAACAGAACCCAAATGATTTTTAGGATGTCGATCGAATAGTTTAAGGTACCATCATAGTGTGATCAGCCGAAAAATAGTCAATTTTCGCGATTTTTTTTCGGATGGCTCCCATAGGCACATAGCGGCTTACCTACAGATTTATAATCTATTTGATTTTTTTTTTTTTTTGGTCGGATGCAAACTGCGGCCCTTTTTTAAAGACACTTTTTTCAAAAAATTATGATAATTATAAAAAATAAATAAAAATGAATAAAAATAGTATATTATTCAATAAGCTGGTAATGATAGCTATTACTCACGAAGATGAAATTGTGACCCGAGCCGAGCTTGCGAGGCGAGTGTCGTAATGCATCTTAATGAGTAATAGCCATTGCAAGCGAGTAGAATACGATATTTTTTCTACGACTTTTTTTTTGATTTAAAAAAATTGAATATTTTCAAAACAAAAGAATACAATTTTTAATCTATCTCTAATTTCATTAAATGCTTATATATGTACAAACGATGAAAACAAAATACAAGCTACTTTGTTTACTTAGATGTTACTACGCAACATGTTTGAAATTAAAAATTGATACGTATATTATACACAAAACAAAAGCCAGCACATTGAATAATGGTTAATACGATGATTTCATTGGTCAAAAAGGCAGTGAGTAATGAAAATTCCTCCACTCCTTTGAATAATGCCTAACTTTCTCAACAATTAACGGATATGTAATGAATGTGTTCTTTAACAGGAGTAGAAAAAAATATTTTTGTATTGTTAAATAATAGTATTAATCTTTAAAAAAAAATCAGTCCCATTCTCCCATCCTATCCATCCGAAAAAAAATCGCCAAAATTGACTATTTTTGAGCTGATCACACTGTCATGGTATAGTTTGGCAATATTTAAATGAGATGACTTTTTAAGTATTGTTCGCAGCATATTATCTACTTATCTATATAAATGTAAAAAGAAACCGTCGCTTGTAAAACAGGTAACAAATTTAAATACAATTGGAGTGAACATAGGGTGGTACTTATTGTAAGCAGTAAAATAATTTAACTTCTTAAAAGTTTATGGTCACTAAAACACTCTCTCGAAAAGTCATCCCAAAAATTGTTGGATAAGGTATACCAATACATAAATGTTCACCCTTCAGAGAAATCAGTTAATTTTTCTGATAAGATAAAGAATTCATATTCCCTGAATTTTTAACGTAATACCTACATATTTTTTTAAAAACAGCTGAATATTTACCTAGTCTTTTCGGTATATTTTCATACATTTTTTTAAATAAATTGTTTACATAAAAACAATTGCAATGTCAAAACAAAAGCAGCCACAAAATTTAAAACAAAAACACATTAATATATTCAACAATCCAGGATGTATGGTACATGTTTATGAGGTGAGATATATTATTTATAATTTCCATAATAATAAACATAGAAATTAAAAATAAATAAATTACATTTTTTAATGTTGGAGTAAATTTTCACGGTGAAAATATTTTGAAAAACAGATGACTACCTATATGGGTAATTAAAAAACCACCACACACATATGTACATACAAACATCATCAGATCATCATATTTTTCTTTGTTATATGGCTACAGACAGATCTTTTTGGTTGATTATAAAATTTATATTTGCATAAACTACATATTTAGTTATTTTATTACTATAGATATGCATATAAACATGTATCATAAATATTGTACTCATCTGCTTTAAGTATATCTCGCTATCTTTTATTACTATAGACAATAGATAAACAATACCAATCAATAAATTGTGTACACTCTCTTTCCGCCCTCCCGCGCATTATTCCCGGACAAAACCGGAAATATTATAGTGTATTGGATGGACATTATATTTTACCGGGTGCCTCTGATAAATATATAGTATAGTATTATATACATCCAAAGAGACTATTGCAAAAGTCAGTGATCGATCTAAAAACAATGTGAATTTCTAGAGCTGATTTTAACAAAATAACAAAATGAGCAACTTATTCAGGTATGTTGTCGCCGGATTGTAGAGTCAGCTAGATTTCAAAATTTTTAGTTTTACAAAATTTCACTTTTCTGTAAAATCGCTAAAAACTTTCAGCTGTTACGCAACAGTTGAACTAATATACGCCAAATTATAATAATAATTTGTATTCGACAATCTGATTAGCCTTTGTGGCTGAGACAGTCGCGTTGTAAAATGATTGGATTTAGTTTCTACTTTTGTCGCTTATAATGTTACAAGCACAGGAAACTCAGTACATGCGTACCTATAGTTGATATAATTGTTTTATTATTGTATAAAATAAATATCAAATATTTTATTACTGTTAAATAATATAATTATAGAACATGAATTTAAATAAATATGCAAAATATTAATGAAAGCAGTGAATTTAATCGAAACTGGGTAACTGTTCGGCATTATGGGAACATAGTTTAAAAAAGATACTAAAAAAGTCGGAAAACTTTCGTTAAATCTGAAAAAATCCATATGTATATTAATAGAAATAAGTGGACGAGGAGTACCATTGAAACCTCATTTTTGGGCTCATGATTGGAGTTCATTATTAACCCTAGAATCATACATACTCGTCAAAATGACGGACGAACTTCTCTACCTGCTCCAATACTACAACTTGTCGTTGCCTGCTTGTTGTGAAACTTCTGTTATCTAATTTATTTGTTACTATAACACAGCAAATGTATAAATTTTGTTTATAGTTGCTGTCGTTTTGTTTATATTGAAATAGGGTGCGTCAAAAGGACGACGATGTTTGATTAACCGATGCTTTTTTAAAAGATTTTGTACTTCACATATAAAAATTTTCCTAATTTTTCTAAAATTTATTAAAGATATGGATGTTATAATTAATTTATTCAATGATTATGATAATGTGAAAGATGATTACAGCTGTTTGACTTATAGAGACGACATAATACTCAAGTTTTAATATATTGAATCGAAAACCAAAGAATGCGTTTCAAGTGACTTAATAAAAGATTAATACTTTATTTTGTGAAAAACATTTTAATTTTTATTATTTTTGGAGATCTTATTCGAAAAATTACTAACAAATTTTATAAAATTTATAAATGTGCCTAATGAGGAAATAACTACCTACATACATATGTCCGGGAATATTTGTGACCGAGAAATTTCACATTCTGTAAAGTTACACATGTCCACCGACTCATAATAGTTCATAAATTAATTATTTGAAAGACGTGTCTTATGGTACAATTGATGTATTTATCTATTTTTTAATTTTTATAATGAAAATATGCTTTGATAAAAAGATTAAAAAAATTAATAAATATTTATATTAAGAAATTTTTCCAAATCCAATTTCTTTAAATATTTTGTTCGCTTTTGTAGTATTGTTACATAAAAAAAAATGTTTTTTGCAAATAAAGTCTAAAACTCTCTGTAAAAAGTCCATTCGTCAAAATGACGCCGATGTATGATTAACGTTTCTCGTAGACCAACGTATGATTCTAGGGTTAAATGACCCTTTCGCCTAAAATGAGTATTACATTTATATTTTCAAAATATGGATCATTATATCATTTCTAGAATGGTACAATTTTGCTATAGAGCGAAATATGGCATAAGGCATATTAGACCGGGAGGCGGTAATAAGAAAGTGTTTACCCATCGAGTTAAAGAAAATTTCATTTTCCATCTAATAATTTATCATTCGAAGTTACTAAAATGCTTTGTCGGCCAGGCCAACTCTTGTCCGGTTACGCGGGCCGACCTCGAAAAGTGGTCAATTTTTCGAGGCCCCCTTACCCATCGAGTTAAAGAAAATTTCTTTTTTCATCTAATAGATTATCATTCGAAGTTACTAAAATGCTTTGTCGGCCAGGCCAACTCTTGTCCGGTTACGCGGGCCGACCTCGAAAAGATGTCAATTTTTCGAGGCCCCCTGACCCATCGATTTAAAGAAAATTTCTTTTTTCATCTAATAGATTATCATTTGAAGTTACTAAAATGCTTTGTCGGCCAGGCCAACTCTTGTCCGGTTACGCTGACCGACCTCGAAAAGTGGTCAATTTTTCGAGGCCCCCTTACCCCCCTTACAATGTAACAAATATGTTGGCCTGGTCGACAAAGCATTTTAGTAACTTCGAATGATAATCTATTAGATGAAATAAGAAATTTTCTTTAACTCGATGGGTAAGGGGGCCTCGAAAAATTGACCACTTTTCGAGGTCGGCCAGCGTAACCGGACAAGAGTTGGCCTGGCCGACAAAGCATTTTAGTAACTTCGAATGATAATCTATTAGATGAAAAAAGAATTTTTCTTTAACTCGGTGGGTAAGGGGGCCTCGAAAAATTAACCACTTTTCGAGGTCGGCCCGCGTAACTGGACAAGAGTTGGCCTGGCCGACAAAGCATTTTAGTAACTTCGAATGATAAACTATTAGATGAAAAATGGAATTTTCTTTAACTCGATGGGTAAACACTTTCTTATTACCGCCTCCCGGTCTATAAGATGCATTTATAATACGACTGAGCCACACTTAGGCGTTTTACAAAATAGTGTAAACATACCTAATAATATTTTCGTCTCTTAAAGCAGTGTTTTTCCCTGGGGAGTCGCGAAGCCTTTTTAAAGGGATTGCAGTTACTTTAACAATAAGACCACTCTAGTTCAATATATAATATTTAATAAAGAAAAGGTTAATTAAAGGTTACATTAATGTGATGGTTTCATACTTTCTGAAAAAAACAAATAACTGCGGCTTATTTTCAATAACAGTAAATCCAAGTTTTAAATAATTGTCGTCATATAGACGCTTTTCTTTGGTTTTGTTTTATTACTCTCATTGGCACTTGAAGTTGACAGTTGTGCATATCTTCCCAGAAACTCATCCATTTTGGATATTAAACAATAAAAGACAGTGAGCAACCACTAAAACAAACAACAAATCAATTCAATAAATTTAAACACAACTCAAAGCGAATTCACAATTCAAAGAATTTAAATATGCCATCCTTTACTCGTCTGATGCTCCACGCAGCACTCATAACATCACGCTATATCTCGCTCACACAAGTCACGCGCGAGTTTGGAAGCTACTATAAGTCGTCAACTTCAATGTCGATATAAAAATATGCATGTTTAAGATCCTTTGTTACGTATTAAATTGACACCTAACTGAAAATAATCAATAATGATAAACGGATTCGATATCTATAACATAAAATAAAATAAAAGTTAGAAATAGCAGAGGGTAGGGTTCGCGAAATATTTTTCGCGCCATGAAAAAGGCTGAAAAGCACTGTTTTAAAGCATTTGTCTAACAAATATGTATAGTGTTAATTAAACTACATTTTCATTAGACACCGTGTATTGTTGACTAAAATTATTCAGACAATAGCAATCTGAACTATATATATAATAATAATTATATGTAGATTATACTAATGTACGCACTCACACATATGCACACATGTAATTGTACCTGATTGCATGTACATATGAGTGTGTATATGTATGAGACAGAGGGCGCTTACTTCCGGTTTTAATGCATTCAGAATGGTATAATTGTTGTTCAAACAGCTGGCTTGTATCGCTTGTCTAATGGATGTACGGACAATAGATTTGACTGACCACCCCGTTTGCGTTAAAACGTAATACATTAACAGGTTGAGTATAATGATTTTCGTTTAAGTTGAAAAGAATAAACAATTGCATATTGGATAATTACACTATTAATATAATTGCAAGTGAGAAAGTTATCTCTTAGCAGGGGCGTAGCTACCGCCGTATCAGCCGTATCAATGATACGGGGCCCCCGGGCTACAGAGGCCCCTAACGTGTGTAAGCAAAAATTAGTAAAATGTTATCCACAATGTCACTCAATCTCGTGCTTCCCAGGAAAAAAAACATACAAAAAAACTGTTATACGAAAGAATTTCAGACCCGGAATCATTATTTCAAAGTCAATGTACACTATTGCTGTTCAGACATATATTAATTTCTCAAACTAACAGATTTTGAGCCTTTGTGACCTGAGTAATATGATCGAAGTATTACAACCGGAGAAACTCCTATCTTCTTCAAACGAAGTGATAAAAAACGCTTCCGGAAAACTGTCGGCTAAATACGGTAAAGACATCTCAGTTAATCTTTATGAACAATTAATTGCTCTGAAAACATGCTTAAAATCTGAAATTCAAAAAATCCATTACATAGGAGCTCATGGAATTATTGCTGATAAAATTCAATAGCCTTGCATCCAGTTTTCTGGAGGTAATAACAGCATACTTTCTATTCTTTATCCTTCCAGTTACAACCGCAACAGCTGAAAGAAGTTTTTCAAAATTGAAACTGATAAAAAATTACCTAAGGACTTCGATAGGACAGGAACGGATATCAGACTTGTCACTATTGTCTATGGAGGCAGAAATTTTAAAAAAACTGAAACCGTCTTCAGCTATAGATGATTTAATAAATCAATTTGCCGAAACAAGGCAAGAGAAGAGTATATTTAATTTGAATTGTTTGGCTAGCTCAACTTTTAGGAGGAAGCGATAATTTATAATCAATAAATATTTATTTTAATTTAATTCAAGCATTTTTGTTTCTTTTGTGAGAAATCTTTACCCTTCATTTGAGCCCCCCAACTAATTTTGATACAGGTCTCCTCCGAGGCACGCTACGCCACTGTCTCTTAGGTTAGCAATATTAATAATTAATGCTGTCTTTAACAAAAGGACACATTGGGCAGGGAACCAGAGCCTCCGCTGAGAATTTAATACAGTCGACTCCCGTTAATTCAAACCTGCGATAATTTGAACCTCTCTATAATTCAAAGTTATCACGGGTTCCCTACAAAATCTCTTTATATTTCGAACTAAATCAATACATTTTTATGCACTTGGTAATTCGAACGAAAAAATCATTGCTACGTAACAAAACGACGCGTTAATTCGAACTCATCGGCGTCAAACACTCGACAATTTAAAGTTGCAGAGAGAAAGAGACAGAAATATTGTAAGTACATTTTGATTGATTTTGAAGATTATAAGTATATTATTCGACATTTTTGATATATTAAGAAAACTGAAAGTTCTGGTTTTTTCCAATTTTTTTCAGTTTTTTTTTTTTGATGAAATCTATAATACTAGGATGAAAAGTGGTACAGCAATTCCTTACTTTTCTAAGGGCCACTTCTTATTTACAAAACACGTGAATTTTAAATTTTTTGAAGCGTTTCTCCTTAGACTTCAGCTGCAAAGTGGGATTAATAATACCTATAACTTTAATCGACAATCGATTGCTTTCAAAAACAGAAAACAAAATTTCGAACAACTAAATAAAAGATAATTTTTAAAAGTTTCCCCCAGCAATTTTCAGAAAATTATTTTACTAGATTCGCAAACTTTCCAACACTCGTTTTGCAGACTCGTTTAGAATATTTTTATGATATGTGCCCACGAATATACAACTTAACTGGTAACTACTATACACCTCAAGGTGTGCGTATAAAATAATGATCTAATTTGTTAATAAAAATCATTTTGTTTCATTTACACCGTAACATCTTTTGTTCTTATGGTAATTTTTCTGTTTTGTTTTGTAAATTATATTACCTACATATTTTTAACATACTGCTGGAATTTAATGTATCATAATATTATCTCCCCTTATTAATCAATAACCAACCAGCTGAATACGTCCACGAAAAATAACGGGACTCTCCACACCAGTCAGTCAGTCATTCTTATGTTTTTTTTTTTTTAAATTTAGGTGATGGACAAGTAGGTATAATATTTCGGTAATGCGAATGATAAATAGAAAATTATTTACGTAAGTAAAATCAAAAACAAAAACAATGTTCTTAGGGTTCCAGAGGAAAAATCTCCGAACTCTTATAATTTTGCCATGTCCATCTGTCACACTTCCAAAATTCATACAACATTCGGTCTATGAATATAAAATTTGGCTTTACATGCTACACATTTTGTAATATCTATACAATAAAGAAAAATTTTCCCTCTCTTGGCTCTCTTACATGATGTACCACATTGTGTGGTATATCGCTAAAAAGAAATTTTAACATGAAGTGACAAGCCTTTTTACCACTTCTAATTCTTAAGTCTCGTTTGCGAAATGTTGAGTAACTTATCAACCAAGGGTCCATAAAATTTGCAACTTTCAACTAAAAATTTTTGTAGTAGATAAAAAAAATCCAGTCAGTGAACTTTTGCACCGAGGCAGGTTACGTTAGTAGGAAACAACGTCCAAGAATTCAATTTCAAATCTTCAAGGAAAATGCTGGAAAATGGATTAATTAAATTTTGGTTTGTCCTGAACAACTTCAAACATGGTGTAGGATATTGTTAGAAAAATATTTTAAAATGAAGTTGAGGTTCCCTTAACCACTTGTCCTTTTTACTCCACGTTTATGAGGTAGGTACTAAACTTCGAAATTGATGAGTTTCTTTAAGAGATAGATGAAACAAAATTTTACGTAATTGATTCACACACAGTCAAAAAATTTGTGTTAAAATTAACACATTCCACATGTCCAGAACGGTCCACTCAATTTTTTGTGTTATTTTAACACAAAGCATATGTGTAAAATCTTTACACAAGATTTGTGTCAATGATTTAACTAACACACAGTTATAATATTATAATATACAATCTCAAGTAAGCTTACATGATTTTTTGTAACTGAATCTGTAACAAAATAACCTTAAAATGTAAGAAAATTATTTCATTTTTAAACGTTTAATAAAACTATATTCGTCAATAACTGAAAAACTTATAATTTTTCGGTTTTGTTTAATAATAAGAACTACTCTCATCTTTTTTATTATATATATATATATATATATATATATATATATATATATATATATATATATATATATATATATATATATATATATATATATATTGGTAAATATATATTCTAATGTAAGTTACGTATTTATAACATTCTTTTGCTTTACACAAAGATTATGTTACTTCTTTGTTGTTCAAAACAGGTTAACATTTTTATTCTGTTAAATCGAAATTTGTGTTAATATTTTCATTTAACACAAACATGAAATGTTACATTAACGCAGGGTTGTGTTACTTATTTAACACAAAAATTTTAACCACTAGCTTTTTTTTACGCAGAACATAATTTTTTTTACTGTGTATAATAATAAGTAACAATGTCGAATATATTTATATATTTTTACAATATGCCATGAAAATTGTATTTAAATGTTTTATATCGAATGTTGTGAAAAACTTTAACCACCAAAGAACTCTCACTTAACGCATGTCCAATACACACTTGGTGATTTTCTTTTTTTATTTCACTTAAAAACAAAACAATCCATTAACGTTTTTATAAAAATATTTGTTAGGGTAAATTGCGTAGGAGGAAATAATGAATGGTGTACGAGGCCGATGAACAAGGGCGTATGGCGCAGGGACGAACGGGACAAAAAAGGGACATGAATGGAAGAGGTGAATGAAGTTTATAACGTTTTAAGTGAAACAAATAAGAAACGTACGTACCGGATATTAATGTGGGCTTCAGTTAAATTAGATAACATTTTGTTGTACAGGATGAAACAAAAATTATTGTAGTTGATGTTTTGGACGACATCGAATTAACCGTCAGACGCAATACAAATCCTAACAC
This sequence comes from Brachynemurus nebulosus, assembly GCA_035578155.1. Taxonomy (NCBI): domain Eukaryota; kingdom Metazoa; phylum Arthropoda; class Insecta; order Neuroptera; family Myrmeleontidae; genus Brachynemurus; species Brachynemurus nebulosus. The sequence goes on from JAPWDM010000009.1 coordinate 19,098,217, forward strand.
GATCGGACGCAATTCATTTGATGGATTAATAATGCCATTTTGTGTGGGCTTAGGCGAAAACATATAAAACTGAACTTTTTACTTATACCTACTTGTGTCTTGTGTATATTTGTGTTTTTAGGTAACATTTCCATATCACGTTGCACTTTTCAATAAAAAAAAATTAACATTTTATGTAATTTTTTAAAATATAAACCTATCACTCCATCTCACAGATTAATTGGTCTGTCGGAAGGTTAGATGTTACGGAGTTTTGATTTCGATTTCAAAAAATTGGACTATTGAATCCAATTACACCTCGACTCCGATCCCGATACTTTAAAAACGAAGGTTTATCGGAGTTAGAGGGGATCTAAACACTAATTTTCAATCATAAATATTATGTCTAGCGCAGGTAGACAAAACTAGTTAAGTCGATAATGTCAACTTTACAGTAGAGAGTAAAAACTAAAATGAAATGCAGGCAACATCAGTTTATTTGAATTATCTTCAAGTTTACATGACATTTTGTATTTTTTTTTAATCAATTACTTTCTTAACACGTAACACCTTAAATGATATAAAAAAATAAACTCTAGACCTTAAACTAAAATTTTTCAAGATATTTTTATGGACTTAACATATAAAAAACAACAATAAATTTTATTATTAAAACCATTTGTGGACTTAATCAGTTTTAGTGGGTAGTTGTTGCCCTAAAAATACATTTCCAATTTAATTAAACGATGTACTTATTTATTATTTTATTAACAATTTTAAGAACTTAACTTCTTTTGTCAGTTTCGGAAAACAATTGTTTTATAACAAGTGCATACAAAATGATGTTGAGGGTGGAATTGACTTTTGCCCTTTTGGAAATATATGAGATAGACTCTCTTGGCCCTTATTATTAAATTAAAAAAAAGAAGTTAAAAATGGATTTAACTACTTTTGTCTACCTGCGCTAGATATGTACTTCGCTATAGATTAAATGTGTAAGAAGCTGCAGTCCAAATTCTAAGTCGACTGAAAAAGAAATGTTCAAGTTTTGTGTTCGCTAAGTTTAAAAATGTAGCTTCTAGCTTAGGGTCTAAATTCTTTTTTTAATAGTTATTTGTGTATTAAGAGCGTAAAATGGTACATTGCCGCTCGATTGAAAATGTTGACGCGCGACGCCGCCAAGCGGAGCGCGTCATTCTCATGACAGCGACAATGTCTATACAAAATTTTTTTTACAATCTTATAAAATATATTTTTTACTTAAAAAATACTTGAAAAAATAATAATGGACGGTAATATTTACTTTAATGTCATAATTTTTGCAGCTTTAGAAATATCTGGAGGTGTACTTGAGTAACCACTGTCATTATTGCATATTTCCGCCATATATGTATAGATTTTTTTAAATTTTTTATTCTTATTATTTATTAATTATAGTTATTTATTACTTTTAATTAATATTTGGAGTTATTTCGAAAATTTAAAAAAGTTAATATTTAACTTGATCACGATAAAAATAATAATAAATTTAGAATCTGTTTATTTGTTGCCAGAGAAAATATAAACAACGCCTTCCCGATTTGTAATCAAATATACAGCTGAACTCTTTTTTATGCGGTCTTTTTTGTACGGTTTTTTTTGTGCGATTTTTTATGGGATTTTTTTATGCGGTTTGTAAAAAATGGCCATTAAAATGCATAAGGTGAATCAAAATCACGAGACAGGAAGAAACTTAAACAATTACTATAATACATTTCTTTGATAAAAATACTTTTTAACGGCTTTTAAGCATTTAATCAATACATTGCATAAGAACATAAGGTATTGTATCATTTAATTTTGTTACAGATGTATTTTTCAAAATTTTCATAATATTATAAAATTGAAATAAAATGTTTCTACGTGTAAATTAATGCTTTATCTTGTCTATAGAAGCAACTTCTAAGGAAATTTCTAAGTTTTGAGCGTTTTGAGTGACGTTTTTTCGATGAAACATTTTTTATGCGGTCCCGACCAACCGCATAAAAAAAACTTCTTGTACAATCTGGATCGAAGTATACTTTTTATAGATATTTATGATATTTTTGAATGTATTTTTTTTTGTGCGATTTTTTTTATGTGATCCCCTCCACCGTACAAAAAAAGGATCAACTGTACGTTGAGCGAGCGACGGAGTATTACTTTTCGCTTTAAAGCGAAAAGTAGTACTTTGTCGCTCGACAACTAGAGTCTTCGACAAATACACGTTTTTCGCTTTCTTCACAGAGCCGAAAAGCTTAATTTCCACTATGATTGTACAAATTTTTTTTTTTTTTATTTGAACATAGGGTAAAAGCTCCCTTTGTGGAACGGTATCTAATTATGAATATTTACATATTAATGAAGTTATTGCTGAAAGAAACATCTGATAACAAAAATTATTATTAATAGAATGATTGTTTTTCAATTTAAATTCACCTCGTATTTAAAGTTTCCTTACTTAATTAAAGAAATAAATATGTAAATGTCAAAACTGTTCCAGTATTAGATACCGTTCCACAAAAGGGGCTTTTACCCTATATTGTATAACGTTAAAGTTTAACGAATAACGTTAAAATTTGATTTTTTTTTTTTTTGTTTCAAAAAGAAAAAAAATCTAAAAAGAAGTTTCACTTTCTGGTCACTCAGCTAAATGTAATGTCTCAAATAATTTTTGATACATAATTTTCAGTTTAGGAAAAAGTCTTCCCATACAGTTGCTGTGGAAAGCCGTAAAGTAAGAAACAGTAAAGAGCCTCTGGTAGCATCAGGCAAACTAGCATCCACTTACATGTTAATTGGGGGGGGGGGCATTTTTTTCATCTTCGCTTGACGTCTTAGGAAGTTTTTGAGTTTTCTATTTTTACCGGTTACTCTATTTATTGTGCGGCCTGGAACGACTGTTCCACTTCCTTTATTGTAGTTATACCACTTCGTACAGCTACAAATACGGAACAAGTGATAAAATTTTTGTATCATCTTGCCCGTGTAACAAGATATCAAGTTTACTTTCAGCATGTAATAGCTGGTAGCTAAAGTAAACAACTAATTTTTTTTCCTAACTATTAAGAACGTAGTAGCAGATAAATAATAATTATATGGTAAGGGTCGTTAGTATGGGTTTTGATAATAGAAAGAAAAATTTTGGCCTGCATAAAAAATTTTCCATTTTCATATATATACGAGCAATTTGATTTATTATTTTGAAAACAATCAAACAAAGACAACATGTCGCTTCTCTTTTTTCAATTGAGGCGCGTGAAGATCATAAAATAATAAACGAATTTTAATAAAAATTTTTATTGTAAAATTCCAAATATAATAACTTTTTTTTTTTAATTGATATATTATTTTGATTGTAGGATTTGCACGTCTAAGTTATATGGCCCAAATAAAATTTACATTTTTTAACAGTCTTATAAGCGAGAAGAAATTTCTAAGCGAAAAAACAATTTAAAGTCAACTCTCGTTTTCAACTATTAAAAATTTCGTTACATTTTTAAACAGAGTCTGAGAACGTAACCGTCTAAAAGTTTTACCCCAAAAATAAATATCATATACCAGTGTTTTAATTTTTGAGCAAACAAGGCACTTTTATTATGTTGTCAACAGCAAATACTTTTAGCAAGTTTAAATCTGTATATATATGAAAATGAATGTTATTTCGTCTATCCCATATGCGTTACTATATATTAATCCAATTGCAATGAAGCTTTGGTGAGTTGTTGTGTGCATGTCTGTAAAGGTTTCTAAATTAGTGTAAACATTTTACACTAGGTGGCGGGCGAGTCGTTCAAGAAATGTGTATATTTCATAGAGTCTATTGCGATGAAATCTTGGTGAACGGTTTCTGTTTCATTAGATTAATCTGTAAGATATTTTTTTTGGAAGTGGTCACTCAATAGGGATCCTATAAAAATAATACTGAATCGAATTTAATCCATTAGTATCCTTATTGAGTAGTTACCGAGAAGAAAATTTTTGAAGAAAAAGTCATTTTTGGATATTTTTTTAATAATTTCCGTAACTACTCGGTTTTGATCGGGAAGATTGTAGGATATCAATTACTTATAAATTCATCATCCCGTTAGTACAGTTATTAATATGAGTTGTTATTGGGCGGCACATTGCCCATGCAAATCCGGCTATACCCTATATTTTGATTTCTATAGATTTTTGAAATTTAGTAGTTTGACAAAGAAAAACTATTGCAGATTTTGGTACAACACACTGCTTTCGTTGCATAGTACTCTTGTCATTGACGATGCAAAGATTCTCACTCGCGCCTCTGGTGGTGAAATCAGTAGCAGTATCAAGAAAAATATGCTTCCAATTGATGATATAAAATCTAATAATCCGTACATAACCGTATAATATCTTTTTCTATCGCCAATTAAACATATACAGTGGCCATCCAATGGTACGTACTCCGATTTTACGTAGTGACGTCAGCGATTTAGTGGGGTTCTCCTCTCACAGATATGTTGTTGTTTGTCTGTGTTGGTGAAAATTTATGTACCAAGCCAGAGTCAGGGCCGTAGGTAATATCGTCTGAGGGTCTCGTAGCCTTTAAAAATTTTAAAAATTTACTGCAGATATGTATGCACATATTCTGTATTCGTAATATGCAAAATGCAAATGCAAAATGAGTAACGTAAAATTCCAGAATATTCTAATCGTCAACTAGCAGAGATATCAAAAAACAGACTTCACCGTTAAATTGGTCATTAAAAATACGATTAAACAGTGTAGTTTGACAAAAATTCTAGAATGTTCTATTTGTCAAGTAGCAAAGATATTGAAAAATAAATTGTACCATTTAATTGTCCATTAAAAAAGAGGTCAAATTACACATTTTGACAAATGTTCTGGAATATTCTATTCGTCAACTAGCAAAGATATTCAAAAACAGACGTCGTCATTGAATTGGCTACCAAAAAAGAGACCAAATAACAAATTTTGAGAAATGTTTTAGAATATTCTATTTCTCAACTAACAAAGATATTGGAAAATCTACTGCACCACTTAATTGTACAACCGAAATTAAACTAATGTAAACCAAATGTCCGATTTTGACAAACAATTTTTGCTATTTGACGAATAGAATATTCTAGAACATTTATCAAATTGTGCTATTCCGTCTTTTATTCGATGACCAATTAAATGGTGCAATCAATTTTTCGATATCTTTGTTAGTTGACGAATAGAACATTCTAGAATTTTTGTCAAAATGCGCTACTTAATCTAATTTTTAATGCCCAATTCAATAGTGAAGTTTGTTTTTTGATATCTTTGCTAGTTCACGAGTAGAATATTCTAGAATTTTTGCAGCTTCCGCTATTTGGCGTCTTTTACGCTGCTGAATGCGATAGTGAAGTTGATTTTTCGATAGTTTTCTAAAAGTCGTTACTCATATTCATTAGTATAACATTCGATTTTCTTTGTCTACACAACCGAATTTTATGTGTAAATTGTCTCTTAAGATAATTTTGTTTTAAATAAATTCAGATAAATAATATTTGTCAACCCCGGAAACAAAAATTTACCGATGCCCCTGATCTTCCGATTTTCCCCTTAAATTTGCACCGACCACTACGTAAAATTGAATTTGTGGTGTATTATGTTTTAATTGATACAATTTTTATCAACTTTGATTTTACTACTAAAGGTGTTGTGTAATTTTTGCATCGCCAATACTACAAATTTTTATTTCAGCAAGAGTAATATTCATAGTTTCGAAATTTTAATTTTTTGAAATTTATAGTTTTGTGTACAGATTAAGCTAATGAAAGCTTACCAAAGAGATTTTTTTTGCATAAATAATTTTATTATTTTACAGAATAGTTATGTATGTATTTGTGAAGAGCCTCAACGAATAAATATTATACAAACTTTATACAACATGGTACCACTTATCTTCAAGGTGAAATTGTTATTTATAAAATGTAGTCATATTGAAGGACTTGTTAGGTTCCACAAGTATTTAACTCCACACAACAAATAAATACAATAAGACTTTAAGTATATATCTATTCTATAATTTTATTCTATAGAGGGTATGTCCATGGTAACTCACGTTACCAAGTGAATCAAAATTTAAGAGTTTTTGTATTATAACAACACTAAGTTAAAACATTTTTTAATCGGAATTTTTCCTAGTATTAACATGATGATCTGCTTTTACCATCACTTTTTTTTAAAGCTTTTGAATTATCCACAACTGAAATAATAATTTAAACATTTTGGTAACTCACGTTACAAAAAAGGGACAGTACAAAATTTACTTTGGAGTCAATTGCTTTTTTCTGCTCCCGATTCAAAGTTACAAGAATAATTTTTTTTTATATTCAACCTGTATGTGTTATATAGAAGATGATAAGTTTGTCAAAATTTTCCTATGCCTGTAGAAGACTTTATTATTAAAATCCCATATCAATGTCGGTAACTCACGTTACGGTAACTCACGTTACATTTTGTCTTCATTGGAAAATGGTTTGAAAACAGTTATATAAAATAATTATTATTAGTATACATTACTCAAATCAATGTATACAGTTTTTAAAAGAATATTTTACAATCTTGAAGGCCTTTTTTATTTAGAAGTAATTTTAGAAAAGAAGAATTTAGGCAAACAAATTAAGCGACACATATGAAATACTAGGAAAGTTTTATTATTACTAAATATCAGAATAACAGAACAATTTTATAATACCTGCTATAAACTATAATACCCCTGTCGCAGCATCTGCATAACATAGCGAATTTCCAATCATAAAAGTTACTTTTTTTCGAAAACCCGCTTACCTAGAATAATGGTTCAAAATGTATTTTCTGTGTCTTTCTTGGTTCTTTCCACAATGTAAAAAAAATTGGAAAAACTTTTAAATTTTGGCAAATTGTTTGCAAAAAACTCATTTTTTTGAGGTTTTTGGAATTGGACGTGTCTGACTGGAGAACTCATACAAAATTTTTGGACTTCCAACGTTTTATTGTTTTATTATATTTGCATCCCAAACTAGTATCTATCCTATAAATATAACAAGTTTCATCCAAAATGAATTTTTCGGATATATAGGCACTTAAATTTTCGAAATTTCTAAATTAATTTAAAATAGAGTTAGTCTCCAGAAATTTTGTATTATGGTAAATTTAATTTAATAAATGACAAGTATATAAGTATAGTAATTATAAAGCATTCGCATAGAACAATAGTTTTAAGTATACATGCACATAAGCAAAATAATTTTTGAATTTTCCTGAAGGAAGGAAATATTTTCCCGTAATAAAAAGTATCCTAAATGTTGACGCAGGTAATAAGTTATCACTACACCAGATTTCATAAAAATCCGTTCAATAGTTTTCGCGTAATATGTGCACATGCTCAAAAAGTTTTTTTACTTTCCTGTGGGAATGAGCCACTTTCCCGAAATAAAAAGTATCTGAGATGCTGACTCAGGTAATAAGTTATCATCACACCAAATTGCATCAAAATCCGTTCAATAGTTTTTGCGTACTGTATGCACATGCTCAACATGGTTTTTCCATTTTCCCGTGGGAATGAGACATTTTCTCGAAGTAGAAAGTATCTTAGATGTTGATCCGGGTAATAAGTTGTCGGCACACCAAATTTCATTAAAATCCATCCAGTAGTTTTTGTGTGATGCGTGAACAGACGAACAGACAGACAGACAGACAGACAGACAAAAATTTAAAAAATCGCTGTTTTGATATCTACATCGATAACTATTTACAATATCTGCACAATTTTTAAAAAATATTCCCTATACAGAAACGGTCTCGTTACATTTGTATTATATGTATAGATTACCTATTAATGGCTCTTTATTTAAAATATTAATTTTTTTTTAAAATAAATCGCCCCCTGTTCTAGGAAATATATATTTTTTAAATTTTTATAAAATTTCTTATGAAAGTGAGCTTCTTAGACAATTTTATTTTGTATTAATGTATTTTATTTTGTATTAATGTGAAACATGAACATTTAAATGTTGGCAATTTCTGTATTCTGGCGCTATCTATCTAGCGCGTTAGTTAACTACTTTATTTAAAAGTTCGAATAAAATTCCAGTCATTTTAATTTTTAATTGTTCAGGAACTTTAGTACCTTCAGTATAATAAAAGCAAGCAAAATAATATTACAATTTATTTATGTAGATACATATATGATGGAAAGTTAAGAAAAGAAAATGTTTTTTTGGAAGTTCGTGTTTAAGGTAAAATCGAAAAAACTTGGAAAATTTAATTAGTAATTAATTTTTTTTAAATATTTTTAGGTTTGGTTGTAAATGAATCTACTGTTGATCTTTTAATATGATACTGAACTATTCATTATTTAAAATGAAAAATTGTGTACTTATTAGATGATGAAAAATTAGTAGTTTGAAAAACCGAAACAAATCGACCGACGTCTTGAAAAAGTCTGTCGGGACACCGGAGCAACGGAGCTAGAACCGTGACAAATCCGGGAAAACCAAGACGTATGGACACTCTACACGGATTGTGAATGTTATAAACTTTAAGTTTTGATTTTTAAGCACATTATGAGTGAAATTGAAAATTAACAAGGTGTGAAATTTGACATTTTAGTTAAAGTGCATATAAAATATAATACCTACATGTTTTTATAAAAATGCAAATATAAATAAATGTTTTCTGTTTTTTTTTTTTTTATTTTAATTGTTATTAATTATTTGGCTTTTTTAATAATTTAGAATTTTTCTGTCAAATGAATAAATTCTGAAAATATGAATTTATGACATAATTTCAGTAAAAGTGAAAATGAAATTTTTCACCCACACTTTTGTAGTGTCAATGTACATCACTGGATCCCAATTTTCAAATGGATAGATAATTTCAGTAGCGTAGAAACTAATTATTAAAAAATTGCAAACCAAATGTGTTCATATGATAATACGTACTTATAAAATTTATATACGTGTTCTTCCGAAAATCGTAAATACCTAATTAACTTTCTCTCGATGAAGTTGGATTGACAAACATTTACATTAGGGATGTTATGGATATTCGTAACCGTAACTAAAACTACCGATATCCGAAATAATTAAATATCCGAAACCGAAAGCGTATACGAAAATGAAAGTTTATAAGTCTAGTAAGTACTTAACACATTAATATTTTTTCTATATATCAATATCTAAAAATATTTCAGTCCCTTTTTGACAATCTTGCCAGAACTTAAACACTTTTTTAAATATTTTTATTGTTAAAATCGAAACGTTATTTTGAAGCCGGTTAAAATTAATATATTTTACATTAAAATGTGTGGTCAATACAATCACTCGCTAGTTAATTATCGCTAGATTTGATGCTAGAAAATTGAGAAAAAACAGGTCATATAGATTTTTTTTTATTTAGATTTTATTTGTAATGATTGAATTACAAAATTCAAAAGGATGTTAAAAAATGTGTGTATTCACTATGAGCTTTTGCCTGTAGTAAATCCAGCTGCTCAAAATCGGTTCCAATATATCAGTTGGTCAGGACGGCATTTGTACATAATTTTAATATTTTCTTTAAGAAATAGTATTTTTTTTTTTAAATACTTGTTTGATTTTTTCAAGGCGAGTACTTTTTACGATGTGTGTTTACCAAATTCTACAAAATAATTAAAAAAAAAAACATTGTAACCCTACTATTTTGAAATTTTCAAAAAAATATCATGAAAATTACCTCATATATGCTTTTTCTGAGTTAATTATTGAAAAATATTCTATTTTCCGAGATTTTTAAGGTAAAACGAGCAGATGTATGGTTTTTGTTAAACAAATTTCAGATCTTTAATACATTTTTTCCTTAAAAAAATAAATATTTAATATTTTCAAAAATGTATGATACAACTTGTCAAAATTTAAAATTATTTGTTTTGTTGTCAAAAGAAAAAAAAAAACTGAATGTGCAAATTTATTTACCACTAAAATGATGGGTTTATACCATATAATTATAACGTAGTATTGTCATTTGGATAGAAAATTACGTAAAAATATTATTGTTTGAATATGATTTAACGTAATTTTTATGCGATTGTAGCAAGCTCTTATTAATTTTAGGAAGGTGTAAACATCATCTAAATTCTGATCATATCACATAAAAAACTGCGCCGTGATCTTTTATCTAAAAAAAAATGGAATAGAGATACATTATAAAAACATTTAACTGACAAAGAAAAAGAATATAGCCGAATCGTTAAATTGAATTAAAAAAATCATGACATGCTACTTAAAAAGCGGATTTTTTCGAATTTAGCTCGTAAAAAATGAGACAGAAAAAAAAAAGAATGCGAGTGCGAGTGAAATGGAGAACGACATATTTCCTAGTTTTTCTCGAAAAGTAAGCAATTTAGAGCAACGGTATAAAAACATTTTTTATGAATTTTACCTTTTACTAGGGCTTGGTGTAAAAAAAAATTTGAAAAATTGCTTAATTCTGGCAAAAAACTCATTTTGTTGACAAAAAAACGCCGGAAAACCTACTTCTGGGCATCCGACGTGTCTGGCTAACGAACTCATCCAACGATTTGGAAAATCGAATTCGCACACAAAATTTCATAAGCATTAAACGTTTCGTTCGAGAGTTATCGCGCGGATACATATATATATATATATATATATATATATATATATATATATATATATATATATATATATATATATATATATATATATATATATATATAAATTTTAGTGAATATCATTTTCGTATTCTAGGGACCTCAAAACATATTTCTGATATGGTCTCGGGCTTAGGTCGCACCATGACACCTGGCGTAAAAGCTGAATTTCCAGTTTTGGAAATTCGCTAAAATACTAGTCTTAAACAATAGAAGTTTTAAACAGAAGGTGAAAAAGTAGCCTATTTATTTTAATCCTACAATTTATAGTAGGCTGTCTTATAATACTGGTTAAAATATTTCTAAATTCATAATGGGAAACCCTTACTGTTTTTTTACTTCTCTTTAATATCAACTGCTTTTTTGAACTTGTAGTACATCCTACCACCTTTCATTTCAATTTCTGGGTAAGGAAGTACATTTAAAACCTGTTAACACTAACAAAAGTAACGTCATTTTCATCTATTTTGAAAAGTTTGTTATTTTGTCCAGAAACACACTTTAAACACATATCTTTTACTTCAGGGATGGCATCCTCATTACTCTGGCACACATCATTTCTCGAATAAAGAAACAACTAAAGAAATAACTCCTATTTAAGAAACTCCGTAACGTGAGTTACCAGAATGGTAACTCACGTTACATTTTTTAGGTACGTTAAATTTACATTTTTGTTTTTTGTAAAAATATAAAAAAATTAGTTCTGCAATCAATGAGTTATTTGTGAAGAGAATACAAAAAATCATATGTCTGAGTCCAATTTTCTAAAAGTTACAGAAACAAATTAATGTTTTGGTAACTCACGTTACAGTTACTGGGTTGCTAATCTTTAATCCATTTCATAATTTTATGAAATTAGTTTGAATTAAAAGCTTTAGGGTTATAGTTACCTTAGATCCTGTAGATTGTTGTTCTTGTATCAAAAAGTCTCAACTTTCAACTATAACTGTAACATTATTCTTAAAAAGGATACAAAAAAATCAACACACCATTAACAATCAACATTGCCTCCAAACAACTGGCAAAAAAACAAACAAAACACAAGTTCCCTGCAAAAACACAGTGGTGCCCACTTCCTACATCTAATACACAACACAATACCAGTAATATTATAATTTTACCATATTTTTTATTTTTTTATGTTATGGACCTTTTGGTATGGACAGACCCAGACAGCTTTTTAGGTAAGTACTGAAAAATTTTAATAAACTCGATGACGTCATCAGGTTAAAATTTTTTTTCAAATCTAGCATAAATGAAGTGATTTAAATTAGACTGGCTGATTAATTAAGGTAATTTGAATACGAATTGTTTATTTTTGCTATCAAATTGATGAAATTTCTTTCAGAAATATGATTGACTTTAGGGGGTAGTCAGCAATCTGAAAAACGGAGTATTTTAAATAATTTTTTTGACAGTAATTAGCTCAAATTATTTTATAAAACAAATAGGCTTATTATATTATTATGTTTTAACTTTATTTTACAAATATTAAATACCCCTGTCGCAGCATCCTGCATAACATAGCGAATTTCCTTTTATAAAAACTAGTTTTTCTCGGAAACTAGTTGACATAGAATAATAGTTTAAAGACCTTTTTTATTAATTTTTTCTCCTCTTTTAAATGATGTAAAAAAATTTGGCAAAAATTTTTGAATAAGTGGAAATTTTGGCAAAAAACTAATTTTTTGCAAGAACAAAAACCATGTTCCTGGCATCCGACGTATCTGGCTGAAGAACTCATCCAAGATTTTTGGACTTCCACCGTTCTCACCAAATTTCGTAAACCTAGGACATTTCGTTCGAGAGTTATCGTGCTGATACATATATACATACATACATATATATATATGTATATATATATATATATATATATATATATATATATATATATACATATATACATATATATAAATTTTAGTGAATATTATTTTCGGTTTCTAGGGACCTCAAAACAAATTTCTGCCATAGTCCCGGGCTCAAGTCGCGTCATGATACCTACTGTAATAGCTGAATTTCCAGAATTCTTTCTGGAAATTCGCTAAAAAAATATATATTTGTTGTAAACCACGTTATCGCCATATATGTTGGACCCTGTTCTGATTTGTGGTGACCATCAGACAGGCCCGTCGAGAGGGTGGCGTAGCCAGGGTTCTAGCCCCGAGGCCCGGGCTGGAAGAGAGGGGCCATAGCGGTCGGTAGGGGTCCGGGAAAGAGTAACAACTTTTTTCTTTGCTCGTTACTTATTTTTTCCGGGAAAAATTGCTAAAAGATGTGCTTTATTCCCGGAGCCCGCCATTTCTTTCCACGGCCCTGCCATCACAACATTTTACTGGTTCATCTAAAATCAATCAAACAAAAAAAATCATTAGTTTAATAGTTAATCTAGTGCCCGATCGAAGGATTTTTTTTAAATTAACATTATTTTGTATTTGTTATCGACAATAAACTGATGAATTTTTCCTTGAAAATCCAAAAATAAATTATCAGAGGCCGCCATTTTGTGTATTTTCACAAGAAAATAAAAAAGGTTCGATCGGGCACTAGATTAACTATTAAACTAACGATTTTTGTTTATTTGACTGATTTTTAGATGAACCAGTAAAATATTATGGTGGTCACCGCAAAGCGCGACTTGTGGACGGGGTCAAACAAACATGGCGATAAGTTGGTCAATATATTTCTTTGCAAATTTTTGTCAAATAAAGTTAAAACATAATATAATAATTCTGTATTATTTATTTTATAAAGTAAATTAAACTACTGTCAAAAAAAAGTTATTATTTAAAATAATACTCAATTTTTCACACTGCCGATTACCTCTAACCCCTTAACAAAAGCCTAGTATTCCTACATGGTTAATTTTGGTATAAATGTAAAAAAAGGCTTCGAAAATCATTCTGTGGTCACAAGCCAAAGTATCTTAAGTCAATTTAAGTAAAAAAACAGATTGCTGTTCATTAGAACATTACGTAATACATAATGCCAAGTTGACCTACGTTTTACTCAACTCAAATAGGAAAAAATTTACAGCAGGAAAACAGTAGTCTAAGTTATTTTTTATAGGCCCTATCAAACGTAAAAACTCGGCTTCTGCAAAATAAAAATTTTAGACTTAAGATACTTTGGCTTGTGGCCACAGCATTCTATAGTTTTATTTACTGTTATTTTATTTAATTCCTTTTAGAAATATTGACCACCACTAGAATTTGTTTCTTCAGATTAGTGATAAGCAAATGCAAGACCAAGACCAAGATTTGGTAGTCTTGGTCTTGGTCTTGTTAGAGCAGTTTGAGTCTTGGTCTTGGTCTTGTAAAATGCAGTCTTGGTATTGGTATTGATAAAAAATCTTGCATTTTCTTGCATTTGTTTTATTAGCGGATTTTTTCCTTCTAAAATCAGAATGTTCACGCTTTACGATTCCTAAAAAATTTCGTGTTCTGTAACTGCCTCTCTGTCCATCACGCAAAAACTATTGTGATGATAACTTGTTACCTGGGTCAACATCTAGGATACTTTTTATTCCAGGAAAATGTCTCATTCCCACGGGAAAATAGGAAACCATTATGAGCTTGTGCACACATTACACAAAAGCTGTTGCACGGATTTTGATGAAATTTGGTACGGTGATAACTCATTGCCTGGGTGAAAATCTAATATATTTTTTACTCCAGGAAAATGTTTCATTCCCACGGGAAAATAAGAAAACTATTTTGTACATTTGCACACATTACGCAAAAACTATTGAACGGATTTTGATGAAATTTGGTGTGGTGATAACTTATTACCTGGGTGAACATCTAAGATACTTTTTACTTCGGGAATGTCTCATTCTCACGGGAAAATAAAAAAAAACCATTTTGAGCATGTACACACATTATGGAAAAACTCTTGAATGAATTTTGATGAAATTTGGTGTGACGAAAACTTATTACTTGGGTCAACATTTCAGATACTTTTTAATCCAGGAAAATGTCTCATTCCCACGGGAAAATACAAAAACCATTTTTAGCATGTGCATGCATTATGCAAAAACTCTTATTCTATGCAAGTTCTGTATAATTATTATACTTAAATGCTTCTCATTGAGTTTATAGCAATGCGTCGCGCGAACAACGTCGCGGGTACAGCTAGTTGTTTAATATATTTAATTTAACAATTTTTTTGGAACGATGTGTTAATCCATATTTGAAAAAATTTTCGACTTATTCCCTTCTATTTCTCAACCGCAAACTTAGGTCTACACTGCTTGTATGATCATAGTAGCCTTGACTTTGTAATTATGTTTACCATGCTTTTAACATAATTTCACTGTAAAATGATCTATTGATCAGAAAAATAATATTCTGTAAAGAATTATTTAAATACCTACATATAATAATTAATTCAAGGCTAAGATAAAACAAGTTATGATAAATCAAACAACACTTGTATCTTATTTTTATTTAAATAAATATTTTGAAGATATAATTATTTCTTTTTTTTCTTAATTATTGAAACTACTGTACAAAACGAAATTTTAAGGTAATTTAATCCGAGTGAACAAAAAAATTTGTGGTTTTACAAAATTGGATTTCCTGACTATCACACTTTATACGAAATTGACCAATAGATTTGTTAATATGTTTTTTTTATTGGTTGAGAAAATGAGTGGTTGATTTTGGTCACGTTTGATCAAATTTTAATTTTTTAATTTGGTTCTAATTACCAATTTTTTGTTTTTGTTTTTATAATTATATAATGGTAGGTAACTTAAACTGGTGAGGGGGGGGGGTATAGATTTTATTCTTTCGTTGAAAATATATACATCTTTTTGAAATACATATACCTATACATATAACATAAAATGTAAGTAGATGGCAATAAAACTTTTTTTTTTTTAAATTAGAAGAATGTTTACGTTTTATGACAGGAAAAATGGGGTTTGTAGCTTTCTCTGTGCTCTGGCTCATATAAAGACCATTTTGTTCGCCATTTGGTAGATATTTTGCTACTTAATTATTAGTAGGGAAGTTGATTTTCTTAACGTGTCTTTTAATTTTCGAACGAATTTTACTATTTTTATAGCAATGGATGAAAATTTGGATGAAAACATCATTTTTAGCACATTTATTTGGAATTAAAAATTCGGCTCAATGACCATGAAATACTAAATTTTTTACAATTCCGAGACAAACATAGTTACATACTTTAGTCTCTCATAACAGGACGTAAAATGTCAGTTTTTGGGCCCAAGGAACTAAAACTATTTATGCTCCCGCTCTTAAGCAAAATTTGTAGAACGTCACCAGTCAGCATGCGAAACTTAAATAATGTTGGCATGTAATGAATTACTTATTTAAAATAGTAAGCAAATTAAAACTAACAGATAATTAGATAAAAGCAAAAAGTTATAAGTAATATAATATTATTCAATCTGATTGATTTGAATTTGATTCATATAGAAAATTTTTATTTTTTCAAGATATTGCTTGTAGCAGACGCCATCCACATCATTATTTAAATTATCTTAATCTTGACATATACATTACATTAATTGTGAGAAAGAAAAAGTGGTGGCGGTTTGAATTTGGAAGGTATGCGTTTGCAGCCGTCTTCTCAAAGGAATTATATCCGATATTTATGAAGGAAATTGTATTCTCGAACGACCTGTTCAAGTTCCAACGCCTTTCATCATCTCCAGGCTCACTTGGCTGATTTTAATGGAAGAAAGAAAAGTGGACATTTGACGATGTTAATAAAATCACGAACAACTTT
This sequence comes from Brachynemurus nebulosus, assembly GCA_035578155.1. Lineage (NCBI taxonomy): Eukaryota > Metazoa > Arthropoda > Insecta > Neuroptera > Myrmeleontidae > Brachynemurus > Brachynemurus nebulosus. The sequence goes on from JAPWDM010000009.1 coordinate 19,114,619, forward strand.
GAAGCTTTAAAAGTTTAAACAATTTAAACGATAACAATCCTGTACCAAGTATCTTCATTTTTAAACATAATATTTCTTGTGAAAAATCTCAAGATACTGTCTTCCTGATGAAAAATAAAGACGTGTCAGGTGTGTTTATAGGATCATCGTCTAGCATCAACCCGCTAGCGAGAACTCCTACAAAATTTTATTTGTTATATAACATTTGTCATATTTTAAATGAAATATACTCAAATGAAATTTTTACTTTGCACATAGTTACTTTATTAGCGAATTTCCAGAATGGAATTCAGCTATTACAGCCACTGTCATGACGCGACTTGAGCCCGGGACTATGGCAGAAATTTGTTGTGAGGTCCCTAGAAACCGGAAATAATATTCACTAAAATTTATACATATATATATATATATATATATATATATATATATATATATATATATATATATATATATATATATGTCCGCACGATAACTCTCGAACAAAATGTCCAAATGTCCTAGGTTTACGAAATTTGGTGAAAATGTTGGAAATGCCAAACCGTTGGACAAGTTCGTTAGCCAGACACGTCGGATGCCAGGAACATGGTTTTTGTTCTTGCAAAAAATTAGTTTTTTGCCAAAATTTCCACTTAATCAACAATTTTTGCGAAATTTTTTTATACCATTTAAAAGAAGAGAAAAAATTACATAAAAAAGGTCTTTAAACTATTGTTCTATACCAACTAGTTTCCGAGAAAAACTAATTTTTATAAACGGTAATTCGCTATGTTATGCAGGATGCTGCGACAGGGGTATATAATTTGTTATATGAACGAATGTGTTTGTCGTACAACAGAATAATATATTGTATATAGTCATATACATACATATGTATATGTTTGTATGTTACTTATATGCCTTTTTTAGGGTTCCGAAGAAAGTCCTATTTTTTAGAGCTCCGAAAGAAATCTCCCGAGACTACTAATAGGTTCTGAGGTCCCTAGAAACCGAAAAAAAATATTCACTAAAATTTATATATTATATTTATATTTGTTGGACAAGTTCGTTAGCCAGCCATGTCGGATACCTGAAACATTTTTTGGTCATTTTTCGCGAAAAAAATTAGTTTTTTGCCAAAATTTTCTCAAGTAAAAAAATTTTTGCGACATTTATTTACACCATTAGAAAGAGGAGGAAAAATCACTTAAAAGGGTGAAAAATCACAGAAAAACGGATTTTTATAAACGGAAATTCGCTATGTTATGCAGGATGCTGCGACAGGGGTATTTTTTTATTTTATAACATATCGCTTTATATCATGTTCTCTACCTATTATTAAAATACATATAAATGTATATCCATGTATTTTTACACGATGTGTTAAGGTGTGTCCTCCTGCATGTAAGTATCGTATGTGTCTTGTAAACAGACATTTATAATATGAATATACGCCACAAAAGCATTAAATTTTATGATTTTATAGCTTTCCTTTCCGTGTTTTTGTATGCTTTTTAAATTTAACGAAAAAAAAAAAATGATAATAATAATAACCAAATATTTATTTAAATTTTATTATTTAATATTTATTTTTATTGTAGGACTAATGAGTAATGATAAAAAAAAATAATGAAAATTATTAAAAATAGTCAGACATACATATAGACTATTTTGAAAAGGAGCCAAGATTTCTTATTGTTAGATAGTTTTTTATGGAAACAAATTTTTAATTTGTTCAGGATGAATATGATCTACGAAAGGATCGTTCATGTACACTAGTCTAGTTCACAAGCTGAAAAACGTGCAAAATAGAAATAAAGCTCTTAAAAATATGAGTAATAGCTCATTTGATTCGTAATGACCTATAGAAAAATGTATTTTAAGGATTTTACAGTACATAAAAATTTGAAAATTGTTATTAACAAAATAAGATGGAAAAAGACGAGGTATTCAGGTTTTTCTTAATAAGGCTAACTTCAAAAATGCATCACTGCTTGCATGAGGCAGAGTCAAAAGTTCAAAAACGCATTAGACGCATCACAACGAAAACTCAAAAGTTCATTTTTGCATTTGATACGTCAAAACAATGCATCAAGAAATTTGGTGATGCGTGTCCAAGGTGCATGTAATGTGTATAATGTAGAATTTAAATACTTGCCATATTATGTAGGTATTAACACGAACAGGAATAATTCCGAAAAACAAATTGTTGAAAACGATGAATGTATTTACCTTTGATTAAAATTGTTTAAACTATTTGAATACATCTTGCACTCAAAATAGGTATGTAATATGTTTTATTCAAATAATCTCAATATTTTCTATTTCATGTAAGTTCAAGTTGAAATTCAAAGATAATATACCTATACAGGGACTGTATTGCTATATTATCTATAGTCTACCATGCTACATTATCTATCTTATCTATAGCCAAATCAGAGGCTAAATGATGCCAATATCCCGTTCAAAACATCTAATGTGCATCAAATTTCAAGAGAGCATCTGCAGCACATATTGTAGTATTAGACGCATCAGACAAGTCATGATGCTGCATCGATGCGGTAAAGTTTACATTTTTGAAGTTACTCTAACATAAAAGTAATTAATAGTTAAGAAATGAAACAAAAAGATTCTTAAAGAGGAGGAAATTTGCGATAGAAAAGTTCCAACTCCCGGAACTACCTCCATTATTTCTAATTTTAATTTAATGCCGAAAATCGGGTTCCGCGCGCCATTTTTAGCACAGACGCAGCGACGCTGAAAACAGCATACCACCGAAAATATTTTTTTTTATAGTAGTAAATGTTAATTTAAAAATTTAAAAAAATTATGCTGTATTCAAAATACTTCAAAGAATAAGATCCCGTTAGGAAAACATTTTTATCCTAATTTTTCATAAAGTTATGCAATTGTTCACCAATAAATAATTTACGCATCTCTGTTTTCACAAATAGTTATATAAAAGTTTAAAGAATTACATTAAAAATTGTTTACCTCGTGGAGCCCTTCTTATATATATACTTAAGAAGATTATGTGGTAACAAGGGCGGATCCAGCCAGTTGAAAGGGGGGGGACTGTCACTAATCCCAGAAGGAATTTTGGGGAATTGTGTGTTCTGAATTGTATGTTTAACTAAAAAAAGTTACCTATTGCAGGTCAAAAGGGGGGGGGGATGCACCCCCCACAGCCACCGCCTAGATCCTATGTGTGGTAAAAGTATATAAAAATTTTTATTTTGTTTATTATAATTTCTTCAAGTTAAAAATTTAAGAAATATGGAGGAAATTATGATGTTTTTTTATCTACCCATGACAGTAAATGCCATTGGTTGCAATTTTTTTACGTGATTTGTTAATAAATTTTTTATAAACAAATGGAGAAATTTAATAGTTAAATAAAAATTTTTTTACGCCTATGTTGCCATGAAAGAATAATAATTTTTAAACAAAAAATTTTTTAATTGTTTAAAATTTTTTTTTTTTTTAATATTAAATACCTATTCGAATTTAAAAGAAATGAAAGAAATTATAATATTTTGTAAATCTCATCAATGAGAAACGATCTATTTAGCCGTTTTTGGATTATTCAAGGTCCAAGTTACACAACGGTTTTAAAATCTTATTGTACTACTAGCCCAAATTCGTAGCGTAGCTTAAATGATCTTGAAATAAAAATCAAGTAGGTACAGATTTTGGCTAAAAATAAATATCACGTTTCCTTCTTATGTAACCGTTATTGTAACCGTTCCGGATAATGATCCGAGCGCCCCCGTTCTGCTGGGACCGGGGCTTTAAATTAACCGCATAGTAGGACATGTGTAGTCGAGTTTCTTAATCTATAGAAGGAAGTCTCCTTAATGGAGTCATAATCACTCACTTTGAATCCGATTTTTGATAGGTTTAATCATTTCTACGTTTGTTGCTTGCACAAAAACTTATTTTATCAAGGCCATTTTTTTGTTATCCGAAGCGAAATAAAAATTGTATGCGCAAAATAGCAAATATTTGAAAAAATCTGTAGGTTGCTAGACGAGCTGGCCCTAATTTGACGGTTGGATCTGTCCCTAACAACAACTTCGATTGTCGTTCAAAAAAATTTTCTATTCTGTTAATATTACTTATAATCCTGGACGCAGTTAAAAATAATGTCCCCAAAATAACTAACTAACTATGAAATCTCAAGGAGATTCCCACTCAGAAAGCGTGAAAAAAATTCCTATTATATTCGAGGAGCAACAGACTAAAACTAATGCGTGTACTCGCCTTCAAAAATTAATACCTTATAAACTATTAATCATACAGATTACTATCTAGAATGATAATTTAGTTTATTAGATAATTCTCGAAAAATTTGCCGCAATATGTCTCGATTTCCGATGCATAATTTCGGAAAAAATAAAAATACCCCTGTCGCAGCATCCTGCGAATTTCCGTTTATAAAATTTCGTTTTTCTCGGAAACCAGTTTACATTTTCTTCCTCTTCCTAATGGTGTAAAAAAATGTCGGAAAAACTTTTGAATAAGTGGAAATTTTGGCAAAAAACTAATTTTTTTCAAGAACAAAAACCATGTTTCGGGCATCGAACGTGTCTGGCTAAGGAACTTGTCCAACGGTTTCGGACTTCGAATATTTTCATCTCATAAACCTAGGACATTTCGTTTGAGAGTTATCGTGCGGACACATATATACATATACATATATATATATATATATATATATATATATATATATATATATATATATATATATATATATATATATACATATATATATATATATATATATATATATATATATATATATATATATATATATATATATATATATATATATATAAATTTTAGTGAATATTATTTTCGGTTTCTAGGGACCTCAAAACAAATTTCTGTCATATTCCCGGACTCAAGTCGCGTCACGACAGTGGCACTAATAGCTCAATTTCACTCTGGACTGAACTACAAGAAAATAAAGGTATAACTACTTCTTCTATGCTATACATCTCGGTTGGTGTATAGCATAGAAGTCACTTCCATCTCGCTTCATAAGTAATCTAGGCGGCATGATAAAAAGATGTTGTTAACTGAAAAACAAAAAAAAGTATTAGCAGTATTTGACCTGTAATCAAAAAACTCAATCGCAATAAAATGTTACTTGGGATTTATCACGTTTTATTCTACTGCTCCTCACTTTGATTAAATTCCAGGTGTTAATAAGGTATATCTATATATACGTATATATATATATATATATATATATATATATATATATATATATATATATATATATATATATATATACACATATATTTAGTTCTTGTGCTGGAGATGTCCATCAACAAAAAAAATTATGTAAAAATCCTTGAATCAAAATATATACATATTTTGTATTATCTATTATTATGTCACACTTGGTTGACCTTGAGCAGTTTGTTTTTTATATCAGAAAGCAACGCCATGCTACCACGATTTTGTTTACACATTTGTTGGTAACTTCAGAAATTGTTTCATTGTATTTTTAGGGTTCCAGAGGGAGAATCTTGCAACCTTCGACCATGTTGTTCGCGAATCAAAACAAATTATACACTTTAGTCCCTAAAAAAAGTGCTAACGTCAATTTAATTTTATTATCCACTCATCTGCTATGTATGTTTGTCCATTCTTATTCCGTTTGAAAGAATTAAGTTACTAAATTAAATAAAATTAGAGGGGGTTCTCTTGTTAGAACGATAAAGAAGTTAGGTAAGGTTTCTTGCTAGTTGGATTTGCGAGTGAAATTTTAGGAACCCACTATATAGTTCGATAACATCTTAGTATCCATTAGCTAACTATTAATTGGTAGCATTTGATGCCCGTTCGCTTCTGGCGCTCTAGGCGGTCGCCGAATTCGTCAAAAATGTTCACGCCAGTTCTGTACATTTGCTGACCTTCAATGGCAAGTTTTTTATCCTCTCTTTTCCCTGTAACTTTTCAATAAATTTGAAAAAAATACAAACATTAGCTAAGCATATTTAATCAAAATTATTTTGGTTAAGTTAAGCCAAAAACTTTTGGAGGGCAAACTCTCGAAAGTTTAAAAAAGAATTTAAACTAAAAACGGAATGGTCCTCAGAGTGTACATTCTCGTATTAGAAAATTTCCACCAAACACTGAAATCTAAAACGTTAAGTGAAGTGTTGGAAAATGAATAAGATTTTAGTTTTTCGTAAATAATTCCACGCACGTTACCTACTGTGTGAGATATCGTTAGAAAGATCTATTGAAATTATGCTGAGATATGAGAAACCAAATTGTCAAGTACCGTAAAACACCCTATCTTTACCATAATTTTCAATTCAAATTTGAATAAAATAAAGCGGAACTAATTTAGTTATATTTAACTGTTTCAATAGAATAAACTGATAAAAAAACTTTGATCTAACTCATAAATAAATTTTCCAGAAACGTAAATTACTAGTCAAAAATAAAAAAAAAAAAAACAGCAACAAGCTCAAATGTCGAGGAGTTCCTAACTTTACCATATTATTACTAATTCATATTTTTTTAGTGAAATATAAAAGATGTTATAAAATTTCTAAATATACCATTGTTGTTCATACTATTTTTGTGAATTCCAAATAATATCTAGCAATACCAGATACTCAACCAAAAAAAGATACTCAATTTTATTCTCCATTGTTCTTCTTTGGATTCCAAATTGCTTTTTAGTGTATAATGTTGTAATTTGTTTACTTTTTACCATATCAATTGCTAGATTTAACATTCTGCAGAATAATTTTTGTATGTCCTTGCACCAATTTTCTATTTATGATATTTACCAGATATTTTGTATAAATGTAAACCTATAACAATGTTTTTTACTTAATATCTCAATTCGTGTAAAAATATAATTCAATTCGTATATTTTTGACAACCCTGACTGTTGGCAGCGCTGACTCGTAAAGTTGGGATTTGTAAAAGGGACTCTAATTTTACCAAATTTGCTATAATATGACCTAAACGAATTATTCGATAATGCACAAATAAGAAAACGTAAAAATCATTTTATATACTTACGAGGTTATGTAACTTTTCATATGATGAAATTATCTATGTCACTTGTATATTTTTTGAAATACCAACAAAAGTTTGCAACACTTGCTTAAAACCAAAATGTACCATAAGAACTAAAACAATCCAATAATTTGAAGAAATTGCGACTGGCAGTGCCAGAAAAACATTAAAAAAAAGTGCTACAGAATATATAAAGTATGAAATTTTAATTTTTTTAACATAAAATGTGGTGTGGTAAAGTTAAGTTTAATAAGATAGGATGTTTTACGGTAATTCAATCTCACATGCATACACCGTTACTTACTGAGAATATATTTCTTTAATTTGCTGCTAAACCTCAAATATATACATAGTACATAATTATTTAAATGTCTTTTCTGTTTACTATCAAAAACTCTAGCGCAGAGAAACCCTAAATTGATGAATATCTATTACGCACTTGGCAGTTTTTTGTTAAAATTCCTTTATATGTAGTTCTATAATAGCTACTGTATCATTGTTTTGAACTGAAAAATCGCAAATAAACAATTTATATTATAGCTAATATTATGTACAGAATGTACACATATGGCCAAAATATGTGCTGGTGGTATGAAGTAGCAACAACAGCTTTTGCTTTGGAATTACATCATCGCTGTTATTTATTATTATATTGTTTTTTTTTTTGTTTTGTCAAGATCAAGATAGATGAAAAACAAATAAATGTACTGGATACATATGAGTTGCCTAGTATCAAAATCTACTAAAAGAACTTTTCGAATTTTTTGATTTTTTAGGGCCATTAATTTTTAAAGGCAACAAGGCATTTGCCCCTTAACATTTTTTGTTGTAATTTTAACTGCTTACTAAAGAAATCTGCAGCTGAAATATAACATAATTTTCAAATCCTGCTAAAATTACATTCAAAAACTTTACAAATTCTGCTAAATACCCATACATCACCTATATTTTAGATTTTAACCGTTCAAATTTTAATTTTTTCACCGACATGCGGAACGTACCAAGTATAAAATTATGTTTTCACGTAAAATTTGCATTTTAGTATTTATCTAAAATTTTAAATAATGAAATCGTAGATGTAAATGAATTACTAAGTAAGCACTTTGGTTTTAAGTGACAAAATGAAAATAGTTTACAATATTACAAAACAAATTGTATCGTCTAACCCTGATACATCCAATATTGCTCAATCAAGTTTTTTTCTAATAAATTTCCCTTATAATTTCTGTTTTAACACGCGCTTATATAAATGTTACTATCAAAACCTATTCAATTCGAATAATTTTGATTAAAAAAGGGGTAAAATGATAATTTTGTTTTTTGATAATAGTACTAATCATCTTTTTTACCGTGTTAGTTAATATAATTATGATTTTTTAATTGAAAAATTAATTTTGAACTGAGTTATGGTTTTTTGCGATTTCCCACGATTTGTATAAAGTGGATTTAGTAGATTTTGATACTAGGCAACTCATATGTCGGCGACCGATCGTAAAAACAGCCAGATCATGGTGTGTCTAGTAGTTACATACCCAAGAATTTAGTGAAATCGCCTCATTTCATGAAATTCCTAATTAAAAACCAGACATTTTATAAAAAAAAAAAAAAAAAACGATACCTACAATATTAAAGGAAAGCGCTGACAGTGTTGATGATTGTACTGTTATATCGTTAGCAAGTAAGCGAAAAATTTTGATCATGAAAATGAATAATTGCAATACACAATTTGATACAAAAAGGATGTCAAAGGAAACTTATTATTGTATTTTCGAATTAGGATAGGTGTGGATATGATATGATTAGGGTTTCTTTTAGTATTCGGAAAACAAACAATTAGATACAAATTATTGGAAACAATGATAATACTGATTAATAAATAATCGTATTAATTTTTTTCTAGCATTTCCCTTTGCCCGAAATTATGCATAAACACGTTAAAAAAAATTATCTGCAAAATATTCTAAATATATTTGACATTTTATTATTTGAGTTTTTATTATTAAATTTAACTTAATTTCGCATTACCCTCTAACAACGATTTACCTACCAATGGCTAGTTAAATTGTTAAACGATAGAAGTAGAAGATCTGGCTGACATCAGTCAGGAATTTCTAGAAATGACATCATTTCATGATCTAGTTCAGGGGTCGGCAACCTGCGGCCCGCCAAGCAATATAACTTCGAACAATTTGCTCTGCCTATGGAGAGTTAAGCATTCTTATAACATGTAAACTAAAACTGTTACTAAAAATTTCTCCTCATGTTAATTTTTAATAATATTTATATTGTGTTAAAAAAAAGAAAATACCCCTGTCGCAGTATCCTGCTTAATATGGCGAATTTCCGTTTATAAAAATTAGTTTTTCTCGGAAACTACTTGACATAGATTTATTTTCCAAAAATCCTTTTTATGTGATTATTTTCTCCTCTTTCCAACGGTGTAAGAAAATATGGCAAAAACTTGAGGGAATTTGGGCAAAAAACTCACTTTTTCCACAAGAAATTTTTAGGCAAAAATGCCTAAAATTCCATTCCGGGGATCGGACGTGTCTGACTATTTGGACTTCCAATATTTTTACCAAATTTCGTAAAAACAGGATTTTTCGTTCGAGAGTTATATGTGAATGTCATTTTTGGCTTCTAGAGACTTCAAAATAAATTATTTCTATCATAGTTCCAGGCTCAAGTAGCATCAAGACAGTGACTCTAAGAGCTGAATTTTCGATTCGAAAATTCGTTAAAAAAAATCTACTTAAGCCACGTACTACATTAAAAAATATTTGACTGTGAGGTCCGCTGAAAAATTCTTTTTTTTCAAATGGCCCGCTGTCCAAAAAAGGTCATGCCGACCCCTGATCTAGTTGATTCGATGATCGATTCCCGACATATGCATAAAGAGTTTTTTAGAAAAGATAATTTTTTAAAAAAAAAGATCTATGGATATATTTTTTCTAACGTGTTTTTTGGGATACAGGAAGTCATATAAAAGAACTCAATTTACAAAAAAAAAACACCTTATTATTATTTTATAAAAAAATATACAAATTTTATTCTAGATCACAATATTTCTTTGCTCTTTCCTAATTATCGTTATTGTCAGATGTTGATGAAGGTTTCTGTTTTTCTAAAATCATTTCCAACTCATACTCTTGCACGATTGTGAAAATTTTTGTTTTCGCCAAATTTAAATAATATGGCGAAAGCGTTTTTAAAGTCGGTGCCAGTCCGGCCAAGAAGGCATCCACTGCTTCCGCATTTGCAACTGTACTACTACTAGTACTACTACTATCCTTGGGTGTATGCTTCTTTGAACTTACTGACGTCGTTTCTGATTCGATGCGTTTTCGTTTAGGCGTTTTCTTGTCCACGTATGAGCTCATGTTGTACTGTGATATATCTACTTTGGTTTCACCGATTGATTCATCATTTTGCTGATAATTTTCGCCATCATTATTTTCAGTGGTGGTATCGTAATCTTCTAAATATTCAGTGGTAACATCAAAATCTTCATCTTTGGCCGCCGTTACAAGTTCTAGTGGATCTTTCGTATGGAAATGTTCGTTGAGGAATGTTAAGAGTTTATTGTAACGATAACGGCCTTGAATTCCCTTTTTCAATGATTTTCGATAATTATCGCGAATATTTTGCCAACGACGTTTACACCGTTCAACTGTAATGAAGAAAATTTTATTTTGCATTAAGATCTTGTGTGTGAAAATAGGAACAAAATAATTATGCATCTAATTATACCAGTAATCTATCTATTTGATGTTTTTTAAGGTACCGTCACAGTGTGATCGGCCGAAAAATAGTCAATTTTCGCGATTATTTTTAGGATGGATAAAATAGGAAAATGGGGTTGAATTTTTTTTAAGATTAAAACCACTATTTAACATTACAAATTTTTTTTTTTGTTCATTTTTACTTACTTTTTATATTTATAATATTATTATACTTTTTTATTCATTTTTATTTCATTTTTATAATTATTATATTTTTTGAAAAAAAATTCTTTAAAAAAGGGTGAATATTGGTGCCCACTGAATTTTTCCCTTCATCTTCAGTACTGAATGTCAACAAGCGAAATGTGATTGAAAATCTACAAGCGATTTGTCATTTTGGTGGTTTCAAAACTGATGATGAGTGTCCGACCGATCGGGGCTTTAAAAAAAGGTTTCAAGTTTTTAAAGGCTGAATCTCAGTAAATTTCAATTTGGTGCCGATAGCAGTTAGTAGGAAAAAAGTCAACACAATTCGTACGAGGGCATTCTTACCCATGCTTATCAGCCAATTGCCTATGTGTTTTATTTTTAAATATTAAAAAAAAAGACCTTAAATTGTAAACTGGAAGGCCTTTATGAAGATATTTTTCTTTCCAAAGAAATCCAAAATTTCTATTTTATAAATCAAAATACAAAATTCCTACTTTATAAATAGCTGCGGGTAATAAGGTCTGTCGGGTAATAAGGCCTAAAATTCATAAATCGTTCAAATATTCATACAGTCGTACCAATGTTTGATGCATGCAAGCCTCAGATACCAACAAGTTGCAAACCATGCGCCACTTGTCGCCATCCCGCGCCTTGTCTCCAGTAACGACCCATATATCATAAAATGAGATTTTGTCACTCGAATAATAAAATTTCAACGAAAATTATCTTATGGAATTATAATATTAATGCTGTTAATTATTTATTTTTATGTTCATCTAATTTTGTTCTTCAGTGCTTCTTTTTGTTAATTCAATAATTTTATATCTCAGTTCATTTTTTTTCATTGAATAATTTTATATCTCAGTTCATTAAATAATTTTATTTTATAAAGTTGATTACCTGTAGTACTTTCCATTTTATTTAAGATCTTCCTTAGCTAGGCCTTATTACCTGCAGTTACCTTAAACATTAACTTTAACAACATTTTTAAATTACTTAATATGCATGTATTGCATTTGTTATAAAATTAAGTTCATGTAAGTTCAATTTTTTAAAATTTTTAAATTTACTATTCGCCTACTTGTCTTATAGTATAAATATAAAGCATTTTAAACACATTTAACAATACCATTGAATTCCGATGTAAAAATGGGAGAAGTGGGGGGGAAGTAATGTGGAATCCCTAAAAGGCACTAACTGAATACTAACTCAATACATGTTCAAAATTTCAGCCTTCTACGTTTACTCAGAGAGTCTCTAGGCGTGTTAGAAAAAAGGCAAAAAAAAAATCAAGAAAATATTGGCATAAAAATCGTGGGGGTAAGGGTTAAAAGTTGAAACCTCCAAAAAGCAGTGGCTGGCTGTTAACTTAACCCCTACACAAAATTTCAGCCCTCTAACTTTATTTGGGCCCGAACGAAACTGTTAAAAAACAAGAAAAATCATGTTCTTTTTGGTATCAAAATGGTGGGGGTAAGGGTTAAAAGTTGAGACCCCCAAAAGACACCCCTTGATACTAACTCAATCCGAATACAAAATTTCAGCCCTCTAGGTTTATTTGGGTGACCTGTGCGAGTGGTACAAACTTCGAAAACGTCAAAAAAGCATGAAATTGTAGCTTAAAAATGGTGGGGGTGGGGGTAAAATATTAAAACCTCCAAAAAGCAGACCCTAGGTACAAACTCTATCAACATACCAAATTTCAACCCTCTAAGTTAATTCTGGGGGACTGTGGGTGCGTAAGATACAGCAAAAATCATTTTTTCTCCCTCTACTCCCTCCAAATCATCCTAGGAAGCTGAATTTTGGATATGTTGTAGGTAATTAACCGAAACATTATTTTCGACCGGTTTGGAAAAGTTCTATTGTTTTGTTGCCCCCCACCACCCCTTTAAACGTTGGGTCGGATCCAAAATTTGTCCAAAATTTGACCCCACTTTGATAGTATTGTTGTGCATCGGAATGAGCCCCACTTACCAAATTTCAGCTCTTAACTTCCATAGGGGGGCCCTACATATATATATATATATATATATATATATATATATATATATATATATGTATATCAGACATTTTTTTTCTACAGAATCGTGTTCTACGGGTCCGAAAACGAATAGCGTCCCTACTCTCGCCTTTCGCCGTTCTTATCATATAGGCTGTATAAGTCTATATCTTTCTGAAATTTGAACTGTTCCCGTCCATCCTGTTACTATATTGGGTTGATTGGTTTGAATTAGGTAATACGGTAAAATATTAATTTTAGTGGAACGATAAATATTAGGTAAAATGTTTATAAGATTCATTTTCGAAATGAATTTGACCTTTTTTAAACTGATGTTCACGCAATATAAATTTATATTGGTGTTGGACAAAGTAGATAGAGAAAGGTACGGTACATTTGAAACCAAAATAAGCTTCTTTTGCGCAAATCGCCATTTACGTTATAATTACGTCACATATTTGAATTTTTAGAAAAAGATAACATTACAATTAATTATTATTTAAATTTGCCGCTATGAGAAATTCACCGAATTCGCCATCTATGTCATCACGATCTGCGCGTCGACATACCTTTCTTCATCTACTTTGGTGTTGGATGCGGGCAGTGTTGCCAGAACCAAAGTAATTTTTCCATAAAACGATAGACGCAAGACGCAGTTTAAAAGAGACAGTAGGTTAAAGAAAAGAGTAGTTAGTTTTGTTGCTTTAATAAGAACTACATAGAAACTTCTAATACCATTTCAATTTCAAATACTTATTATCGAGTGCTTGTGAAACATTACTACGTATGACGAACTTTTGTTCGCATTTAAACATACGCAGTATTCATATGTTCACTTGTCGTTCAGCTAAACTGAAACTTTAAGCATTCGATTTCTTTGGTTAGTATGACCAAAATCCAAATGTAAATTAAAAATCGCAGTGATTGAAAAATTTATCAAACGGGATCGGCTGGGAATCGAACCCAGGATCTTCCGGTAACTAGCCAGGTGTCTTCGCCACTAGACCACCGATCCTCTGTTCGACAGCCGCCCCAATTTGACAATCATTCAATCACTTATGTGTATTGGTACTCTCTCTAATGCGAGAAACAGTTACTGTTTTCAATTTCAAATATTATCGAGTGCTTACTAATCTAATCTAACACCTTATCAATGGACTTACTCTTCAAATTAAGCAACTTCCAAGTAGCTTTCACTGAACGACTTAAATCTGTGGATATCTGTAGTTAAAATAAAGATATTTAAAGACCTAAACCGGATGTCCAATAGATTGTTCCGTTCGTATTTGATAAGAAATCTATATTGGCGGAACTTAATAAAACAAATACAGCTGATAAAATAATAATTCAAATTGATCAAAATGACTAAAATATTTGCTGGTTTAAATGGTGCGTCTGGCAACACTGTATACGGACAATCTATAAACCGACTAGTTATAACAAAACTTACCCTCCACATCCAATTCGTCACTGATATGTTGCCATATTAGTCGGCGTTGTTCACTATCGACATATTTCGGATGAAACACATCGTACAATTCTCGATTTATTTCAACTAATCTAATTAATTTTTCATCATCCATCTTGTTTTGAAAATGTTTTATTTTATTTATTTTTATTTTTTTGACAAAAAAAATCACTGATACTATCCTCGTCCGACACTGACTCACTACTGAAGGTGCGGTCGGACGATTGGTTGTGTATCGTTTGGTACAGTTACGGAGGGGAAGAGACATGCATACGTAGCAATAGCTAACAACATGGCTGCCGGACACATAACACTATGTAGCTCGGTTCGTGACAGTCAGTGCGGTAGTGTTGAAATCGTATCCGACGTTGTGTGTCGTGTCGGTGGTACCAATGCGATGCATGAACGGACGTGCTTGCTCAACAAACGTTCTATACGTACCTATACTTAATTTTATATGTACATATCGCACTTCAGCTACAACAAAGCCACATCTTATGTGTACTTGTATGTATAGAGATGGCCGTGTTGTTGCTGAGGTGCGATATACTATATAGGCTGTGCTGTGTAGATTTTTTTCGTAGCAGCAGTTGTATGAATGCAATTGTACAATGTATATGATATTATATTACAACTCTAAGAAAAAAGTAAACGTAATAAAATTTTACAAGTTGGATTTACACTATAGCAAAAAATGAACTAAATTATTTTCAGTACGAAACTGCCCTCTTGCAGCAACATTTATAAAAATATTAGTTTTCAATTCAAAATAGAATATGGCAATACAAAATACGATTTAGAAATGTTAAATTATAATCTAAATCAATAGTTTTAAAAATTATATACATTCATTTAACTTTTTGAATTATGAAGTTTTTTTTTAGCTATGTAAATCCGACTTAGTTTGTCACGTTTTTGTGTGAGAGAGATAAGTAAATTAAACTGTCACTGTACAAGCTGCTTTTTTATCCTTGTCATCTTTTTTAACCAATCATATTTCTTTCAAAATTTTATTACCTTTACTTTTTTCTTAGAGTTGTAATGCTATACTTGTTTGTACATTTCAAATTGTTATAATTATTATCTATCAATATAAAATTTATTCTACAATCTGTTTTCCTCTACGAGCTTCTATCAGTTGATAACTTGATAAGCCAGTTGTGTCGATTATCTAATTTATTTGTTGTCAAGAGAAAATGGCAGTTTGTTTGTTCTTGAAAATTCTTTTAATCATAATAACATTCCGAACAAAAACTGGCCAAAAATTTCAGCCCTTTTGGAGACTTAATGAATTCGATTCAAAAGTGGTCTAAATTAGGATTTCCGATCTCGATTCGATTTTATCGAAAATCGATTTTTGGAGAGCCGATCTTCGATTTTTCGAATCGATTCTTTGGAGACCAAATCCATACAGAGATTTGGTCTCCAAAGGTATTAAAATAATTTTTAAGGTATTAAAATAATTTTTTTTTTTGCTTTTTTTTATTTTTTTAACTGAATGCATAATACCTCAAGAATATTGTCTCAAAATGTCAAGTTGATTGGAACAAAATTGACGAAGTTAGAATTATTTTTGTTGTTACCTGCCAGATGTTTCGCTCTCTCTCTCTCTCTCTTTCTCTCTCTCTCTCTCTCTCTCTCTCTCTATATATATATATATATATATATATATATATATATATATATATATATATATATATATATATATATATATATATATATATATATATATATATATCAGTTCTATTATAGAAATTTCAATGCAAGTACAAACGTGTTTATACCTGTACTGTATATTTTGTCAGTCTAGTGTACAAAATTTAGTTTAGCAGTTAGTATTCTATATCAGTTTTATACAAGAATTTTTAAGTGTTCAAAACTTTAAAGCGTTTTCCCTACAACTCACGTTTTCTAAGTCGGTGCCCCTCATAACTTCAAAACTACAGTACCGATCCTTTTGAAATTTTGAACACTATTTCTGTACATAATTTACGAGGTAACGCTGGAGAGTTTTTTTTTTTTTGTTAATATTTTTTATCTTACAATAACAAATTAGCCGATTTTTTCGCAAAAAATCGTGTTTTTCCTTTGTAAGTGTTCCAAAAAAGTGAAAAATTGAAATTTCGATAAACCCTCCCAGCGTTACCTGAGGAAAACTATTATCTAACGAATGAACTTTCATTTTTTTTATTTCGGATGGTCCAGCACCAAGTTATGAGGGGCGCCGTAATTCTACTTTTTGCCGAGACACGTCCGAATAATTGCTGCCATTACTGTATTTTTTAATATTTCTTCGTGAAAATTTTATACAATATTCTTCGAATATCATACTTCAATGTACCATTGGTTTTAATAAAGAAATTTTAACTATGTCGTCACAAAAAATAACAAAAGCATGCCTTTTTTTGTACGAATTAACCTTACCTCCTCCTTAACACAAGCACACCAGAGAACATTATCTTTCCCAGAAATAGGCATAGAAAATATCGAATAGGAGTAACCAAATGTACACATGGCTAAATTACCAATTAAGTTAGTACTGAAAAATATATGAATCATTATCGGAAAGTAAAAATTTACATTTTCATGATGAAAATCAACATAAAAATTAAAAATTATAGAACGTATTTGCAATCAACAATAGTGTAATATAATCTACCCTATTTTTTTTTTCCTTATTTGGCTTGGATACCACACATATTTCGAAATAACCCAAAAACACGTATACCCTAATTTTGAAGTGAAGTTTCATCAAAATCCCCAATTTCACTCTGAGTGCATCTCCATGTTAGTTAGTTTAATTGTCATGTTAGAATTCTCTCCAAACTCTATCCTTTAATTAGTTAGTTTATTGAAAGTTAAATACAAACTAAGGATCGAGAGAACTATATTTAATAAAGCAATTTTTTTTTGATTGCAACATAAGTATACAGTAAGAATAGCCTAAGAAAGACTATTTTCCTCTATAGTAAGAATAGCCTGAAGAAGGATTATGCCTACGATATATTGTCTAGTAAAACATAAACGTTTGGACTTTATTTCTGGACAATTGGACTATAAAAACAATATCAGTTTAATTCTTAATAATATAGTATATTGAATACGTGGTACTAAATAGTATTGTCGCGCAACTACCGTCTAAATAATTTTGGGAGAGAAAGGGTTAGAGTAGACAAAATTTCAAATTAAGCATATTTTTTCGATTTTGAAAAAGTCGAACGTATTAGTTGATCTGTTCATGGTAAAATGAATCCAACATTTTTGGCAATCTCGTTCATTATGTTCAAGATTCTCAAATACGCAAGGAGTGTCATGCAAATATTCCGTTTTTTCGAATCTACCACTGTATTTTATCAAAAACGTTGTCATGTGAGGCATAGCCGAATGTACCGGAAAAAATCAAGATTCTTACTGAAAATGTTTGATTAATCGGTACTTTTACACTGGAAATTTAGCAAAAATCTCGATAGACACTCCAAATCTTGTAAAAAAGTAAATGTTTATTTCTAAGAAAGAATTGATTTTATTTTACTTATATTACTGAAATGTATTTCAGTAGTATGTAAGCCTCTTCACCACGTCACGGTAGGTACTAATCCAGGCAGAAAATGTCCCAAGGAAGGTCCCAAAGTAGATTAATCCGCCCTGTCGACACTTTTTTAAGCATTAGAGAAATGTTTAAAAGCAACTCCTTTACTCTGAATATATTTGTTGTAGCCTGAAATAATTTCCACTATTAACTGGAATAACATTAAGTCGTGTAATATGAAATGTCGCTTTCCGACCACTTGTCTGACCGTGTAAATTTAGATAAACATCGACACATTCTTAAACATTAGAGAAACGTTTAACGGCAGTTCTTTATATCTCAGTATATTTCTTGTAGTCAGCAATCATTTCCGCAATCAATTGGAATAACGTTGGCTCATGTAATATAAGATGTCGTTATTCGACCACTTCGCCGACCTTGTAATTCAGATAAACATCGACACTCGGGGCCAGATCACTGCATAGACACGTAAGGGAAAAAGCTAGGGCCCAGTTTTTTGAAGGTCCTCCGGTTTTGCAGCGAAATATAGAGGTTCATATTTTCTATATTTTGAATATTTGAATCAATATTTCAGATTTGTTTCAGTTTTTCATATTTCTTAGATTTGTTTTATGTTTTTTGTATATTACGAGGGTGGGAGGGGGGCCGATAAGAAGAAAATGGTTAGGGCCTCAAAGTTGGTTAACTGCCTAAACCAATTTCTAGATACTCCCAGTCCCTTATAATAGACATTTTCCAATAATAAACAAATACTTTACTTTGCAAAATACCACTTTTATTTTTGAAACTGTGACAATATTGTTTCGAACCGTTAGTTCATTTTCAAACAGAATTTTTTCTGTTTGAAAATGAACTAACGGTTCGAACAATATTATCACAGTTTCAAAAATAAAAGTGGTATTTTACAAAGTAAAGTATTTGTTTATTATTTACAGATATCGAATACCATAAAGTAACGCTCAAATTTATTAATATTAGACATTATCCATATAATTTTTTATGAAATGTGTGAAGGATAAAGGAGTATAAAGGAGTTGAGCGGAGGGACTCTACCTTCATTTATTTGGAACTGTGAAGGGATACAACGAAAAATTGCTAATACTTTACGAGTAAAGTTGACTGTGGGAATTGTATGTCGACCTACCACTCCATGCCCAAGTGTTTTAGCACACTCAACCTTTTGGCGTGTCGTTCACCATAATTTTGATAGTAGGTAATTGATAAGTTTTAAACAGTACTTCGCTAAAACTTGGAAAGAACAAATTATAATAATTTCTTATTGTTCTATTTAATTTTTTTCACTCAACTCAGCATATAACTGAAACAAATAAAATTAAAATTTTACACAGATAATGATAATTTCTCCAATTACCACAATTTGTAATACAGAAAAAAAAATTAAATAGATCCTCACTAATTTGATTTTAATGTCTTCAACTAAACAAAATAACAACACAATAAAATAACAAACAAGTTTTTCGTTCTTTTTTTGTAGCATTTATGCACACATTAAATTTCTAATTTTTTTTTTACCGCACAACACCGGTTGATATTAAAAAACATTACAAAATTTATAGAACGTGTACGGTGTGTACCAAATTTTGTGTACATTTCCTGAATTAAAAATACTAGCATCAATATCTAACAAATTTTTCGGAAAAAAATGATTGCCTGTTATCGTTTTGCACACCCTTATTTTATGTTGTGCTAAGATAGCTTTTGCTGAGTGCTATCGATAGAAATTTCAAAAATTGAGACTGAAAATTCGGACTATGAAACTAAGGGAAACCACTAGTGTGACCGTCTGAAAAAAAGGTGATTTTGGGGAATTTTTTTAAAGAAAACCAAAAGATTTAACATTTTGGGACCAAAAGATTTAACATTCAGTGAGTTATTCGCGATCTCCCAAGGCTTCCCCCCCCAAAAAAAAAAGTTTCCCCACTGCTGCAGTGATAGCGACCTTCACAGTGCCTGAAATCAAAAAAATAAAAAAGTCTATTAAACTAGAAGGTATTCTCCGTACTGTGAACCTAAATCGAAAAAAAAAGTTAAACATTTAACAAAATGGCGACGTTTTTAAAAAAAAGTTTCAAATTTGGCGCGAAAATTTGATGATTTTTAGTCTGCAAAAACTACATTTTTTATTCGATCGGAAAACTGGAGGTTCATGGCACGAAGAAACATGTATGAAAGAAGCTACAATAAGAACCAAATCGATCGGATGATTTGTCTTCGAGGTACGACTGCAACAAATTTGAAAAATGTAGTTTTTTTTTCTTTACCTTTTATTTTTAATCACTGAGAGTTTTTAGTAAAATTATTTACGTCATACTCACTATAACGGTCATAGTAAAACTAGATGAGCCGCCTAAATGTGCCAGGGTCTAGTTTCTCCACAACATGTGACTGGCAGCCACGTCCAGAAACTCCCGAACTATCAACTTTCATACATTTCTTAATACCTCTAAGTTAACAATGAAAATCTGAATCCGCTCTTCGCATGGCATAACTCAAAAACTATTTGAGATATGCACTTGAAATTTTAGTATGTTATTTTTAAAGGTATAACTATAGACCATCGAAACATGAAAAAAAATTTTCCTATTTTTTCAAAATGTCACACTAGTGGTCCCCCTTAAATTACTCCGGAAACTTTTAGATTTAGACCAATAAATTTAGGTATGCTACTTACTTATTAGAAAGATTATTAACTGATGAAATTTTTGTCCTTTATGGCAATTAATTTGGAAAAATTGGGAAAATTATTTGTAGTAAGTTTACACATTAGAAACTTTGCCCACGTCTACTCTACAGAAACAAGTAGACGTCTCATAACTCATAAGTCAGCATAATTTCAGCATAAGTTATAAGATTTATAGATTATAAAAATAAAGGAAGAAATCATATTAAAAAAGACTGTGAATTTTTTGGGCGCTCTCGTTATCTTGTTACCAAAATTTAACACGTTCTGTACACGCAACTAAACACCTATATATAATGTATGTATTTTTTTTTTTTTTTTTTTTTTTTTGAAAGAAGTGAAATTAATTTCAAATAAGTTTATAATAATTGATTGGACAAAGATAACATGACAATTGGTAAGAAATTAAAAAGAAACGGCAAATAAACTAGTTTTGACGCTTATTTGTAATGTAATGTTCGAAAATCTGAAAAAAGAATGAATATTAACCCTAGAACGACAAGGCTCTGTTATGGGACAAATTTAGCAAGTGAGTGTCATAAATGACATCTACATATAATACACCGGTTCTGGTGTGTCAAATCGATATTTAATTGATGTCAGTGTCAACGTCTACATATATGTCTAGATGGTATTCAAATTTTTACCAAAAAAGAAACTTATTAGATTATTGTCAACTTCTACATTATCAAAAGTTACAGCGCTGAAACAAAAAACGTATGTCATGTATGACACCGACTTGTCGTTCTAGGGTTAAATGAAGTGCTGCGTACAGGAAAGGAGTAGTAATAATATAAAATTTCTATCAATTTACTAGAAAAAAAGTTGAATTTGTTTGAATAAAGTTCAACTGATATTTTCAGTTACAAGAATTCGAATATGATTTATCCTTTTATACTGTATAATCCTGCTACTAAAGTGCAAAAAACTTATTCATTTTCTTTTAATTATTATTTTCCATATTAATCTTATTTAATCTGATTAAATAACTTCCGAAAATAACTTCTTTCGAAAATAACTTCCTCCTTTATTGCAGTCAGATTGCAATCATTCTCAAAAAATATCACCTGAGTTTAAAAAAAAATTATTTTCACCCTGAGATTTAAAAAAAAAAAAAATTGTGACCTTGTACCCCTTAAGATCATTTATGTTTAAATGATATGTGGTATCACCCGGAAAAAGTAAGCCGGAAGACTTATTGCTACTTTCGGTTCCGGTTAATGCAGTTTTTGTGCATACAAATTGATTCATAATTTTTCTTAAAATAGAAAGTAGAACTTTTACAATTTTCATTCTTCAAATTTATACTGAATTGATAAAATTAAAAGTTTTTAGTCGATTTTCGAAGTTATGCTTAGTTCATTTCTACCAAAATCAGATATGTGGGATCAAAAGCGTAACTGTAATGGAGCAGGTGGATCAATCCCTCTAGCGAAATGAAATGGGTGGGACACGAGAAGTAAAAACTTGGCAAAAATTTGGAAAGCCAGTACTTATTTTTTTCTTTTGGGCTTCAAAGGCAGGGCTGGCGAGAAAATGAAACAAGCCCTCGGGCACAGTAAAAAATTTTTCAAAAACTTCGCAATTTCCCCACTGATCTTCCCCCCGCTCGCCAACCTGTTCATAGGGGGCGGAGGACTAAAAGTCGCTCCGGGCCACAAAATTCGTAGTTATGCCTCTGTGTAGGACCACTAGAAAGAATTTATACCGAATCTGTGAAATTTCTAAATGGAATTTTGTTATTATGATAATCAAAATAAAAAATTCAAACCTAAATCAGACTTTCCAAAAGTCTAATTTCAGAAAAAAAAAATTTAATTTGATGACGTCATAAAGTTGAAAATTTTTTAGGACCTTAAAACTCATAAGTATGGAAGCGACTTATAAGTTTTCAAAGCCGCTCATTTCATTTTTAGGCATATAGAACCAATAAAAAGAAGACTTCTGTCTCCAGTCTGTTTCCAGCCACATTTCAAAAATGATTTTATTTTGTAGTAGTTTTGGTGAATCTGATATTAATCTAACTTGTTTTTTGTTTTTTTGGATTTATCCCACCATCCTGGGATGTGGGATAACTCCAAAAACAAAAAAGAAGTTAGAAGAATGATTTTAGTCATTTGGGCAGCCAAAATAAGAAATTCACACACAAATTATCCTAACTCACTTTTTCAATTATTTCTCCGTCTGTACTAGGGCGTTAAAAAAGCCCGTTGCTTTAATTAACGTATATTGGTGATCAAATAAAACTTGTTTATGCCATTAAAAATATTTTTAATTGTGCCATTTCAAGATAATTCCGTATTACATAATATAAATGCCTTTTTTTTAATAAACATAAATAATCAGAGAGAGAAAGTACACAGAGAGGAAGTAAAGAAACTTCTAGAGAACTTTTATTTTGATAAAAATATACATTAAATTCAAAGAAATGAAAAAAGCTTCATTTTTGGTTAATGTTTGCCAGTTTTTTAAATTTTTTTCGGCTCACGATTACGATTCACCGTCAGTTCACCCACATCGCGTACATGAATCTTGGTTGGCAATCTGCAAAAAAAATGATATAATTAAATTTTTGTAACACTACAATACATAGCTCGAAGGACCAATAATCTATTATACAAAACCTGTTGGTTACGCGTGTACTAGTTTATCTATAACAAATTTGTAACGTAAAATTTGTACGGCCTACGCACGGCACGTGTGGAACCAACTAACTAACTGCAAAGTGTCAATGACCAAAAAATTTTTTTCTTTAAAAAAAATATTACCAATTGTTTTATGTTCTATATTATTTATTGCAAAATTATATGTTTCAATTTTTCTATTCAAAAACACATAATAAAATTATTGTAATATACTCGAAGTTGAAAAACAAAATCAACCGTGCCCTGATTATTGTCTATCTTTATTCGATTTGTTAATGTTCTCTGAGCTCTATCCTTGTTTTAAATTAAAAACAAAATTAAAACAGTACTTATTCATTTATTTCTTTTTTCTTTTTTTGAAAAGTAATGATAGAAATATATTATACGATATATTTCATTATTTTATGTCTTTTTCTAATTTTAATAGTGAACTGTTTTTAATTTTAAATTAAATTAGATTTGTTTGGATTTTAAAATAAGGATAGAGATACTTCTCTTAGAAAGTAATTCATATGTTGTCTTTGTTTCATAAAAATTTGCTGTTTTTTTTTTAAATTTAATTTAAAAAATCATGCTATGATTGTTTTTCAATACGTGAAAGAAAGTATATTTAATCTATCTCAAATAGGCTTAAACGTACGGAAAATTCAAGCCAAAGGACCAAGACTTTAATATTGTATAGCTTCCTGTGTAAAAATCTTCTGGTCAACAGTACAAACTAATGTACAAACACTTTCTTAATATTGCCACTCTCGTCTATCTAATCTCTAGTCTCCACCATAGTACGGAATTTTTGTGCGAATTAAAATTGGAGCGGAACTCTCCCAATATGTATCGCAATTTACAAAATGTATATATGTAGTTTCATCACTAAAAGGAGAGTTTTATTGGCTGAAAATAGAAGGGAAGCTATTAAGAGAGTCAACGATCATTTTTAAGAGTAAAACAAATTCGTTACCTTTTCCATAGCCGATAATATTAAAATAGTTTAATCGTAACTGAACAAAATTGGTGCGTTTTTGAAACCAAATGGCATTCGCTTAAAATCAGATGGTACGGTAATATTAAAAATAGCTTTTATTTGAAATGTTAGTAATTATTACAGTAATTAAATGTTGATTTACTGTGTTTACTGTTTTCTCTACAATTACGCAACTCGCTCCGTAGGCCTTATTCAAACAGAAGAAATAAAAAAAAGTTATTTTTTGAGGAGTAATTTTACAAAACCATCACTTATACTCCTACATAAGTTTCTTGTCATATTATATACTGTTGAATACATAATACCGTACTTATCTTGCTGTATCTTCAGTACTTTTTTTAAAAGTAATAAAAAAAAAACATCTTAAAACAAACGACTGTTTTTTTTCTTTTTTTTTTTCGTGTTGTTAGTGTGACTTAGGGAAATCGCTGTTGCTTTTTTATGGTGTAACACAGTGGTCCAAGGGCAAAACAAAAGAGAACCAGTATGACCGGTTCTCCGCGATACTTATGTATTATTCTTCCTCTATAATATGTATTATGTATATACTTTTTTACTACGATATACAATCATAATAAAATATAATATTTTTAATTCAAAAAGTTTTAAGATGATTTTCAAGAAATAAAGAGATGTATTTTAAACTGCAATTTACTCTCTCATTTTAATGTTAAATTGAAATGAAATCGTCGTCATTTGTTTCATTCAATAAATAAAGAGCAAGAGATGCAAACAAATGAAGTGCTCTTTATTGGTTTTCATAGAAAACGTGAACAAAAGACTAGCGTTGTTTTAGTGTGCATTAAAACAAAAAGAAAACGTGTTTCTAAAATATATTTGCATATTCTTTTCTCTGTTTAATGATGTTTTTTTGTTTTATTAGATATTTTTAACTACATGTATATGAGTCGATGAGTTTCAAAACCATCTAATTAACACAACCAAAAATGTTCAGGAAACACAAAAAACTGTTTTCTCACTTATAATAATGATTTTGATGGGGTTTTTACCATTAAATTTTTAGGAAAAATCATACAGTTCTTATAAAGAAATAATAACAACGATACCACTCATCAATAATTAGTAAATAACGATTAAAAATTTATAATTAACTACTTTTGCAGCAGTTTGCTTTAATTAGATGGTTTTGAAACGGTTGATTTTGTAATTAGCTACTTTTGAAACAGTAACACTAACAATTAGATACTTTTGCAGCAGTAACACTAACAGTTAGACACTTTTGCAACAGTTTATTATTGTTTCAATAAGTTTTAAATACAACAACATTCGTTCAAATCCATCTATTTACATCGTATAACGTAACTTATGAAAACTAAGATATTTTATTATAATTTAGTAGAATATTCTCCAATAAAATAAGTCTCTTTGCTGTAATTTAGCAGTAAAACACAAATCAGAACCACGATGTTTCACACAATTTTATTCTGTACACATTCGCAGCCTATTATATTTGACAATTCCACAAGTTTCTTTGTATTCTTTTCTAGTTACCTATTTCAATAGTAAATATTTTCTTAGAGAGAGTAATAAAATTATCACATACGATTATTTGAACCTTTGCAGCCTTTGCATTGTCACATATTGACTACCTAACTAGCTACTTCTGTTCCAGGTTTTTCTAATGATGCCATTTTTATATAAGTAATTAGATAGTTTTGCAGCTGGTTTGTGTTGCTTGTAACTCCATGTTTTTTCAACTGGAAAATATTGCAGTTAGCTGCTTTTGAAACAGTTTCGTATTTTTGGTGCAAAACGTATAAACGTATCGTATTTTCGATAATAAACCGTATCTAACTCAATTTTGAAAAAATCGTTAATTAGATATTTTTGAAACTCAGCGATTCATATATTCTGTCTTTGTTATTATTATTAAAGGACTTATTAAATTTATTCAGTGTTACAAAATAATTTTTAATTTGAAAATTTAGCCTAAAATTACATTACGTTTTAATAAAAAGGACAATATATTAACACCACTTTTAATTAGGGATATAATCTCTTAATTAATTGCACGTATGGGTCGACATGCCTGTTCGACAAAAGATAATAGCGACACATATGAAAAAGGGTGAAACTAATGAATTTATTACAACTGCATGCGTAGAATACATATTTACACAACGAAACTACAGCAAAATTTTCCCAGTTAACCAAATATACTTTTACGGGCTATGTTATAACTTATAACCATAATGAATAAGTTTGGATTATAGTGGTTTTTCTAAATCGGATAATTGTGGAAGTAAATTTATATTTATTGAATCTATTTTTATGGTGACTATTAGTTTTTAGGGTTCCAAAAAAAAAAACCACTGCTTATAATTTTGTCATGTCCGTCTGTCACACTTACAGAATTTCTACATTTTTGGATGTATAAACATTAAATTTTTTATGTTTTCTACAAGTAGCAAAAAAATTATCTTTTTTGAGCTATTTTCCCATATTAGACAGTGAAACTTTTTTCATGCACTATATCATGTGGGATATCGTTAGAAAGGGCTCTTTGTCTACAATTTTTCGTCTGTAAATCGTATTTAGGAAATGTTGAACTTCAAAGTGAGGATTTCTTTATCACCCCCTACATAACTCTTCAACCTTAGACACAATAAATTAAAAAAAATACAGTTTCTAGTCCTTGACAAATAGATTTAATTAACCCTAGAATCATACGTAATGGTCAAATTGACGAACGAACTTCTCTACCTGCTCCAATACTACAACTTGTCGTTGCCTGCTTGCTGTGAAACTTCTGTTATTTAAATTATTTGTTATTATAACACAGCAAACGTATAAATTTTGTTTATAGTTTCTGTCGTTTTGTTTGTATTGAAATAGTGTGCGTCAAAAGGACGACGATGTATGATTAACGTATGTTTTTTTTTTTAAAGATCTTATACTTCACATATAAAAGTTTCCTAATTTTTCTAAAATTTATTAAAGATATGGATGTTATAATTAATTTATTCAATGATAATGATAATGTGAAAAATGATTACAGCTGTTTGACTTATAAAGGCGACATAATACTGAAGTTTTAATATACTGAATCGAAAACTAAAGAATGCGTTTTAAGAAAATTTATTTTGTGGAAAATATTTTAATTTTATTATTATTTGAGAAATTCGAAAAATTACTAACAAATTTTAGAAAACTTACAAATGTGCCTAATCAGGAAATAACTACATATCTACGGGAATATTTGCAACCGAGAAATTTCACATTCTGTAAAGTCACACATGTCCACCAACTCATAATAGTTCATAAATTAATTCTTTGAAAGATATTTCTTATGATACAATTGATGTATTTACCTATTTTTTTTTAATTTTTATAATGAAAATATTATGCTTTGATAAAAAAAATTAATAAATATTTATATTAAAAAATTTTTCAAAATGCAATATTTTTAAATATTTTTTATTACTCATGCGGGAGAAGTATTAACTTGGCGCACACATTTCTGTACGCAAAATAGCTGTTTGCCCACTGTACTCTTTCCACATACTTTTTTGCGTGCGGAAAGTAAACTTTCCACACGCAAATTGACAATAAAACACGCAAAATTTAATCAAAACACGCAAAGCAGCCTCTTGATTTTTCATTTAATAAATATTTCATAATTATTTCTATAGAAACCACCAACAAAGTAATTTATACAATATTTAATTCTGAAAAAAAGACGAACACTTAAAAACATTATTTTAAAAAGTAATAAAAATGTCAAAAATAGTAATAATAATACAATACAAAAGTATGTGAAATTCGTAATAAAAAATAGTATGTGCAACTCGTGCGGGATTGTCGGTTGCCCACTCAAGCGTTGCCCAACTTCGCTTTCGTGGGCAATCGAGTAGTAGTATTGTTATTTTTTATTTTTTATTGTTATTATACATTTTGTAGTATTGTTATTTAAAAAAAACGTTTTTTGCAAATAAACTCTAAAACTCTTCGTAAAAAGTCCATTCGTCAAATTGACGCCGATGTATGATTAACGTTTCTCGTATGGTATGATTCCTAGGGTTAAAATTAATTCGGCTAAGTTGCTTTAGTAACTTCCAGAGATATATAGGCAATCAAATATTCGCCAGTCACATAAGAAAACTCAAATGAGAAAGTGGTTCATCTGGATAAACATCTTTTAAAACTATATCTCGGAAACTACCAAAAAAATTTGACTGCTGAGAAACCCCTACTTAATGTGTGTTCAACACGCACTGGACGATTTTTTGTTTGTTCATTGTACCCTTTTATTTTGTTATTTGTCTCGCTCACACCTTTGTGTGATGGAATCAGCTGATTATTATAGGTATTATGAAACTATGGATATACATTTAAGTGTGTTTCAAAGTAATAATTATTAATCTTACTGAAAAACTGTTATTAATTTTGATTTATTAAAATTATATGTGTATTCGTATACATAATTTTTTTTTAATGTATTTTCAAAATTTGTGTTAATTTTTTTTTTTTTTTTAATATTAGTTAAACCATACATATAATTTTTTGTAAAACAATGGATAAAAACGTTAGAATGAAAAGTATATAATTAGCGTAACCATTGGCGCCCATCCCTATGGGCAAGGAGGGGCCATGGCCCCCCTCTAGCTAGCAAGGATTGGAAGAAAATTAGGAAAAAGGAGTTGAAGAAAGCAAAACGACGTTGTTAATGGTGTTTTTTGTAGGTTATATATAGTATTTCAGAATCGTGGCCGCCCCTAATCGACAACCGTGCTTTATACGAAAAAAGGGAAAAAAAAGCAAAAAAAGATCGCCAGGCTAATTTTGTGGGGGAGGTAATTTACGAAGAAATATATAAGAAAGAAGATAAAAAAAATCCGAAATTTTCTCCGGAAGTTCATGAATTTTCTTCGGGCCCCTCCCTGGAATCCATCATATGGGCGCCCCTGAGCGTAACTACTAACTACGTATGAAGATATATTTTTGATATTTGAAGGTGGAAACTTCTTCTATTTTTTGATAGATAAATTAGAAATTATTTCGCAGAGGTTAGGTTGCAAGTGTTGCAACCACAGAGCACTAGAAACAACATATCTATTTCTATACTACTGGTACCAGTGTAACCAGTAAGAGATAGAAAATATGTTATATACGTGCACGGTGTTTACTTTGTATTTGTGCAGTAAACTGTGTTTGTGTGAGTAATCGAAGATGGTGGTGGCCGTCACGTGACCCTGCTTCGCATACATATGTGTGATACCACAACGCTACGTGTACGGGTTTACAATGCTAACAACAATCAAATCCATTGTCTTGTGACCTAATGTGTAGCCTAATGTGCACAGAAGTGCACACTATAGATTACACGATAGAGAGAGTTGCTGTACCTCTGTACTCTGGGGTTGCAACAAAAGAAAGGCAAAACCTACAAAACTGTACAGATTTTAGAATGAAAATTTCAAAATTATAATATTTCAGTTTCAATTTTGATCGGCCCTACTGATCGTCCCAATTCACTACTTTATCGTCTTTTTGACCCCAATTTAGGTAAATTAGAAATTACCCAATTTTTATTACTTTTTCAAAAACCAGAAATATTTTCAAAAATTTTTGATTGCTGTAATAATATATATGTAACCATGTACGCAGAAATTTTCAATATAATAAAGAATAGACACTCAAAGGGTGTGTTTTAATTCGTATCGATGCATCCCGATTTACGGTATGTCAATCGAACAAAATCTGTAATTTTTTGCTGAATACTAATTAGAAAATATTAACAGCTATGTCATTATTCAATTAAATTTAATATTAATCATTAAATATATGTAAAATAGCTATAGAATCGACAGAACAGCTAAATTGCTTGAAGCTACCAATAATAATCTTAATAGAGTAGTATTCGTGCTGGTATCGAAAGAAATCCAAATGGTTTTTTTTCTACGCTAACTAATTTATTATTCTAATTGAACTAGTTAAGTTTTGAGACCGAGAGAAGACGAAAAACACGCCCCTCGATTATTTTTTTTAATTTGTGTCTAGAGGAAATAAAAAAACTATTAAACTTTTTGAAGAAATTTGCATAGACAAATTAGAGGAACGAAAGGAGGTCTCAAAATACAAGAGAGTTTATATTTTTGAAGTGAAAACTTCTATAGTGAGGGTAACTCTGCGTGAAACTGTAATGAAATTTTGTAATGGTCGATAGTGAAAACGGTAATGCTTTGGTTTATTGAAATTTGCAATAGTTGCAAGCGAAAACAAACGCTGGTGGTTAGTTGATCACTGCTAAATGAATAATAATTTTTTTCTACAGTCTTAAGCCGCGATGAGCGAGTTCACTTGCTACTAGCGGACGAGTTTAAAAGCTGCTAGTAAATTCACCCAGTGTCATCTTGCTCACTAGCCAACTAGCAGCTTGTAAAGAAGCTACCACAAAAGTTGAAAGTCGGGCTACTTTACTCGCTACTCGCTAGCGTGTGAGCTTGGTAGCTAGTAAACTAGCCGTGTGTCATCATAGTTGCTAATGAAGTTGCAGAAGTTGTTATTTTAGCTCATATTATCAAAAAAGGAATTAAAAAGAAAAGAAAAACAAAAATAAATGATAGAAAATTGTGGGTAAAACCGTGGAAAAAAGACGTGAGAAATATGTTAGAAAAATAAAAATATCCACATATGTATGTATTACCTATTTATATTCCACTTTATTTTTTAACATTAGAATACCCAAAAAAGTTGAACAAATAAAAGAAAAGAACAAGCTTATATTTACAATACATGGTTTAAAACTCGTTAGCTAGTTGGCTAATGAGCGAGTGTAAAATTTTCTGTGTCATCATCACTACCGCACTCTATGACTCGCTCGTTTGTAAACTCGCCGGCTAGAAGTGAATAAACTCGCTCAGTGTCATCGAGCCTTTAGCGGAAAGTAGGCTTTTGCGCTCTGTGAAGAGAGCGCAAAATGTGTATTTGCCGAGGAATTTAGTTGCCGAGCAACAAAATACTACTTTTCGCTTTAAAGCAGAAAAGTAATACTTTGTCGCTCGCTCAACGTGTGTTTAATTACAAATCGGGTAGGCGTTGTTTTCTCTATGGTAATAAATATTCTCTATGGTAACAAATAAACAGATTCTAAAATTGCTATTTTTATCGTAATCAAGTAAAATATTAATTTTATTAAATTTCAAAATAATTAATTAAAAAAATAAATAACTATAATTAATAAATAATAAGAATAAAAAATTTAGAAAAATCTGTCTCTCTCTCTCTCTCTCTCTCTCTCTCTCTATATATATATATATATATATATATATATATATATATATATATATATATATATATATATATATATATATAGATGATGGAAAAATGTAACAGTGGCAGTGATTTCTCAAGTACACCTCCAGATATTTCTGAAGCTGCAAAAATTATAATGTAAAAGTAAATATTAACGTCCATGATTATTTTTCAAGTATCCTTTGAAGTATCGTTATAAGATTGTAGAAAAAATCTTGTGTGTAATTCGAGCATAAAATGACATTGCCGTTCTCATGAACATTCTCAATCGAGCGGCAATGTAACATTTTGCGCTCTTAATACACAAATAACTATTATATTGTTCAAATTATTTAATTTATACACAACCTTCTTGATGTCTTATTTTGTATTATTTAAACTTAGGTTCAATTCAACACGGTATAATATATAGTAAGGGTGCAGCAGCATATTACTGTCGAAAAATCTCATATTTAATAAATATTTTCTTTAATAATAATAAATTTATATTTTACATATTAAGAGCGTTCTTACGATGAAGTTAATATTCATTATTCACTAATGTTTAGATAAAAAAATATAACTTTACTTTCATTATTATTACATATCAATTAATTTTTTTCTTTGTCAGACTACTAAAATTCAACAAAATATTGAAATGAAATTAAATCAAAATAAATTTTAAAATTAAAACAACTAAAATTACATTTAATATGTATTTAACTGATATCAAATATTTGTATTTGTATTATTTCAAAGCCAACCTTCTGACAAATTATTTTATGGTAAATAGATAATTCTGGTCATAGAACAATTCTGGTTTTATATTCTGGTTCCGATCTGATGACATCTAATCTCGAACTCGGTTTAAAAAAATTTAGTTATTTATTTAGTAATAATTAATAAACTACTCAAATTTTTTTTTATTGGATTATGATTTATGATTCTGTTCTGAAGAGTATTGTATATATAATATTTTTTAATTTTTTATTGAATCGCTTAATTTATCAATTGTATTATATGTGTAAATTTGTATGGCCTTGATACCCTGGTTAATTTACCTGAAGAATATATTTAAATAAATTAGAGTAATTTGTTTTTAAAAACTTCAAACACACTTTAGTGGAATATTTTTAGTAAGTTATTTAAGAATATCAATAAATTAATATTCCTTAGTATATTATTTATATTATTGTATACTTCTAATATATAGCAACAAAGGCAATTAATAAATAAAAAGCCATTAGATGTAATTAAGCATAATGTGTTAGAAAAGAATAACAAATATTTAATGTAAAAATTAAAACAATAGAATGATTGAAAATTTATGTATTGTGTTTTGTTTTGATTATAATAATAATAATTATAAAATTAGTATCGAATTCATAATACATACACAGCTGTAGTTTGCCATATTAATGATGGTGATGGATGATGAATTGTAACAAAATTTCTCGATTTTGAACGGAACGTTCGACAGAAGAAGTACATAGTTCATTTTTTCAAATTCAATAAAATAAAACCGTTATAATAGAAAAACTTGAAATTGAAAATATGTATTTTTATTAGGCTTGCAACGATTACAAAAATCTAAAAATCATTTTAGCGAATTTCCAGAAAGAATTCTGGAAATTCAGCTATTATGGTGTAAGTCATAGTGGAAGTTCAGCCCGAAAATATGGCAGAAATTTGTTTTGAGTTCCCTAGAGCCCAAAAATACCATTCACTAAAATTTATATATATATATATATATATATATATATATATATATATATATATATATATATATATATATATATATATATATATGTATATATGTATTTATGTATTTATGTATCAGCACGATAGCGCTTCAGGAAAAACTGCTAGTTTTACGAAATTTAGTGACAACGTTGGAAGTCCAAAAATCTTGGATGAGTTCTTCAGTCAAAAACGTCGGAGCTCAGGAACATGGTTTTTTGAGCATTTTTCGTGAAAATGAGTTTTTGGCCAAAATTTGCTATAATTTAAAAGTTTTTGTCAAATTTTTTTACACCATTGCAAAGACGAGAAAAAATAACATAAAAAAGGTTTTGAAACTATTATTCTAGGTTGGCTAGTTTTTGAGAAAATAAGAAAAAAAAAGTCAATTTATTATTTTATAATTTTAGTGTGTCTACAAAGGTATGTTGCATTATATGTATAATGTGTATATATGTATTTCACTGCAATAGTGAGTTATTTCATATAGATAGACATCCATATAATATATTTCATTATTGCAATCAAGTGAGAATTATATTGACAATAATTTTTTTGAATCAGAGAGAGCCCTCTGTTTTGTAACGGTACAAGCTCCATTAGCTAACGTTAAGCTAACAACATTTTTTTTCAAAACAATAACAGGTGGTATATACTTTGCTTAGATTTTACAAAATTTCTAAAAATTGTCGTCTGGGCGCCAGATGTTCAAAAATCTGAAACGACGCTGTAACAGTTTGGGGTTGTTTAGAAAAATCAGGGCTGGGAAAAATGGTTCATAGAAACCATTTAAAATAGAAAATGAAAAATGGTTTCCAAAAATGCATTTAAAATACAAAATGGAAAATGGTTTTGCTGAACATATTTAAAATTAAAAATGGAAAATTGTTATTTAAAATAGATTATAAAATGCAAAATGCTTTTTTGACTTAAAACGTACTGAAATTAAATACATAAAGGCAGTCTTTTGAGAAAATTTTGTAAAGTTTGCATGATATGAAAACGAAACTTAACTCTTCAAATATTGTTACTGAAAAATATTGTAAAATTTAAATCGGCCTTGGCGTATTCAAACCTTGAGGACACTACGACTGCAATTTCTCAATAAAAAATTTGACTTAAGAGAACTGCAACTTTAGTAACAAACTTAAGTGACATTGCAACTCGAGTTATGAAATATTTGAGTCAATTCAATCAACTTACATTTAACTTACAATTTGTTAGACTTCAAATCGTTAATTCAAGTTCTATAATTAATATTGTATACACATAAATTTGAGTATACATACATTTTCATTTTAAATGTAAAATGGATTCAAATTTCCATTTTAAATACAAAATGGAAAATGGTTTGACCGAACTAATTTAAAATAGAAAATGCAAAATGCCATTTTGTATTTTAAATACATATTTAGAATGAAATCATTTTAAATAGTTCCCAGCCCTGAGAAAAATAAATTACAAAGAATATTCATTTTATTTTTCGTACCTGTTTTGTGAATTACAAGAAGTTAATAAAAAAAAAGAAGAGAAAAGGGAAAAAATGGCTACACAAGATTCTGGAAACCGTAAGTTAATTGTTAATATTCATATAGTTTTTTTGTTTTTTTTTTTTTTATTTAAATTTTTATTAATTAAATATAATGGATAAAAACATATAAAACCGATGTCTTTCTGTCTAAACTCGATACAAAAATTGTTTAATAATACATAAACTGAATAATTAATTTTTAATTAACTGTACAAGTTTGAGACAAAAAAGCATAGGCAATGCAAAATTCCGAAAGAATTTTAATCTGTATATAAGATAAAAAAAAATTAGTTTCTGTGCTTTTAAATTCTTTATTAAATCAAATGTAAAATTTTGAAAAAATTCTAACATTAACCATATTTCATTACAAAATCAAGGGGAAAATAGCATGTTATACACCAAGGGACTGAAGTGTTAGTTTTAATCCCGAGTGTGAAGTTTGTTGTAAAAGGTCCTGTAAAGGCTTGAGAGCAACAAATCACACGTGGGATAAAAAAAATAATAATAATAAAAAAATATTTTAGTCCTGTGGTGTATATATTATTTTTTGCAATTCGGAATACTTTTAAATTATAAAAATTTAAAAAAAAAATATTTAAATGTTATTCAAATTGTATGTCGTAATATTCAATCAGGTATATTTTAGATAAATCAATCGAATTGAACAATACAGTATAACTGTTATTCTTTATCCAAAAGTTTGAATTTGTGGTTGCTGATTGGTTTAAAAACGGGAGCAAAATTACTTTTAAGTCCTTTCGAACTAAAAGTATTTTTTTTAATCCCTTGGGACTAAAAGTGGCACTTTACTCTCTATTATGATGGACTGAATCATGTCTTTTGGTCCTGAAATTACAAATACCCCTGTCGCAGTAGTTGTAAATAAAAAAAAACCTTCTTTATGTGATTTTTCCGCCTCATTCCGCCAAATTTTTTTCACGAAAAATGTCCAAAACCCCGTAACCGTTTTCACGAAATTTCTTAAAAATAAGATGTTTCGTTCTTGAGTTATCGTGCGGACACATTTATATATATGTTTACTAAGTGTCCGCACGATAACTCAAGAACGAAACATCTTATTTTTAAGAAATTTCATGAAAACGTTTACGGTGTTTTGAACATTTTTCGTGAAAAAAATTTGGCGGAATGAGGCGGAAAAATCACATAAAGAAGGTTTTTAGTCGAATTTTCTCCGAAAAATTAGACTTATACAGTCTATACGATAAGAGCTGCGAGAGGCGGGACCAGGGGCGCTATCCGTTTTCGGACCCGTAGAACACGATTATGTAAAAAAAAAAGATGTCTGATATATATATATATATATATATATATATATATATATATATATATATATATATATATATTTTCCCGCAACCTTTTAATATGTGTAGGGCCCCCCTATGGA
Organism: Brachynemurus nebulosus; assembly: GCA_035578155.1. Classification (NCBI taxonomy): domain Eukaryota; kingdom Metazoa; phylum Arthropoda; class Insecta; order Neuroptera; family Myrmeleontidae; genus Brachynemurus; species Brachynemurus nebulosus. The sequence continues at coordinate 19,150,855 of JAPWDM010000009.1, forward strand.
AGTTAAGAGATGAAATTTGGTAAGTGGGGCTTATTCCGATGCACAACAATACTATCAAAGTGGGGTCAAATTTTGGGCAAATTTTTTTTCTGACCCGACCTTTAAGGGGGTGGTGGGGGGCGGAAAAGCAATAAAACTTTTCCAAATCGGTTTTAAATAATGTTTCGGTCAATTATCTACAACATATCCAAAATTCAGCTTCCTAGGATGATATGGTGGGAGTAGAGGGGGGAAAAACGATTTTCGCTGGATCTAACAGGCCCCCAGCCCCCCAGAATTAACGTAGAGGGTTGAAATTTGGTGTGTTGATAAAGTTCGTACCTAGGTTGTGCTTTTTGGAGGTTTTAATATTTTACCCCCACCCCCCTCATTTTTAAGCTACAATTTCATGCATTTTCGACGTTTTCGAAGTTTGTACCACTCGCACAGGTCACCCGAATAAACCTAGAGGGCTGAAATTTTGTATTCGGATTGAGTTAGTATCAAGGGGGTGCCTTTTGGGGGTCTCGACTTTTAACCCCTACCTCCACCATTTTTATACCCAAAAGAACATGATTTTTCTTGTTTTTTAACAGTTTCGTTCGGGTCAAAATCTCCCCAAATAAACCTAGAGGGCTGAAATTTGGTGTACAGGTTAAGCTAATAGCCAGACACTGTTTTTTGGAGGTTTCAACTTTTAACCCTTACCCCCACGATTTTTACGCCAATATTTCCTTAATTTTTTTGCTTGTTTTCTAACATGTCTAGAGACTCCATAAGGAAACCTAGAGGGCTGAAATTTTGTACGTGTATTCAGTTAGTATCCAGCTAGTACCTAAAGGGAGTCCGCATCACTTTTCCCCCCACTTCTCCCATTTTTACATCGGAATTGAATGCTATTGTTAAATGTGTTTTAAAAGCATTATGTTTATTCTAAATACAAGTAGGCGAATAGTAATTTTAAAAAATTTAAAAAAAAGTGAACTTACTTTTACGACAAATGAAATACATACATATTAAGTAATTTAAAAATGTTATTAAAGTCACTGTTTATTTATAAATTAGGAATTTTGGATTTTTAGTATTTATAAAATAGAAATTTTGAATTTTTTTGGAAAGAAAAAATATCTTTATAAAGGCCTTCCAGTTTACTATTTAAGGTCCTTTTTTAATTTTTAAAACTAAAACATAAAGGCAATTAGCGGATAAACATGGGCAGGAATGTCCTCGTACGAATTGTGTTGGCTTTTTTTCTGCTACCTGTTTTCGGCACAAAATTGAAATTTACTGAGATACAGCCCTTAAATACTTAAAACCTTTTTTTAAAGCCTCGATCAGCCGAACACTCATCACCAGTTTTGAAACCAACAAAATGACAATTCGGTTGTAGACTTTCAATCACATTTCGCTTGTAGACATTCAATACCGAAGATGAAGGGGAAAATTCGACTACCGTGATGGGGCCCCGCTGCTCACGGCGTTTTTTTATTTACAATTACTCTATATCAACTAGTTTCTGAGAAAAACGTACTTTTGTAAATGGAAATTCGCTATGTTATGCAGGATGCTGCGACAGGGGTATTGGTATTTTAACACCAATAACTATGAATTCAACACATTCTCTAGTAACCTTTACATCTAATCCTTACCCATAAACCTATATTGTTTGAAGCTAATACAATATCTGAAAGGCTCCGCAAAGTTTTTCAGTTTCAGCTGGTGTGTTTAATTGGTTCCGAAATTTAAAACAGAGTAACAGTGATTTTTTTTTGAGAGTTATACCAAATATTATTTGAATTTTGATAATGGATGTTGTAACTTCAGGTACGTGCTACAAATTAATAGTAAGTATTATTTTTAATGTCCTTTTTATTTTCACCCTATATTACATTAAAAATAAAATTATGACTTTTTTTAATTTTTTTTTCCATATAATACAACTTTGCATAGAGTTTTCAAAAACGTTCCCTCGAGTACCGCTTTGTTTGTTCCGATTTTAGTTCTTTGTTTAGTATTCCAGTAAACTATAAAACAAATTTTAGCGATCCAGGGATTCGCGATGATTTAAATTCAACCACGAGGACTATTGTGAGCAGAGGATTTAATTAAATTTTCAGAAGACACTGATACCGAACACTAATTAGATTGTGATGAAGATTAATAAAACATTTACCGATACATTACTTCATTACATCTGGACATTTTGATTTATTAAATTTGAATTATCTATTTTCTTGTCTTATTTTTTTACCCTCATTGAACCCAAAAACTTAGTAATTAGATAAATTGGGGCAAAAAATCACAATAATGATTTAACGTATATATTATTTTATAATAATTAGTATTTTATTTTTGATTTTGATTTTTTTCATACTAAAAAAAAAAATTATTTTTGTCAGCGTCCTGGCCGAATAGCAGAATATTTGGCTAATGCTATTCGGTATTTTGTATTTTTTTGTATTCTCTATAACAAGATCTTTCAAGCGACACCCCACATGACATATGAAATTAAATTAAATTTGGAGTATTTAATTTTCCCTTTTCAAAATTATCGTTATATACAAATATTTTAAAAAGCCAACTTTTTCGGTACAGAACCATAGAAAAGTAACATACGACGTAAATACATAAAACAATTAGACAGATTGTTATATAAAAAAGTATTAGCTACACATCTTTAAAACATTTTTTTAATTCTTTTATATTCAGTAATGAATTGCAGCAGTTAACGTCTTTTTTAATTACTTCAATTTTTATCAATAAAGAACTGTCCTAACAAGGGTCCTCTTCAGCATACATTTTAAATTAACCCTCAATGTATGTAATTATCATTCTGACTTCAATTTTTTGTGACCTTCTATCTAAAGTAATTTTTCCATTCATATCTCAAATCTGGAATCTTCTTTTTTTGAAAAAGAAAAAAAATGAAAACAACAATACTGACTTAAATTTTTTTCATTTTACTATAAAAATGTCCTTTTAAGTAGGACCACTAGTGTGACCGCCTGAAAAAAGGGTGATTTTTGGGAATTTTTTAAAAGAAAGCTACTGTATGGAATATTTTAATATTTTAAAAATATATTCGTTGATATATAGTAAATTCATGATAAAATTTTTGGACCAAAAAATTGAAAACTCAGTGAGTCACTCGCGATCTCCCAAGGCTCCAAAAGAAAAGTCCGCCCACTGCTGCAGTGATAGCGACCTTCGCAGTGCCTGAAATAAAAAAAACCAAAAGGCCTATTAAACAAGAAGGTATTGCCCGTGCCGTGAATCTCAATCGAAAAAAAAGTTGAAATTTAACAAAATGACGGAGTTTTTAAAAAATTTCAAATTTTGGGCGAAAATTTGATGATTTTTGGCCTGCAAAAATTACATTTTTTATTAGATCGGAAAACTGGAGGTTCACGGCACGAAGAAACGTATATAAAAGAAACTGCAATAAGAATCAAATCTATCGGATGATTTGTCTTCGAGTTATAACTGCAGAAAATTTGAAAAATGTTGTTTTTCTTTACCTTAGCTTTTAGTTTTAATCACTGAGAATTTTTACTAAAATTATTTACGATGTACTCACTATAACGGTCATAGTAAAACTAGATGAGTCGTTTAAATGTACCAGGGTCTAGCTGCTCCATAACATGTGACTGGCAGCCACGTCCAGAAACTTACGAACTATCAACCTTCATAGATTTCTCAATATACCTCAAAGTTAACAATGAAAATCAGCATCCACTCTTCAGATGGCTGTAACTCAAAAACTATTTGAAATATGCACTTGAAATTTTAGTATGTTATTTTCAAAGGTATAGACTATCGAAGCATGCAAAAAAAATTTCCAATTTATTTTTTGAAAATGGCACATTACTGGTCCCCCTTAAAACTCTGAAAAAATCAGTGATTTCCAAGATACAGCAACTAAAATTCGTATGTCACCGTCTGAACTTCCGAAGTCATGCGTTCTAAGACACCATGTCTATCGACAGTTGTCTGCCAATATTAATTAATAATGGTTAGACAACACGCTTTCTGAATAATGAAGAAGTAGTTTTTAATACAGACTGGGTGGATAATTTTGACATAATTCAAAAATTAAAAACTTTCCGATACCAAAAAAAAAACTGTACTTCACTAAATGTCTCATTTCTCGATTTTTTCTTATTGATATTCTGTAAAATGCTTCAAGTCCCATCATGGTAATTGAAACTCTTATTATATACAAAGCTAAAGTGTACAGATAGACATAATGGAGACTGTTGCTAAGCGAATTCAAATAGATGTTAGAAGTTACTAGAAGTTGATAGAAAAGAACAATCATATACAGTGATGTTTGTGACTGATATTTCTTCTCTGTCTATTAAAGCAGTTTTAAAGTTATAGGGTAAAAGCCCCGATTGTGGAACACTATTTTTAGGTATTTCATCAAACTTGCTTACAAAAATTAATAAATGAATTAAACACCCATTTTTTTTCTTAATAAGCATGAAACCAAGTTTTTTTAATCCAATGAATATGTTTTTAAGAAAATATAACCCAAAAATTTTGATTTATTAATGTTTTGTTTTATAATTTGTTGACATCTATAAAAAAACGGACAGAAAAACTTAACACCCTTTAAAAAATCAGCACATTGACACCTAAAAAAGAACACGTATGTACGAACATGAGATACATCAGATACATCTTTTGCCATCTTTTCACTCTATGACATAGAGTGACATCTAGTAGTAAATAGAATGTCAAATTAAAAAATATAGAATGGTTTAAATATTCGATAAAATAAACGACCAAAACCACAGAATATACCAAAATACCACAGAAAAATACTATATTTTGTTTCGCCATCTATGTATTTTGGTAAAGTTCTAATCAATTCTAAACCTTCTAAACTAACTTATCAAAATGGCGACAATTTTTCATTATTAATAAAATTTTGCAACTTTAAATCAATATTTTTTTATTTATCAATTGACGATACGCTCCGAAATAAAAAAAAATATTAAAAATTTTACGATTTTAAAGCAGTAAGTAAATATTTTAGACTCAAAAAGAAATTAAAGCTATTTATAATATAAATTTTTAGTTATTTTACGTACATGATTTTAGTTAAATACACAGGTTATATGTGTACTCAAAGAAATACACATATATATAAATTACATTTAAACCGAATAAAAAGATGATTTAGCTCTTATAATCTCTTAACTGGACTAATAAAAATTATTTGTATAGTTTTATTGCGCTAACTTCGAAAATTAACTGAAAAATGTTGAAATTTATAAGGCATGTGTTTCTATAAATAAGCATTGATCAAACGCAAAAGAGACACATTTAGCAAAAACTGTTTAATTTATATATGTATTTCTTTAATTAAGTAAAGAAACATTAAATGTGAGATGAATTTAAATTGAAAAACAATCATTCTATTAATAATAATTTTTGTTATCAGACGTTTCTTTCAGAAATAACTTCATTAAGATATAAATGTCAAAACTGTTTTTCTATTGGATCGCGTTCCACAAACGGGGCTTTTACCCTACATATAGTTTTATACGGAAAAAAAATTTAAACACGATACGGTACGAGTGAGACAACGCATAATTGAAATAGTATTCTTTCTCTTTTCTCTGAGTTGTACAATAAGTTTTTTCTTCATGTCGTAAGAGTGAGAGAAACTTATTGATTTGTATAATGCAGTCTTTGTTTAAATGGTCAATTATGAAAGAAATTCTAGACAAAAATGAAGATATTGGTTAGTACTGTTGCGATCACTGTTTAATAAATTATGTATTTTTTGTATTTTAAAATAAAATTAACTTTTACATAGTTAGAAAACCATTATAGAGAGGAAGAAGTTAACCAGCGAATCAGTTTGTTAAATATATCTGTCTTTATTTTAACAATCAGAAGTAACCTACATTAACTATTTAGTAAAGTTTATTGCACGATAATTATACCCACTGTGATTGTGCATAATTCGATTTTATGTAAATGTAAATTTTGTAATTTTTATTAGCGATTAAATTAATTCAAATCGATTATCGATGAGCACATTTCAATTCTTATCAAAATCAGAGCCGTAGCACGAAAAGAGATTGGACTTTTGTGGGATAAGTAACATTTTTGTGACCAAATTGGGCTTATTTGACAACAAAATAATAACAGAATTGTACACTCAGATAGCCCTAAACACACTGAAACTTCTAATTTAAATTAATCTAATTAACGTTCAATTCAGAGAAGAAAAAATTTTAGGTATACCTAATGACGTAACCAAATTTATTGAAGTTTTGCTATACCCTAAAAATCGTAAATGGAATTATAGAAAATTAAATATGTTGCATCACTAAAAAAAGACTAACTTTCTGTTAAAATAGTTACTTATGTCTAAAATGAATTTCATCAATTTTATTGTAAAAAAGTTCACATTCAAGTTACCCAAAACCAGTTAGCCAGCCTAATTCAAGTCACTTCCATAATACTTGATACAAGAAAAAATTTTTTTTTAACTTAATGACGTCATCAAATTTACTGAAATTTTCCAAGGTCTAAAGAACCATAATTAAAACGATATCATAATGAAACTGGAGCGATTTATAAATTTTTGAAAATTGTCACCAACAGGGCTTAATTTTTTAAAAATTCTAGGTGTCGGAACACGGTTTCCCAATTTTTACCAAAAAATGAAGTGGCGAACAAAAAAAATCCCATGGAGGTGCCCGATGGTTCTGGAATATATCTAAAAATCCTTGGGAAGTGCCGGAACACCGTTTCGGTGTGTTTCGACCGAAATACTAAGTCCTGGTTATCAAACTTAAATATGGAAAAATGATTTTTGTTGGGATTTTATCATTTTGTTAGCAAAATTAAAAAATTCAATCTCTAAATTGTTCCATTACTATAAATTAAATGTTTTTTGTTATTTAGGTCATGACTGAACCCTTCAATAATACCTTTATATTTTTTAAGATACGAATCGATTCCAATTTTCAAGGTCCACTGGATCATATTGGACTGAATTTTTTTTATTATGTCTTCTATACCAATCTATTGAAAAGACTACTACGGTTGCGTGAAACACTTTAACGAACAGATTCATTTTGTTTACACGTGTAGAAAAAGATTACAATATTGAAGTTGAAAAACTTGTTTATCGCCTCGAGTTAGAGTTCAAACGCATGGATTTAAAATATTGTTGGTAAGTATATAGTAAATATATAGGTACGTATACATCTTATAAAATATACATACTTACATAAAATACAAATTATAGTGAGTATACCAGCATTTGGACAATAATTGCAACTCCTACGGGAAAATAAGTAAAATACTGATAGTGGTCCTTCGAGCAGGATTCATATTACAGTTTAATCGAAATATTGGTTTTTTGATGTTTTTAGTTTTACCTATAGCACAAATTAATTTAATAAAAATTATAAAAAAATTAAACAATAACTAGGTATATAAAAAATTAACACTATCATAAATAATAAATTAATAATAAAATAAGTAATTCTAATTATGTATTACTTTGTGTATACATACATACATACATACATACATACATACTACCAGAGAACATATATCTTTTTCTAACGCATTTGAATCGGGAATCCAGCAAACAATGAGAGATATATAGGAAAAAAAATTCTCAGACTATGCTTTATATTCGTTTTATGATAAACAGTGATGTAAATATAAGAATATAACAATAAATAATGTAATATTATATATATCTTATCTTTTTCATGGATCTATGTATTAAAAAAAAAAGTTCAAAAAAACAATTCATAATTATTGTACATTGCTTAATTGTACAATTCAGTAGTCAATGATAAAGACACAAAATACGTTTTCGCTGTAAATTTTGTGTAGTTATCTCTGTCTGTTATAATTTATTATGTTCCGTTTATGGTTGATTTGATGCCTAAAGGCTTTAAATCACAATTAAGACGCCACTTTTTACGTATATAGAAGGGTTCAGATCAGATGGCTACAGCACTTATTTGTGTAAAAGAACTAGGTCTAATTATGTATTTACTATTTATTTTTCTTTTAGGCTTGAGTTTACTTGTCTCGTTGCCCTAGTTGTTTATCTTTTTAGTGTTCCGTACCAGAGTTTACAAATAGAACGCTTATGGAATCATTTTGGTATCCATCTGGCTATCGCAGGTAAATTTTCTCTGAAACTGTTTGACGTGAAAATTTGAAATTTAGCACAAAGATAGAGTGTGGTGTGACCCAGTTATAGATGTGGAACTGAAATTCGATTCTGGGGGTTAATTTAAAGAGGTAACCTGGAAAACAGAAAACAAATTTTGCATCCATGAATATCCAGTCTAAGGTATCAAAGGAAAGCTTATTAAAGCACAAATTTGAATAACATAATATGTCACTGTATTTTTTTGTTTATTATTTTTTGGGGGGAGTTCTTAAAAATTGCTGCCCCTATCTCTTATCACCGGAAGGATCGCTCGGAAAAATTTAAAAAAATTAACAAATATTATCAAGACTGAATGTTCTTACGTGGTTTCGTTGGTATATTAAAAGAGAAGTTGATGACACATTTTATTTTGATCAAGATGTTGTTCGTCAATAATTACGTTAATGTTATATTAAATGTATACTTTTGTGAATTCCTTAGAAGATGAGTTTTTTAGGAATTAAAAAAGATGGAAGGAATAACTCATAAACCTACACAGCAACGAAAAATATGACAATTTCTGCCTACTAACAAGCATGGATTATTGTATATAGGGTAGGTTCGCTAGTTTTCGTCCAATTAGTGGAGTTGATAGCTTTGCGACATAAAAAGAATATGTTAAACTGATTTAATGGTAATGAATTCTATTGCTATTTATTGCTTACATAGTCTATTTTAAGTTGACATAAAATGGTAACTAATTACGTTTACTTTTTTTTTTTATATATAAAAAAATAATAATGATAAATATACAGATTTCGATAGTTTTCGTCCAAAAAAGTTAGTTGTCGTCCACATGTAAGCTAGTTTTCAACCACCATTTAGATTAAAAATTGTTATAAAAAAATTAATTTTAATAAAAAGCAAATGCTTATATGTATTCAGAACCTTTTATCTTCCTTCTTAAACCTTTTTATTTTATTTTATTTTATAATTTTTTTTGATTCTAAGGAAATTATCTAAGTTTCAAAATGTAATTCACATACAGAAAAATATATGGACGAAAACTGAAAAGTACAATTTAACGCAGTTTTCAGTTTTCGTCCATGTAATTTAAGCTTTTGTAATTCATTCTACGCAAATAATTGAGTGGACGAAAATTAAATCTCTAATCAAGCAACCAATGATAATCCTCCAAAATAAAGCTTTTTACTATTTCACAATATTTAGCTAAATTGAGAAATAAAATAAATTTCATTTGATTGTTTCAGTTTTCGTCCAAGTGGTCGAAAACTGAAGTTTTTAAGAAATTGATTACTTAATATCCGTCCATCAAATTTTTACAACTCAACTTAAATTTTTAAAAAATTTTCACTTCTAATTATGTTCAATGTCTCTTAAATATTAGCATAAAAACAAAAAAAATAAAACTTAATCACGCCATAACAGTATTAAAACTAACCGTGAAATGTCATCATGTCACTAGTTTTTTTGTTAATTCACATACTGTCTGTCCAACATGAAAACAACTGGCTAATTAATATTTTTTTTTTAAATACACAACTCTATCAAGTAAATATTTTTTATCTATGTTGTCACTGTTTATGAGTCAGAAATGTAACAAAATCAAACTTGATCGGTTATCTGTTTTTATATTTCTATTATATACTCTTGTACAGTAAAATGGACGAAAACTGGCTCTGGACGGGAAACTAGCGAAACTACCCTATATTTCGTATTTATTAGCGTACCCATAGAAATAATATATCCAAAATATCTAGAGCAATTCCAAAAATTTTAAGTAACTTTTTGGCTCAAAATATTATTCATTAATACATGTTTTATAACAAATAATGTGAGTACCTATAAATAGGCAAAAATAAAGATACGATCGTTTTGAAATCGGTAATTATAATTTATTTCAAGAATAAAATTTATTAATCAAGAAAAATATTTTGTACATCTTCATATGCTATTCCATCAAATCCATAATAAAAACTGATAATATGCAACACCATTTGCGCAAGTCCAACTCGCAGTTGACAACTTGTTTTTTACTTATTTGTACTGATTGTTTATTTCCAACTAATTGTGAATGCTTTCTTAGGAATTTTGAACATAGAACAACAGTACAGTTTTTACCATTTTTGGTACCACTCGAACCATTTGGTGCATTTGATCTTTCCTTAAAAATGACGATTATAGGTTTGAAAAATCTGTTCACAGTGAACTAGGAAAGCACAAAAGTTCAACTCTGACAACGGATAGTTTGAAATCGTTTTCTTGATAATATAATAATAATTTTTTTGTACTATTAGCTTGTATAGATAAATTTATAAATATGATAATAAACTGTTATTTCATGTTAGTTATAGAATCACGGAGACGAAGAGACAAGTTTCAAAGAGACAAGGATGGTCTGTTGTAAGAGATACAGAGTGGTTATTAAGCAAACATCATGTATTCATGTACTACCAGTAAATTATTTATGATCATGTTTTAGTTTACACGGACCATAGAGACTACACACACTATTATCTCTCTTTAGGTTACGGCAAATGAAACGTAGAATGATCCGGGGCAATTGTTTTAGAAAAGTACTTTTTTTACAGTGACTTAAAGTTAATACTTTTATGCTTTAGCATTCTCTTTGGAAAGATATAAAGCGGTAAAGATTGAAAAATTTGGTACGAAAATGTCCTATGCAGCACAAATCGCGCGTACTCTTTCTTAACCTCGTATCTGAAACGTCCCAATTTTTGGAGACACAAATAAAACGTATTTAAATCTGTGTTTTCATCATTATGAACTTAAGATTTATGCTAATAATACCCTTTGATGTTGGATACCTACATATATAAATACTAGCCGTACCCGTGACGTTGTTTACGTGAAACGTTGAATAGTTTCTTTTTCCAATTTGTAGTTTCTTGCAACACAAAATGCATTAAATTGTCTCCAAATTGACAATTGTGTATTTATTGTATTTTTCGGTACACAATTAGCAACATTTTTTTTTATTTAAAATTCAGAAAAATTTCCAAACTACAAAATTTATTTACAATTTTTGTTACTATAGTTATGAAATTTTTTATGAAATATGTAAATTGGCGTAATGTGTGTAGATGCTCAAAATAGTTTTTCCATTTTCCCGTGGGAATGAGACATTTTCCCGGAATAAAAAGTATCTTAGATGTTGACCCAGGTAATAAGTTATCATCACACCAAATTTCATTAAAATCTGTCCAGTAGTTTTTACGTGATGCGTGAACAGACAGACAGACAGACAGAGACAGATTTACAGTTTTATTATATGTATAGATATGTAGATAAGTATATATATAAATACAATATTTAATGTTTTTTGTGTGTCTTAAAATATGCAGTTTTTGATATACGAGGTTGACAAAGAGTACGCGCGAAATACTCTAAAACGGAAGAGTGTCTAGCTTTTTCTTCGGAACCCTAAAATAAACAACACTACTGACTTGATATATAGCAATAGCTTGGCATAGGTTTAGATAGGTTCGAAATCTATTCTATATAATTTTTTTCAGCTTTTTACCATGGTGTAAAAAAATTGAAAAACTTAAATTTTGACAATAATCTAATTCTTTGCCCAAATGCCCAAAATACTCTATTCTGGGCATTGGACTTGTCTGGTTGAGTAACTCATGCAAGGGTTTTGGATTTCCGGGGTTTTCATTAAATTTCGTAAGAACAGGATGTTTTCTTCGAGAGTTATTGTACGGACAGATATGTATACATATACGATTGTAGCTTCAAGGGTTTGAGTCTGACAAGGAAGTCGAAGGGACCCGGGTAAAAAGAGAAGAAAATAGGAAAAGAAAAGCTTTTTCTTGCACATAAATAATAATTTGAGGGAAGAAATTTTAAAAAAAATTTTGCTTGAACCCAGGATCTGTCTCCACAAATTTCTATCAAAGCCGGGGACTCAATGACACCCGCTCTAATAAGTCAGTTTTCGTACGGAAATTGGCTAAAATGATCCACTCACGCCTGTTTAGCCTCACTTTGGATTTCATAAATCCACGGGTGACCCTGATCATTCAGTACACATTTAAAAAAACAGGCTACATATACAGTAGACTCTCGTTAATTCAAAGCTGCGATAATTCGAAACTCTATAATTCAAATGTGTCACTCCCTACAAAATCTCTTTATATTTCGAACTAAAACAATACATTTTTATACACTTGGTAATTCGAACGAAAAAATCATTGCTACGTAACAAAACGACGCGTTAATTCGAACTCATCGGAGTCAAACACTCGACAATTCAAAGTTGCAGAGAAAAAGAGACAGAAAGAACATTTTGAGACAAGTTCAAGTTCATTCATCGCAAATGCTTAAAAAATTAAAATTGTTACCTGCGATAATTCGAACCTCTCTATAATTCGTAATATTTTAAGCGACCCTTGAGTTTCGAATTTACGAGAGTCAACTGTACTTATAAAATACTACTTACAGTATAGACAGACTGGAAATATAGCCTCAGGTAATTGCTACTTTATTTGTGTGTTTTGCTGTCAAGTCTCCAAAGGGGCATTAAAAAATATACACGTATAAAAAGAGAACAAAAAAAAAAAATACAACCACTTTGAATGGAGGATAATCATTTGGTTGACTCTTGTCAAATATTCATTAAAATTAATTAAAATTTTTTTTTCTTTTTGGAAAATAATTTTTGACTTTTTGTGTCAGAACTGTACGATTAAAAGAAAGATAATTTTCAGAAATTTTTCAAAATATTTGTTTTGTGCGTATCAAAAATAGTTTATAGAAAAATTTCCGGCACATCAAACTTGTATCTCTGGAGTGCATTATAATATGTACTATATAACTACAACAAAAATAAAAAAAAATATTAGAATTTAAAATATCAATTTATTTATTATATAAAATGAAAAGTATTTTCTTGTGCACGATTTGGTCCGTTGCCAATATGTTCGCACACATCACTTCCTAGTTCAATTTAAAATCTTACCAAACGTTTTTTTTTCATCTCTTATTATATTTTCGCTATTTTTCATTACGGTTGCATTTCGGTCATTGATATCTACTTATTTATACTATAGAAAATCAAAATATTACAAAATAAAAAATTAATAATGAATGAATTAAAAGGAACTGATGAAATAGTTGAATTTTTAATGATTTCATATAAAAAAAAATTGGGAGTGAAATTAATGATTTGTCACCTGATCAAAAAAATTAGTATAGTTGAAATTGCACTTTTCAAGCTATTCACAAACACATTTATTTTTGGATTAAATCAGAATCATAATTTAAAAGAAACGAAAAGAAAAAAGTATTTAAGGCCTCAATATCCGTAAGTCAAATAGTGGAAATATGAAATTTGAAGCCGGTGATACGTTTTGCATGAATTCTTTTGATTTTTTGATCAAATTAAAAGTGTGATTGTAATTGCTTCTTTAAAATACAGTAATTCAGACATTTTGAAAATTAAAGCTTGGCTTTTTTACTCAAAGTTAATAGTTTCATGAATATGTGGGTTTTTTTAGGTCTCAACCATAAAAAAAAAATATATAGAGAAAGCCATTTAGTAGATTTCATGTATCTGCAGACCAGCAGCGCGGTTTCATATTAAAACCAATATTTTTTTGCGGATTGCTGAATCCAGACAGAAAAAAATGTAAATTAAATTTAAATAATAAAATTTAAATTATTATTTCAATAATATTTAGGTATATTATGTTCTCCTAATGTCAACTAAAAAAAATAAAAAGAAAGTTGGTTTTTTTTGTCTGATCTGCGAAAAATTGGAGTGTGTTGGTTTTTTGTGTTTATGATATAAAAAAACTTGGTTAGGAGTTGACCAAATTAAACTCAACTTAATTAACTAAAAAATTTAGTTGATATACAAACACTGATATAATAAATATATACTTATTTTATTATCGTATCCTTCGCCACCTTCATGTCTCCCATCGTCACATTCTACCGTGACGAAGGATACACGCGTAACGAAGGAGACAATTTTCCAACAAAATCGTTATTAATCGTGAGCAGCGATCATTTAGATCGAAAACTTGAGTTTATCGTAAAGTTTACTTTATTACAAATAATATTTACGTAAAAACGATTTCATATTCGTTAAATACATACCAAAAAAAGCCGTGACGAAGGATACACTCAATAAACACACGCAGCCGGTCTTCTTCCTTGATGTAAAAAAAAAAAATGACAAGCTCTCAATGCCAATCACTTCATTTGATTTTCGCTTTATGTTCTGTGGTCTTTGGCGTTTCGTTTCACCAAAAGACATAACCGTTTCACCTATTTTTTTTAAACTTATAGCAATAGCAGTTGTGACAAAGGATACTCAAATTTTCGCGACAATTTTTCGTCACGCCAAAAAAAAATAATTCTGCAGATAAGTAAAATTTAACTTTCTAATTACCATCCGTAACAATTTAATTCTCTTTTTTATTTATAAAATTGTGTGTTTTCAGTAAACTTATTTTTAAAAAACGTTAAAGTTCCAAGCAATACGTAATAGGGACATGCGTTTTAGAACTGCAACAAAAGTTTGACACCATTTTTATAAAAAAAATTAAATCAAAAATTAAACTAAATGTAGATAGGTCATCTAAATAGGAGTTATTAACTTTATTTAAATAAAATAAATGACAGTATCTCCATTCTGTATATAGTTTTAACCTTCCTTATTGTGGAGACAACTTTAATTTTTTGCAGGTCCTAAAAAGTAGAATCACCCATGTACAATTTTTATATATAACATTTTTCATAATATAAAATTTTTTTCTATATTTTTAAATAAATTTTTTGTAACTACTTTGAAAGTAATACACCAAAAGTTCACAACGTTTTCTGCTGTCTGTCATTTTTTTTATAAAAACTTGATTAACTTTGGTTCTATAAGGGCCTATCATTTATTCAAAATTATCAAAAAACCGTTTTTTTCAAATTTCTCCAAAAATATTTTATTTAGCAAAAACTACCACGTTTATTTTTTTATTGTGATAATTGTTTCAAGTCAAAAAACCCATTTCCATATTATGGTACTTTTTGCCAAGTAAAATATATGTTTTATGATTTACACATAGAATATCATAATCAGTGAATGTTATCTAAAAATATGTTGAGTTTCTAATAAAAATGGTTATTATGAAATTTACTGTTTGTAAATTTTACTACAGAAAAAGATTCTGTTACTTTTCCTCATAAAACGTATCCTTTTAGCGAATTTCCAGAATGGAATTCAGCTATTACAGCCACTGTCATGACGCGACCTGAACTCGGGACCATGGCAGAAATTTGTTTTGAGGTCCCTAGGAACCGAAAATAATATTCACTAAAATTTATATATATATATATATATATATATATATATATATATATATATATATATATGTATATATATATATATATATATGTATTTATATATATATATATATGTGTCCGCACGATAACTCTCGAACGAAATGTCCTAGGTTTACCAAATTTGGTGAGAACGTTGGAAATCCAAAAATCTTGGATGAGTTCTTCAGCCAGACACGTCGGATGCCAGGAACATGGTTTTTGTTCTTGCAAAAAATTAGTTTTTTGCCAAAATTTGCTATAATTTACAAGTTTTTGCCACATTTTTTTACACCATTGGAAAGACGGAAAAAAATCACAAAAAAAAGGTTTTTGAACTATTATTCTAGGTTAGGTAGTTTTTGAGAAAATAAGAAAAAAAGGTCAGTGGAGGAATTTGACAGTTCTGGACCCTCCATCCGATTTTTTTGAGCGGAGGAGGTATCACTTCAAAAAATGAAATACACTAGATATGATAATTTTCAGGTCATTGACACTTCAAAATATTACGAACGCACTATATATATCCGCACGATAACTCAAGAACGAAACATCTTAATTCCGGACGGAAAAAAATCACATAAAAAAGGTTTTTGAATTATTATTCTAGGTTAATTAGTTTATTGCTTGAAACCAATAAGCAATAAAGTTCTAAACAAGGTTATTAGCATAGAACACTAGAAGCCAACTAATATCAAAAAAGTGTAATTCGCTTGGAGCCATTTGTAGGCCTGTCACAGCTTAAGGCATGTAGTGATTCGGTGTCCGTCGCCAAACGCAGAGTGCATTGTAATACATTGTTAGACATTGTTACTTGAATTGGACCGGTTGGTCTGTCCCATAATACGTGTTTTGTAGTAGTGTGTGTGAATACGCACGCAGAAGCAAACAACAAACTAACACAATTGCAAACAGTGTGTACCTACACAACATAGTGGAGAGATTTTACGTCACCCACTGATTACAAGTGGAACAGAGACATAGACATTCTAGTCTGACCCCTTGGTTATTAGCTATGTAGGGTAAATGGTATAGTTATTGGACAGTTAAGAAAAATTTTCAAAACAAAGTACAGAAAAAGTACGTGTTGCAGCTTTATTTTTAACGAAAAAATTCATAAATAAAGTAAGACCTGTCTATTTTAATGTACCATATAAAACTTTCATATTACATATTGGTAAGTCTCTGAAAAAAAAAAAAAATATTAAAGTTGTGCGTGTAGAAAAATACAGTTATTGGACAAAAATTTCATTTATTAATTTCTGGTATATTTCCACAATCCACAAGTTCTGTAGATACTAGAAGGTTCTGTTTAACTAAAAAATCAGGCAGTTTGCTTTACTAGTCTATATGCCTTAGAATCTTCAAAAGAGAGTGTCTTGTCCAATAACTGTGAACGTCCAATAACTATACCGTTTACCCTATATTACTTTTTTTTAAATATGATGATTTATAATGCACTAAATTGCCCGACAAGACGTTGCGACAAAAATGGAAAAATACTCTTTTTATAGGCATCTATGTAGGTAGTATGTGTATATGCATTATTAAATGCAGTCATCGAGTTCAATTGTATACTCGATGACTGCATACTGACTTCTCATGTATGTAATCCACACTGTATTGGATATGTTAGAAAGGGTCCTTATAGTGGAGATTAATTTTATTATTTTTGTTTTGTTGTATACAATCACCGCATTACTGAGATATTTTTCATATGGATTATCTGTATATAATATAATGAGATATTGGGTAAAGAGAGTGATAATTTTGTCGTTACCGGCACAAATTTTTTTTAATTATTAATTACTGTAGATATTGAATTTTGGATACAATTTTTTGAAGCAAATCTTTATGGTTCATAAGATACATGTAATTGACAGATATCCATCTTACCTTCAAAATGACTTAGGCTGTATACACAATCAATGAAATAAGATTTAAGATTTAAGAAATAAGATTTAAGATTTAAAATTTAAGATTTAAGATTTAAGAAATAAGATTTAAGATTTAAGGAGTATGCCATCTAGTGACGTTGAATGGAACTTTAACGTAACTGGTCATAGATATAAATATGTAGGTATTTTTTTACGTCAAAATTCGTGATTTTTTTCACTTAGGCTGTATACACAATCAATGAAATAAGATTTAAGATTTAATATTTAAAATTTAAGACTTAAGATTTAAGAAATAAGATTTAAGATTTAAGGAGTATGCCATCTAGTGACGTTGAATGAAACTGTTAACTTAACTGCTCATAAGTAAATGTATTTAGGTATTTTTGTACATCAGAATTCATGAAAAAGTAACGTTCGTGATGACTATTTTGTCGCTAAGTGAAAAAAATCACCAATTTTGACGTAAAAAAATACCTACATATTTATATCTATGACCAGTTACGTTAAAGTTCCATTCAACATCACTAGGTGGCATACTCCTTAAATCTTAAATCTTATTTCTTAAATCTTAAGTCTTAAATTTTAAATATTAAATCTTAAATATTAAATCTTAAATCTTATTTCATTGATTATGTATACAGCCTTAGTGACATAATAGTCATCACGAACGTTACTTTTTCATGAATTCTGATGTACAAAAATACCTAAATACATTTACTTATGAGCAGTTAAGTTAACAGTTTCATTCAACGTCACTAGATGGCATACTCCTTAAATCTTAAATCTTATTTCTTAAATCTTAAGTCTTAAATTTTAAATATTAAATCTTAAATATTAAATCTTAAATCTTATTTCATTGATTGTGTATACAGCCTTAGACTGATCCATTTTAAAATGGGTTTCTGTGTATCTCTCAATTCATTTTCTGCCGGGTATAAAATATAAATATTTCGTCATTTTTCATCAAAGGGTCGCTTAAAATAATTTGAAAATAAATTAAATATTTTAAAAAATTCATTTAATTTAATCTGGAAAGAATACAGTGCGAAAAACTATGAAAAAATTTATTACGTGCATTAATTTTTTGTATCAGAGCCCTCTGGTTTGTAACGGTGCAAGCTAGGTTAGCTGACGTTAAACTAGTTAAACTAACAAAAAAAAAAATTTTAAAGCCTTCTAATAGACCCTCGTGCGAATAGCCAACATAAATTTAAATACCCCTGTCGCAGCATCCTGCATAACATAGCGAATTTCCATTTACAAAAGTACGTTTTCTCGGAAACTAGTTGATATAGAGTAATTGTAAATAAAAAAAACCTTCTTTATGTGATTTTTCCGCCTCATTCCGCCAAATTTTTTTCACGAAAAATGTCCAAAACCCCGTAAACGTTTTCACGAAATTTCTTAAAAATAAGATGTTTCGTTCTTGAGTTATCGTGCGGACACATTTATATATATGTTTACTAAGTGTCCGCACGATAACT
Organism: Brachynemurus nebulosus; assembly: GCA_035578155.1. NCBI lineage: Eukaryota > Metazoa > Arthropoda > Insecta > Neuroptera > Myrmeleontidae > Brachynemurus > Brachynemurus nebulosus. The sequence goes on from JAPWDM010000009.1 coordinate 19,169,724, forward strand.
CAAGAACGAAACATCTTATTTTTAAGAAATTTCGTGAAAACGTTTACGGGGTTTTGGACATTTTTCGTGAAAAAAATTTGGCGGAATGAGGCGGAAAAATCACATAAAGAAGGTTTTTTTTATTTACAATTACTCTATATCAACTAGTTTCCGAGAAAACGTACTTTTGTAAATGGAAATTCGCTATGTTATGCAGGATGCTGCGACAGGGGTATTTGAGATATTTACCTACATTTCTAAATTCCATAAATTTATACAAAAATTGTGTAGAATTGTAATTTTTATACGCACTTAAATATCTCAGAAACAGCTTGTTTTACGAGAAAAAAGAATCTTTTTATTGAAAACTCAATAAATTTTCGAGCTATTTGCAAAATACCTTCAAAAATCCATTTTATGAAAATTTAGAACAAAGAAGGGGCCTATATAGGATGGGGTCTGTTCAGTCTAGTTACTAGTGTATGTTTTAGATGCGTATAAAGTGTCTCTATACAAAATTTCAACCGGTAGGAAACTTTCTGAATGAAATTCGCGTTGGAGTTTTTGGTCGATAATAAAACAGTAAGTAACCTTAACAAACAATAGTATTTAAAGTATACAATCGACCAAATGAATACATAAAAATAAAGTGCATAAATACACTGAGTAATAAATAGAATTACTCCTGTCTCATTTCTACCTGAAATGATTTACAATTTAATCAGAATGAGATAAAATATTGAAAATACATAATCTTTCATTTCAATTACTGTATACATACAAGTAAGTATTGTACAATATATTGTGCATGTGTTAGTGTACAGTGACTGTATGTATAGTAATATATGTAGTAATATTGAACAGTTTCAAGTTTTTGTTTTGTATAAATACATATAGTGTTGGATTAGGTCAATGTACGTTTGAAACATACATATAGTACAATACAATGTGCATAATGTACACCGATGGTCATAATAATGAGCACAATCAAGAATAAGAATTCCTTTACCTAGTTGAAATTTTCATATAATAGCGGTGAAAATTGTGATAGATACACTTAAGTATGTATGACTTACAAAAACACAAGGATTCAAGCAATTTATTTTAGTAAAAAATTTTCGCCTCAAAAACATTTCGTCTTTCAGTACTATTTAAAATTTATAAATATCGAAAAAATACGATTAATTTATTTGATAATGGTCATACTCACCGAAACATGTCATAAGAGTTTAATACAATAGAAGTGGTATTTTAAAAAAAAAGTGTTTTATTTATTAACAGCAAATATGGAATACCATAAAGTAACGCTTAATTCTATTAAATTTATAAAACTTTATTTGAAAAGATTCGTAGCTTAATTAAAACGCAGTTCTTTCATTTGAATAACAAATAATAATACCATCTGATAACAACTTATTGTATATTTGTTTCTACAGAAATGAAAAATCAATTGTACTTTACGTTTAATTTCGTTAAAAATATTTTAAACTTTGGACCCACAACTCAGAAGTGAAACCGAATTTCAAAATGTGGGCTCTGTTGGGCCATCCCTCAGGTGATTCTCTATTGATATACAGTTTTCGAAATCCATTAAGTAACCTTAATTGTGAACTTTTTATAATAGTATATTATTCAGCGAACTAGTAATGATAGCTATTACTCACGAACATGAAATTGCGACACGAGCCGAGCTTGTGAGGCGAGTGTCGTAATGCATCTGAGTGAGTAATAGCCATTGCAAGCGAGTAGAATACGATATTTTTTCTACGATTTTTTTATATATATATATATATATATTATATATATATATATATATATATATATATTATATATATATATATATATATATATATATATATGTATATATATGTATATATATATATATGTATATATATATATATATGGGCTTTTTCATTTAAAAGCAGCAAACATGGAAAAGTCAAAGTTTCAGATTTGTTTCATATTCACGTTATTTTATCTATTAAAAGCCCTGAGTCAGAATATGACACCAGTTGGCCCAAATTAACATTCGTTCCCGAGATATTTAGGTCACAAAATTGAAGCAAATAGCATAGTTTTTTGTAACTTTTTTGAAAAAATTGTTATAACTTTAAAACGGCTAGCTGAAATTTCATGAAAATTGGTACGCAAAATGGAGAAATATCGTAGTATAGGTTGAAACCGAAAAAACTTTTTTTTATTGTATAGTTTCACCCATCCACCCCCTCAAAATAGTCCAACTTTGGACAGCCCTGGACCAAAAGTGCCTTAACGTATTTAAGTAATTTTGGTCCCATTTTATGCAAAAATTTATGCTCTTTCCAAATATGGAAAGAAACGGGTGGGCTTTTGATGGCTTCATTGTGAAAATCAAGAAAAACTGACAGGTTGTGTTAACGGAATACTATATACATAATATGATAAATAATACACTTACTAGAGAAATGTACCAAAAAAACCGATTTAGTTTTATTAATGTTTGGATATGTTAATCTTTGTGACAACTTAAATAACAGTTCCTGTTTTATTTGTCGGGAAATTGTTCAAAAGGGTGTAATCCCCCCCTAAAAAATTAAAGTAATAAAATTTCTCAATTTTTTTTTTTAAAATTAGTAAAAAATTTGCATTGGCTCTATGTTAATTTTAGGAAATTGTCAACCTTGGTATTGGGTCAACAATGGTAGCAGGGAGTTAAATTTTAAGAGTAAAAGTTAAAACAGGGCCAATCCAGTAGAAACTACCCAGTTATATTATTTAACATTTTTTATTTTCTTAATTTTTTTACTAGTTATTCATAAGTGTAAATTCTTCTAGACTTACACTTACGCCCAACTAAAGTTTTTGATTTTAGAGGCAGACCCCTAAAAGAAAAAAAAATTACTTACCAAATAATATATTGTCAGAACGTTTCCATTTTGGAAACAATAATTTATTTCACTTTTTGACTTGTAATTACTAATATATAAACAAAAGGTAGGTTTTTATCACATGCAGATAACCTCATGTAATGACAAAAAAAGTTTCTTAAAGTATTTTTGAATAATTTTCAAATTAATAGAAGGTAAAAATTATGTAAACGATTTACGTTATCTAATTTTAACTGATAATTTGATATATGGTGAAGAATGTTTAACTTTGTGAAATTTTCACTTAAATATTGAAAAATATTTTTTCACAAACTAGTTTTCGGTTTTTTAAACCATCCTTAGGTGAACTCTGAACTGGATGGTCTAAGAAACCGAAAACTAGTTTACGAAAAAGTATTTTTCAATATTTAAGTGAAAATTTGACAAAGTTAAACAGTCTTCGCCATATATGGGCTTTTTCATTTAAAAGCAGCAAACATGGAAAAGTCAAAAGTTTCAGATTTCTTTCATATTCACGTTATTTTATCTATCAAAAGCAACGGTCACTTTTGTACAATTCCTTAGTCTTTTTACTGTCAGTATCTACTATTTTGTAGTCTTTTAAACAGGACATGGGGCGAGAAGTTTCAAAAACAATTGTTAGCATAAGAAATTTCCATTTTTTTAAATCCACTTCAAATACGGGGTTAGTGGGATCACAGTACTCTTCGTGATTATCATTTAAGAAAGTTAAATTACAGTAACATAATGGTATGTACATATAATTTTATATAATAATTATTGTTATTGAATTACAGTAATATAATAATTCGCAAAATTTGAAAATTTGTTTATGGCTGTTATAATTTTTACCTTTACAATTTAACCCTTTGCTACCACTGTTGATGCAATACCAAAACTCATAATTTTCTAAAATTAACTGTAGAGGCAATGTAAATTTTTGTACTAATTTTAAAAAGAAATTCGAGCGATTTTGTTATTACTTTAATTTTCTAGGGGGTGATTAAACACCTGTGAACAATTCTCGAACAAATAAAAATAATTATATACCTATATCTACATCTAAGCAATACTTGTCTTCAATCAGAAACGCTCCCAAATTAGACTCAAAATGGCAACTAAAAGGAAGTGTAAGTCTAAAATATTTTTAATTTTCGTTTTACACTTACCTATTGTGAATACTAGTAAAAAAATTAGGAAAATAAAAAATGTTGAATAATATAGTTGGGTGATTTCTATTGGATTAACCCTGTTTTAACTTCTACTCTTAAAATTTAACCCCCCCCCCCCACTACCAGTGCTGACGCAATACGAAGATTGACAATTTCATAAAATTAACGTAAATTTAAATTTCCGTTAAAGTTAATGCAAATTTTTTACTAGTTTAAAAAAAAATTAGAGAATTTTATTACCTTAATATTTTAGGGGGTGATTACACCCTTTTGAACAATTTCCCGACAAATGAAACAGTAACTGTTATTTAAGTTGTCACAAAGATTCACATATCCAAACATTAATGATACTAAATAGGTTTTTTTGGTACATTTCTCTAGTAAGTGTATTATTTATCATATTATATAATACTCCGTTAACACAACCTGTCAGTTTTTCTTGATTTTCACAATGAAGCCATCAAAAGCCCATCCGTTTCTTTTCATATTTGGAAAGAGCATAAATTTTTGCATAAAATGGGACCAAAATCACTTAAATACGTTAAGGCACTTTTGGTCCAGGGCTGTCCAAAGTTGGACTATTTTGAGGGGGTGGATGGGTGAAACTATACAATAAAAAAAAGTTTTTTCGGTTTCAACCTATACTACGATATTTCTCCATTTTGCGTACCAATTTTCATGAAATTTCAGCTAGCCGTTTTAAAGTTATAACAATTTTTTCAAAAAAGTTACAAAAAACTATGCTATTTGCTTCAATTTTGTGACCTAAATATCTCGGGAACGAATGTTAATTTGGGCCAACTGGTGTCATATTCTGACTCAGGGCTTTTGATAGATAAAATAACGTGAATATGAAACAAATCTGAAACTTTGACTTTTCCATGTTTGCTGCTTTTAAATGAAAAAGCCCATATATGTATATATATATATATATATATATATATATATATATATATATATATATATATATATATATATATATATATATGTGTGTGTGTGTGTGTGTGTGTGTGTGTGTGTGTGTGTGTCCGCGCGATGACTTTTGAACGAAGTATCCAATTTTTACGAAATTTGGTGAAAACATTGGAAGTCCTAAACCCTTGGATGAGTTCGTCAGCCAGACACGTCGGATGCCAGGAACATGGTTTTGGAGGAGAAAAAATTACATAAATAAGCTCTTTAAACTATTATTCTATATCAACTAGTTTCCGAGAAAAACTAATTTTTAATAACGGCAATTTGCTATGTTATACAGGATGCTGCGACAGGGGTATTTTAAATTTAATAACTTTTATCAAATTACCCGAGGATATTTTGACCGTTTGAATTGAGTTAATAATTTTTAACAAAATAAATGATAAAATTTAAACAGGTAGATTGAAGTCAAAATTTTTCAGCAGCGCTTGAAGCAATCTGAAATTTTTGTGTCTACATACTCGTTAACTTTCTAGAAATGATATATATTAAAAAAAATAACAAAACGGGGAACAAATTAAAAGATAGTGTTATTGTTTTTCATTTTTCGTATTAGCCAGACACTATAGAAAAGCAAATCACACTTAGTCAGTATTAACTTTATATGACTGTAATGTTTTTTTTTTATTAAGTTGGACATAAAATTATGTTCGTTGGTGTCCGTGTGTACACAATTAACATACATATATGCATGTTGTACATACATATATGTTTGTATGAACACTTGCAAAACACATATACACAAGTTGCATATTAGTATATTACATACACGTATTCATAAACATGAGTATATGGCTATTTGCATACAAGATATCCCATACGCAATTATAATTACCATCAGTGTAGTGCAATACTGATCATAATAATTTAAATAACTATTTTACATTTGTATATTTTAATTTTTTTATGCGTTTCTATATAAATGTTTTTCTTTGTAAAAAACAAGGACCGAATGAAGTAATAAAAATAATATATTTTTAGTTAAAATTTTATCGAACAAATGTAGAAAATTTAGTAGATATGAATCGTTAAGGTCACGTAGAAGTTTGGAATTTGTTTGGAATATTTACGCAAACAGTGTTTCGTACAGTAATTTTGTCTCAATCTATATTTCATTTTCAATTTTTTGTGACTGTTTTGTGATTTTCCGAAGAGATTCTTTTGGGTGCTTTTTACGAAAAATATTTTAAAATACCCCTGTCGCAGCATCCTGCACAACATAGCGAATTTCCGTTTATAAAAGTTAGTTTTTCTTGGAAACTAGTTGACATAGCATAATAGTTTGAAAACCTTTTTTATGTGATTTTTTCTCCTCTTTCCAATAGTGTAAAAAAATTTTACAAAAATTTTTGAATAAGAGGAAATTTTGGCAAAAAGTTAATTTTTTTCACGAAAATTGCTAAAAAAGACATGTTCCAGGCATCGGACGTGTCTGGTTAACGAACTCGTCCAGCGGTTTGGAACTTCCAATAGTTTCACCAAATTTCATAAACGTAAGACATTTCGTTCGAGAATTATCGCGCGGACACACACACGCACACACACACACACACATATATATATATATATATATATATATATATATATATATATATATATATATATATATATATATATATACATATATATATATACATATATATATATATATATATATATATATATATATATATATATATATATATATATATATATATATATATATGTATATATATATATATAAATTTTACTGACTATTTTTTTTCGGTTTCTAGGGACCTTAAAACAAATTTCTGCCATAGTCCCGGGCTTAAGTCGCGTCATGACAGTGGCTGTAATAGCTGAATTCCATTCGCTAAAACTGTCAACAGTGATGTACTTATTTGAAAAATATGTATATTAGAGGTACAAATACATTCACACACATAGATATACGTATATATACATTTTGTACTATATAAGGCGTTAAATTGGTTCCATGTCAATATACCTATCAATGACACAAATAATGCATTTAAACAAAATATCTAGTAGTGTTTCCTAGCCCATGGGGTAGACGTACCCAAACTGGATCTATATTTTTTCTTTAAATAATAATAAATTTATAAACTTTATATTAACTTTTTACCGAAGTTCCCAATTTTTATGAAGTAGTTTCCAAAGGATATTAGTCCATAAAAATTGAGAACTTCGGTTTAAAAGAACTTATAAATAAGAAATTTATTTTCTATAAATGTGTACATGTTTGAAAGCAGACGATTTTATTAAAAAAATCCTCAATTTGATACATTATAAGCACTAACTGGTTTATTTCGGCTTTTTCAGATTATTTTGAATAATTTTGTAGATTTATATTATTAACATTAAATACGTCTAGAAGGTATTTTTCGTCTCCAGATTAATATTTTATTTGAGGATTGTTCACTTTTTACGGCAAAAATTAAACCAATTCTATCAAAGAAATTAAATTATTCTTTATTGATTGCCATCAATTAATAAACGTTAACTTTTTTTAGCGTAGGTCAATCTTAAGGTCAAGAATATCGAAAACTAGCAACATGACACATGTGACCGATTTAGGGAAAAAGTAAACAGGTTTATTAATCAGTCTTATAATTTAATTACTTATTTCAAGATTTCACTTGAATTTAACTACCTGGAAACGATTCTACAATAAAATTGATAAGTAATCCGTAGATCCTCTATTAATTGAAATATATAGTTGTTTATATAATTGATTTTGTATTTTAAAAGTACCAAAAGGCTTTACTGACCAACTTTTGGTACATTCACTATTGCAGTTATATACATACATACACATTATATGATTATACACATACAACATAGTTGTAAACACACTAAAATTATAGAAAATAAATTGACTTTTTTTTTCTTATTTTCTCAAAAACTAGCTAACCTAGAATAATAGTTCCAAAACCTTTTTTATGTCATTTTTTCCCGTCTTTGCAATGGTGTAAAAAAATTTGACAAAAACTTTTAAATTATAGCAAATTTTGGCCAAAAACTCATTTTCACGAAAAATGCTCAAAAAACCATGTTCCTGAGCTCCGACGTTTTTGGCTGAAGAACTCATCCAAGATTTTTGGACGTCCAACGTTGTCACCAAATTTCGTAAAACTAGCAGTTTTTCCTGAAGCGCTATCGTGCTGATACATAAATACATAAATACATATATACATATATATATATATATATATATATATATATATATATATATATATATATATATATATATATATATATATATATAAATTTTAGTGAATGTTATTTTTGGGCTCTAGGGACCTCAAAACAAATTTCTGCCATATTTTCGGGCTGAACTTCGACTATGGCTGACACCATAATAGCTGAATTTCCAGAATTCTTTCTGGAAATTCGCTAAAAGATATAAAAGAAATAATATGCTATATACAGGGCGGTACATCAAAATATTTCGGATCCAATTTAATACAACGTACAGAGAACAACTATTTCTCTTCTCGTTTATAGTTCTCTTTTCGTTGCATGGAATCTGGATCCGAAATATTTTGATGAGCTACAGAGTATATTATTGAATTCGTACCTTAATATGTTTAGACAATCTGTACGACGCCTCGGAAAAACTTTTTCATCATGACCTTATTTACCCTCTTAAATTAAACTTCTTATACTTTACATCTATAATTGGATCAGAACATTACCACTGTGTTATCGAAATTTCACACTTTTATGTCCATTTTGTCAATTTTGTTAATAGCTGTGCGGTTTTTTTTTAATGAGAATTGGGCGAAAATGGTTATTGAATTACTGTCTGCAAACAAAATAGTATATTGTACAATAAGTGGGAAAAGAGGCTTATTTCTCACGAATATGAGTTTGTTGCGCGACTCCGCAGGGCGAGTGCAACAAATTTGTATGAGTGAGAAATAAGCTTTTCCCACGCATTTTACACTATACTTTTTCTACGAGCACATTTTTTCGTAAAATTTAACATAAATAATTAAAATAAAATTTAAAAAAGTAGTAAAAACTTTTTTAATTTTATAATGTCAGTGCTAAGATGTTCAAATTTTTGCCAAAGCATACTTTGAAACTATGGAAACAATAATAAATAATAAACTAACGGAATAGCCTACTTTTTTATTATATTAAGGCGTGGGAAATAATTTCCCACTGTAGTTCCGCACAGTGTGGGCAATTGTTAATTTTTACATATAGTTAGCTGTGCACAAAATATTACTTTTAATAGTAGGAGTAGAAAAACTTACTTCTGTGTTTAAAAATTTATAGCTTAATTTACTAAAATATTACTTATTTTTGTTATTACTGTTTTTATGTTTCTATTACTGTTGTTTTGGTTTTTAGATAAAACTAATATCTTAGGAAGGACTAAAAATTGATTTTTTATATGAGAAAATAGAACTCTCTCCGGCGGGGAATCGAACCCCGGTCTCCCGCGTGACAGGCGGGGATACTAACCACTATACTACCGAAGACTTATTCTAATATGTCAACAACTTTTCAAATAAAATGTGCTGGATTAGCTCAAGTAATCGTAATGGATTGTTTTTGGGACACAGAAATTACCATACGTTTTCCAATTTAATTTTCAAATTAGCTGTACCTGCGACGTCGTTCGCGCGAAGCACTGTTATAAAATCAATGAGAAGAATTATACAGAACTTACAAAGAACAATAATTTTTACGTAATGTGTGCACATGCTCAAAATGGTTTTTCTATTTTCCCGTGGGAATGAGAGATTTTCCCGGAGTAAAAAGTATCCTAGATGTTGACTCAGGTAATAAGTTATCATCATACCAATTTTCATTAAAATCCGTCTAGTAGTTTTTGCGTGATTCGTGAACAGACAGACAGACAAACCAAAATTTTAAAAATCGCGGTATTGATATGTATGTACATTGATAACCTTTTATAAGTACCAGTACAATTTTCTAAAAATATTCTATGTACAGAAATGGTCTCGTTACAGTTTTAATATATGTATACATAGACTTCCTTTGACTTCTTGTTTAAAAAATTAGCTAATATGTCATCACTCATCAGAAACAATTTTATCATAACTTATTATTACGAAAAACTTTAAAATAAGCCCTAGTTATTTATTGTTAAATTTTATTATTTATTTAAAAAATGATTATTTAAACAATATAATTTCCATTATTTTTATCGCAGACAATAGATTTTGACTTATACAGTTATTTCTCTGAATCAACAAACGCAAAATTTGTAATACTATGGTCGATTACAATTGGCTGGTTACGGTTTCTACAGCCTTATTCACACTGAGTAGGTAAATAAGAAAGTAATAAGTAGGTCAAATAATAGTATATTGTACAATAAGTGGGAAAGAGGCTTATTTCTCACGAATAGGAGTTTGTTGAGAACAATTCATATGAGTGAGAAATAAGCTTTTCCCACGTATTGTACACTATACTTTTTCTACGAGCACATTTTTTTTCGGAAAATTTAACATAAATAATTAAAATAAAATTTAAACAAGTAGTAAAATTTTTTTAAATTTATAATGTCACTGGTAAGATGTTCAAATTTTTGCCAACGCATACTTTGAAACTATGGAAACAATAATAAATAATCAACATACATATGTATTCTTTTAGAATTACATATGACATTATATATTAAATCAGACATAGCCAACCTTTTTATTATATTAAGCCGTGCGAAATAATTTCCTACTGCTATTTCCGCACAGTACGTGGGCAATTGTTAATTTTTACATGTAGTTAGCCGTGCACAAAATGTTACTTTTAATAATAGGAGTAGAAAAATGTTGTAACATAGCTGATATTTTTTACATTTATATGATTTTATAAAGTAATTTATGCAGTCACTGAGGATGGTTCGGGAATCATCTTTTTCATAAAGTTTATCTTAATAAATTTTATTTTTAACTTAAATGTTATCGATAAAAGCAGGTATATATCTTGTTACTCCCTCTATTTTACTGTTAATTTTAGGCGTTACATCACTTTGAAATGTCAGAAAATATGGCATTATTCGAGAATCTTTTTCTACATAATGAATAACATAATCAGTATCATGATGAGCAGTAAGTATAACAATTTTAAAACAGCAGCCCAAAAGGAAAAAAATTTGAAAATCGACGAAAAAATTAACTTTAATTTGTTTATGAAAAATATATTTGTTAACCAATTTCATAAATCATGTGTGCCGCCCTGGATAATCTATCTAAAAAGCTGTAAGTAAAATTCCAAGTAAATCGAATGAAAATTGCTGAAGTTATCTTGCCCTCATTGTTCTTGCTTGGAGTTTTGTGTGCTTATACCTATCCATTTTGAGTTATTTATGGAAATATAGTAAAAGAGTTTTAAAAAAAGTCATTGACCAAGCTGAGAGATTCCAAAATGTTACGTGCGGCGTAGTAGCGTCTTTAAACATTTCCAACCGCTCGAAATTGTCTCAGAAATCGGGTTCAAAACAACTTTTAAAATAATTCCGCAGTTATAATTACTTTTGAATATCATTCTAGAGATGTTAATATATCATTTAAGTCAATAAAAAAGAGGGAAATTTTTTTTCCCCAAAGTGATGTAACGCCTTATTATAGGAATCTTTGTCACTTTGAGTTGACCTTTTTTCGCAATTTTCACCACAATAAGGAGATAATACCCAATGTGAGGCAAGAAATAGTTTAGCCGCAAATGTGAATTACTTACTAGTTACTACTTACTCTGTGTGAATGAGGCTTTAATCTGTAGGTACTCGACATATCCGCCACTATATATTAATTTCAACTGTCCATTACTCGGTTTGTCCCCATATGTAGATAATATTATAGGTATCCCCATCGTTTGATGCATACACTCGCTGACTGAATGGTCTTTAATTGTACACTAATTTCAATGCAAAAAATCTTTTATAATCTATTTTGGCTAATAATATGTATTCAATTTGTTTATCAGACCGTCACGTCATCAAACAAATGAAATAAAAGAAAAACGTGTTTTGTGATTGTTTATATAAACAATCGAAAAAATACATATATACATACGCAGATGACTTATTTATATTATGTGTTTCAGTCGCTGTATAATGCAGGTAATTAGGTATATCGTATACTAGCCGTACCTGCGACGTCGTTCGCGCAAACCATTGTTATAAACTCAATGAGAAGTATGTAAGTGTAATAATTATACAGAACTTGCAAAGAGTTATAATTTTTGTGTAATGCATGCACATGCTCAAAATGGTTTTTCTATTTTCCCGTGGGAATGGGGAATTTTCCCGGAGTAAAAAGTATCTTAGATGTTGCCCTAGGCAATAAGTTATCACTACACCAAATTTTATTAAAATCCGTCCAATAGTTTTTGCGTAATACGTGCACATGCACAAAATGGTTTTTCTATTTTCCCATGGGAATGATGTATTTTCCCGGAGTAAAAAGTATCTTTAATTTTGCCCTAGGCAATAAGTTATCACCACACCAAATTTTATTAAAATCCGTCCAATAGTTTTTCCCTAATGTGCGCACATGCTCAAAATGGTTTTTCCATTTCCCCGTGGGAATGAGAAATTTTCCCGGAGTAAAAAGTATTTTAGATGTTGACCCAGGTAATAAGTTATTGTCACACCAAATTTCATTAAAATCCGTTCAATAGTTTTTGCGTGATGCGTGAACAGGCAGACAGACAGACAAAAATTCTAAAAATTGCTGTTTTGGTATTTACATCAATAACTATTTACAGTACCAGTACAATTTTGAAAAAATATTCCATGTACAGAAATGGTCTGGTTACAATTTTATTACATGTATAGATTATATTTTGATTATTGGCTTGGAAATTACAATATATAAGTAAGTTTTAGCACTAATTATATAATTTAAGTTGGTTATTTCATATTCAAAAGTTACCATTATTTTGGTCATATTACCCTAAATACCTAGTGTTGAAGTTTATTGATATATACGAATATGAAGAAAGTACGCAAAACTCTTTAAGGAGGTTAGGTTACCACAAAAAGGATGATGAATGAAACCGAACAAATAGAGTATAAAGTAGTTTAATTTTCGATCCGAAAATTCGCTAAAAGGTCCGTTAAAGTTTCATATTAATTACGAAGTCTGTTATTGTTGAGACAAATGTATTAAATTTTTTGGCAGATTACACCCTTATGGAAAATGGGAAATTTTATTACTTTTGCGATAAAAATGAGGAATTAATTAGTTGAGGAATTAAAGTCACCACAAAATGATTAATAGATTTTAAATGCTACATCTCTGTGTGTTCCTCGAAACAATACACCATGTATTTTTTGTATTTAACACAATATAAAGATTATTCTTTTGTAGGTTAAGTACATTTAAAATTTCAACTTTTTAATAGCCTATTTACTTAAGTTATTTTCTTTGTTTTAAACTACAGAGGTTGTATACAAATTGTTTATTTAAGAAAGAAAAAAAATAAGAATATAATTTACCCATTTGCTATTTATAATACATAGCGAGTATTGCGTGTACGTCAACTCATGGCAGTTTTAAAAGGGGGCAAGAGGGTATAGACAACTATTGTTTATAATTTATCTCTCTTACTTTACATATGTATCAAAGTGATACGGATAAAAGATAGATTCTAACTGCGACCACCTTGCGTCAAATGCCATCAGTTCCTGAACAAGCAACACATATGCCTTAGTTACTAGGATCATACTGGGTAGGGTCACTAGAAAAAACATTTGTCTCAAATCGATCATAATTCTAAATGGAATTTATCATTTAAATATACCAAAAATGAAAAATTCATTTCCAAATTACCTTAAGGGCAGGGTAAGATATTAAAATAATTTTTTTTTGCATTTTTTTTATTTTTTTAACTGAATGCATAATATCTCAAGAATATTGTCTCAAAATTTCAAGTTGATTGGAGCAAAATTGACGAAGTTATAAGCATTTTTGTTGTTACCTGGCAGATGTTTCGCTCTCTATATATCTCTCTTTCTCTCTCAGTTATATTATAGAAATTTCAATGGAAGTATTAACGTGGTTATACCTGTACTGTACATTTTGTCAGTGTAGGGTACAAAATTTAGTTTAGCAGTAAGTATTCAATATCAGTTTTATACAAGAATTTTTAAGTGTTCAAAACTTTAAAGCGTTTTCCTCACAGCTAACGTTTTCAAAGTCGGTGCCCCTCATAACTTCAAAACTACAGCACCGATCCATTTGAAATTTTGAATACTACTTCTGTATATAATTTACGAAGTAACGCTGGAGAGTTTTTTCCAAATTTGTTAATAATTTTTATTTTACAATAACAAATTAGCCAATTTTTTTCACAAAAATCATGTTTCTCCGTTTTAAGTGTTCCAAAAAAGTGAAGAATTGAAATTTCGAAAAACCCTCCCAGCGTTACCTGAGGAAAACTATTACCTAACGAATGAACTTTAATTTTTTTATTTCGGATGATCCAGCACCAAGTTATGAGGGGCACCGCAATTCTACTTTCTTCCGAGACACGTTCGAATAATTGCTGCCATTACTGTATTTTTTAATATTTCTTCGTGAAAATTTTATACAATATTCTCCGTATATTATACATTAATGTATCACTGGTTTTAATAAAGAGATTTTAACTGTGTCGTCACAAAAAAATAACAAAACATGCCTTTTTTGTACGAATTAACCTTATCCTCTCCTTAATTCAAACCACCGCAAACGAAATAATAGAATAATTAAATTTGAAATAAATTATAGATTTTCGTAGTCATTCTTTTAAATTTTACTAAAATTAGGCTTATGTAGGATGGGCCCAGTTAATTTAAAATGAAATAATCATTACCCTATTTTCAAAAATATGGAATAGTCGAAACTGGAGAGGAACAGTAGCCTTCAAATTTTTCCCACTGTCGCGCCAAAACTGTTCACAGCACAATCTCAATCGCGAAGTATAAAAAAAAAAAATCGATACACTAAAGAGGCATGACTATCAATTTGTAACTTCCTGGAGTTTGATACCAGTCGAGACAGAACGTTCTCTTTTGTAAAATTTCAAGGACTTGATTCACAAAAACTATACAAATTTTTTTTTTCAAAATTATATTTTACTGTAGAGTAATTTTTAGAAAGCCTAAATTATTTTATTTTTTGGTAAATTATAAAAAAAAATTTTAAAGTGTGAAAATCTACATAGTTAGTCAACGACGTGATATGTAATATCCAAACAATATCAAACATGCTGCACATGAACAAAAATTTTGTGCAAACGAGTCAGAGTATAAAAATAGAATAGAGAAGACATTTGTATTAATTGATACCTACAGGTTTAAGAATAGTTTCAAAGTGGAATCTTTTGAAATCAATTAAATATCTAACAACATTTTTCAATTTTCTATCCCGAAATAAAGAAATTATTCGAAATATTCGAAAATTGTATCAAATCTATATGTCTTTCTCTTCTTTTATTTTTATGCTCTAAGGTACTGACTTTTGTAAAAAAAAGCAAGAAAGGGAAACAATTGAATCAATTCTATACATTGTATTTCATTTATAAAGATAACTACACAACAAAATTCTATAAACAAAAGTATCTTTGGTGACAATTTGATATCGGTATAGAAGTGAAGCCGCTGCCGCTGCATTAATTAAACGTAGCGTGAAGAACTGCATTAAATATTGCTCAGTCTCGAAAGCAAGTATCGATAATATCCAACTATTCGTATAAAAATATTATGCTTATCTGAATGTATACCTACAAGTGGACGTTCTTAGGGGTGAATTTTATCTTACTACTAAATTGAATTCTTATCTTAAACTGCCTCCTAATAATTAAGAAAGGAGGAAGATAAGAGTTAAGAAGGACTTGAACTTAGTTTCTCCTAAAGTAGTTGAGAATGGAATATCTTTAGTCAATTAAGGTGAGAAATCAATATGCCGGACAATATAGTATATTATACACCAAGAGCCAAAATAGTATATTATAATACACCAAGGGACTAAAGTGTGACTTTAGACTCCAATTTTGTTGCCCGAGAGTAACAATTCACATTAGGGGTTAATGGAAACACTTTAACCCCGTGGCGTATATATGTATATTATCTTTTGCAATTCCAGTAATTTAAAATTATAAAAATTTAAATTGTGTGAAATAATATCATGTACATCAAATATACTCTGGACAAATCAATCAAATTGGGCAATACAATATAACTGTTTGTCTTTATCTAGACGATTGAATTTCTTTATTATTTTAAATAAGAAATTCATTTGCTAGCAATATTATTTAAGTTAAATTTTGTTTATTAATTGGCTTAAAAGCAGGACCAAAAGTATCTTTAGTCCTTTGGGACAAAAAGTGAGATTTTACTCCCTACTATGAGGGACTAGATTGTGTATTTTTGTCCCGGAATTGTAAAAAGATACTGTTTTTACAATTTTAGACAATAAAAACACAAATGGAAAAAGTCTCACTTAAATAATGTAAAAGCCCCTATACCGGAACACTATTTTTAGGTGTGTAATTAAACTAGCTTATAAAAAAAGACAAATAAATGAAGCACCCATTTTTTTTTTCGTAATAAGCATGAAAGAAAGTTTTCTTTAATCCAATGAATATGTTTATAAAAAAATACAACCCAAAAATTTTTATTTATTAATGTTTTTCTTTTACAAAATGTCGACATCTATATCCAAACAGAGAAATATTAATAACATTAGAAGTTGGAAACCGATATACAAACCGACGTGTAGTATGAGTAATATGACACATAGGGTGACATCTAGACGTCAAAGTAGGAAACATAGAATGGTTTAAGTATCAGGCATAAATAAAGGATCAAAATACTGTATTCAACAAAAATTGTTTAATATATACCATGTGAGTTTTTTGAGAGTTTACATTTCTATTACAACCAAATTTTTATGACAGAAATGGTACTGGAAAAGGTTCTTTTCTTGGATGTAATTGAAATGTAACCAAGGAAAACACTATCGGTTGAAGTACCCTCAAGTACATATGTATATTTTTACCGCTTAACAGATAAATTAAAGAAAAATTAAAAAATTAAACTTGGGTAAAAAAATTTTTTTTTGCTCATTTATGTTGTTAATTAATGCATTAGATCAGTTTTATCGACAAATTAATATATAGTCTCATTTAAAAATCTATAAGTTTGTATCATAGCTCGAAAACCATAAGAGCTATAAAGCTCGTGACTATAGTAATCGGTTGCCCCCGTCGATATCTACATCTCTTATTTGAACAACTTTTCGATTAAATCAACGGTTTGACTGTAATAACAATGGCAACTCACGAAAAACTCACACAGTATATGTATTTCTTTAACTAAGTAAGGAAACATTAAATGCGAGGTGAATTTAAATTGAAAAATAATCATTCTGTTAATAATAATTTTTGTTATCAGAGGTTTCTTTCAGAAATAACTTCATTAATATATAAATGTTAACTTCAGAAATAACTTGATTAGTGGCAGTTTTTAAAAGAAACAGAATAGCATAAATACCAGCAGTAATACTTAGGAATATATATCTACTTTTTGGTTGTACGAAAAATAGACTGGTAAGTTTAATTTCTGATCCCGATTGACAGACAATAACATATTTTTTTCCTTATTGATTGATTGCTGTTTTTCAAGATAAATTTAGCATTCACAATTAGACAGAAAATTGATTATCTAAAAATAAATATGTAAATAAATTTAAATTAAGTAATATTAGTAATATTACTAATATTATTTTATTGGATCAATTAAGATTTCATAATCAATAATCATCCAAAAATTATTATTTTAATAAGTCCTTGACATGTATTAGTAGAATAATGTGCACATAGTTATTTCTGCCATAGTCAAAATATGTTAGTTTAACATGAATTGCAGACAACTTAGCTTATGTATATTTAGTCCCATAAAAGTCTTGTAGTTTTTTCAGTTTTACCGTGAAAAAAGTTAGGATAGATTTTTGTAGCGCAAAAATGGCGGAAAGCTAAACACGATAAAAATCAAACAAAAGTTTTCATTGGCAAATTTAATTGATTTCAAACCTACAGTAACGAAATATTAATTTATAATACGAATTATACAATTTTATTTAAATTAGTTAAATTATCTTACTGTATTACTATTTTTTCCTGTGCAAATTTATGGTTTGTAGTAACTGAAATTTGCTCCCTAAAAGCAATTCAATTTGAAAAACTGTCAGTTAAAAATACTCCAACTACGTTGTCGTAGTTTTACTAGTTGACAGTTTCTTTCATTTAAATTGCTAGGCGACAAGTTTTCATTATATATAAACACAAAATTTAAAAAAATATAAACCTCTTATATGGATAATATAAGGGATAAATAATTACAATTAAAATTTTAATCAGAAAATTCAAATAATACTGACGTGAATGTTACTTTCGATATACTTAAACAAGTCTTCGGTAGTATAGTATTCAGTATCCCCGCCTGTCACGCGGGAGACCGGGGTTCGATTCCCCGCCGGAGAGATTAATATTTTTTAAATGGTGCAATACACTTTTTATTAATTTTTATTGCACTTTTGCATCAATTTTATTATTTTCTTTTTTTACTATGAATAAAATTATTTTGTGAAATAAAGGAGTGGCCACCAACTCTATAATAAAATTATTTATGTACTTTTAAAATAATAATCACGTTCATATTGTTTTAGTACTGACTTTTGATAGCACATTGTCAATAAGGAAAAAAAGAAGATATCATACGGGCGTATATAGATATCTTTATTTAATATGCAGTTCAGTCTAGATAGTGTGTATTCATTTCTTTGGATTTATGTTAAAACGCATATTCTTTAAATTGATGTAATATATTACCAATATTAACTAAAAATAGGCATATTCTAGGTTCTTTCTAGAATAACAAAATATTTAGAAAGTTTTCAATATTTTGGTTTTTTGCCAGCTTGAATGTACGTAACTTTTAATTTATCAATGTAACTTTCAGTCAAACCAATCTAGCAACATCGACTTAAGGGGGTTCTCCTGTTTTTTTAAACATTTTTGGGGAATTTTTTTTTGACGACCAGTGGAAAAATAGAACTTTGAGTTTTTTTATCAATTATTTATTACTATATCTAAAGAGTATGTGAAACAAATTTTAAATAAAAATCTTTATTAAAACGTAAGTTGTGCCACTTCGAATACACCTGCCTCGAAAAACAGGATGCTCACTTCTAACACGATTTCGGCTGATTGGCTTATCCGGAAAAAGAAAAAAAAAACAGCGTTTTAGTTTGTAAGCCTAAATGCATCAAGTGAATTAGAATCACTTGAAAATATTGAAAATTTTATTTTTGACAGACTTCTGAAAAAAAGTTTCAAATTTCATTATTTTTTTTTTTAACTTTTTGTTACGAAAAATATGGAAATACTCAGAATTTTTGGATGATTCACTCTATGCGTCTACATGTGCTGAGTCTACCCTATAAATTTCAAGTGAATCAGTCAAACCGTTCTCGAGATATGATGGAGGAATGTTTGAAAAACACAATTTTAAGAAAATGCATTTAAAGTTTCAAGTTGCGTTTAAAAGTACACTCAGAGAAATGGATATAGTAAAATTAGCGATATGGTCATGTTTAGAAATATTTATTTGGACTAACTATAAAATAGTCTGTAGAATTAAATATATTTTCAGTTCAATAATATTGTTCGCTCAAAATACTAGACATGAAATAATTGAAATATATGTTTGAACTACCTATACGTTTGGTTGAGTATGCAATATAATATGATTGAAATTGAAGCATTGACGACCTGGATGCAACAACCATTAAAATTTATCAACTAACAATATAAAAACGTCAAATTAACTATATTAATTTACTAACAATACATATAAGTTTGTATTAACTTATACAGATTGTCAAAGTTGTTTGTTGGCTTTTGATCACGTGCTATTTCAGCGGCCATTTTATTTTATTGTTTGTTTGATATCGTTTGTGTTAAGACGTTTACAGGTTAAAATTAAAATTAATAAAAATATTTTATATATAAAATGTTTCTGACTTTTTAAGAAAGGTACGTTTATAAATAATATAAATTTATATATTTTATTTTACCCTTTTGACTTATCTTTACAGTTGCAATTTCAACAAAAAAAATTTCGTGAAATGAATGATGCAGAGCTGAGAGCATTAATTGTCAGAGATTGAAAATTTGCTAAAACGGAGTCATCAGAACGGATACTTATCTATTCCTTTAGGTATATGAATATTTTTTTTAAATTTTTTCTTTTTTAGGACAATATTTAAATATTTACACAAAATGAGGTTAACTGCATTCAAGTTTCAGGCACTTAAAAGCAATAATAAATTTTTACCTGTTTAATTATTAACATGTATTTAAACATAATTGTTAAAATTAATTTTTTGTTACTTTTTATCTTTTTTCTTTTAGGCAACCGCTAATAGTGAAGTTTTTATGGTGAATTTGCATTAACCCTAATCAAGATGCTCCCATTTAAACATTACCTGAAGAGGAGGAAGTATTCCAGATCGAGTTACAAATAATTGCAAATATTTTGAAGATAATTAACTACATTTACGTTTGAAAAGGCTTTTCTGCACATGCTCAACAAAATGAATATTATTTATATTGTTTGTTCGTGATTTTTTAAAATAAATACTGGTATTTTCAATGAGAATGAATAAATTCCGACTTTTGTATTTTTATTGCTTATTTTACTTACATAATTTAAGCATGTCATCTTTTTTATTGAGTGTTATTACATGTTATGGATAGTCGATAGGTAAGTATATTAAATAGTTTTCTAAATTAAAGTATATAATTAAAATAATGATTTTTATTGATTAATTTAATTAACCGATAATGGTAATTTAATAATATAGATTTATTGCTTCAACATGATAATATTGTTATATCGTGTATATTGTATAGCTGATTTAACTAAAATTGTGTGTTGTGACAACGATTTAGTATGAACGAAATAACTAAATTAAAATGATAAAATGAACAATTTCCATATGTTAATATAACAATGTAATTCCAAAAATTTCATATTGTTTCTAGAAACAAATGATTTCGTTGCTCATATAGGACAATACAATTTCGTTGGGAGGACACATATTTGATGTGTAATTTCTCTGAGTGTATGAAAATCTCAACTTACCATCAATCTGTGATGCCTGGTCCTGGTTCGTCTTGGAAGTCTTTCAAAGTGAATTGTTTTCAAGTGGGAATTTTTTTTTTTTTTTAAACTCATCACACGGGAGAACCCCTTTAAACAGATTTATCTTTTAATCATGCAAAATTTTAGATTTTTGAATCATTTTTCATTGAAATACGAGACAAATTTCATACTATTCAATCATAAGAATACGTGTATTTTGCTAAATGTTATTATAATACACTTGTCTCAAGTATCGGCCTTCTTAATAACATAAAACTTCAATGCAATTGTTTTTATTACAAAATCTGTCTAATTTTTTGTCGATTTTAATTGATTTTCATCGTTTTTCTCGTAACAACCCGACGTTCTTAATTCGTTAAAATGAATATTACAAAAACTTTTCCTAGAAGATAGATGTACTTGTTAGGGTTCTGTGGAGATAATTCAAAGAGATTGTCACAATTTAATCAGTGCATGCCAAAAAAAAAAACAACCACATATCTCAACCGAATTTAATTCAGAGATATCGTAATTCCCTATAGAATTCCCTTTCCTTGTGTCTATCTGGAATAGTTTTAATTTCTAACAGTAAAAGAATTTCCAGAATCGGCCCAGTAATTTTAAGTTGATTTATTGACTAACAAAACATCGATTTTCTTTTCCTCGAAAACACCAACTACACGGAAAGAAAAATCATATAATTTTTGTAGATAAAATTTCAGAAAAATTACCATGCTCTCTTATAATGCGTGCGCGATCGACGACCAAAGTAAAAATATTTTACGATCATGTAAATATTATTAAATTGAAACGTAAAAAGTATTAGTCATTAAAACAATTAAAAAATATTTTTTTGTCGGGAATAGGACTTTTTACTGTACTGTTTTACAAATTTTACGGAGCTAATATTACGGAAAGGACATTCTATCCTTTAAATTTTCTATGATTAATTAT
Source organism: Brachynemurus nebulosus (assembly GCA_035578155.1). Taxonomy (NCBI): domain Eukaryota; kingdom Metazoa; phylum Arthropoda; class Insecta; order Neuroptera; family Myrmeleontidae; genus Brachynemurus; species Brachynemurus nebulosus. Next base: position 19,191,824 of record JAPWDM010000009.1, read on the forward strand.
AATTTTTATATTTTTACCGTACAAAATTGAATATGTTCGCCTTTTACACGTCGATTGTAGTGCTGAGCACAGTAATTTTTCTATGAATTTTCTCTCCGTGTATATATTTGATAAAAATTACTTAAAATAGTTTCGTTTTTCAATTTTCAGATCGAATGAATTTTTATTATAAATTATCAAATTTTGTATCAAATTTATTTTTAAAAAAAAAAAAAATTGTAGAAGGAAACTCAAACGAAGCATAAAATACAATTTTTGTATTTTAATATAAAACTTCCTGTAATATTAAAGATTTTCATCTGTTCTGCAAGGATGTAAGAACGATATATAAGGATATAATATGTATGTATATTTGTTCCTTACCGTATAGTATACATAGATATAAGAAAAAAATAAATTCTGATAGCCAAAATTGAATTTACTGTACTGGCATATCATCATCATTGTTTCAAATAAGAAAAAAAAAACTTCACTTTGTACTGAATCAAAGGATCATGACATTTTTCCATCTTTGTTCTATCCATGTTTATTTAATTAAATTTATCTTTATCACAATTTATTCTATTTGATGGACCGTGTGTCAAAACAAGTACGTGCCCACCAAGTGACAATCGTATAGACAGTATGAATAAATAAGTCTTCGGTAGTATAGTGGTCAGTATCCCCGCCTGTCACGCGGGAGACCGGGGTTCGATTCCCCGCCGGAGAGACTTTTTTTAAGATAACATTTTTGAAAAATATCTTAACCCCTTATCGCATACGAAGCCACATATGGATTCTACGTTTTACTATTTTTTTTTCAACATATTAAAATATATTTTTTTTTTAAACTAATGTTAAATCCTAACTTTATACTCTTTCGAGTAACGGAACGTAATTTTTGTTGTCTTTGGTAAGTGCGGGTTGTCAAATTATTTGAAGTTATGTTCAGAGTGTCCGACCGTTAGAGTGCAATTAGTTGGTGCTAATTTTATTTGTGAAAATCAAAAATTTTCAAAACACATTCTTCATATATTCAAGAACATGGAATAGTTGTGATTCGTGTGTGTTTTCTTGTTTTCTTCGATTTTTGGGGCTTAGTTTGAAGTTGCCATATTTGGCTTCGTATGGGAGTAACTTCTATACAATAAGATTTATTTTTTTTTCTTAATTTGGCTACTAAAATAAAAGAAGTGAAAGACATTTTCAGTAAAAAAAATTTTTTTCTTCACCTCCTTCATAATTCATGCAATAAGGGGTTAAGATGAAATAATCGACGGTGATTAATGTCGTGTTTAAGCAGTACATTTACATATTGAAACTGTTTTCGGTAGTATAGTGGCCAGTATCTCCGCCTGTCACGCGCGAGACCGGGGTTCGATCCCCCGTCTTAGAAATTTTTTTTTAAAATAACATTTTGAAAAATATTTTAAGGTAAATTATAATTAATTGATCAATGTTGCCTTTAAACAGAGAGAGGTGAAACAGTCTTCGGTAGTATAGCGGTTAGAATCACCACCTGTCACGCGGGAGACTAACTTTCGATTCCTCTTGGAAAAGTACTTTTTTATTTTTCTATGAAAAAAATAAAATATGGAAAATACTTTTGTAGAACCTCACATACCAGTTACATTTTATAGAGAGGTTGTTTTTCAATGTCTAAAACGCTCAAAATTTAAAATAAAACTTACTTTCTGACAGGATATTAAAACTGAACACTCTAAATTTTGTACTTTACAAAGCGTGATGTAATCCTTTGTAAAATCTACACCCGGTAAACACACAAATAATCTCGCTGTACTGCGTACGTGCAACAAATGTTAAGTTCAAAAGAGTTGATCGAATGTGCTATGTAAGTTGCTGTGCGTTTTAGCCCAAGAACACAACGTGCACTTTATTTAAAAAACTTTTTACCGGTCCAAGTTTTGTACAAGGACCTGTAACAAAAAGGTTTATTATGAAATTTGTTGCTTGCAAATTTTGTTTCAGAGGAGATTCAATTATTTTTCTGTTTACCATTTCTGAGATACTTAAATGTCTAGTTTTAGTAAAAAATGTAAAAAGGTAACAGTTCTAGTCGAACTCTAAATTTTAAATGGTTAATTATTTCAAAAACGGTACGATTAAAAGGTGAACTCGTAAACTTTTACTGAATCTTTTTTGTGGTAAAATTTATAAGATATTGAAGTATCAATATTAGGGCCCATAGGCGGCATAATTTTTAGGGGAAGAAGCAAAAGTTGGAATTTAAGTTTTTTTTTGCTCGTCTGTTATTTTTTGTACGAAAAAGTTCTAAAAAAAGTAGGAAAAGTTAGATTCTTTCTTTTTAAGGTAAGGCAGAGGTGGCATTTTTCACGATGCCCAGGGTGGAACTTAGGGTAAATCCGGCTCTGGTTATACATATGTTTTAGATGTACACAAAGTGTCTTTATTGGCGACTAAAAGACTGTCACTTCATGTCTCCTGTAATGAAATTAGAAGCTGTTACATCGGGTCGAATATTTAGACGTCTATTTGATGATGATTTGGTAACCTGCCCTGCACCTAATTTGTATAATACGTATTCCAGTCACCAATTAGGCCCGATTTACATTAACGCTCCGCTCTCGGTACGATATCGCTCCGCTCCCGGTTCGATAAAATATTCTTACACAATAAACTATGAGTGTATTCACATCATCGCTCTGATATCGGTCCGATATCAGTCACGGTTCGCTCTCGCTCCAATGTCACTCCGATATCAATACCACTCAGGTACTATTTTATCGAATAATAGGTACCAACATGATATCAGCACTGTAATGTGGACACAACAAGATTATATTGAATCGGGAGCGTAGTGATATCAAGGGGCCATACTAGTAACCAAATTACACTGTTCCACTTGTCGCCAGTGGGTGACGTAAAATTTCCCCATTCTGTTGGTGTAGATACACACTGTTTGCAGTGGTATTGGTTTAATGGTTGCGTCTGTGTGCGTATTTGCAAACACTACTACAACACACGTATTACCAGAGAGAGAAATGTGTGCTGTTCAACTAACAATGTCAAACAATGTAATACAATGCACTGTGCGTTCGGTGACGGACAGCGACTGACTACATGACTAAAGCTGTGACAGGCCTACAAAGAGCTCCAAGCATGCTACACTTCGTTGATATTAGTTGGCTTCTAGTGTTCTATGGGTGATATCGTACCGAGAGCGGAGCGTTAATGTAAATCGGGCCTTATTTAGAGATGAACGTAATCTTTTCGTCATCAAAGTGCACTCTTTGAGTGAAATACAACTAACTGGCTCTTGGTCTATACTTCATGTTCCATATTCTTTTTTTGTTTTTTTGTTTCTTTTATGTATATGACGATGCGTATATACAATGTATGTATATACTTGCTTTGTATAATAACTTTTTGTATATATACATTTATATCTTACAGTATGTCAATGCATAATAATGCCCTCTCGTAATAACCCCATGCCAAGATTTCTGTTCGTTAGTTTTTTGAAACGAGAGTTGTGTTCTTTGTTTGAATATATTCAATTTTTATTTTATGATTATTAAAATAAACGATTCTGTCCAATTTATTCTGATCAAAAAAAAACCTCCCGTTGGTATTTATTATACGGGAGTAAAAATTAAATATTTTTAAAATAGTTCTAATTCGAACTGGAGCGACAATATTAAAGGTTACGAGATCCATTAGAGAAATCGAATTTTCAAACATTTCTAATAATATATTAAAATAGTTTGTTGCGTGATTCTGCACGTCACCTCGAATCACTTTTAGAACCTATACGCATCCAACGTCATTATTAAATTTTATTTATTAGTGTTCCATACTCAAATTATTCAGTTATAAACGCTTTTTCGGAAACTATTCGACATAAAAATTTGAAATTTTCGTATAAAGTGTGCAGGTGACTCAGTTATAATTTTGTGGCGTGGAGTATGAAAAATTGGATTTTAAAACTGTGTTATTTCGGGGGGTAAATTGGAAAATGAAGAAAAAATGTACCCCTTAAAATCAACCTAGTTTGGAAACTCAACTTTTCCTACTTTATGCCACAACGTTATAATTGAGACATCACATTTTATACTATATTTAAAATTTTTATAAATTTCGATGAGGAAAAAATTTTTGAAGGGTGTCGTACAGGGTGTTACAGTGACAATAAGGCCAGGCGCATATTGAGCTGCGTCACGCAGTAAACGCAGGGCAGGGCAGAGCAGGAAAGCACGTGTGATCGGGCGCACATTGAGACGCAGTTAACGCAGACAGGGCAACGCAGTTTCTGTGACTCTTGTTGTAGAACGTGTTAGCACGAATTTAAAAGCAGAGTAGAGCAGAGAAGCACTATTTTTCTTCAATTTCTTCAATTGTGTTCATTTCGACGAAATAAAACCAACTAAAACTCGAGAACGTCTTACAATGTCGCGCAGCGTCACAGAATCTGCGCTGCCTTGCCTGCGTTAACTGCGTCTCAATGTTCGCCCGGCCTAAGAAACCCGTGTCTGGAAAGTTCACCAACTATAATTTATCGACGGAAAATTCACTGCTTACAAGGTTACAAGAAAAAACATTTTTCTATATTTTTTAAATGATTTAAACTTAATGTGAGCTTCGGTAACTTAATGTTAACTTTAGGGTCTTCCTATCTTATATTGTTAATAATTATTTGTGAAATTTTCATTTTTTTTTTTTCAAACTAATTCTTATTATTTATTGTTTTATTTGCATTTAGAATATGAGTGGATAACTTTCACTTTAAATATTGTTAATTTTTTTCTTTTTAACCAACTTTTACTTAATCAAATTTATTATTAAAATTAGCAACGTTTTAGCTAATATATACGAATTAGCTGATAAAAATCTTTTGAATTAAAACAGGTAAAAAAAATTAAATTTATGATTAGTTTACAGATATGAACATTTTATTAGTTTTTTTTTTTTTTTTTGACAAATTTTACGATCTTTAAACTTGTATTTTTTGTTTGTTTTTTATTGCAAACATAATTTTTTTTAGAATTGACATAATCAGAAATGAGAAATGTCAAGTAAAATTTTTTATTATATAAATAAAATGTTTAGAAGAATAATTGGCAAATTCTCACAGTACAGAAAGTGAAAAGTTTTAGTAGATTAAAACAAAAAGGTACATAAATATGTACAAACGCACTTTAAAATTTCAAAATATGTTAATACCCAGGAAAAAATTCATTTATGTTTTTAAAAAAATGTTTATATATTTGAATTTATTTTAAATAAAAATTAAAAGTTTTTCAAAAATTCATCAATAAATATTTAATGTCCCGTACAAAAACAAAAAATTTAAAAGAATTTTTAACGTTATAAATTATTAAAACAATAATATGGTAAATCTGTATTTGGATCGCGGGACTTTGGAACTATTTCTAACAAACCAGATGTTTATTTAATCACCATTTATAGAGAGCATTAAACCGTCACCACAATATAAGCATAATCTTCAAATGATATGCAACTAACTCTAAAGGATACGTACAGTAATCGAAGTCGAAATTGTGCCAGTGCAATAAAAAAAATTTTTTTATTTGATAGATTTGAGCGTTACTTTATGGTATTCCATTTTAAAATAAAAAGACAATTTTTTACTTTACTAATACCACTTTATTTAGAGTTTTAATTGTCTGTAACATGTTTCGGCCCGTATGGCCATTGACGAACAGTCAAATTTTGACGACAGTTCGTCAATGGCCATACGGGCCGAAACATGTCACAGACAATTAAAACTCTAAATAAAGTGGTATTAGTAAAGTAAAATACCCCTGTCGCAGCATCCTGCATAACATAGCGAATTTCCATTTACAAAAGTACGTTTTTCTCGGAAACTAGTTGATATAGAGTAATTGTAAAGAAAAAAACCTTCTTTATGTGATTTTTCCGCCTCATTCCGCCAAATTTTTTTCACGAAAGATGTCCAAAACCCCGTAAACGTTTTCACGAAAATTCTTAAAAATAACATGTTTCGTTCTTGAGTTATCGTGCGGACACTTAGTAAACATATATATAAATGTGCCCGCACGATAACTCAAGAACGAAACATTTTATTTTTAAGAAATTTCGTGAAAACGTTTACGGGGTTTTGGATATTTTTGTGAAAAAGATTTGGCGGAATGAGGCGGAAAATTCACATAAAGAAGGTTTTTTTTATTTACAATTACTATATATCAACTAGTTTCCGAGAAAAACGTACTTTTGTAAATGGAAATTCGCTATGTTATGCAGGATGCTGCGACAGGGGTATTTTCTTTTTAGATTTGGTCTATTATTTTTGTGACTGTCAGGAAAAAGAATAATTTTTTTAAGTTTTCTGAATTGTTTCCAAGTATGTCTTCTAATTTTGCAGGTAAGTTTACTAATTTTCGATATTGCTCATATTTTTTACATATATTAGTAGTATGTGCCTGACTGCGGTTGGTGTTCTGCAGATATCATAATGCGGTTGGTTGCTTCTTCGTAAAATGTACGAATGTGTTAAGGCACAGTGCCCTGTCCTTAACCGTGAGAATGCTACTTCAAATTTCCTGTTATTTTGGTGATATATTGTTTCCCAAGTAGTGTAATCTTGCTTTATTTGTCTTAATTTATTTACGGATGGGGGGGATTTCTAACCATTTTTGTGTTCTATGCATGTTTCTTTGTATTCTGCAGTTATTTATTAGGTCTTCTTTTGTTACTGTGTATATAACGGATCCTCTTGTATGTACTTTTTCTGCTGCTTTGTCAGCCATTTCATTCCCCAAAATGCCTATGTGTCCAGGCACCCAGATAAAGCTTAAATTTATGTTTTTGTTTGTCAATATAAAGTATGATTTTTGAATTTTTTGTGTTAGTGATATTTTTGAGCTTTTATTTCCAATCGCTGTTACATCACTTATTACATACACTTTATCACCAGTTTCACTCTTTTCAGGATGGTTCAATGATTCCTGTATGGCTATTGCTTCGGCGGTAAAAGTTGAACATACTGGATTTAATTTGAATAAGTATTTTATTTCTTTGATTATAAAAGCACAAGCTGTTGAAGTGTTTGTTTTTGAACCGTCTGTATAAATTTTTTCAAAGGTGAAATTTCAAAATATCATAAGCAGGTTGTAAGTAATTCATGATTATTTATGAAATTTTATATAAACATGCATGTTTATTTTAATTGTGCCACATAAAATAGTCAGACTATTATTCCTTCTTTTCCCCACGTATCCCAGTGTTGCTTTTCACATAACCTCTCCCTCTTCCGAACCAGACCACCTAGTTTATGGGCACTCCCTTACTTATATTTTGGTATATCTTTAAATATATTTATCCCGTGGTAAAGGTGCTTTTCCAAGATATTTTTTGGAGGTAAAGGTAGTTTTTAAAATAACCAACTATGGTAATTTCATTCTTTCATTTTAGACATGTTTCCTTTCGTGAATGAGATGTTTTCCCGGGGTGGAAAGTAGGAAAACTAGCCTATATCCTTCTACGTCTCCATAGCTATTTCTAAGTCGATTGGTTAAACTGTTGAGACATGAAAACGAAACAAACTAACAAAACAAACACATTTTCGCATTTATAATATTACTATGATGTTTAAATAATATTCCGTGTAGATACCCGTTTATACATTTATGCCCACTCCAGTACACGTATAGTACAGTAGCGTATGTTTAAATAATTAATGCAGTTCAATGTTAATTTTTCGAAAATACATTATTGTCGTTATATTGTGTTGATACACTTTGATCGGGTATCGAACCCTTCGCTTACTCTTTCGCTGTGTGTCGATGATCGAAAGCATAGTATGGTCTGCGTTTAGTCGTAGTGTAGTGTGAGTATTCGGATGAGAATTATTAAAATTATAATCATAATATTATTTAGATCGGATATCACATCGGATCATGGATCGATATATGAATAAATCATTTCGATAAATATTATTATGGAGTCATTGAGACATATTATTGATCGTATGTACATATATTGAACATCTTGGGTACACTAGGTGATCGAAATAAGGCCCTATTTATACCTACTGATTTTATTTTATTATTTTAGTTGCTAGGAAAACTTATTCAATAGTTATAATTTTAATTTTCATATTTCACACGGCAATCTGTATGAATTTACAAAATTAAGAAATTTACATTTTCACGGCAATCTTGTGCCCGGTACAAGGGTTAATACGTTATTATGAATGTCCAGAGACGAAAATAAGAGATTTGTTTAGAATGTTTCATGAGTTTGGTTGTCATTAGTAATGCCAGAAACTTTTAAATGTCTATTATAGTCGAAATCAACTTGAAAAAAGAAATATATATTAAAAGTGTATTTGGAATGAGGAGGATATTTAGAGTTTGTGTTTGTATCTGTAGTATAATGGATGTTAGTATGTGTGATATTCGGTATGTATGTAGCGCGAGGTGCAAGGTGGGAGTGGATACATACACCCGACCAACCGTACGTACGTATCTGCTACTAATGATATAAAGCGGGTTCTACACGATGCTACGAACGTTCCTTCCAACGTTCGATCGAACGTTTGAAGCAATTAAGTTCGACAGTTGGTGCGACGAATGTATCTGCTACACGGTGAATCGAATGTTTGATCCAATACGAATGATGATGTGTTGGTACTCAGTGGACGACGCTGTTATCTGTCTGATGTTATCTCTAATGTTATACACTGATGTTGTCTCTCTTCACATGAACGAGTCGTGCAGCTGCTGACTCGAACCAACCAACGCAACCAACATTGACCTTCAAACGTTCGAAGCATCCCTTTGACTCGGTGCAAAAATACCGACATCGAACGGGACACGACCAAATGCGAACGTTTGACGCTCGACATTGGACACTCGTAGGTTCGAACAACGGCTACACGATGCTATGAACCATCCAACGTCGAATGTTGGAAGGTGTTCGTAGCATCGTGTAGCAGCGGCTTAACAATCAACAGTTACCACTGTGGCCACCACTTAACAATAATTGTTGTGTACTCTTGTAGAGCCGATGGACGACTACATAGTCAGTAAGCAGTATAAAAACTAGCTTATTGCAACTTTTGGACCACACTTTTTTATTTATATGTAGACTTCATCTGTCTCATCTGTGCAAATTAATACGGTAAACAATTTGGTATTGATAATAATTAATAATTCTTTAAAATATTTTTTTTTAACTTATTACAAATAAAACAGAAATAAAATTTTAAGATTTTTTTTACAATGAATGAAATGAAACTACTTCATCTGCAAATTCAAATCTGAATGAATTTTGATACTCTTTCTTAGGTTAGCAATTTTTAACAATAAGTTAAGAAACAGAACAGCATAAAAGGCATGTTAACATTAAATAATAACAGTAAACAAGAAAAATGTGATTAGTTAATCAGCAGCTTAATCAATCAGTTTAAAACTTTTCATAGAGACAACTTGGAAGTCAGAGATGGTTATAGATGTCAGAAGTCAGAGATGGTTATATGATGTCAGAATATCATACATACTATTCGTACGAAGTCGCTGTTAAATGCTGATAACTTGAATAAATCAATATGGTAAATAGTCTAGTAAAACTCTCACGTCGAGAAAATTGTCTCAGTTTTCGCTTTTGCTAAAATCTAATTTTTCTTCGTTTTGAAGATAAAATTAAAAAAAATTGAAATCAGAAATTTTTGACTGACCCCTGTATCTATACGTGCGTTTATTAATGCGGGACCGTTCAAAGACCCAACGAACGGTAGTACGGATATCTTGTTGGGATCCTCATGCGGTCATTGTGCATCTTCATGGTATTCCTCTTTTTTTTTGTCGTTTGATCCACAATAAAATATTATTCATAAATTCATCTGCCAGGGTAATTACTGTTCGGTCGTGCCGTATTGTTTACTGTACACATATTAGTTATTACTATAGACCGGATGAAATAATTTTTCACAGGACCGGCTTAACGATTTCAGTGTAATACTGTTAGACTGTTTGTATTTATGTATGAGTTTGCTACAACAGAAACAACAGAATCCTGAAAATTTATTGAAATTCAACATAGAGAAGCGAAAACTTTTTAGAAAAATTTTATTATGTGAGATTTATATGAAAAATAAAAAGGGGCCCCAAATTTTATTGAATTAAAGTTTTGCAATATTTATTTGTCTAACTAGCTCGCAAGTATATATAAAACAAAATTTATTGTCTTCTTGTCACCGGCGGCTGTCTTTCAGTATCAATTGATAAACAAATTCCTTATCTCTTTTTAACTTTTTAAAATTTAATATATGTACCTTGTTTACAATTTTTTAAAATTTTTAGTTTTCTGCACAGGTACATACATATGCAGTGTACATCAAGCAATATTTAATCTAGTTGTCCATTTCATTCAAAACGCATAAACAAAACATCATTTTGATGAGGATGACATCGTATATATGATTGTATGTATTAACCACAGATACTATTGTCTATTGATATTAGAATATTTATATGGACCATACAATAGATTTTTAAATTTTTAAAGTTTTTTAGATATTTTTTTGAAGCAAAATCGTTATATTGGTTAACACCTTTTATAATCTATACAAACACAGAACACCTACAAACTATCGATGGTAATGAATATTTTTTAATTTTTATGTGATTTTTGTTGTAATTTGAGAGTATTTATTAATAAATGTTCAAAAAATGTTTAGACCAACAAATATAACTTCAGTTAATCTAGAAAAATTTTAAATCCCATCTTGATTAACCATCCATATTCGTCAACACTAGTCACTTTTTATTTTCATATAGATTGTGTATATGTATAAGTTTATTCCCTCTATTTATTCAATGCTCAAAAGTATATATAAAAAAAATATTTGTTAGCAAAAATGAAATAAATACCTACATAATATTTTATTAGATAACACACTAATTATTAAGCTTACATCTTTTTTTCTTAATATGTATACTTTTATTTGTGTATAGTTTGTTGGCAAGATATACTAGTTTTGTATGAACATTTTTGAAGGAAAAATTAGTAATATTTTCTAAAACATATTACGTTAATTCGATTTAATTTAATCAGTTTATGTATGTATGTATGTAAAGGAACATTATTTGCTCTAGCAGACTCATACATAAATACAAGCAGTCTAACAGTATTACACTGAAATCGTTAAGCCGGTCCTGTGAAAAATTATTTTATCCGGACTATAGTTATTACATATATTTTCATTGTAAAATTTATTGAGTCGACCGTATAGAGGCAGCCAGTTGGTACAATGACCGGCCTATCTGTTTAACTGTCTAATGCCCCCTACTTTATTGATAATATTGATATAATATATGTACGTATAGTGGGTAAGGTGTTTAAGTGTTCGTTTTGTTGTTGTAAATATATTGGATACATTACTTTACAATAATGTTGCAATTTGATTTTCAAAACGTATCTCAGTATTGCATTTAGCACTTTTGTATAATTTATAAATATTGAATTTATGCGGGGACTGCATATTGAAAATATTCCGAGACTTGCATAGAATACAATTATCGAGTACAAGAACTTATTAAGTTCAATATACAGAGAATTTTATAAGCTATAGAAGAGATAGAGAATCGGTTAAATGATGAAAGATTTGTAATTTTAGGAGCACCTTGTTGCAATTCTACATAACATAGCGACTTTCCGGTTACAAAAATTATTTCTCTTTGGCAAAACATAATTTTGCCAAATGAAAAACTAGCAAACTTGCCAATTCTAGACATCGGACGTGTTTGGCTGAAGAACTTACCCCAGGATTTGACATTTCCAACATTTTCACCAAATTTCATAAAAGTAGTATGTTTCGTTCGAGAATTATCGTGCAGACACACACACCCACACACACACACACACATATATATATATATATATATATATATATATATATATATATATATATATATATATATATATATATATATATCTACTCCAATCTTATTGCGAAGCTGAATACTAGCTTGTAGACAAGTCATTAGTATTCTATTAAAACGTTAATGATTAGTTCCCTAAATTGTATGAATTATAACGAATTTTCTGAATTTTCGAGTGTCGATGTAAAGTAAATTTTAAGTTGTATTCTCATTATTTTTTTATTAATTACGAATACAATTTTTTAATTGGGATAGCTAAAAACTCTGTCCAATTATCTTTAAAATAGTACAGTTATCGATGAATCAGAAAATTCTTTCTTGAAATTAGTTGTAGTTTGCCAAAATGGCGTCTAAAGTAGTAAAGTGGCCAGGCTTATAATGGGGCAAAGTGGTCAGTGTCTCCGATCGCTGCTCAAATTGAATTCTTAGAATATTTTAACATATTATATTAAATTCAGAATATTTATTTAGTTCTTTATATTTTATGAACAAAAGAATTGCCTGAAATCAGTTTTTAGGGTTCCGAGATAAAGTGTGAAAAAGAAACCCTTATAATGAGACTTCAATGTCCGTCCGTTCATATATAATAATTAATGATACAAACATAGTTTGATTTTGTATATAAACATATTTATTACTTCAAGATTTCTTTTTGGGTTAAAATGGGTACCCAACATTACCCAACATAGTGGGGTAAAATGGTCACTTTGCACATACTGCGTAAAAAAAAATTGCAAAAATACATTAAGATATTGATGATATATTAATAATTTGGTCCTAAATAAGATAGTGGGCCTAGTTTTCTAAATAACCTATCATTTTCAAGTTAGGATAAACATTTGTTTTTTCCGACCGTCTTTTTTTGTTTTATTTTTCTTTTTAATCAATTCGTATTATTTTATAACTTTATGGAAGTAATCAGTATATGAAGTTAGTCAAAAAAATTTTAGTTGAGTCTTACTTTAAGACTAGTATTTATATTTATTTCAAACTTAAATAAAAAATCTACAACAAAAAGTTACAGAAAAGAGGTCCAGGAAAAAAATCCCACTTTAAAGATGAATATTTGTCGAATGAGACTTAAAAATAAAATTTTATAAGAAAATCTCAAATTGATTTTAAGAGTCCTTGCTAACAGTACCCTACATAGTGAGGTACGTGGGAAGAAATTTTCATACCCATATTTCAGTATAACAATATGGAAATATATTTCAAAAAAGTGAAAATTTGTTGCTATGTATTCATTAATAATCGAAATCTCTAGCATGTATTTGTAAAGTTTCATGTTTATATAAGTTCAAAGATGCCCAAAGAGTTATAGAAGTTATAGAAGTATCACAAACGGACGATCATGATGAATTTATATAGGTTTTGAATTTTTTCCGTAACCCTGAAAAGTAATTAGATGTTTTTTGTGGTAAAATTTACAAGCAGCAAATTTCACATAATAACCTTCTTCATTAAAAACTGCCAGTATTTTTTGAAATATTTGCAAAAAACCATTCTTTGCAATTTTAAAGAAATAAAAGATCCTCATTGGAAATCGAAAACACTAATTGTAAGTACAATTCAAAATTGAAACAGTCTTAAAAATTTTCTATTTTAAAATGCAATTATAAACCATAAAATAGCCAAAATTAATTATGCTTGATTAAAAAATTTAAACATAGTAACTTTAATTGTTTTTGATAAAAATGGAAAAAGTAAAGAATTTAAAAAAAAAATGTATGTATACTTTTAAAGTGTGATTAATTAAAACAGAATACAACAAAATTATTAATATAATTAACTACTATAGCTTGTTTATTTCGAAAAAAGAAAAGTTCAACAGATTTGAACGGTAGTTAAATAACAATATTTCTGAAAAAAAAAAAAAAATAAATAAAAAAAATGTCTATTTTTTTTTAAATAGGTACTCAATTGATTTCCTATACCTATTATTTTTTTACATTTCATATTAGACACAACACACTGAGAATTTAAATTTTTTATATAGATATTTCCTAAAAAAGCAGCAACTGCACTAATCTAGGGACGCAAACGATATATCGATAATATCGAAAAAACTTTATTATATGGAACTAAAATATCGCCTTTTTAATTTATTACATTATCATCCTACCTTAATAAATTCTTGATTTTGAATCATAATTTTGAATAATTCATTGTCTACAAGCTAAACTATCTTAGCCCTTAGTGTACCAAAAAAGTTTCGCCCAGTTGTGTATTGTGTGTCGCACTTTTAGGTGCCAAATGTGATTGTACTTTTAAGCGTCAAGTTTTCTTAAAATCTATACAAATATGGAGTTTTTATTTATGATAACGCACTGGCCTCACAGATACTAAAAAAACAATTTGGATAAATAAGTAGTACCGGTGCATTAAAGATTAAATTGACGTAACACAGAAATGAGATTTATACTAATTTATTGCTATATTTGATCTGACCCACGTTTTTCTAACTCACAAAGAAAAAATTTTACAGTAGGGAAACATAACATCTTACCATCGAATTCACAGTCGCTGTCAAATTTTAAATCTTGCTTTCTGTAAAATAACCATTTTAGATCTAAATAATTTTGGCCTGTAACTACAGAAATATTATGTATTAGCTAAATTTAGAAAATATTGAATTTTACATAATTCATTTTAAATGAATAATAAACAATAGAAAATATAAATAATATTATTTATTCAATCCTACAATATATTTCACAAACAAAACTGCCTGCTTTGATAATCTGTGAATTATCCCTAGTAATATTGCATGTGCGTAGGAAATCTATAGGAGTATCCACATTCTCGCCGAGGTTGGACGCGGTTCCTCGTCGAGATCCTCGCTGAGGTTGGCTCAGCCATATGAATAGTATTAAAACACCAACCGCGAGACATACGAAATGACCGACCCTCTACATTCTCGTTTCGTTCAACCTCGGCGACAATGTGGAAGCGCCTTATGTTTTAATATTGTAAAATAACGTATCACTTCTTTCTTTTCCTTCGTTAAAAAATAACAATTCAGTTAAAAAATAATTCATTAAAATTGAAAAACATATCGGATATATCGCGAAATATCGATATATATTTCGTAACTATATTATATTGATATCGATATTAGTGCGAATATTTGCATTTCTACTTAATCCCTTCTGTAGACTCGGACATATTTGAGGGTTACTGGTACATGTGAAAAATGGAGTTACATTAGAAAAACTTTAAAACTTCTGTTATTTTGCAAATTTTGATAATTTTTGGATTGGGAATTAGCAATCCCCGTAGGGATTTACAAAAATTGCCATAGCGCACGGTATTTCACGTGCACAAGGCGGGGTATTGGTTAAAGTTTTCAACTAGCAATAATCGCACCTCGGTTAAACCTCATTGGTTACGATATCGCCACTGCGCAAAGCTAAAGAGTCGATGCACTAGTGTAAGTACTTATACGCACAGAATTAAAATAGTATTGTCGAGAGAAGAGGAATTTAATGATTTTTTTAGCGTAACTGAATGAAAATTAAAACAAACAAATATCTCTGGAAAATTTTTAAGGGGCAGATGAAAAATTCTATTGTATCAATTTTGAAATTTCTAAGATAAAATTGGATGTTTACTCGTATGAAGGACAGACTAAATGTAATGTTTGAAAGGATTTTATATTGAATATACCTGTTTAATGCTTTCCTGGTTTTATATTAACTGCTAAAAATTTAAACAAGTCAATAAATTCCTAATTTTCGAAATCAATAAGAAAGTTTTAAAAGGAAATATGATAAATAAGTTCAAATTGTGAAATTAATTAATAATAAAATTAATAAATATATAATAATTAATAATATGCAAATTCTATTTCTGATTTTTTGTTAATAATTTTTTATTAGTTTATTACTATTCATTAACATTTGCCCTTTTAATTTTATGAATTATGACCTCATAATACACATACGTGCACTTGTATATATGTATTGTATGTATGTGTAATATCATAGACTGAGAGCAAGCGCGCATTTTATTCAAAGAGTTTTCTATCGGTTTAGGCTTTTATGAAACCGGACCTGTTCAACCTGATCGGTTTTCGACATACATTTCAGGTATTTACAAAGTACTTTTCTTTTTTTTTTATAAAAATTACCGACAGTAGGAGACTCTTTGAATGAAGGGCGTACTGGCTCCTGGGCTATTTAGAATTTAGGAACAATCTTTTGCCTTTTATTAATTTTTAAATTTTGTTACTCTGATCACAAATACTCTACAGACTACTGATTGTTAATTTGTATGAAGAATTTAAAAATAATAATTTATACCGGGTGTTTAATAAAAAATTGATTAGTAAGAGTTTAGAAAAGATGAATAAAACTAGTATTTGAATTGTATTCTAGTATGGGCAAGGTGATCAAAATTTAATAGTCCGGGATCGTATTTACCATATTGCCCCTCGAAACTTGGTAATTTAATTTTGTAAAAAAAAATTCCCATATCATTTATTCTACATATTAATTTTTTTTTAACAATGTTTTTCCTAATCACTTTTAAATTTGATATTCATTTTTAAGCAGATTTATCTGTTTACGACAAAATTTTAAATTTCTAGTACCATTTTTCATCGAAATAACCCTTGACCGGTAAGGTGAATTTTTATAATTCTCACGGTAAAGTGATGTCTGAGAGATATCAACAATTTAACATACTGCGGGCTAGTAACATAGATAGCCAAAACTGGAGACCACACGTATATGCATGTATCAAACACTTTCCTTACGCCAGCAGGGTAAAATTTGCCCTAAACCATAAAAAAATACACAAACGTTCAGTTAACAAAAACAAGCAGGGAGGAAGAAAACTGAAAGAATATATTTGTATACGACTCACAGACATCATCTTATCGGTTAAAGGTTAAAGCAAAAAATTTTAAATATGATAATTTATTTTCCTGAACAATATGCATTCTAATCAACATGAAACTTCGACAAAATATTTTATTCTGAAATCTTTCCAATTTTGTTAGTTTCAGCTGGTTTTTTGTGGTAGTCCAACTTCTCTAAAAGCTGATGAAATCTTAGTAGTTTGGAATAAATCAGATTCTGCTTGGAAATCGAAAATTAGGCTTTAGTTGAGACAATATTAAAGGTATAATGTTGACCTATTGAAAAAATAACCATTAGAGAACTTTTACTAAATATTTCCAAACACCCTATGTTTCAATAGCAATCAATTCTTCAATGTTAAGTTTATTGTTTTGTTTTATGAGGTTATGTCACCCATTTGTGAAGAATGTATAATTTACGTCACACCATTTAAAAAATCAAGCAAACACGCCGAGAAAAGTGGTTGGATGAAAAATTTGATTAATACATGTTGAGTTGGACGGATGGACTTTTACGATTACATACACATAAGTAGCTCTGTTATTTAATATAAATATGTAAAATTACATAGAATTATTTTATCACACAGATATCTCGCTAAAAATAAACCACTTTAAAAATAAATAAGTATCAGTCAATTAAGATTTAATTATGTATTTCGAATTGATTCACATCTTTATTGAGACTGAGATCACTTGATCAAAGCGTGACAATTTAAATATATGTATAAGTACTTGTATTTATACGTTTTCTATATCGAAAAGTGGACTGGCGTGCGACAGTGAGGTGAATAGGGACAAAACGAATTAAATCTTGTAATTATTGTAATTAATAATTTGCAGGGTGAAGGTGATTTTATTTTGAGTTCATCATAAGCTAGCATTGATAAATAATAATTGAATTAGGATAGAAATTCTTACCCATTTTTACATATTTCGGGGGTCTTTTGAGATTTTCCAGTGCAAAGTCGGGTCGCAGCCCAGAAAGTTTCAGAATCACTGGTATATACTACAGAGTATATTATAATATACATAATATTGTAGAAATACGCCCTTATCGAAAGCCGAAAATTAAATTATGTGTTTTCGGGAAAGTTTTCTTTTTACAATAAATGTTTATTTAATTCTAGTTAGGGTTGACCGGGGTAATTGTGAATTGGGGCAATTGTGAACGGCGCCTATAATTTCTAAAATAACATTAATATTGGTAGAAATCAACTCTTAATGTGTTTTTCTGTCCTTTCTTAATATGCTATTAAAATTTCATAACAATTCTCCAAGTATTAGTATCTTTTTTTTATTTTGAAAAAGCCCTTGCAAAATTTTATGTATCTTATTTCGATCAATCCTTAAAAAATTTTTTTTTTAAATACAATTTCTTTTATTAAAAAGTAAGAAATGGTTAAAAGTACTTCTAAAGAAGTGGTCTAAACCCTGAGAGGGTTCCTTATTAACTGCTAAAGAAATTGGACAATTTATTACCAATTCACAATTACCCCATGATTTTAAAATTGTGGGGTAATTGTGAACGTCATTCACAAATGTCCCCATTCGGTCAAATATTTCAGAAGTGTCCTTTTCAGAATTGAAAATGTTGATGAAGGTGCTGGTGACCTTATTGTACAAGTTTCCGTTGTACAAACAATACAAAAAAAAATTGTTTTTTATTCATGTAAACTAAATGTATTTCCTTGAAAAAGTCTTATTTTCCTTGTTTTTGTGTGAATACATGTAATTTTTTGATTTTTTATATGATAAAATGACAAAATATCATCAAAATATCATTTTTAGCCTGTAATAAATTTATTCCTACAATTTTTGTAATTTTTCTTTAACCTTGATTTTTTGTAGAAATTTGAGGTAGGTATGCGTAACTTGCATTAAACAAAGAGAAATTGTGACCGCTAAAGTATGATGAAAAATTTGAAAGTGGAGTAAATGTGAAGAATTTGAGTTGGGCTTTACTCTGACGTACCACACTTCTCTTGTAATCCATTCTAATTAATTTTTCTGATGGCATTCACTTTTTCCTCGAAATTCATAAGATTTACAAAACCGCACCGGGGAAATGTGAATGACATCCTGAATAATGTAGAATTAAAAATAAATCAACCATAATGTGATATATAAAATAAAAAATACTTAAAACAACGCTTTTATCTCAACTCACGAAAATCCATTCACAATTACCCCGGTCAACCCTACATAACTCATTTTTGTATTCAAACTTTCAAACTTACGGATTCGACTAACAGTGTCAAGATATTACATATTTATATAATTTTAATAAGTTACATAACTGTCCATAAATGTCAAGTTGTAACGCCATTAACAACAATAATCTACATACATATGTAAAAATTTACAAATAAGGTTATGCGGTACTTAATTCGACACTCTAAAGTCTAAATCGTCCAGCCACCTAATCTTATTGCAATAGAATTCAGTAAGAGGTTATTGACAGACAACAGAGAACACAATTGAACATCACACACTACTTGAAACAATTAAAATTTCTAATGAAGGTCGCTAAAAATAAATGAATAAATTAAAAAATTAAAATAAGATTTGAGATTGAGTAAAAAAAATGATAATATGTACTGTGGAAGTTCCGAGTAATGCCACTTTCTACACCATAGTTTCGTTCCGAGCAAAATTCCAAGAATTTTACTCCCGTGTTGGATAAATTTGGCATTACTCAGACTTCTCAAAAGGAGTAAAGCAGTTTTAATACTTTTGACAAAACATTTTTAGTTTGGCTAAGATTCGAATAATTGATTTTTATTGTTGACTTTCTTTTTGATTTTTTTGAAATAAGTGGGTACTAATGATCAAAAACTGGCATTGTACGCCATCGTATGAAGCCTCCACAAATTCTATATTAGGCCTGTTTTACCATATTGTGTAATATACTAATTATCAGTACGAGTAGCCACTGAAGTTCAATAAACTAATATTTCTAATTTTACTTCAAAATATACTTCCACAGCGTTTGACAAAATCATTTACGAAAATTTTCATAATCAATTATAGAAGCTAGCAATCGAAGACATCTTTAATTTCGTTTTTTAAATTTTAAATTTGAAAATTTTGAATTCATTTGTATTATTTTGTAAAAGCAATTAGTACGAATTTAATTTTAACTCTAGAATCATACGTTGGTCTACGAGAAACGTTAATCATACATCGACGTCGTTTTGACGGATGGACTTTTTACCAAGAGTTTTAGAGTTTATTTGCAAAAAACATTTTTTTTACATAACAATACTATAAAAGCGAACAAAATATTTAAAAAAATTGGATTTGGAAAAATTTCTTAATGCAAATATTTATTAATTTTTTTAATCTTTTTATCAAAGCATATTTTCACTATAAAAACTAAAAAATAGATAAATACATCAATTGTATCATAAAACATGTGTTTCAAATAATTAATTTATGAACTATTATGAGTCAGTGGACATGTGTGACTTTACAGAATGTGAAATTTCTCAGTCATAAATATTCCTATAGATATGTATGTAGTTATTTCCCCATTAGGCACATTTGTAAATTTTCAAAAATTTGTTAATAATTTTTCGAATAAGATCTCAAAAAATAATAAAAATTAAAATATTTTCCACAAAATAAATTGTTAATCTTTTATTAAGTCACTTGAAACGCATTCTTTAGTTTTCGATTCAATATATTAAAACTTCATTCAGTATTATGTCGTCTCTAGAAGTCAAACAGTTGTAATCATCTTTCACATTATCACAATCATTGAATAAATTAATTATAACATGCATATCTTTAATAAATTTTAGAAAAATTAGGAAAACTTTTATATGTGAAGTACAAAATTTTAAAAAAAAAACATCGCGTAATCATACATCGACGTCCTTTTGACGGACACTATTTCAATACAAACAAAACGACAATGACTATAAACAAAATAAATACGTCTTATGTGTTATAACAACAAATAAATTAGATAACAGAAATCTCACAGCAAGCAGGTACCGACAAGTTGTAGTATTGGAGCAGGTAGAGAAGTTCGTTCGTCGATTTGACGTGTACGTATGATTCTAGGGTTAATAGTAAATATTTTGATTTTTAAAAAAAAAATTTAAAAAATAATATAGTAATTTAGACTTTAAAATTTGATTTAATAAGCCATTTTTGAAAGTCTAAAAATGCAATTTTATTTATAATATTTATATTTTTAAATATTATTGGCTTATTATTCGACGGAAGTGAATTTTTTGAATAAGTTAATGCCCTTTTGTCATAATTGATATACGGTCGACACGTTTAACATGAAATTTCGAATAATTTGATGATGCCTACAGAGAGATATTAAAAATAAAAACAATTACGTTGTATTACTCTGGTTGTAAAAATTACAAAATAACTACATTAACAGTCCATAAACAAAGGGAAATTTTTGTATGTATTTTATGACTAGATCAAGAACCATAAATTAAATATAAAATTTTTATGAATGTTTCAAATTTTTTTACTTTAAATTGTTTTTCTAATCTCTTCTTCAAATCTCATTTCCAAAAAATGTATAAAAGTAATATCATAAAATAAGGGTTTTGTAATTTAAAATTAAAATTAGGTGAATGCAGTCGCTTGCCATAGGGCTTCGCTATATTATATAAATGGAGCGGAGTCGGCGATCACAATAGGCTTAAATTAGGGCTTCTTAAACTATGGGTCGCGACCCCCATTTGGGGTCGCTCAGCGAAATCTTGCGGTCATAGCGAAAAATATTTTATATGTATACAGGGTGTTAGTGAATAAGTGCGAATGATTTTAACAGGTACCTAATTGCTGAGGTTCTTTTATGTAAAAAAGTTCATATAAACTTAGGTCCGAAAACTACTCGTGCGCCGCCTATCGTAAAATAGTTGCACTAATCCAGAAACCTTTGCGGGCGTGCGCACAACAATTCGTCAATGTTTCATCACAAGCGAATGAACGGTATAGGAATGTATACGGGAGAGAGAACGAAATTCGTCATTTTTATACATTATAGGTATATGTATAGGTTGCTTTTGTACACCCCTACAGTAAAAAAATTGTGATTTAAAATATTATAATGGGTGAGATGGGCGATATTAGGTATGTTCCAACAAACACGCGAATTAATTCTCGTTTTAATGAGCATGCGCATAGTTGACTTTACTGTTCCAACTAGGCAGAACTGTAATTCCAGTTTACACAAAATTTGCAATTTTGTGTTCCAACAAGTATTTAAATCTAATTCTGAACTCACTCGAATTGATTTTTAAAATTCTTGCTTCAGAGTAAGTATTTCAAATCCTAGATACGCGCATCAACGAAAATGTAATTTTAAAAATTTAAATAATAAACAGACAAATTTTAGGTTTGAATTGTTCTGCAAACTGGTATATTTTAACTATTTATTTTATAAATATTTATATAATTTTTGTAAGTAATAAAGTAAAATACGGAGTAAAGTAAAAAAAAATAGTTCGTACTTTTTATTTAAAAATTAAATTAAAGTATTTTAAAGTACATAATAATTCTTTAGTGGATTATATTATTTGTAAATATTCCTCATAGTATGGAAGGTATAGAATACATAACTCAAATCTTTAGTAGAGACATTTTTTGAAATCCCTAAGAATTAATATTAACGTCCTACATATTAAATACCGAACTGAAATTCGGAATTGAATTTGATTTGACCTTCAAATGGCATTATCGAATTTAAAATACTGGTATCTCTCGAATTGGAAATTCTAGTGTTTGTTGGAACATACCTATTAATGAGAACACAGTGCGAGTGATATGTACATTGTACATGCACGGGTGTGATATATGTACGTATACATCAGTAAAGTAGTGAGGTTATGATGATATGATAATATTTAGTAGTACATGTTTCACACAACTGTAGCGTTAGTAGCGTTACTGCTATATGTAATAAAATGATTATTATCGTTAACGATATTTTAATTAACCCTTTGTATTATTGTAATATTTTTGTATATACAAATATTATTGTATAATATACATATATACATATTTACATACATATCCAGATAAATACTTGAATATGAACAGGGATATAAATAGGCCTGTGTGCGCGTCCGTGGGTCTGCTCTGTACACGTTTGTATTATATGTAGATTACAAATAAAATATTATTTAACTATTTATAATAATTACTGAAAAAGTCACATATTATAGGTGAAGGCATTGAAAAAGTGAATTACGATTTAAAGTGTCTAAATGATGGTAAGCCATTTACCTACAATGAAAAAAAAATTTTTAGTTATCACTAGGTACCGGGTTTCTTCGGACAGGTCAGGACCGTACTTATTTCAATAAAATTTTGCAACTAAATTACATTAAATTATGCACATTTGAATGAATATAATTGGTCAAAAATTACATTTTTCACCATTTAGAATACTAACAGCATTTTTTATTTGACGAAAGTAAGAAAATTCAAAAAATCGGAAAAAATTTTTGTAAAATATATTGAAAAGTTGTTGAATATTTAGACGGTCCACTATAATAGCTAAGACGTACGTATTTATTAAGATTTTTTATTATTGAAAAACAAATTTTTAACAAGCAACTATACTTCTATCTCTAAATTGAGAACAATAAAAAAAGATGAATTTATGTAATTATAATCATATACAGTCGACCCTTGTTAATTCGAAACTCGCGGGACTCTTAAAATATTACGAATTATAGAGAGGTTCGATTTATCGCAGGTAACAATTTTAATTTTTTAAGCATTTCCGATGAATGAACTTGAACTTGTTGCAAACAATTACAAACATTTGAAGCAAATATTTTTTTGGTAGATCCGCACCTTTAAAGGTATAACGCGCTTTTACCTATTGCGCTATAGGATCTATCATCAGTACTGTTCAGTCTTAAATATACTGTACTATAATTATTTGTGTAAATAAGCCTAGAAAAAATTCTCAGAGCCTTAAAAATTTTAAATAAGATTATAAAATAATGAAACTGAATGCGAATTATAGATTTTCAAAGTCGTGCCTTTTATTTTTGCCAAAATTTAACATGTAGGAAGTGGGACTACTAGAAGATAAAATAAAATCAATCGTATTTCGAAAAGGAATTAAACATAATTTTAACTGTTAAAATTATGTTTAATTACTAACAGCAAAAATATAATTAAATTAACAAAAAAATAGAAAAAATTTGACATCCGAATTACCTTAATTCAACTTTGCTTTTGATTATGTAAATATCTTTTTTCAATCGTTCAACAATATTCTGAATGCACAATACAAAATGCTGTTGAGAATAAAACGAGAATTTAATAATAATTATATTTTTGGTAAATTTAATTCAAACTGTTCATTGTATTTTATTACAACGATACAACTGTCGACTACCACCGATGTATCAACTACATATACATACTTTAAAATGTTATTTAACGTTATAGGATACGGAATTGGTTAACCAGAAAATTACTTATATCCTTATTGTACTTATTTAAGAGCTACCATATTATATGGAAAAGTTAAACCGTTCTGTCTCCTCTACAATACGAAATACTATATGGGTTGTGCTATTTCGTCTGGTGTAGAGTATTATTTTAATATATTTGAAATAATAAATTTCAACTTAATACAGTTTAGAATAGACTTAAGAGATATGTATTATCATTATTAACATTAACCGCAACTTCCCTTTTATTTCATTGTTTTTCTGTTAATGGATCCCGTATTTGATCTTGTTACTAAGTTACTGTTTCTTCTATTAAACTGACTCCCGTCTTTTTCTTAAAGTGTTATTTTTAGTCGAATTTTCTCCGAAAAATTAGACTTATACAGTCTATACGATAAGAGCTGCGAGAGGCGAGACCAGGGGCGCTATCCGTTTTCGGACCCGTAGAACACGATTATGTAAAAAAAAAGATGTCTGATATATATATATATATATATATATATATATATATATATATATATATATATATATATATATATATATATATATATATATATATATATATATATATATTTTCCCGCAACCTTTTAATATGTGTAGGGCCCCCCTATGGAAGTTAAGAGATGAAATTTGGTAAGTGGGGCTTATTCCGATGCACAACAATACTATCAAAGTGGGGTCAAATTTTGGGCAAATTTTTTTTCGGACCCGACCTTTAAGGGGGTGGTGGGGGGCGGAAAAGCAATAAAACTTTTCCAAATCGGTTTTAAATAATGTTTCGGTCAATTATCTACAACATATCCAAAATTCAGCTTCCTAGGATGATATGGTGGGAGTAGAGGGGGGAAAAACGATTTTCGCTGGATCTAACAGGCCCCCAGCCCCCCAGAATTAACGTAGAGGGTTGAAATTTGGTGTGTTGATAAAGTTCGTACCTAGGTTGTGCTTTTTGGAGGTTTTAATATTTTACCCCCACCCCCCTCATTTTTAAGCTACAATTTCATGCATTTTCGACGTTTTCGAAGTTTGTACCACTCGCACAGGTCACCCGAATAAACCTAGAGGGCTGAAATTTTGTATTCGGATTGAGTTAGTATCAAGGGGGTGCCTTTTGGGGGTCTCGACTTTTAACCCCTGCCCCCACCATTTTTATACCCAAAAGAACATGATTTTTCTTGTTTTTTAACAGTTTCGTTCGGGTCAAAATCTCCCCAAATAAACCTAGAGGGCTGAAATTTGGTGTACAGGTTAAGCTAATAGCCAGACACTGTTTTTTGGAGGTTTCAACTTTTAACCCTTACCCCCACGATTTTTACGCCAATATTTCCTTAATTTTTTTGCTTGTTTTCTAACACGTCTAGAGACTCCATAAGGAAACCTAGAGGGCTGAAATTTTGTACGTGTATTCAGTTAGTATCCAGCTAGTACCTTGTAGGGAGTCCACATCACTTTTCCCCCCACTTCTCCCATTTTTACATCGGAATTGAATGCTATTGTTAAATGTGTTTTAAAAGCATTATGTTTATTCTAAATACAAGTAGGCGAATAGTAATTTTAAAAAATTTAAAAAAAAGTGAACTTACTTTTATGACAAATGAAATACGTACATATTAAGTAACTAGCCGTATACCCGATGGGGTTTCCCATCGGCAGCATCTCAGAAAGTAAAATTGCAATTAAAAAAGTTCCTTTTGTAATTATATTTAATTCTACAACTAATACAATGGAATTATGCAACTAAAAGTATATATAGAATTGTCGATGGCACGTTAGAACCACCATTTTTTTTTTAAAAGTTGAAATGACACGCAGATGAAAAAAGCCTTCCCTGAGCTATAGAACCTCACGATATACCACATTCTGAGTCCAGACTTGAGAGCCAATGCGTCCTTGATTCACGGAATCTGCTACGAAAACTTTGACATCTTCAAAACGCCTGACTCGAGAAAAGGCGACATAAATTTGACCATGTCCAAATACTGGAGCTGGAAGATAAAGGCCGATTTTGTCAAACGTTTGACCTTGAGACTTGTTAATTGTCATTACGAACGACAGCCTAATAGGAAATTGTCGCCTTCTCAGCCGGAATGGAAGCTCAGCTTGACTTGGAGACAGATTAATCCGAGGAATGAACACACGCTCGCCGGAATGATCACCAGTAAGAATTTCAGCATCAAGAACATGTTCACCCATATTTCGGATAATCAGGCGTGTTCCATTGCACATTCCTTTCATTGTATTTAAGTTACGCTGCAGCATAACGATTGACCCTATCTTTAGTCTCAGTATATGTGGAGGCATTCCTGAAGGTGTCTGTGAGTTAATGAACTCCATTGGATAATTATTTTGTTCCTCTGGATCATCACACTCAATATTGTCGATGCTGCTATAAACTTTAACTTCTCCGTGGATTCTATTGACAATCTTATCGTTCATTTCAAGTGAATCTTCATTTCTCGGTGTCAGGATCGCAACATTTTTGTATGACTCACAGGATAAGGAGTCCAGATCGTTTCCGAAAATTAGCTCTACCAAATCTTTTTTAGCGACGCAAGGTTCAGGAATTTGGAAGCTATCGTCGCCAAAAAGTTCTGAGTGTGGCAGACGGCCTTCTCCAAGTTTCAAAAGCCATTCAGCAAATACATTCTCGTTGCGACCCGCTCTCATATTTTGGGTGAGCTTGAATTCTTTGAATGTGTAAAAGGTATCGCATCGCTTGAGAGATTCTCCGACGATTGCTGCTCGACCTCCTCTGGGAACCACAGGTAAACATTGCCTGAAGTCTCCGCCCAACAAAATGATTTTACCTCCAAATGCAATTTTAGTTTTCATCATATCCTGAAGAAGCAGATCGAGAACTTCAAGAGCGCGTCCTTGTGCCATCGCTACTTCGTCCCAAATAATCAAGCTGGCATTCTCCAATTCCCGATATGCTTTTTGGCTTTGGATAAGGAGTGATGTTGATGTTTCATTAAGTGGTATCGGTAATTTAAACCTTGAGTGAGCCGTCCTTCCACCTTTCAGCAGTGTCGCTGCGATTCCTGTTGAGGCTACTGGAATTACGATTTTTCCGACTCCTCTTAAAATATGCATTAATGTGTTGTAGACAAAAGTTTTACCAGTTCCACCAGGACCGTCAATAAAAAAGAGTTTTTTGTCTTCTCTTCCTTCATAGGCTTGCAGAATACTGTCAACAACGTGTCTTTGTTCTCGATTACATTTGGCGTAGTATTCTTCGCCAAGATTCTTTTCTTCCTCTTGGTCATAACTTTCATCTTGATCGATGCGGAATACTGGATCAGGAAGTCCAAAATTGGAATTTTTAACTCCGTGAATTCTCAGAATATCATTGATTTCTGCAAGACATCTATTTTTAGAAACGTCAGCCGAGTGAAGCATTCTGAAATCCTCGCTTAAATTTGTCAGATGTCGATTGAATAATTCAATAGGTGTAGGATTTTGAGGATTACAGAATACCAGAATAATGGCAAAAAGATTTCTCAAAGATTTTGGTGATTGATATCTTGAAGCTTCTTCAAGACATCTCGACCATTCCTCATCGTTTTCAAGCAGTCCCTTGGCTCTAGCTGCCTCCTCGAAAGTTCCACATGTAATGCCATTCACAGTTTTCAGGTTTTCAAACGATGTTGGTCCTCGAACGTTTAGAAGGAGGAGTCGCAGGAAATATCGCTCACGATCTAAAGGGCTGACACTGTACATTCGAGAAATGGTCGTGTCTAAGTGACGCACTCGTTTTTGCCATTTTTCATTAATGAATCGATATGACACTCCAACTTCTGTGTAGAGGAGCTCTTTCGCATCAGGATTTGACTGACACAGTTTGAAGTATGCAGTCAAAGTTGTATCTTTTGAGGAAGCGTTCTCTAATGCCTGACGTTCTTGACCTTCCAGAAACATAACATTCTGCTGATGAGGTAAATGTACTGCCAATCTCACAATGTGGTGGCTTTGAGAATGCAATTTGAATCCAAGGAGTCGCCAAGCTGCTTCCGGGGCCGTCACCATTCTACCATCAATGTATCGAGTAATTTCATCACGATCAGTGGTTTCGGAGGTAACTTCCATTTTTGAACAATCATGACCTTTATATACATACTTGTAAAGATATTTCGTCGCCTTCACAGTGGCACAAACTTCGACGTTTATATGGGCATTGAACTCTTTAAGAAGAAATTTGTTGTACGGAACTACCCACCGATTGTCAATCTTGACTCCATTCTTCATGAAAGAATTATTATCTCTTCGTCTGTAAAGAGGGTAGCCATCGACATTCTCTTGAGTATCAGGGTTGAATTTCCTTGGGTAATCCTTCCTGCATTTGCCATGTTCCATACAAACACAGTCACGGTTAAGTTCTCCACACGGTCCATGAATCATGTGCTGGATCACAAGGTTGTAAAGATTTGGCTCGGCAGTTTCGTCAGGTATCTCAGCACAGATTACTTCATCAATCATTTCTCTTCCTCTGATTTTGTCATCACTATGTAGCATCATCAAGATATGACTATGTGGAAGACCACGTTTTTGCCACTCGACAACGTGAATGAGGGCAATACATCTCCCAAAAAAACCACCTTTGAGCATGCTTAAAAGAACTTCAAGTTTAAGATGAAACACTCTCGCTACCAAATCTGGTCGATCTTGAGAAATTTGTCCATACTTCAGTTCGTTTTTTATCTCTTGCCAGTTTGGATTACAGGTAAAAGTGATGAAAAGATCAGGTTTTCCGTATCGGTTCACGATTGCCATGGCGTCCTGATAATTTTGTTGCATATATCTTGGACCGCCCAGGAATGTCGAAGGCAATATGCAGACTCTTCCAATCGATCTTTGGTGATCAGTTGCATCTTGAGCAAGAGCGTCCATAAGTCCTTGATACTTCTCAATTCTAAATTTGCTTTGATTCTGACGAATATAAAAGAGGTTATTCGACTCATACCTTACATAGGAGAGAACCAAATACTGCTGAAAAAGTTTGCAGCCATGGTGAAGAGGAGTAAACCCATGGTTGTCTCTCACCATTAGCCTGTATTTATAGAACTGCTGCATTGTCAGTCTTTTGTGAGATGCAGTTTGTCTTTGTCCCGTATGTGTCATGTTTGGATCCCATCCAAGTTCACCCCGGGGGAAGAGTAGAGGAAAGGCCATTGGATCAATGTGAGGGCTCATATTGGAGTATTTGAGGAGACCATGCTTGTTATGGAAAACAGTAAAGTCAATATTTTGAGGAGGGTTTCCGCTTTCTCCCGTGAAGACGATCGCAACCTCATTTGCAGTCGGTCCGTTGTATCTTCTCTTATCCTTCTCCGGGTCTTTAAAAAACATGAGTCTGACTATTTCAGGCTCTCCAGTTTGAATAACAACATCCTTAACCATCTTGTAAGCTTGTGCGTACACATTGGATCGCCGTAATACAGAATCTAACTTACTCATGACAGTTGTCAAACATTTGTCATTCGCAGAGTTTCCCATTCTCTCCTCGAGAGCTTGTTGAGAGTCGACATAGTAAAGACAGGCATATGCAGATCTGTCAGTTGATGTCAAGTGAGAGGTCATGAATCGTACATCTCCCGAAACTTTGTACGGTATCGGTCCTTTTCTTCCGACAAAATTGTGATCCATCTTTATATCAATGGATGCAAAAGCCAATGCACTGTTGTAGTTGCGAATGTACTCGCGGAAGTTTTTTGCCTCTGAGGACTGGCTAACAAAGAGTTCTTCTAATTCCTTTGACACTGATCTGACAATCCGTGAATTAGGTATTTTAACTTTTCCATTGCCACAGCACATGGAAAAATATACACCTGTGACTTTCTCTCCAGGGAACATTTTTGCCAAGCAATCATGACATTGATCAGACATTGACCCTACTGTGAAAGATGGTTTGTTGTCATCATAATTGGTGGCGTATGCAGTCTTTAGGTTTCTTTTTTTATTGGCCTCTGGATGTGTGCATTGATATTTGGACACAGCTTGCCGGTGAGCTTCAGGATGTGTGCATTGATATTTGGACACAGCTTCTCGGTGAACTTCAGGATGTGTGCATTGATATTTGGACACAGCTTCTCGGTGAACTTCAGGATGTGTGCATTGATATTTGGACACAGCTTCTCGGTGAACTTCAGTATGTGTGCATTGATATTTGGACACAGCTTCTCGGTGAACTTCAGGATGTGTGCATTGATATTTGGACACAGTTTCTCGGTGAACTTCAGGATGTGTGCATTGATATTTGGACACAGCTTCTCGGTGAACTTCAGGATGTGTGCATTGATATTTGGACACAGCTTCTCGGTGAACTTCAGGATGTAATTTCTGATATTTTGCTACCGCTTGCTTATGCGCAATAGGATTGTTTTCAGAAGATTGTTTTTTTTGAATTTTTCGGGTCTCATTTGTGTATCGAGCCCTTCGTTTTCTGTTTGAATTCTGTGTAAGATTTGGAGCAATCTGTGACGGTGACGGAGTTACTGGTATTTCTACTCTTCGCGTTGTTATTTTCTGAGCAGTAATAATTGTGCTTAAAACTTGCGAAACTAAATTTTCTTGTGAAACATACGCGTCGAAATGCCCACTTGAAAGACTTGATGTAAATCTAAGCCGCTTAATAGGTTGACCATCAATTCCTGTTTTTATATAAAAAGTTCCATTTCGATAGACTTCGAAAACAAACGGAAAGATTCGCCCAGCAGCTTCCAACTCACATAAACTACCGAACGTTAGTGTTTTTATCATAGCGTTGTTATAATCGGATGATGTGGCATAGTTATCTCCATTTTCATCACAAGACATAATAGAAAATTCTACCCAGTTATCTACAACATACCTTACGATCTGCGTACGTACGGTATTGTGCATATCCTGGGTTCCATTAATAAAAAAAGATAAGGCCCGAAATAAGCAGGCTCCATCTCCTATAATAGGAACAACATTGTGTGGGATATTCTGTCCCCCAATCATCAAAAGTTCCACAACCATTTTTAAATAAATACACTGACGACAAATGCAATTAGTACGAAAAAATATTCCTATTCATAAAATCAATGAACTCTACTATTTAATAATACTGATAATATTGAGCAAAAATTTGTAATTTGTTTGGCCGTTATTACACTATTATATATATACTCCTATGTCAAAGTTTTATTTGACTAAAGAATAAATAAGTCAAGTTTTAAACAACATAATCTTTCTGTAACCATAGTTAAACATACCTACTTAATTAATATTTGATTAGGAAGAACTACAAACAAAGCAAACGTTTATAACTTTAAAAATAACGTATTTGCTATATAAATTTTCATTCCTTATTTTACCCCCTTAGATGATGAATTTCCAAAAACGCTGATAGGTACAACTGACTTTTACTTATGAGCAGAAGACTAAACACCAATTTTAATATTTTTAATTTTAAAAATGACGAATTTTCATACAAATTTTCATCTCCCATTTAATCCAGGTAAGGGATGAATTTTCAAAAATCCTTTCGTGATACACACGCATCGTTGTGTAAGACACACTTGTCTAAAACCTCCTGGGTTTGGACCCACTGATTTAGGCTGTACATTGTCTATCAATCAGTCAATCAGTGTTAGTTTTGTTAAGTAGATATAAAACAACCCTTAAATCAGTCAAAATGTATTTTTTTATTAATTATTCACTTTTGAAGTTCTTCAAAAGCCTAAAAACCAACTTAGACGTTTCTAACTTCAAAAATGACGAACTTTCCATCCAAATTTTCATCCCCTATTTAATCCACTTAGTGGATCAATTTCTAAAAACGTTTCTACCACTAACTTTTATTTATAAACAGAAGGCTAAACACCAATTTTCATATTTCTAACTTCAAAAATGACAAATTTCCATACTAATTTTCACCCATGTATTTTCAAAAATCCTTTCTTAGTGCTTACCTACGTTACACAGGGAATTTCTGCACAAAAATTTATATTTCTAAACCGAATTTATATTTCTAAACCAAACTTTCCATACAAATTTTCATGCCCTATTTTTCCAAAAACTCTTTTACCGCTAATTTTTACTGATAAACAGAATCCTAAACATCAACTTTCATACTTCTAACTTCAAAACTGTCGAATTTTCATAAAAATTGTCATGTCTGATTCCAAATCCTTTCTTAGTGCTCATTTACGTTATATAGGGAACTTCTGTGAAAAATTTCATCCTTTTAAATCCAACAGTTTAGGCTTTGTCTGTGAAAAATTTCATCCTTTTAAATACAACAGTTTAGGCTGTGCGTTGTTTGTCAGTTAGTGTCAAAGATTTATTAAATATTATTTATTCTAATAGCCATAGTAACACATTTTTATATACCACTAATTTCAAAAATGACGAATTTACATATAAATTTTCATTCCCTATTTGACCCACTTAGGGGGCAAATTTCCAGAAATCCTTTCTTAGTGGGCACCTACGTTACATAAGGAACTCCTATGCAAAATTTCATTCTTCTAAACCCAACGGTTTAGGCTGTGCGTTGTCTGTCAGTCAGTCAGTCAGTCAGTCAGTCAGTCAGTCAGTGTTAGAAATTTATTAAGTAGATTTAAAAATGTTATTAAAGTCACTGTTTAGAAATTTTGGATTTTTTTGGAAAGAAAAAATATCTTTATAAAGGCCTTCCAGTTTACTATTTAAGGTCCTTTTTTAATATTTAAAACTAAAACATAAAGGCAATTAGCGGATAAACATGGGCAGGAATGTCCTCGTACGAATTGTGTTGGCTTTTTTTCTGCTACCTGTTTTCGGCACAAAATTGAAATTTACTGAGATACAGCCCTTAAATACTTAAAACCTTTTTTTAAAGCCTCGATCAGCCGAACACTCATCACCAGTTTTGAAACCAACAAAATGACAATTCAATACCGAAGATGAAGGGGAAAATTCGACTACCGTGATGGGGCCCCGCTGCTCACGGCGTTTTTTTAACTTACTGTTAAGGGAGTATTCTAGTCTAGAGGCTCAATTTAGAGGTGATTTTAGGGGCGTAATAAAAAACAAATAGTAAACATTTTTAGTATCGATTTTTTTACCGGTTTTTTGCTGATATTTGAAAAATATAAAAATTTAAAAAAATTAAAAATTGAAATCGGTACAGGCCGACAAAGTGGGGACTCAAAAAAAAGGTGTCTCCTGGTTGACGTGATTCCAACCCTCCTGGTGATCTGAAACATAAAATTTTAGTTAATTCTTAATAAACAAGGATGCAGAATTAGTTGGACGTAGCCGATTTGAAATAATTAATTTTTTCATAAAATAGCGTCCATTTAAAAAAAAGCATTTTTTCGCCTCCATCTTTCAACTTTGGAAATTTTTTAAAAATAGTTAAAAGAAATTCCAGAAACCTCTACGTCGGACCAATTTTGATAGTATAGGTATATTAAGAAGGTCGGCACCAAATTTCAAGTAAATCGGTGCATTACAACTTGAGATATCATGTCAAAAAAAAAGTTTCGAGTAATTTATATTAGAAACTTGAATTTAACATTGAAAAGATACACAGTACACAGGGAAAAAGTCACCATAACTCCAAAAATAATTCGAATTTTCGTAAATCCTTTTAGAGGTTTGTTCTTAAAGGTCAGAACTTGAAAAATATGAAAAAAAAAAAAAAAAAAATCGATTTTTTCTAATTTCTAGGCTAGAATAATACCCCCTTAAGTCTAAAATTTAAAAGTAAAGCGTTTGCCAATAACATTTAAAATAAGAATATTGTTTGTTAACAGCCGAGACTTTAGAAGGCGATTATCCAATGGCGTATGTTTTTTGTAAAATATCTCAAAAATGCTACTTTGCATGTGAAAACTACATAAAACATTTTTTGTAGAGAATTAAGTTCTCTACAAAAATGGTTCAGTGTATTTTTACCATAAAATCATCCCTTATCGAGATATAAGCTTCGAAAATTGAATTAACAAAAATTATGATTCTTATGTACAAAAATGATTCTTTTTAAAAATTTTTAATTGAGTCTATCAAAATTCAGCCAGTTGAATTTCAAAAACAAAAAGACCAATTTGTCTTTTTTAATGAACCATAACCTATGACAAATGAAAAATTTTCTTTTCTTTTTTTTTTTTTTTTGAAAAAGAGTTGATAAATATGTAATCTTAATTTATTGATTCAAATCAACAAACAATTCTTGTAATCACACAGATGTGATTGAAGATTTTTATGTTTGCTTTTTGTAGATCAGATGGCGTGGGTGTGAGTGAACTGCTTGCTATAACAACATTATTTGACTGATAGATCTACAAATAATTTCCTCATAAATTGTTGTTGCTCAGCTGAGCTTCCACACAAACAAATGGTCCGTTTAAATTACAAACATACTTAACTATAAATGTATAATTACTTATATACTTACGTCAAAATGTACACGTTTTTTTGCACACTTCTTTCAATGCCTTTCAACACATCAAAGAAAAAACTATGGTACAAAATTCAATAATACGATAATTACGAAAAAATAAATGATTTATGAAGGAACTGTTGTCGGAGTCAGGTGTGATAGAAATGACAGTGTTACTGCTGATGGGTCAAAAAAACAAAAATCTTTTCCCAATATTCCAAATACGTTTTCTACATTTTTACCAGTACAGAATTTCGAGGAATCGGAGTGATTTTGGGATCAGAAAAAAAGGTATTTTTTTTAATCTTACGTTTCTAAATCTTATCAAACATAAAAAAAAAAATAGTACTTACCGGAAACTTAGAACTCGCTTCAAATGTCATATTTACATATATAGTCCAATGGTAGTAATTTTAAGCCCTATCTCACTAAACATTAATTTTAAAATAGATATAAAAATTTTTTAAAAAGAGATTCTTGTAGGGATTTCCGAGGAGAACATTTGTGCAAAATGTGAACTCCCGGAAATGTTTTTTTATATTGTTTAAACAATATTGAAAATTCATGAATAACGTTTTTTGACCTTTCACCGCTTACGTAGCGAAAACGGTGATAGATACATTAAAAAGTCCGCGAGAGCACCTGTCTATCTTGTACAGGTGAAAAGATACCATGCTCCAAACGCGCACTCAAAAATCCACTTTTTCGAGCGTTCCGGCAGGGTGTGGCGTCCGGAACCTTGTCGGAACGCTCAAAAATGTGAATTTTTGAGTGGGCGTTTGGAGCGTTGTAACTTTTCACCTGTACAAGATAGACAGGTGCTCTCCCGGACTTTTTTGTAGAGAATTCGATTCTCTACAAAAAAGGCCTTAACACTTTTTAATGTATCTATCACCGTTTTCGCTACGTAAACGTATAGATAAAATTTAGTGCTATTGGACTAACATAGATGATTAAAGTTACAAATTTTATGAAAATTTAAATATTTTTTTCAGTATTTTTCAGTTTAAAGCTTTGTTTGTGAAGTCATCACTTTAAAATTTTTTCCTTTTTATCAGCTTAAATGATATATTAAAATGATATGCAGAAGGAATTATGACTGATAAAATATTTTAAGAATCATTTTGAACCTGATTTCTGAAACTATTTCCAGGGTTTAGAAACGTTCAAAACGCCCTTACGCTGCCCTTTTTTCATTACAAGTCAGTTACATTACCATAAATAACTCACAGATGACGCTAATGATAAGTATATAAACATACAAAGCGATAAACACGTTTTGAAATGCGTTTTTCTCGAAGTTTCGTTGAAGTTTCGAAGTTCTTACCTACCACAAAAAAAAATTGGTCGTAGAAAAAGTCACTGAAGTGTTCATATACTGAACATTTTTATATAGTCTATAGACTGAGTGTATTAATGAAGAAATAAAAGTATTGTAATTAGTGCAACAACCGTAGCGTGTCCGTAGTAAGAATTTTTAATGTATTTTTATTAAATAATTACACAGGCCTGCAAATTTTAAGTCATGTCATCCCCTTTTGGATCTGATGACTGATCTTAGGGTATTTTGGTGTGCTGATTATGAATATGTACTTAGTTTTTCGCGATCACCCTCAGTTTTTGCGGAAAAGCCGTAGGAGAGAAATCACCAAAATAAACAAAAATAGACACCATTTCAGGAAAATAAAATTATATTAGAAACAAAAATGTATTAAATTACTTAGAAACGTCATAAATGTATTTATATGACCTAAATACATAAATAACAATAATCTAATACTTTTGTGATATCTGGTTTTTTTTTCGCTGAAGCTTATTCGATTGTGAGATTTCCTCTTAAAATTCCTGTTTGGATCATCTCGCTTTAGCAACCAGCAGTAGTCTGCCATAATTCAGGTATTCCACTTTCCTTGATACCTAGGTTCCATTTCTTTCAAATCCTGGTGAAATCTTTCTCCTTGCTCTTCACTAGCAGCTCCCAAGTTATCGGGAAAGTAGTCTAAGTGAGAATCTAGGAAGTGGAGCTTACAGTCAGCCAGTTAAATTTTCAGCAATTTTAATTGAAAAAAGTTAAAATTGTTGTGCTTTTTAGTTGCCTTAAATTAATTTTTATTAATAGCTTAATAGAAAATATTGGGATCTGTCGAATGGCGGTATGACATCTGTTG
Source organism: Brachynemurus nebulosus (assembly GCA_035578155.1). Classification (NCBI taxonomy): domain Eukaryota; kingdom Metazoa; phylum Arthropoda; class Insecta; order Neuroptera; family Myrmeleontidae; genus Brachynemurus; species Brachynemurus nebulosus. Next base: position 19,228,579 of record JAPWDM010000009.1, read on the forward strand.
TTGAAAAATCAGACTATTCTTAAAGTGCAATATACCTACATATAATTTTAAAAAAAAATAAAAATAGTATTTACGCTTATTTAATACCTTTTAAACTTTTAAAATATAATTACGGGGGTAGTACGGTCCTTTTAGCACCGTAAACTTGTGAGGTTTAGTTATAAATTAAAACTGAATAGAAAAAAAATAAATTACCCTCAATAATGAGCTCATTAGCGGATGACCTTAAAATTCATTTTTTTTCGCAAAATAAAGATATGTCACGTGGTTAATTAGGCTACATTTAACAAACCATTGATGGCTCTTAGAAGCCAATTGCAACTATCTAATGACTTTTTATTAGATAGGAAATAAATAAAAATGCATAATATATTTTTGACTTGGTCGACCTAGCTAATTTTAGTCAAAAATTTTAATATCTAATATCTAAAAATTCTGACGTGTTGGAATTTTTTGAATATTTTTTTCGTAATCAGCGCCCTAAAATCTATCAAAAACAGTTGTCATATCTTAAAGGGGAAAACTATTGTAGGCCTGTGTTATTATCAAAATATAATAATAATAAAATTTAACTTTTTTTTTTTTAAAAAAAAATCGTACTCCATATCACACCACGCTAGTGACAGTTGCCTATAAATTGGTTATACATACATATGTGCCGTCTAATTACTATAATAGTGTTCATTGGTCTATAAAAATGTTCAAATTTCCAAGAACAATTGACAGTTACACTTATACGTTTATTGACCTTAAAAATTTTTTCAAATGTAGGCTACACTGTTCAAATTGATTATATATAAATAAGAAAATATGTAATAACAAAATTTGTGTTACACATAATCTTGTCAAAGTTCAATATTCGCTAAAGTACACCAACACATATGTACATGTATCCACTTTATATTTCCACTATCTTTATCATTTCTATACCTATTACAATCGATTAAAAAGAGTACAAAAATACATTTTTATTTTTAACGAAAAATCATATACATACCTACATAATATACTACTATTAATTATTATTGGACACTGTATAGAATTCTATAGCGAGTGGGACGTTACACGTGGCACACTTTGTTCATACTAATGTGGTATGACGTCAAAAACCGGTGCCAATTTGTCTGTGGCTCCATTTTCTACGGTCAATTTTGTTTTCTTAATTACACATATTGTGTATGATCGCCAACGAATCAAATTCCCAATTTTACTTGGCGTCCCACATGTGTTTCTGGGATACTGCGGTATACAAAATGTAGGGTGATTATAAAATTTGGAGTTATTTTGTTGTTGAGATGCGATTTAATGTTGATCGGTTTTGACATTAATACTTATCCACATATTCTAGTTCTAACCAGAATTTACTGGAAATTTGTTCAAATTACTATGATATTAATCTTTTACACTTATGAATCCAGCGTTATCTGTATTTGGGATGTTTATTTTAAGGTGGTATTCTAGTCGATATACATATACGTAAATTTTGGTCGTTTTCACAGATCTCAGTCTTTACAGAAATCAAAACAGTATCAACTTATATTTTGTCGTAAAAAAAGAATAAAGTGCTTGATGTGATTTTCGTAAATTTAAAATAAAAATCTTGCAGTTTTTTAATAAAAATTAATGTCATTATAATCAGAACCAAAAAGATAAAACATAAAAAATTCCTAAAATGCCGGTAATGCATGAAAAAAAGTTGAATTTTCCAAGATTCTAACCATAGAGAAACAAATATATACTGAAGGTTTATACCAAATTTAAAGGCAATCGTTTCGATAGAAGTCGAAAATTTAGATTAACCAGATAGAAAAAAGTTAGTGAAGACCAAGACTAAGTATACCAAGAGCAAGACCAAGACCAAGACTATAATTATGGCTGCAAGACCAATACCAAGACTCAAGTGAGCAAGACCAAGACAAAAGCAAGAAAAAACCAAGACTCTTGCTAAACTATTTAAATAGTGTGAAAGTATAATTAATACGTAAAGATGAATGAAGGAATGCTGTAGGTGGATCGGGATCAGAGCTCCCGTTGCACGTAGTCCACCAAATACGGGCCCATTGTACCCCACGGCATCCAAGAGGGACTAGCTAGTGCCCAGTCCCTCATAGAAACTCAGGATTGCACTACACTCTGTAGTCCTGATGTCCTCGGAACTCAGTATTGGTTGATACTTGAATACGTAAAGATAGTAACAATTCTGATTCTAGAGGAAAAAAAATTCCCTAATAAAGAAATGCAAGAAAGTGTAAGATTTTTTAGCAATAACAAGACCAAGACCAAGACTGCCTCTAGGGGCCTCAAAACAAATTTTTGCCATAGTCCCGGGCTCAGGTCGCGTTATGAAAGCGGGCGTAATAGCTGAGTTTTCGATTCGAAAACTTGCAAGAAGCATTAAGCAGGAGTACGCATACGAACATTTTGAAGATTTCAACACAACTGGCTGATAATAATATGCGTACTCGGTACAGTTAAACTAACTAAACAGTTTTGGATGGGTTGAAATCATAAAGTATATGATTTCAACTAAACAGTTTACTCGAGATTATAATCGAATGTCTACACCAGGCCTAAAATTCTAAACTTGAACATTGTGACAAAAAGAAATAATTGATTGTTCTAGAGACGAATACCGCCTTAATATTTATCAATTTGGTAGATAAATTTTTTTAAATAAACACTGATAAAATTGTTATCCAAAAAAAAAAAGAAAAAATTAGGACATACTTTTTGCTAGCACGGAAGGACCCAATTTTGTGATCAAACTATATAATATGATAGTGGCAATATAAAAAACAAATGTTTTTTTTTGTTATTTCAAACCGTGTTTTTACACACGATCGCTTCAAAGATGCGTGGTCGATATCTCTATCCGAGCTAGAACGCTAGCCAAAACAACATAAAACATAGGTGTACCTACGTGTAGGAACATTACAGGAAGCAAATATACACAGATCAAGTAAGTGTAGTAGGCTATGAAATTGTAACAGACGTCAAACTGTCTATAAAAAATTCAAATGTCTCATTTCTGAAAATAAATAAGTTAAAAAAATTTTACAAATAGCAAATAAATAGGATATTTATTAGGGTTCTGAAGAGAAAATGTCGAAACCGTTATAATTTCCTCATATCCATCTGTTTGTCTTTAAAACACCCGTCTGATTCCGACAACGTTGGATTTATGAACATGAAATTTTGCACGTACATGCTACAAGTGTGAATCTCAATTAATATAAGTGATTTTGGGTAATGTAAAAATTATGAGTCCATGTTTAAATGCACGTTCAAGTGGTTCAAGTGTATATAATTTGATTTGATTTTTGAGTTCTATACAGAATTGAAAATATAAATATTACGTATAAATATTACTAAATGATTATAAAATAAAGAGGAATAATTAAATGGTATACTTCTATATATAATATTTATAATTTTCATCTAATATACATATTTAAAAATATATTTAAATGTAGTTATTCTAACTAAATTTCTTCATTTTTTTCAAATTTTAATCGAAAACTATGGTAAAATTACGTATCTGTACAATACTTTACCATAGCTTAATACTTAAAAAGCGAAGTTGAGCGCACGAACATAGTGAGTGCGCTCATTCGCTTGAGTGGGGCAATCGACAATCTCGCACGAGTTGCACATACTATTTTTTATTACGAATTTCACATACTTTTTTCTATTATTATCACTATTTTTGACATTTTTATTACTTTTTAAAATAATATTTTTAAGTGTTCGTCTTTTTTTTTCTGAACTAATTATCGTTTAAATTACTTTTTTGGTGTTTTCTATAGAAATAATTATGAAATATTTATTAAATCAGAAATTAAGAGGCGGCTCTGCGTGTTTTGATTAAAGGGGAGGGGTAAGGTTTTTAAATTTTTTTTTCATTTTTTTTAAATTTTTTTTTCTGAATGTACAACATGTCGAGCGTGTTGTGTCAAAATTTCAAGTAAATCCGAGCAAAACTAATGAAGATACAGCGTTTCAAGCGACCGGCCGTCATGGTCGATTTTTATACCTGTCTGGTAGCTGCGCGACACGCCTACCTGCTAAGTATAAAATTTACTTTAATTTTATACTTACAAATCTTATACAAAACAAATACTTACTATAATTACCCGCGTAAGTATAAAAAATTATATCATTTTATTGATGCTTAGTTTTGGATTTTTGAGTATAAAAAACTTTAAATCCATTTTCTCGCAAACAACATTTTTGAAGACCGTGAACATCATAATTCAAAATCTACTTGACCAATTTTGTTGAAATTTTGTACACTGTTTCCACACATAAATCAACAGGTAATCAGGTCGAGTTTTTTTTTTTTGCTATTTTTTTCCAGTTTATAATAACAAATTAACCAAAATTTTAGCAAAAATTGCGTTTTTCACTTCAAAATGCTGCCAAAAATAAAAAAATTGAAAAAATACAAAAAACTCTTCCTGACTCCCTAGGGAAACATATCGCCTTTTAAACGCATTTCGATTTTTTTGTCTCGGATGATCCGGTACCAAGTTATGATGTTCACCGCAAAACAACTTTTTTTCGAGGCGCCTCCGGAAATTCGCTGTCACGGACTTATTTATCGATATTTGTAATTGATAATTTTTTCACAGATACTTCAGATGTTATACTATAATGTGTACATGAAATAAATAAGCCAACATTATTCATATCTCCAAAAAAAAATCATGAAAATATGCCTTTTTTTCGCTTTTAAAACCTTACCCCCCCTTAAATTTTGCGTGTTTTATTGTCAATTTGCGTGTGGAAAGTTACTTTCCCGCACGCAAAAAAATATGTGAGAAAAGTACAGTGGGCAAACGGCTATTTTGCGTACAGAAATGTGTGCGCCAAGTTAGTACTTCTCCCGCAGATAATAAAAACAATTTTTCTGTCAAACACAAAAAACCCTCTCTGACTCTGACATACATGAAGATACAATCAACTCCGTATAGAACTAAAAAATCAAATCAAATTATATACACTTGAACCACTTGAACGTGCATTTGAACATGGAGTCATAATTTTTATACTACCCGTGATTTTCTCTTTAAATTTCTTGAGGTACTTTCTTGTATTAGAAAGTGGAGAGTAAACTTTTCTTCACGTATCACATGGTGCGAAATATCGTTAGAAACGGTTCGTAAAATGATAGTTGAGGTCTGTAACTTTTAAATTATTGATTTTAAATATCTCAAAAAATTCACTCATTTAAAACTATTTTGATGAATTTATATCAGTAAAAATTCAAAAAGTAATTTATAATTTTAGAAAGACGATCTCCAATAAATGAAATTTGGAGGTATGCTTCAGTATTGGAAAACATTCAAAAATTTAACAAAATGCATAAAATTTTTGTTTCTCGTGAGTGTCTCCAAAAGTAATTCCACATATCCTGTCGTTAGAAAAATCTTTTAAATCAAAGTTTAGGTTCTTGAAGTCACCTTTCAGTTTTAAGCCTCACTTGCGAAACATTAAACATCAAAGTTTATATGTTTTCTATTGTAACAATTATGGGCAATTTAAACTGAGACTCGTGCCAAAAAAAATTTATTTAAATACATTATATTTTACTTCGAAGGTTGTGAAGTAATCATTCCACAGAGGAATCCTGAATCAATGCGTCGCCTGCACGCATTTGGCGAATTTTATTTGTTGTACAAGAGTGTTCTTATCTGTCTGAAATTATGTACTTAATTAAATAATAATAATTTAATGTAAGGCTAATTTTAGAAGTTGATTAGATAAGAAAAAGTCGAAAAACTGAAGAGTTATTTGATTTCTTTCTTTATCCCTACCACTATTTAAAAAAAAGGAAAATAATGCAAGTTTAAAAACGTGATAAACTCTTGTGAGAGGTTCTTGAAATCATTTGAAAGAAAAATATAACAAAAATCAAACTAACTTTTTGTTTGTCTTGGGGAAAGAAAATTGTGCTTAGGTTCTTCTTCATATAGAATCAAATTAAAAAATCTACATTCATACCTATGTATATTCTAGTAATTTTGTTCTTAACAACAAATAAACAACAGGACTAAACTTGATAATTATAATTCTTTTAAATTGCATTCCATACGCAAACTCAATTTTTATTCGCAAGATATTGTATAGGAAAAACTGCGAACATAATTATTTGCAAAGTTCCGAACGCACACACACATGCGTACAAAAGTATATCTTTTTAAAAACACTGTAACGATCTCAAAACATAAATATGCTAAAACATATTTACATTTTCGGATTCGTCAGAAATAAGTTTCATATATGTAACTAGGAAGTTAATACCCCTGTCTCAGCATCCTGCATAACATAGCGAATTTCCGTTTATAAAAAATAGTTTTTCTTGAAAACTAGTTGACATAGAATAATAATTTAAAGACCTTTTTTTATGTGATTTTCCTCTTTCCAATCATGTAAAAAATTTCACAAAAATTTTTAAATAAGCGGAAATTTTGGCAAGAAACTAATTTTTTTCACGAAAATTGCCAAAAAAATCATGTTCCGGGCATCGGACGTGTCTGGTTAACGAACTCGTCCAACGGTTTGGGACTTCCAATATTTTCACCAAATTTCATAAACGTAAGACGTTTCGTTCGAGAGTTACCGCACGGACATATACAAGTCGCGTCATAACAGTGGCTGTAATAGCTAAATTCCATTCGGGACATTCGCTAAAAATGTGATGATTCCAAATATGCAAGAAATGAAGCATAGATCTAAGATATTTGCTAATAGGACTATAATCGCGTTGAAAGAAGGTAAATTTTTACTTTAGTTTTGTGAACAGTTTCAGCGAAAAACTTTCAAGCTCTTTTTAGTTCTTTTTAGAAAAATCAATTTTTTATATCCGTTTTTAAAATACTCTCTTAGTTGCCTTAAACAATCAAACCACGGGAACGGCGTTATTTGGCTCAAGTCCGAAGATTGGGAAATATTGAAGATTAGAATAAATGAATTAAAAAACAAAGAAAATTTGAAAATTCAATTTTTCAAATTTCAGAACAACAAAATTTTGCTATTTATGTGATAATACTTATCAAACAATACTTGTACAAAAAAATGTTTCGAAATTACAATGATTTGTCAAAACGTAGAATATGCAATTCTATTTTAAAATTACAACCATACTTTTTTTTTTGAAAAATTTTTTAAGTTACTTTTTTTTGTTGACCTTCTTTTTCTTGGAAATCTTTTTTCGGAAATGAATTTATACGCTCCGTTACGTATACACGTGAAAAATTTTTCTCTACTCGAAGAAAAAGAAGAAACTAGTACCGACATTTGTTTCGTTCATTCGTTTCACTGCGTCGCACCGCCCCATACCCCTCGGCAAGTGTTTTGGCCACTCGCTATATATTTTTTTGGCGCGGGGCCAAACATGTTTTCAATATTATGAGCCAAGCGTCACGTTAACAACAATATTTTTTATTTTTTTTTGAGAGAAAAATATCAAAAAAATAAAAATATCATTTTTGACAATTAAATGTTGAAAATTTTTTGTGGTTTTCGAGGGAGTATTGCACAATTTACTTAAAAAAAATATTGTAAATTAAAAAAAGCTTTGAAGTTATCAAAAAAATTTACGTGTAGGTCGGACATTAAAATAAATTTTTTTTTTAAAAAAAAAGCTATTTTCAGAATGAAAATTCAAAAAAATTCATGTTTTATTATATTCATAAAATAAATTTATTGCACTCAGCACATGACAATCTTGATCAGAGTTTTCTTTCTCCCAGTTTTTCACTATATGTACAAGTTTTTAAAAATACTGAAATTAAATTAATAGGATTTGTACTGTACTTTTGTGATATTTTTTTTTAACATAATTCTTGTTTTTGACATTTTTTTTTAAATCGTGTAATCGGTGTGTCAATGGACTTATAATGCTCCTTAAACTATTTATTAAAATGCGATAAATCTCTTTAATTTAGCCATATGAGAGTGTTACAATTGTTACATACATACTAATGTCTTTTGAATCAGTGGTGCTACTGTAAATATATAAAGGTAAAATTTTGGTTTTTAGAGACGAAATATGTACAAGGTTATCATGTATCATTGTATATCATGTGTACAAACTTAATGAAATTAGCAGCAAATGACAATAAACTGTCAAGTAAGTTGCGTCTCAGTGTCAGATGTTTAAACAAATTAATTAAAAATCAATTTTTTTAAGCTTTGACAGTATAATTTCTAATTAGAATAATTATTTATATATATACAGTAGTGTCTTCAATTCCATAAAATTTTGAATCTTGGTAGAAACACATTTTTTAAGAGTTTCAGTACCCACGCCAATGAAGTTTCACCATACGTATCATTACATTTTCACAGTACGGCTGAACCTATTTTTATGCGGTCCTTTTTTGTGTGACTTTTTTTATGCGGTTTTTAAAAAAATGGCCATTAAAATGCATAATATAAATCAAAATCAAGAGACAGTAAGAAACTTAAGCATTTACTATAATAACTTTCTTTGATAAAAATACTTTTTAACGGCTTTTAAGCATTTAATCAATACATTGCATAAGAACATAAGTTATTGCATCATTTAATTTTACAGATGTATTTTTCAAAATTTTCATAATATTATAAAATTGAAATAAAATGTTTCTACGTGTAAATTATTGCTTTATCTTGTTTTAGAGAAGTAATTTCTAAGGAAATTTCTAAGCTTTGAGCGTTTTGAGTTATGTTTTTTCGATGAAACTTTTTTTATGCGGCCCCGATCCACCGCATTTACAGTCTGAAACTAACTAAACTTTTTATAACTATTTATGATATTTTTGAATATATTTTTTTTGTGCGATTTTTTTTATGCGGTCACTATCCACCGTACACAAACCGAATCAACTGTACTGAGTTGTGACGTCAACCATGCTAATTTGTGTTCATGGCTAATAGCTGCGTTATTAGTAACATATACATTCGAGTTTTATATCATCAAAAATTTCTATAATATTATTTGAAAAGGGTAACGTTCGATGCTCTTATAATTCACTTAATCATTTAAAAATTAATATTCTTACATGCAATTTTTTACAACTTTCATTCAATATTATCCTACCATTTCGCAACATGAAAGTGAAATTATTCCGGATGGTGATTTTACAAGTCTACAATATCTTCTACCGCAACTCAATAGCAGCCTCAAGAATGAGAATCGTCACGATTTCATGCTGAGGGAAAAGGATATACAATGAATTTTTTATTTTTCAGTGTTTCATTTCATCTTTATCACTTTTTACACAGTCGGTTTTTTCGATTCTTTTAATTTACTTATTATTTAATTATTTAATAAAAAAAAAAGACTGCCGACTGTCATATTATATTTTTTGCCAATTCATTTTGAACACACTGACAGTGGGTAATAATGTCACAATAAGTGGTTCTGAAGTTGGACTGTCGTATGTAAGGTTTTCATAAGGTTTGTTTTTTAATGGATGTTATAGTTTTCGTTATCGAAAGTTATCGATACCGAAAATAACGATATTTTGAAAATGAATGGAAACCTAATAAAAACCTTACATAAGATAGTCCAACTTCAGAACCACTTATTGTGACATTATTACCCACTGTCAGTGTGTTAATATTAAAAATGAGTGTATGTTAACTAATATGTAATTTAAGAGGGTGAATCACCCCCTCTCCAATGTTGCTCAAACTGAATTTTGAAATCGAAAATTTCATTTCTACGTTATTCTAAATGTCTCAAACTGTTTTCCATGAAGACAAACTTTTTAAACTACCCAAGTAGTATGACTATTCGACGCAGTCACCCCCTAGTTAACTACCCCTAGACTTAATATTAGGACATTGAGCAAAAACAGGGCAATTAGATTTTTTCACGTAGATTTCAAATCTGTAGACAAAATTTTTATATTGTTTAATTTTCACTCCCTTTTTGCAAAATTAACCCCTAAATTTTAATCCCCAGCCACTCCTGTTGACACAATTTGAACCATTTGAATAGATAGCTCTTTAAAAAAGAGCAATATCGCCAATTTAAACTTTTGCTCTATGTCTTACCGTTTCCGAGATATTTAAAAAATTAAATTTTTACACCAATTTTTGGAGGGCGATCTCACCCCTTCAAACCGTTTTTCCGCCGATAAAGAAAAATACGTGTCGCTTATTTTTTAGTGTTCTACAACATATCTAAGTTTCATCAAAATCGATAGGTCCGGCCTCGGGACGTTTACTTGTACGGTAAATCTAGTGATATCTCATATTCATTTAGCCGTTTGGTTGCTATGAGGAAATAAAGAATTCACACACACACGTATACACATAAATACATAAATACGCGCAAACTATAAGCTTGCGTTTACTGTCGCGCAATTGAAAAACTTAAAAAATACACTACCAATGGAGGGTGGTACATAGCTTCCTCGTACTCGTAACAGACTTTTGTCCGATCTTTAAAAGTGATTTTGTGCTTAAATTACATCTTGCCTTAGACTTTCAGTCTCATCATATTATTAAAGCCCTGTTTGAAACAAGAGTAACTTCAAGACAAGATGTATAATTTTCTTGCGGTTCTTAAGGAAAATGCATGTAAAAATTTTCATATTTCATAAGTAATCACAATGCTTCTGCTACTTTACTAGTTTTGGAAGCAATAACTGAACTTTACATAAAACAAAAATCTACAAGCAAAACTTAATATAACTGGTCAAAACCAGAGTGATTCACCGACTCCAAATCGATTCAAATCCACCGAAAATTTACATCATCTGAAACTAAACTAACGCTAGATCGCTAGATCGACTCAGCTAGATCGATTCCCTGCACGTCCACCAATCACTATATTCTACAGCAAGTACTCAAAAATATGTATACAAATATTTATCGCATCATTTTTATCATGCCCTCTGCCAAATTCGTAGCCAACATGTCTTTCAAAACAAGAAAATAAAAACGTTTAGGTGAGAAAATTTAACTCCACGTGGCCAATAAATTCCACATACCAAATAGCAGATGTCACCACCAGTAGAAAATATTGCTTAAGAATCATATATTACACGAAATCAGATAACAAACATTAAATATAAACGATTATAAAAATTATATTATTAATTGTTTTGTAATTTTTGGCAAATCGCACTAAAACTGTTTGCCAATTTTAATCAAAATAAAAAAATCAACAAAAAAAAAATCTAGTGAAAACACTTTTGAATAAAATAATTGAAAATTTAAATGTACGATCTCGTTTTGTGGCTGTGTGCGGTTTGATCATCGTTAAAAATAGGTGCAAGTGCTTAATTGCCTTGACACATGTGCTATGTATGTTTTGGAAGTAATAATAATTACATGTGCAAATAAAAGCTGTTTTGTTCCAAAAAAATATAAATAAAAATTATCTAATTTCATTTTTTGATATATTTATTTATTATTTAATATCTGTAAATATTTAACAACACTTACATTGTACTTACTGATAAATGCATATTTACTCAAGAAAAGTTAGTTTTAGTTTAATTTGTATCATACATAGATCAGATTGTTTTATCATGAGCAAACTCTTTTTTCTTAGTTGGTAATCAGTAACTTAAAATGAAATTTATCAGTTCGAAAAAATATTTTCAACTACACGGAGAGAAAAATCATATAATTTTTGTAGATAAAATTTCAGAAAAATTACCATGCTCTCTTATAATGCGTGCGCGATCGACGACCAAAATAAAAAATATGTGCTAGCATGGTAAAATTTAATGTGCTAACACAACTTTTATCACACTCTTATGCATATAGGTACCTTATGTTGCTTGGGCGGTACCTGTAAAAATTTCGAACCTGTAAGAACTTTATGATGCATACAAAAATGATTGCCAACAATATATTCTAAAACTAAAGATAGTGAAGTAACAAAATGATGAATTAAACGCAGACATCCCTGTCCTCTAACACAGTGTAATGAATACTGCTTGCTGCTTGTAAGACAGTGTAATGGATCAAGGTGCTTGGTTTGATCCGGCCGACCAAGTTGGTCGTCCAAACCTATGGTTGGCTATGTGACTTGCTATCAGTGAGGTACATTTCAACGGCGTTCACAACACACACAACCTTCTTTCTCTTTTTTTCTTTCTACTATTAGCAGATAGCATTTCAAATATTATAATACAACATGGTAATTTTTGTAAGAAAAACAATTAAAAAATACTTTTTTTGTCGGCAATGGAACTTTTTACTGTGCTGTTTTACAAATTTTACGGAGCTAATATTACGGAAACAATATTCTATCCTTTAAATTTTCTATGATTAATTATAATTTTTATATTTTTACCGTACAAAATTGAATATGTTCGCCTTTTACACGTCGATTGTAGTGCTGAGCACAGTAATTTTTATATGAATTTTCTCTCCGTGTACTTAAATCGTATGTTGCCGTTCACCATAACAGGTAATTTGGCATCTAATCTAGCATTTTATTTTCTGGTTACTATGTAAATAATTATAAAATATATAACAGGTGAAAAAAATTTACTTTCCACTTCCCTAGGCACATAAGTACCTAACTGCCGAAAAATATTCGACATTTCTGAATTGGCTGAAAAAATAACTTAAACCCACTTGTCCTGTAAGTTGATTTTTGTAGTCATGGATGCGTATAAGAATTCTCGGTTGTCAGGCCACAAAATTGGTACTTATTGCCTATTGGTTTCGGTTAGTCATATAATATTATGTCTTATTTTGTTGTCCTGATAATAATCGTTACGATTAAGTCAGCGTAAACGACAAAAGCAACAAAAGAATTGATTTACAAATACTTATTACAATTTTCTTACAAAATCTTAAATGGTCTTGGAAACTAAAGATATCCTATACCTATCTGGAATAGTTTAACTTGTAAATAGTGAAGCAATTTTCACTCAACCTTGTTCTTTATTATATATATGTAGATAATACCCCTCACAAGTTCCCGATAATGACATTTTTAGTAATCTCATCCCGTTACGTCTACTTAGGAGTCCTAATCCCCCCACTGAGCTGTTTCATTTTAAATGAGAATTTGAATGTCTTCATTTAAATAATGCTATGCGACAAACAATTGTTGCGGCTAAGGTAATATGTGAATTAAATCAATTCTTACTCGTACTAGGTAAAGAATTTTTTTTGTTTTTAATCGTTGGCATTATTTTTTTGTTTTTAATCGTTGGCATTATTATGAAGAAGTAATAATAAAATTGATAGTGAAGAATGTTGAACTAGAGTGAGGGTAGCTTTACTAGGAAATTTTCTCCCTCCCTGGACAAATTTAGCATTACTCTGAGCTTCTAGTATGCCGATATTTTTTTAAAATACTAGCCGGAGATATCCTCATTTAACACGGATAACGTCAGTTTCAGAACATTCTCGAACATTTTGGAAAATTCTAAAACATTTTCGAAATATTCTGGAATTTTCTTGAAATCTAGGAATATTCGGCACTCGATTTTCATCTGCTTTACCGACATTCCATAAGATGTTCATTGGTGCGATGTCCTCTCTTGACACTTACACCCCCGCAATTTCAAGCAAAACTATCTTCGCAAGGACGGAGGATGGACAGCTACCATATTATACAACTTCAAGGGGCTGCGGGGGGTATGTTGTGAAATTGTAGCGGTACATACGGACAAACCACACTTACATTTTATATATGTTTTAATTTTGGCTATAATTAAGTTTGTATTGAACTTTCAAAATGTATTTCAACTATAAATGAAGTTACTAAAAACAATGTTAATTAACATATGTAAAACACGTGTCACCCCCTCTGCTGCGCGCGCGTTCTCGCGGCGTATATGTAATAAATTTTTTGTTTGTTGTCATTTATCCAAAAATATATTTTCGAAAATTAACGACTGACGTTAGTCGAATAAATTAGTGCTATACATACATAGGTAAGTGTACAATGGTACAATGTATACAAAATATTGTATTCAGTACACTACTGGTATATAAAACATAGTTGAGGTACTATTGAGAATGTTAACAAGTATATTCTTTGTTTGAAATATGTATGTATATATTATTATGTATATAGAAATCCATAAATAAGTTTTTGGCACTTTCTAATTTAAATATATTTCCAAAAAAAAGTATAAATATTAATCAAAATGTTAATCATTGGAATTGGTGAGATTGAAATGTTTCTTAATGTGCATTTTTCAGATAATTCAAAAGAAAATTTAAAGTAAGGAAATCCAACTGCGGGGAATAACAAATATAAAAGGAAAAAATTTGGGAGACAGTTCTACCCACACTGTCAACTTCCCATTGGGTGTCCTTAAAGACTAGGGACTACTGTACATAAATAATTCTTTTTCCATTTTTTCAGGCAACTTTTCACCTGGGCCCCCGATAGAGGCTTTGCCCCTTGCACCATACAGGGGGTTTCGCCTTCTGTACCTAAGGGTGGGGGCTCCACCCTTATCAAACAAATGGTAACATCATTTGTTCTCAAGATATGCGAGACAAAATATATTTCAAAAAACAGTTTCTTATTTCGTTTTTTTTTTTTCAAATTTTATAATAATATACTGGCGTTTTTAACATCAAGGAAGGTTCTTAGGTAATTATATAATAATGTTATGGTAAAAGATCCATATAATCTATGTTATCTTAATAAAGTTAATTCTGTTTTTTTACCACAAAAAACAAACCGCTAATCCGAATTTGCTGAAAGCTTTATCCGGTCTTCATTTTTTTGATTACGCATCTAATTAAATTAGTTCGGAGTTGATATCATCATTTGTTCTCGAGATATGCGAGACGAAAAAAAATTCACGAACGAACGAACGCACTAACGATCGCACGCACAGACATCACGCTAAAAACGATGGATTCGGGTTCTAGTGACCTTGAAACGTGGAGATATGTCAAAATTAGCGATTCGTAAAATCGGACCCATTACAATAACTTCCTATGGGAAGTTAACAAAAATTTTTTTTAATATACGGCAACCCACCAAAATTTATGAAAATATAAAGTCAAGAGATTTAGACAAGTCAAGCAATATAAAAATCAAATTTTGACATGTTTCGGTCAATTAATGACCATCCTCAGAAATGTAGAAAACCAAACAAAAAGTATCAATCACAGAAGATATGATACTAGTTCAAATGATCAAAATTCAAAAGAAAAATTATAGAAAAAAGTTATGAAAAATGTTGCAGTTTTTACAAAATCAATACAAACGTCAAACATTGACTAAAAGTATCAAAATTCGGCATTTTTCTCAAAAATGACTAAAAAAAGTGACTAGATAAACGTTACTAGATGTAAATTTGATAACTCAATTAGAGAAAAATCGTACACCAAAACACTTTTAAAAACACAAAAAAACAATACAATAGTTAGGGTAATAATGACAAACATTTTAATAGGGTATAAAGAAAATAAATTTATTAATTTTTAATATAAATAATTAACAATAAAATTTTTTTTTAGTAATTCAAAAGAATTTATCAACGTTTCCTGACGTCAGACGATTATCTTAGCTGCAAAATGTGGAAGAATCATTTTTGGCAAATTCAAAACATGGGAATTTTTAATCCAATGATATTCTTATAGCAGAATGACTACCAAACATACTCTGTATCATCCAACTAAAACTCTTATTTGTTTGTTTTAATCAATAATTTGAATTATTTTGCGTGGTTGGTATGTCTTGGAGGCCGATAATACTGTAAAAAAATGATGTGAGTGGTATCTGCAGAAGTATGAATTCTGAAAAACGGTTGTAAAACCCCACAGATACTTTGAAAATTTTATTTTTTTAAATTAATAAAGATACTATCAAACTTGAAAATCACGTATTTCTGAGAAATTAATACATATATATTTTAGAGTAGGCCCCCTTGAGTATTCTAGTAGCAGTAATTTAAGTTCTAGTAGCAGTAATTTAAGCCAGTACATGTTCGTTTAGAAATTAAATGTCCGAAAGATTAGGATGAACCTGGCAGTCGAGTGCGTTATTTTTCTGGCATATATAGATCCTGCTGAGAAGTTTCGAACTTTAAAATCATAATATTTAACTTATATTTATGTCATCGAAGGATGACATATTAATATCGTTGTGTGATCATAGTGGGGGAAACATTATTATAGAGTTGTATATCCATACTGAATAATTATAGAGTTGTACATCCATATTGAATAAACGCAAGAGGGCTGTAGAGTTAACAACTATAGAGTTAACAAAAAATCATAAATTAACACATTCACTGAGGTAACATTACTTGGTGCGTGTCAAAAACACGCACTTAACGAATTTTTTCCTTTAGGAATTTAAGCCATGTTTCAAATACAGTAGACTTTCGTTATCAGTCCGCTTAAGGGGCTGTAGGAGAATATAATTCTAAGAATTCCCGTACCCCCGCTTGTGATTAGTCGTTCCCCTACTATTCAAGCGTGTGAGTGTGTACATTTATAATCAAATAGCCCGGACGCTTAGTTTAGTATTACCATTCGTTAGAAGCGGCACAAAATCTACTCATTTTTAATCAATACATTTACTAATATTTTCTAAATGCGTTCTCTAGTTTGTGTGACAAGACTTTAAACGATACCGTCAACACATATTTTCTTTAAAAAATCTTTTGTGGAAATTATAAATAATCTTGTTAGTCAAACAAAGTTTGTAATATAATACGCGCGACAACCGAACAAAACCACTACACCTGTATTATGTAAACACGGACCTATAAAAAAATTATTTTATTGAATCAAGATTCTGACAGGATGATTTATGAGTTGCACTATTAAACATCAACACCAATGTTTCGGTCTTGTAATGAGAGGCTGAAATGGAATTTTTTCGGTCATGCAGCGAGAATGTTTACAATAGAAATATAAATCGGCGTACTCATAACGAGCGGACTTATAATGAAAGTCGGCTGTAATTTGTCTAATTAATAAAATCTGACTTATGCTACAAAAACGTGCAATCAGATCAACGGGTGAAGTGAACGAATCGGGAAGAGAACACTTGCCATGTAAACCTTTGAACTTCTATAATATGCACCTACTTGTACTTAACTGTGTTGCAGTTGTATCTATTTATCACACCGCTAAATAATAAATAAATATTTAATATTGTCAAAATTGACAAATGCGTCATTCGGACCGTACACACATAACCACACAAGTCATACTCTAACAATAGTTACTTAAGTAAGTGTAAACAAAAATACTCCTGCCGCAGCATCCGGTATAACATAGCGAATTTCTGGTTATAAAAATTACCTCATTTTGAAGTTCAAAATTTCGCAAACGGAGTTTCAGAATGAAAAACAGTAAAAGGAAACTGAACTTCATCTTAAGAATCCTTTCTAACGATGTCCAACATGATGTGGTACTTGAAAATGATCTTTTTATCTCTATTTTCCATTACGGAGATGTTACCGCACCTAAGTAAATTTATATTTTTGCTATTTATTAATTAAAATCTACACCTGTAGCATATAATTACAATCTACACCAGTACCGATCCATGACCTCTACATCCGAATCTATTCTTTTCCAATACACTCGTTTGTATTAGTCTACACCAGTGTTTTTCAACCTGTGGGTCGCGACCCCCTAGGGGGTCGCGAAGACTCTTTAAGGGTGTCGCAGTTACTCTAACAATAAAACCACTCTAATTCAATATATAATACCTATTTAATAAAGAAATGGTTAATTAAAGGTTACGTTAATGTGATGGTTTCATACTTTCGATCAATAAAATTTCAAAACAAATAACTGCGGTTTATTTTCAATAACAGTAAATCCCAGTTTTAAATAATTGTCCTCATATAGACGCTTTTTCTTTTGTTTCATTACTCTCATTGGAACTTGAAGTTGACGGTTGTGCATGTCTTGCCAGGAACTCATCCATTTTCAATAATTACAACGAGCACAGAATTTTGAATATTAGACAATAAAAGACAGTGAGCAACTACTAAACAAACAACAAGTCAATTCAATAAATTTAAACACAATTCAAAGTGAATTCACAATTCAAAGAATTCAAAAGTGTCGTCCTTTACTCGCCTGATGTTCCACGGCGCGCTCGTCACGTTGCGCTATGTCTCGCTCACACAAGTCACGCGCGCTTTCAGAAGCTACTATAAGTCATCAACTTCGATGTCGATATAAAAAAATGCTTGTTTAAAGTCCTTTGTTACGTATTTACTTGACACAACTAGAAATAATTAATAATAATGAACAGATTCGATATTTATAACATAGAATAAAAGTTAGAAATAGCAGAGGGTAGGGTCGCGAAGTATTTCCCTATACTAGGGGGGTCGCGCCATAAAAAAGGTTGAAAAACACTGGTCTATACCGTATTGTATATTATACTAATTACTATCTATAACCGATTGTGCATGTGGTGTTGTATATGTACTCACCTTCCTACCACCCGACAAATTCAGTTGTTTTTCTTTTAGATAAAAATCCATTTCACATGCACAGATTCATGAAGTTATCAGTTTCGAAATTTTTCTCCGGAACCGTATAGGACTATAGGTAATATATGTATATGCTACAATGTACAAAGAGTACACAGGAAACATTTTGCAGAGATACGTTGCCATAAGGATAAACATATTTTTTAATTTTTTTCGAAAACCTGCTTACATGGAATAATCCTTAAGCAATTTTTTCAACATTATGCAATTTTTTCCGTTTTTTGCAATAGCGTAGGAAAAATTTCGAAAAAATTGGATTTTGGAAAATATTGGCAAAAAAGGCATTCTTTGAGGTTCCAACTTAAGATTGTATTATATAATATACAATCTCGTAAGCTTACATGATTTTCCTAGGATTGTTTCTATTGCTTCTAGGATTGACACACTCCAGAACGGGAAACTACCGTGCTACACGAGGCAAACAAAGGACAGAAGTTAATAATCCTAGAAGCAATAGAAATAAATAAACATAACTCCGATCACCTTTTAAATGACACACCGATATTTACAGTTAAACTTTATTTTCAATATTATAAATTATTTAAACCTTTAAAATTGTATTTTCTGTAATTTCAATCTTTTGTCACGTGTTTGTTTGCTTTTGTCACATGTAATGTAATCTTGTTTTTCTTGTTTTTCGAATTCTCCCACTACGCCCGCTCCTACCACTTCCATACCATATACCACCCCCCTTCATAAGTATAGGTAGATAAAATTAGTATATAAGGACATGTATCGAATGTAATTTTTATTCTATTTGAAAATGAACTAGCGGTTGGAAACAATATTGTCACAGTTTCAAAAATAAAAGTGGTATTTTGCAAAGTAAAGTGTTTGTTTATTATTTTCAAATATGGAATACCATAAAGTAACGCTCAAATCTATTAATATTGTAAGTTAGGTACTTATAGCATTCTTTTGCTCTACACAAAAATTTTAACCACTGGTTTTTTTTATGTAGAACACAAATTTTTTTCCTGTGTACCACATTTCCAGATTCAAGTCTCACTATCACATTGGCTGTTATAACTGAATTTTTCATTCGTAAATTCGCTAACATACATATTGTGCATACATGAAATGCAATAGTAAACATTATATCAAATTCAATAAATTATTGAATGTATGTAAATAGAATTTTGTTTGCGCCAAAAAATTATTTTTATTGCAATATTATTTTTCATTTTTAAAAAAGATTTATCAAAAGTCCATTCCACATACCATTCTGACTTTTGAGTAAGTAAACATATTTTTATATTAGTATATTGTACGCACGTTAATTACTACATATATGTATATATTTTCAAAGATAAAAAAAATTTAAATTCATACTAATCAGAATTTTCGAGACTTTTATAATAAAAAATCTTAATGATTATCTACTTAATAAATTTCTAACATTGACTGACTGACAGACAACGCACAGCCTAAACTGCTGGGTATAGAAGAATGAAATTTTGCACAGGAGTTCCCTATGTAACGTAGGTGCCCACTAAGAAAGGATTTCTGAAAATTCGCCCCCTAAGTGGGTTAAATAAGGAATGAAAATTTTTATGAAAATGCGACATTTTTGAAGTTAGATATAAAAAAATATGTTACTATGACTATTCAAATAAATAATATTTTATACACTGATTGACAGACAACGCACAGCCTAAACTGTTGGGTTTAGAATGACGAAATTTAGCACACGATACGTATGAAGATTGATCTTTAGGCTTCTATTTATAAATAAAAGTCAGTTATGTAAACGTTTCTGGAAATTCATTCCCTAAGTGGTTAAAACAGGAAATGAAAGTTCGTATAGAAAGTTCGTCATTTTTGAAATTAGAATTGGAAATTGGCATTTAGGCTTTTGAAAAACATTGAAAGTGAGCAGTGATTACCCAATAAAAAGATGTTGCCGATGGGAAATTCCATCGGGTATACGACTAGTAATATTATAATATTATAATTATAATAATTATAATATTATAAAAGTTTGGATCTTGGGATATTGGATGTTTGGATGTTTGTTGCCGTCACGCCAAAGCGGCTGAATCGATTTTGATAAAAAAAATTTACGTACACACTCCTTATCCGCTGACTTAACACATAGGCTAATTTTATCCTGATTAAAAGTTCCTGTGGGATGACTGAACCTACAATTTAATATACAGTCACTATTTACTATGAACACATATATAGTAACAATTTCAATAGCACAGCATAGTTTTGTTTCGATTTAAGGTTCGGGGAGGGGGGAGGGGAAAGAGGGATACAAAACAAGGGGAGGTGATCGAATTCAATGCGGGCGAAGCCGCGGGTCAGAGCTAGTTATTGATAAATGACAAAATATTTGTTTTTAATTTCTACATTTTTATGCGGTCACACCCTTTTTAACTTCATTGTCGGCTTTTAAGAAGTATACAGTACTATGTACTTATAATATATGAAACATACTTAAATCTCTAAACTAATTTCTAAAGAACCTTGTCCCAAATCCTATGGGATTTGGGCCCCATTTTTGTACAATATTGCAACACATGCTAGTGAGTAAAGTATGATGTGTACATTAATAATATAAAGGTTTCTACCTCTTATTTTATGTGCAAGGGACCTTAAAATGAAACTTAAAGTCATACTCTAATACAGTGTATGTAGAAGGAAGAGATTCAATCAAAGCACACTGTTGTACATGTAAAAATGGTGTCCGTACAGTTGGATGCTGTGTACACATTTTAAGGCTGCCTGTATACGATCAGTAATACTGTCAGTATTTAGAAATGCTGACATTATTACTGATCTTGTGTTGATAATACTGAAGTATTCGTATCTAGAATTTACATTAGAAAAATAATGATTCATTATTTTTGTCAGTAAATACTGACAGTATTACTGATCCTGTACAGGCCGCCTTCGGTCACTTGGTACCTAGGCTATGCTAAACACCAAGAAAAACATCTCAAGCCACCAAGCCAAGAGACAGAAAATATTTTTGTAATGTTTGATAGCTCCGATGAAGAGTCAGTTTCTAACTAACTTTAATTGAATATATTTTATGTCACACACACGTTCATACGTTAAAATATTTGAAGAGTACAGGGGAAAAACGATTATAGTCACAAAAAGTAATTTTTTCAGGGGAGCTTTTTAAACTTTAAAGTGTGAATGGCGCATTTTTCAATATAACAACTTTTTGCCTGAAAACCACGCATAGGATCTGGTTCAAGCGTTCGGTGGTTATTACTAATATAGTAAGCTAGAAGATGCCATGCCAGCAGAAAATAAACGGCTAGCCGTTTTCGCGAAATTTGACATTGAATCATGTATTATATGCGCATTTTTCAGCAAAAAAATTTGTTCTTCCCCTGCATATCACGGACTATGTTTGATTTTAACGTGTAATATTAACATGGGGTCAATATTCTGCATACTGCCAACATAATAGCATGAATTTTGGCATTTTTTACTTTTTGTGACTATGATCGTTTGTCCCTTGTACCCTTCATTTTTGTTGTTTTACTCAACTAGTACTCATACTGCAATAAAAACCTTTTGTATACACCAGGGGCCGAGTTTGGGACAAGGTTCTTTCTAATTTAAGAAACTTGCTGCTGTCATAGAAATGAATTTTTAATTGAAAATAGAAATAATCTTGGAAAATTCTCTAAATAAAATTTCCAGAATATTATAGATTCCTCTGATTCCTGGCGTGCTCTTAATTTCTTATCAAAAATAATATTATATCCATTTAACAATTAATTAAGTATATTAAATTTGTATGTATATTTTGTAATGCATATTGATTTTCAATTTTTTTTATCAATAAAATATATTGTATATTTTTGTAAATGGTTTAAATATTGCACCATAATGTTTTCAAATGAATATAATGCACATAATGTATATTTATTTAATTTGCTTTAATTATTTATTCCTAAAAAAACTTAAATCAAATATATGCATGTTTATCCAAATTTAAACATTTAATTTTATTGAATATGTAACTAAACTAATAAAATTAAGAAAAATAAATTTATATGTTTACGAATTAAATAAATATGTATAAATATATACATATGCATATGTTTATACAAATTCAAACATAAGTACTTTTTTTTATTTTGATCAAATAATTTTTTGGCAAAGAAATGATAATTTAAAGGTCATTACCGTTATTTGTTTTAATTGAATGCCACGTTTGCATTTATAAATTTCAAAATTGTATTCAACTGTTTTCTTTAATATAAATTTGACTGCAAAAACGAATGAAAAATGGCAATTCAGGTTATGTGCAAATTTTAGGACCACGTAGATATTCATATTGTTAATACGTGTACCAATAAAACATTTGACCGTCACTGCAGACAGTCTTTTTTAACATTGATTTATATAAATTTCAGTAATTTTGATTATTATGGCCTCCACTGTCATTTTCATTTTTCAACAGAAAATTTCATGCTCGTAGGCTGAAACAAACATGAATCATTGGGGTGTGGCGGGGAAACGAACGGACACGCAGACAGACAGACGTGAAATTAGAAGGATTCTGAAATTTGTACTTCAGGACCCTAAGATGGCTGCTTTATTTTTTATATAAAAACTATATTACATTAAAATTATAAACATATACAATAAATATAACATTTAATTCATTTTGCGGAATGAAAACTCGATAATTTTTTATGTCAACATTAAATTATTTTAAAAAATTTATAGGTTGTAAAATTTTTCATCTAGATAAAAACTGCATGCGGTGAAGGTCAAATATTTTATTGATACTGCCAACGTATATTTATGTGGACCCAAAATTTACAAATAACCCGAAACAAAATATTTAACCCAACATCACCAAAAATTAAATCCAAATTTCAGAAGAATACATTTTTTAAAGAATTAAACTTACAAGAATATGAACACAAGTGTTACGTTTGTTCTATATTATTTAGTTAAATGTGAACGGACCTTTACAATAAAAAATTTACTAAAAATATATTCAGTTGTTTCAAAAGCAGAAAAAACATGTTTTCAAAATTTGCATCCAAGCTATGTACATGCGTGCGTAATACGTAATTAGCAAAAATGTTTGAGGTATACATATAGTGGCCCGTTCAAGTACAATGTACTTGAGAAAGTGGGCAAGTCGAAATTTCTATAGGTGAACACACACGCGCATCAAGGACCAAAGAGAAAAAAACAAATTTTCAGAAAAAAATCTGATAAACAAAAATCGAAAAATAGCATAACTGACCTAACTTCTAAAAATAATATTTGGTCGAATTGTAAGTAATTTTCTTTTTTTTTTTTTGAGTTACGTCTACGATTATGTTAGAAAAATAAAACGGTTTGGCCCAAAAAAATACGATCATAAATTCATCAAGTGGAAAAAACACCAAAAATTGTTGGCAAAGTATATCCAAAATATGAAAGTATGCCACATCGGCAAAAATTTTTCCTAATAATCTCAACAAGATATGAATAAAAATAAAAGAAAAAAATATGGACGTGATGACCCGTAACGATTAGTTCACATATTATAACATTAAGATAAAATTGTTTGAATTTTATAAATTACAAAAAAAAATTCAAACGGCGCAATTAGCTAATTTTAACTATTTTTTGATAACTTGAAAATACAATAAAATATTTTTTATTTTTATTGGTTTACATATGTTGATTTTAATTGGTTATTTTTCATATTTGATGTAATATGTATAATAAAATATGTCAAAGGCCTTGACCTATTTTTTTTTTATACCTAGTAGCCGCGGATGATTTTTTATTGTGGTCTTTAGGAGACCAAACTACATTTTTAAATTACTCATATATTATTTATTTGTATTTTTTATGTAAATTTTTTTATTGAAATACATTTTTTTTAAAATCGCCATTTGCTTTGAAGTAATATGTAATCATTAATCAAGGACGAATACAGTTTTAGTTAGTCGATGTAAAATTTATCAATAAAATTTTAAAATAGAGATCATTTAAGGTAGTTGGTCGATAAAACCATTTTTTCAAAGGATTTTAACGAAACATCTCTAAGTATTTATTTAATTCAATACCAATAATACGAGTCCTTACCGAAAAAAAGTTCACCACCCCAATTTTGAGAGAAACGATTTCAAAGTTTTGTAATTTTAACACGGGCTCTTATAGGAAAACTCTATTTTTTTTTTTTTGAATAAAATGAAAACGTGTCAAAGGAAATTGATAAAAATTTAATATGTTATTTAATACAAAGTTACAAACCATATTTAACAAGAAATAAAAATTATTGACCACGCTGTTTTTGAAATATAATTTAAAAACGTCATTTTACAACGTTTTTACAACGCTTTTTCAACAATTCTTTTAAATTTCTACAACATAAGCGCGCGGAAATTCAAAAAAACAAGTGGTATACCACTATAATAACTGAAGAATGTTAATACATTATTTAATTTTTGATAAAAAAAAATTTTTTCGCTGAGATATACTTTTGTACCTGACTATCTCAGAGCAATTACGTTAACTAGACACGAAAAAAAATTGCATAAGCAAGGACTAGTCAAAAAAATTAAAAAATCGCCAAAACTGCCCAAACAAGAGGTTCTTCAAAAAAGACCAAACGATGTTTTTTAAATGAGTGAGCTTATAAAATTTGACCCATCTATGTTTTAAAATTGAAATTCAAGAAGCTCTTTACAAGATATTTTATCTACCACTAGCTTGAAATTATTTATTTATTGTACAAAATACTATCTAGATAAGCTATGTTTTACATATAGCTACACTAAATTTTGTATCTTACAAACGACTGTGTGTAAAAAGTCACAGATTACGATACTTTTATTAATATTTAAATTCTACATTATATCAAAATCTATACAAAAATTTTACTCAGCAGCTAAATAAATGCTGGTATTTATTTTCACTAACAATAAGTTTGAAATTATACATATTTTATTTTAATAGACTATCAGGTCAGTCCATATGTTCGTGCATATTTTTTTGGTAAATTTTTAATTAGTATAAAAAAACACAATTTATCCTTTCTGCGATCTGATCCACTGTTAATTGTGGCTCTGACTCCACAAGATTTCGAAAAATGCCATCATCAAAATTAACAGGACGTCCTGAATGGGGTTCATCATAAATGCTGCTTTCTCCAACTTTAAATTTTTTAAACCATTTCTGGGCAGTCCTTACACTAATAGTGTGTTCACCATGTACACTATTAATTTTTATCGCTGCAGAGCTGGCAGATTCACCACACGAAAATAAAAAATGTAGCACAGCACGTTGGTACTGATTATCTATATTCATTTTCTATGGGTACTAAAATGCGTTCGATATTTACGAAAGTTGGTAATGAACTGAATAATATGTTAGTCAAACGATGACAAGTTTCGACAGGTTCAAAATTGTATTGGTTTAGTAAATGAGTCATAGTGAATTCCATGCATGCTATTAATACGCACGAACTTATGGACTGACCTGATACATTTGTACCAAATTTATATTATTTATTGTGAATTTCATATTAGTCGTAGATAAAGTATAGTGCGTAATTCGGTTGTAAGGCATTCTCATCGTTTCGTTTCTCTTGCTGTAACTTTTTCGCTCGTGTGAAATATACAAGTTGCAATCATGTAATATACTAATAAAGGATAATAATCGAAAAAAATAACTGAAATTTGAATTCTATACTTTTTTTAAGTGTACCTTGAGGTTTAATTTTTTGGTTTAAAAATCTTTCTACTATCATTATTTTAGTAGTTATTTACGATTAAACAGAAAACAGTATATATGTGACAGTAATAATGCTACAACAATTGAAAAATTATTGAAAAGCATCAGTCAAACTTGTAAGAAACATAATTATGGGTGTCCGGTGACGTCATTACTTAAGGGTTATATTGGGCATATGCCCAAGTCATACAACTTGAAGGCGCCCGGATGTATGCCCATAAAACTTTTTTGTGATTTGATGTTTTTCTGTCGGTTTCTGCTCTTGTAAAAGAATCCCCAAACTTAGTGTAGTGTGCTCAGTGGCTCCCAAACACAGTGTACCTAGGGGACCCATGGAAGTTTAAGACACCCCTGTGAATATCTATTTCATTAGAAATCTTATTTCACCGGAAAAATTTTTATTAACCTTACAAAATAAATAATGTTAGAATTTCTGTTCTCTTTCTATAAATAACGTAAGTGAGTATCTTTGTATCCATGACTTTCTCTTCAACCTTTTAACGTTTTTGATATTTTTTCTCTCTTAATAATAATATATGTATTTTATGGCTTTAAATGCATTATCTTGTTTGTTTGTTTGTTTGTTTATTTATAAGTAGATACCTACATATTTTGTTGTTATTTACGATAAAAGTAAATAAGTAAACAGTAAACTGCGAATGCAATTAAATATAAACTTGTAAAATATAATTAATATAATAATTTAAATTGTCAGAATATTGAAACTTTAACTCAAGTAAATAAACATTGCAATTTTTATGCAGAAACATTTTAGTCTCGGAGTCGGTTTAGTCAAAAAAAGTCATTTGTCATGTTCCGGCGTTTTGCAGACAGTGTTAAGGACAGGGTAAGGTATTAAAATAATTTTTTTTTGCATTTTTTTTTATTTTTTTAACTGAATGCATAATATCTCAAGAATATTGTCTCACAATTTCAAGTTGATTGGAGCAAAATTGACGAAGTTATAAGCATTTTTGTTGTTACCTGGCAGATGTTTCGCTCTGTATATATCTCTCCCTCTAAGTTATATTATAGAAATTTCAATTTAAGTACTAACGTGTTTGTTAACGAATTTTTAAGTGTTCAAAACTTTAAAGCGTTTTCCCCACAGCTCACGTTTTCAAAATCGGTGCCCTTCATAACTTCGAAACTACAGCACCGATTCTTTTGAAATTTTGAACACTATTTCTGTACACAATTTACGAGGTAACGCTTTTTTTTTAAATTTGTTAATAATTTTTATTTTACAATAACAAATTAGCCAATTTTTTTCGCAAAAATCGTGTTTTTCCGTTCTAAGTGTTCCAAAAAAGTGAAAAATTGAAAATTCGAAAAACCCTCCCAACGTTACCTGAGGGAAACTATTATCTAACGAATGAACTTTAATTTTTTTATTTCGGATGATCCACCAACAAGTTATGAGGGGCACCGCAATTCTACTTTTTTCCGAGACACGTTCGAAGAATTGTTGCCATTACTGTATTCTTTAATATTTCTTCGTGAAAATTTTATACAATATTCTTCGAATGTTATACTTTAATGTACCACTGGTTTTAATAAAGAGATTTTAACTGTGTCGTCACAAAAAAATAACAAAAACATGCCTTTTTTTGTACGAATTAACCTTACCCTCTCCTTAACAGCTTAAAAGAGGCCGTCGATCGTACCAAAGGTGTAAAATTATCGTATCTTTCGTATTACTTTCTCTTTAATTAACTCTCTCTTTATTCAGGGTTGCAGGAGTCTTTTGGTCAATGAAATCAATGACAGTACTGGGTTTTCTTGTTGATTTTAACTCTTAGTTTAATAGAGATACAGCATGTTCCAGACGTTGCTTTCGGGCAACCGATCAACCAGTTTGCTGGTAGTATAAAATTTTCATGTTATACGTGATTGTCAATTATTAAGTATTTTTAAGCGTACATAATCATACATACAAGAGACTCTGAGCTCCCGGTCTATTAACGTAATATTGGAGGTATCTGAAGATTGAATCCGTAGGAAATATTTAATGTAAAGTAAACTTTGGGAAGAATTACTTTCTCATATATCAGAGATACTGATAGTCCGTGTAAGAACGTGTTCGTATTATATTACTGATTGTCATATTCATATTTTAATTTTTAAACAAAAAAACCATATACATACATGACAAACATTAATCATTGCTTGGACGTGGAAATAAATATTTTAGTTCAATAGTAATATAATTTACAAGCAAAATGTTCATTTATACGCGTCTCTTATTGTTTTAGATGTTCCGGACACAGTCTAAACATAACACTTTCCTGGTGCATTT
Organism: Brachynemurus nebulosus; assembly: GCA_035578155.1. Classification (NCBI taxonomy): domain Eukaryota; kingdom Metazoa; phylum Arthropoda; class Insecta; order Neuroptera; family Myrmeleontidae; genus Brachynemurus; species Brachynemurus nebulosus. Next base: position 19,257,055 of record JAPWDM010000009.1, read on the forward strand.
AAATTAGGAATTTTAGTTACTTTTAAGGAAAACCAAGGCAGTATAGAGTAGCTAGTATTCATGAGAGGGCAGAAAAGAAAAACTGCCATGTAAAACCATATTTAGTAGATTATTCTGAGGCTTATTTAACATGATTAAAATTTGTCTTGGTATTTAACATAATTTCTCTTTTCCTCTTTGAATTCTAGATTTCTTCTTGCATCCTCTTAAAATGTTTGGATTGCTACGAAACCAGCTCAAGTCAATTAAACTGAGCAATAAAAAAAAGTAAAAATCTTGAGGTTTCATGTTGATTAGAAATTCTATTGTTGAGTAGAATGTATTATGTATTTTATACGTGCTTTGCGGGAAACGAAAAATGGCTAATTTAGGATCACTGGGGACTAGTTCTGAGATACACGATATACGGTACACTGTTCTAGAGATGGAAATTGAGTTTGGGAATTTTAAGAACTTCTTCGGGTCTTGTCGAACATGGGTACGATTTTCATAAAACGGGTGGGAGTGAAAATCTTTTTATGGAAATGGGAGCGTGCGGGACTAGACAAATATTTCGGAAGTGTTATACCTTTATTTTCATTTACACAACACGAAAAAGGCGAGATCCGAAATAATAAAACGGGTCCTTGAGAACGGATTTAATTTTTAGAAAACCTGCAGGAGCAGGAAGGAAAATCTTTCTACGGGAATGGTAGTGAATGGCACTACATTGGGAGCGAGCGGGAACGGGTTAAAAAAATCACTCCTGTTCCTATCTCTACCTTGTACTTCCCCTATGGATTAATTATTAACCTAAAATCTGGCAACATCTGGCAACGTCGGATTAAATGAAGCGTGGCGGAAGACTCGTATACGAATTAACTGAAGAGCAATAAAAACATTTCTTCCAAAATCGTAGTGTAGTACCAAATAATTTCCAATGATTGTGGAAATATTTACAGACTTTTTCATGTTTATTTATAGATCGGTATATCGACGGGTTTTTATTCCCAATTGTTGATTACTCATATTGTTGGCTATTGGAATCTTATTAATCTTTTGACTACCCAACGATGTCTTTAGATTTCGTTAAGTTTATTTATATAGGTATTCAATATGAAGGAAAGAGTTGATTCGAGAAATTTAAAATTGCCAAAACTCGACATAAACTAAAATCTGTATACTTGTGGTACTATTGAAACTAAATGGGCTTAATGTTTAAGTATTAAAGAAGAAATATACATATTAACATACATAAAATAATGTAGATTTTAACTTTATGTACTCTTGATAAGAAGCACACTAAAAAGTAATACATACAAAGAACGTAATCACAGAATATAACAGAACGAACGCTACTATCTCTATACTACTGAAACCAGTGTAACCACAGAGGATAGAAAATATCACACCAATATGTTATATATGTGCACTCGGTTTAGTGTGTGTTAGTGTGATGTATGTTGTGTGCATGAGTGAGGTAACCTATCTTGCATACGTATATGTATACATAATATTACACACGTATGTACGTGGTACGTATACCGTGTTAATACGACGGTGACAATATAACTATACAATGACAACAATTGAAACACACTCATCGAGTGTTACCGAATGAATGACTACTAAGTAGCCTAACGTGCCCAGAAATGCACACTTGTGATTACAGAAAAGAGATAGTTGTATTCCTTCTATTGCTCTGTGAATGTAATCATACTTTGATACTGCACTACCACAGTACCATAGCAGTATTCATTTGTACAGGTCGACACAAAAATTAAAATTTATCAATGAAATGCAAGAAACGTATCTTTTGATATATTTTAAAAATTCAAACTCCCTTATATGTTTAAGCGTGATTTATATATTATATTTCCGCTTTTCCAAACGATAAGTGAAATGTTTTCGTAACTTTTGTTCTCAACGTGCTACTTTGAGCATTTCGTAATCAAAAACCATAGATATATAAAGATACCAAGCTGCTATATCACGGCTGTCACCAGAATTTTACGTCATGATTACGACACAGCGAGGCCTCCCCACGTTCTATGGTTATATACATATTTAGAGTTTGTGTTTGTACGTGTAGTATAGTGGATATTAGTATGTGTGATTGCGGTTATGTATTTGCTAGGGGATTGTATCTGGTAACAATGACTTAGCCACGACCTATAACAATCAGTAACTACGACCTAACAATGCATGTTTGCTCTTGCAAAGCTGATGCACGCTAGTCACCTTAAGCTGTGACAGACCAACAAATGACTCCAAGCGAGCTAAACAATTTTGATTTTAGTTTTGTTCTAGTGTTCTGTCGTGTCAAAAACTGTTATCTAATATCTATCTAATTTATAACTATTACAAAATATGAATGTGAGTTTATTTGCCTTAACAGCTTAATCAATCGATTTAAAATTTTGCATAGAGAAACCTAGGGGATGGAGAAAGACTTGGGTTACTTTTTACCCTGGAAAGATATCTGAATCCTGTGGGGAAATGCATTAAAGACCAATTCCGGAGTAATTCATTTTCCTTAAATAGGATTGCGTATACATATTTATAAAATGCTTCAAGTCAAACATTGTTGCTTCCCAATTGGCTTGCTAGAGTGTGATTACTATAGTTGTGTTCCAGCATTGCATGTTTGATAGTCCGCAAACTGTTTGCACATGCGAAACTGTTCTAGCAAAACAAAATGTACATTTTATACATTTTGCACAAAATGTACAACGTTCCAGCATCATTTTTGACATGTTTTCAACTTGTTCCTAACTGTTAGAATTGTCAGCGGACTTTTGAATGGACAAATTGTCCAATTGTTTATTTAATGAATTGTGATTAGTGTTACCAAGGCACTGAATGAAAGTCTATAGAATGTCAGAAACGAATTTAAACCGTTCCAGCACACTGTACATCCTGTACATTACAAACAAGTTCGTTACTTGTTTGTATTTTAGCATGGTTACAAACAAATTCGTAACTTGTTTTGTACTTGTCCAAAAATAGATGCTGGAACACAACTAATAATGTGAGTTTTGTTTTATTTCTTTACTGCCGCACATTGTTAACAGAGACGATGAAAACGGTTATAGGCTGGCGGCTGCTTTTACCTTGGAAAATCATTTGATTACCATGAGAATGTACACTTGAAATTTAACTTGATGTATCATTTAAAATATGTACAAAATGTTTATATTTACATTCTTAATGTTTAATTTGTACGTATAACTTATCGGGTCAAAAAGTCAAATGATAAATTGTATTATTAGTATTATTACACTTGATTAAGCTGAACGAAAACTTGATTTTTATCAATATTAACACGTTGATGGCCATGGACGCCGTCCGGCGTCAAGTAAAATCTGAATAACTGTGACACGACATTGTACGGTGTCAACAATTCCGTATAAAGTACAGAATACAGAAACGAAGTTACTATCTCCGTAATAACGATACCAGCATGGACAAAAAATCCACTCCTTCTATTATGTTATGTAGGTACACACTGTTTGTAGTTGTATGTGTTTGATGTTTGCATCTGTGTGAGTGGATGTTCGTTGTTTCTGTATTCTGTGGTATAAAGTGTACACTTATAAGGTATCAACCATCCATAGGCAAACATAGTGATACGATGTGGTAGACAATATATTACGAATTGTGCGCAGACCTGTGGTATCTATCGTACATATCGTATTTACATATAGTACGTAGACACAGAGCGAGGAGAATGAACTACGTTTGTCTATGTATTGGTGTAACAGTTGTCAAAATAGGCCCGATGAGAGGATGGGGCAGCCGGGCTTGTAGCCACGGGGCCCGAAGCGGTAGGGGTCCGGGAAAGAGTAAAAACTTTCTTTGCTCGTCGCTTATTTTTGGGGGGAGACATTTTTAAGAGATGTGCTCTATACCCGGGGCCCATCATTTATCCCCACGACCCTGCGCACAATCTCATAGTCCCTTATGGTTGTCAAGTGTTAAGAATAGTTTGGGAATTGACGTGGTGAAAATCGATGTTATTGCAGACAAATGGTTCTTATCATTTTGTACAGGACGTTACACTTTACACAACTTGAAATGTGAAATTTAATATACATATATTATGTATGTATAATTTTATTGTTCATGTGTATAAGTAGGCTCTGATATTTTTCAAGTAAACAAATTACGTCACTGACCACGCCACCCGCTCATAGCACGGTGATTGGTTGATTTTCCTAACACATACACAATACATACAAACATTGACATGAAATTTTTTGAATGCATACGTGTATGTCAACAATGTTGAATGTGGCTGTATTATTTATTTATGTTTTTGTTTTTGTCATTTTATTTTTGTATTTTGAATTTTTAATTAGTAATTTTGTATTTTACGGCCGCGGCAATTAAGAATTAGTTATTATGCCACAACCAAAGGGCAAAATTCTCATGTGTAAACAGGTATTGTATGTGTTGCTCAATGTATTTTGATTTACATATTTTTCAGAAAAATTTACTTCAAGGATTTTGACCATTAAATTCTAGAATTTTTATTAAAAAAAATTTATCAAAGAAACTACATATATAATACTGACAACATGATTAAAAGAAGCTCCATCGAATTTTTGGATAGCTAATTTGGATAGCTAAATTCTAACTCAAACATTAGATTTAGAAATAAAACCAGGGCCAGCCTGAGAGCGGTGTAAACAGTGCAAATGCAGTAGGTTGCACCCTTCTAAGTGCTCCACGCTACTGACTGATATTGTTAAATCGAGAACTTAAATGTGACCTTTCGTCGCATTTGTTGTCGAGTTTGTGAACTTATTTGAAATTATCTAACTCTTTTGAGTTCGTATAGTTCGACTTTTGTGTATATGTTATAGTCAAAGGTCGATATGCAGTTTCTTCGCGGAATGACTGGTTTGTCCTAGGTTTGACCAACGCCTTTCGGCAAACCCCGAAATAGATTCTTATTTCGGCCTTCGATTGATGTATTTTTAGTCAAACCTAGAAGTACCTAATTTTTTAGACAAACGTCGAAAGTAAAATAATCTGTTTCGGGGTTTTCCTAGTCTATCCTAGAAGCGTCTAAGGCAAATTCGGTCCAACGCCGATTTATACTGCACTTATTGCCTGTTTAAACAGGTTTTTGCATGAGAGCCTCTTTGCGGTATTCTAATAAATTTATTTGTCATTCCGTATTTATGCATTGAACGTGCGGGAGTCAAGCTTAAAGATAAGTGGATCAACCTATGTTGTGACTGAAAACGTGGTTAAAAAGGTTTGAAAGCTAAGTTTATGCAGAAAATATTTAATCTAAATAAGGATAAGTGTTCATTTCATATTGGAAATAAACGAAATTATGAGATCATATATGTGAGGTCGAATTTTTTGTCTCCGAAACACACAACGTTGGTTAAAAAATGATTAAGCCATTATCCGATACAAAAAATATCCAACACTCCGTTGTAGATGACGAATTATTCGATGTCATTGAGAGTGCTCATCATGGTGGTAGAGATCTTAAATTGAAGCCTTGAGTAAAAAGTATACAAATGCCACAAAAGAGTGCGTTAACTTCTATTTAGATTTATGCCAAACATGTCAAAAAAAACCGAAATTTTATTATACCTAATTAAATAATTTAAGTCTGACTGGTCAAACCCCGATTAAATTGAGTTTCGGCGTTTGACTGTCCAAATTAGCCTCTCCTAGGATTAACTAAAAATTCGTTAGTCAAAGGTAGAAAAGCGCTATTCGTTTGGACTTTGACTAAGACGTTATGTCAGACCTGAGGTTTGACTAGGCAAATCTAGGAACGCCGGCACTTCGGTGTTTGACTATAACATGTATTCAGTAAAACAGCTGCAATTTTTTGAAAAAAATTTTTGTGTTGATCTACAACTTCGTAAGTTATATAGGTATGACTTTATTTTATTTTTGAATCTCCTACCTGCAATGCTGCTTCATTTAAAGCGATGTTGCCAGATGTTTGCAGATTTTAGGTTAATAACACTTATTAGAATAATTAATTTTTTTTGTAATAACACTTTTTCCAATCATTTTGAAATTTTGTATACGTGTTTAAACAGATTTACCTGCTTACTACACACAAAATTTTACCTCTACTTCTCATAAGAGTGCCTAACTGCCTACATGTACTGTACCATATATAATAATGCATTTTTCTTCATGATGGAATTTCCTAATCAACATGAAATTTCACGGAAGATTTTTTAACTCTAAAATCTATCCGATTTTGTCGCTCCAACTGGTTTTCATCATTTTAATTCTAGAAACGCAAAGTTGCAAAATCCTTAAAAAAACTCACTGTTTTGAGAATTAGCTTACACAATTACTATCTGGTGAAAAATCTTTTTCAAAATCACTTCAGACCCAGCATTAGTCAAGATCGATTTACCTCTTTGGTAATTTTATATGCCGAATCCGAATGAGCCATAAACTTTTAAATATATTGTCACACCAATATCTGCATTGAGATTATTCTGAATTGTTCAAGAACTCTTCGACGTTTAACTCCAAACATGATTCCCTTTCGAGAAGTAGTACTGAAATTTCTTTTTGAAATTGAAACTAAAATGATAAAACTTTCTGGACCGGTCCTGTTTCAAAATCAAAAAACAGTCTCAATCAAAATAATCATTAAAATTACAGGTAGTATTTAAAAATAAACACGTTTCCTCATAAACAAGAAAACACATAAATTCCAATACTAACTACCCGCTCGTTGTAGTGTTCTCGCTTCTTCACATTATTCCTCATGGCTCTTTGATAAAGATATATAATTTTGTTATGAAAACTGAGGAGATAATGTTTGTTGTTTATTTTATATTTTCAAAAGTTTAGTTAGCAGGAAAACATGATTGAACGAACAATAAACAAGGTGGCGAGATTCTGAAGCGGAGAAGTGGAGAGTTGTTTTGGTCAAGTATGGAAAATCATTCCAAGCTCTATACTTGCTAACGGTAAAACGGGTTGTTGCGTGCTAACGGTGGTGGAGCGGGGTGGCACGATAATGGATGAGGGGAATGAGGTGGAGTGCTTGTTTATAATATATATATAAAGTATAAAATTAATTTTCATAAATATGTAGAAATGAAAAACATAGGTACATATTTTCCAAGTTAAAAATAGATTTTCCTGTTGTAAACAGTTTTCTAGATTTTTTTCATCCGGGGAATTTGATTTACATTGAAAATGAAATTGAAAACAAGTTTTTATGATAAATATAAAAATAAATTAAACAATAAAAAAAAATTTTGAGCTATTTTTGGAGTTGAATATTAAAAATCAGTTAATTTCAAAGGATGTTGAGGTAATCAACTCAAATTTTCAGGCAAGAAGGATACTGATTAAAACATTTTAAGTATAAATTAAACTGGATACAATAAAAGGGCAAACAATTCTATTTTCAATATTAGTAGTAGACTATGAAAAAAGAAAATGGAATTTCAAAATAGTAAAAATAAGGCCCGATTTACATTAACGCTCCGCTCTCGGTACGATATCACTACGCTCCCGATTCGATAAAATATTCTTACACAATAAACAATGAGTGTATTCACGTCATCGCTCTGATATCGGTCCGATATCAGTCACGGTTCGCTCCCGTTCCAATGCCACTTCAATATCAATACCACTCACGTAATATTTTATCCGAGCGATATCAGACTTGTTATGGCTTGTACCTGTAGTGTAAACACTTTTTTGATTCCACTCCACTCTGCTTGCATTCAGTTGTTATGAAAAGATATTTGTATCGAACTGAGAGCGTACCCATAGCGGCATTATAATGTGAATAGAGAACGAATAGCATGATAATTATCAGCACTGTAATGTGAACACAACAAGATTATATCGGTGAGAGAGTGGAGTGGAAGCGTACTGAGAGCGGAGCGTTAATGTAAATCGTGCCTAAAAGAACGCACTATGGGAATCAAAATTAGTCTGTTTTGTAGCACCTAGCATGTAAGAAAGTGTATAAAAATCGAATTCAGAGATCAAAAATACCCTGATTCATCCAATTTTACGGTACTATAAATAAAATTACCTAAAAAAATAAATTTTTTAATAAAATTAGTTATCTAAAAAGATTTAATTAAAAAATTTATTAACTGACACTAAATATGTTTACAATACTAGATTGGTAGTTACTGTAGTTAGTGTACTATTGTACTACAAATTTGTAATATGCCAAATTTTAATTTGATATCGACAGTGGTTACTAACAATAAGGAAAATGGCTACAACCTACGAACGGGTGGACATCGAAGTTCCTAAACTCACACTTTTCCTTCATAATATTAAGGTATAAATCAGTGATCGAAATTCGTATTAAAAATCATATAATAGTGATTGAAAAATTATCAAATTGGATCGGTTGAGATTCGAACTCAAGATCTCTTGATAACTAGTCAAGTGCTTTGCCACTAATCCATTGATTCTTGTTGAAAGCCTCTCCAGTTTGACAAAGTATTAATCATTTTTTGTACTTTCATGGTTGCGAGAGGCAGTTACTTCAGTTTCGATATTGTTAAACTGAACACAACACACTCACAAAGAAGATCAAAATTTTGGTTAAATTTTTTTTTATATAACTACTTCTACTTATTAAGTTAACCTTATTAGTTTTGCTTATATAATCGTTTGTAATATAGCAAATTATCTCTAAAATGGCAAGTTTAATTTTTTATTAATTAGTTATTAAATAAATTAATTTAGCCTTGGATATAAATCATCGCGACATGACCAACCATAAACAGCATTTAAAAAAAAAAACACTGTTTTTTGCACCACTTAAAACATTGAAACAGAGAATTAATTAATAAATTACTTGTATAATGCCTGATTCCCATGTCATACTTTTAAATATACTATGTGTTTAGACTGAAACGTAAAACATGTTCATTTTCTACTGGACTGTACGACAACAAAGGCAGAGTTATGTTGTTCACGCGTATCTGAGTATATGGGATTCTTTAAGATTCTGGCAAATTTTAGGTTTTGTTTTTATAAAATCAAAATGGTAGCAGCAGAGACGAAAAAACAATTACGTATCATATTGGGTGGTGTATCACTGAATAGGTCTTTCAGAATCAAGATGATGTTTTATAAACTATTTTACAGCTATAACCTTCGTTTAAGAATTACATAAACCTGAAAATTATGTAGGTTGTAGATAAGATCTTTGCATATTTTTTTAACATAAATAATTACGAAAGTATTGTATCATAATCAAATAACACTAAAAAGAGGCCATACATGTTGTAATAACTTGAACAAAAATATCTGATGCCTCCGATTACCTTATTTTTTTATTCATTTTTTGATTGTCTATTTCATCTTGTGTTCATCTTGCTAGCCCTTTACACAGTCGAGTATTTTTATTTTTTAATTTTTTATTTCCTATTGTGCCTTACGTAGATTGATACAAATTTAACCGGTCCACAGTCGTTGACGCTGTAAGTGAAACCTGAGTAACCATGACACAACGCTGTACTACGTCAACAGTTTCATATCAAATGTATTAGCTGTGTATCAGTTGATCATTTCGTCATAATTCTTCGTGACCACTAACGTGTTAATTAACATTGCGTTACAGCATGACTAATGTTTAATGGTTTTAATTTAAAATAGTATATGTGTGAATGCATCTTTAGACTTATTAAATGTATGTATGTATAAAATAATTTGTTTGATTGTGTATCCCCCTTGCACTTTTAGTATCAATATCTGTATATCTTTCATCATTACCGGCATCTGTGCTAAAATTGTCACCAACATTTGAACAAAAATGAAATTAGTAGCTAGATGTGATAGATTTATTGTTGAGCGAGTATACCGCATTAAATGGTTTAATTTGTCCTCTCACAGTCAATTTGAGAATGGTTAGGTTCATTTCAGATCAAGCCAGTCAAGTCATTTCAAGTCCAGTCAAGTCACGTCAAGTCTAGATGCGTCAAGTCAAGCCAGTCAGGTGCTTTCAGATAGACCAAGTCAAGTCAAATCAGTCAGCTTAAATTAGTTATTACTGGATATTTGGAAATGGATTAATGAAGTAATAATGCGGAGGTTAAGATCATAAATTTCTGGATAATTTCTAACAAGTAATATTAATTGCTCTAAGTCCATGTTTAACAATGATTTAAGGAATTAACGTTTGAATAACGTACGTATTATTTGAATGCAAATAGTACTACTACATAATTATACATACATAATATTCTGAGATAACATAAGAAATATGCTCGATATGCTGTGCTCGATTTGATTATACACAACACGTACAATACACACATGTAATATGTATGTATCTCTTACTACGTATGTACAAAATGGACAGATAACTTTTGACTGTTGAAAAAATTCAACTTGTTGAGTCGTCGACTGGACCGACGGTGACTTGACTGGACGTGACTGATTATATTTGAAAGCAAAAAAACAGTTTATGTTGCAACTGCATTGAATCGGTGTATGTTGAATCAAGATGCGTCAGACTTGACGTGATTTGACTGGACGCGACTGGCTTGGTTTGAAATGAGCCTTAGGATGCGGGGAAAGTTCTCTTACTCTATTTTCCCAGCGCTCTCGCTATTATTTATCTGATTGTGAGTATTTATATTTTAGACCAGGCAATTTTAGGCAAAATAATATTTCTGAATTCAAACAAAAATTTTTCATAACTTTCGACGAGTATTAACAAGGAATGTTTAATAACTTTTTTCTACGAGCACATTTTTTTTCGTAAAATTTAACATAAATAATTAAAATAAAATTTAAATAAGTAGTAAAATTTTTTAAATTTATAATGTCAGTAGTAAGATGTTCAAATTTTTGCCAAAGAATACTTTGAAACTATGGCAACAATAATAAATAATCAACTTACATAAATATGTATATTTTTAGAATTATTTATTTAGATTATATTATATTAAATCAACGGACATAGCTAACTTTTTTATTATATTAAGCCGTGTGAAATATTTTCCTACGCTATTTCCGCACAGTGTGGGTAATTGTTAATTTTTACATATAGGTAGACGTGCGCAAAATGTAAATTTTTACATACAGTTAGCCGTGTGCAAAATGTTACTTTTAATAGTAGGAGTAGAAAAATATTTTTGTAAACAAATGAAAATCGATGATAAAATCGATTTTAACAAATTAAAATCAATTTTTTCATCGATTTTCATTTTTTAGTCGAATTTTCTCCGAAAAATTAGACTTATACAGTCTATACGATAAGAGCTGCGAGAGGCGAGAGTAGGGGCGCTATCCGTTTTCGGACCCGTAGAACACGAATATGTAGAAAAAAAAATGTCTGATATATATATATATATATATATATATATATATATATATATATATATATATATATATATATATATATATATATTTTCCCGGGAAGTTAAGAGATGAAAGTTGGTAAATGGGGCTTATTTTCGAGGCACCTCATACTATCAAAGTGGGGTCAAATTTTGGGCAAATTTCTTTTCTGACCCGACCTTTAAGGGGGTGGTGGGGGGCGGAAAAGCAATAAAACTTTTTCAAACCGGTTTTAAATAATGTTTCGGTCAATTATCTACAACATATCCAAAATTCAGCTTCCTAGGATGATATGGTGGGAGTAGAGGGGGGAAAAACGATTTTCGCTGGATCTAACAGGCCCCCAGCCCCCCAGAATTAACGTAGAGGGTTGAAATTTGGTGTGTTGATAAAGTTCGTACCTAGGTTGTGCTTTTTGGAGGTTTTAATATTTTACCCCCACCCCCCTCATTTTTAAGCTACAATTTCATGCATTTTCGACGTTTTCGAAGTTTGTACCACTCGCACAGGTCACCCGAATAAACCTAGAGGGCTGAAATTTTGTATTCGGATTGAGTTAGTATCAAGGGGGTGCCTTTTGGGGGTCTCGAATTTTAACCCCTACCCCCACCATTTTTATACCTAAAAGAACATGATTTTTCTTGTTTTTTAACAGTTTCGTTCGGGTCAAAATCTCCCCAAATAAACCTAGAGGGCTGAAATTTGGTGTACAGGTTAAGCTAATAGCCAGACACTGTTTTTTGGAGGTTTCAACTTTTAACCCTTACCCCCAAGATTTTGACGCCAATATTTCCTTAATTTTTTTGCTTGTTTTCTAACACGTCTAGAGACTCCATAAGGAAACCTTGAGGGCTGAAATTTTGTACGTGTATTCAGTTAGTATCCAGCTAGTACCTTGTAGGGAGTCCGCATCACTTTTCCCCCCACTTCTCCCATTTTTACATCGGAATTGAATGCTATTGTTAAATGTGTTTTAAAAGCATTATGTTTATTCTAAATACAAGTAGGCGAATAGTAATTTTAAAAAATTTAAAAAAAAAGTGAACTTATTTTTATGACAAATGAAATACAAACATATTAAGTAATTTAAAAATGTTATTAAAGTCACTGTTTATTTATAAATTAGGAATTTTGGATTTTTAGTATTTATAAAATAGAAATTTTGGATTTTTTGGAAAGAAAAAATATCTTTATAAAGGCCTTCCAGTTTACTATTGAAGGTCCTTTTTTAATATTTAAAACTAAAACATAAAGGCAATTAGCGGATAAACATGGGCAGGAATGTCCTCGTACGAATTGTGTTGGCTTTTTTTCTGCTACCTGTTTTCGGCACAAAATTGAAATTTACTGAGATACAGCCCTTAAATACTTAAAACCTTTTTTTAAAGCCTCGATCAGCCGAACACTCATCACCAGTTTTGAAACCAACAAAATGACAATTCGGTTGTAGACTTTCAATCACATTTCGCTTGTAGACATTCAATACCGAAGATGAAGGGGAAAATTCGACTACCGTGATGGGGCCCCGCTGCTCACGGCGTTTTTTAATTGGTTCTTATAGTCCTTTGTACTGGTTCAGCAAAACTAATGTGAACGATGAAAACATTTTGAGAAAAAATTACCAAATAAAACCTTCCTTTTTCGCATTTTCCATCGATGTAACGTCTTAATTTATAAGATTTCAGACTAAAATAAAGACACACATTATAAATATTTTTACTTATATGTATAATATGCATCTCATAGAATAATTCAGAAACCAACTTGCTATCTCTGTACTATTGATACCTGTGTAGACAAAAAATCCCTTCCACTTCCCACCACTATGTTGTGTAGGTACACACTGTTTGTAGTGGTGTGGGTTTGATGTTTGCTTCTGTGTCAGTGTTCACACACACAACTACATAACACGTATAAGCGGACAGAGCAACGTGCAGTTTAAATAACAATTATTTCAACAATATATAACAATTGTCGTGCATTCGGTGACCGCCACCGATCGACTAAATGTCTTAAACCAGCGGTTTCCAAACTGGAGGGCGCGCCCCCCTAGGGGGGCGTGTATTGTTCACCAGGGGGCGCTGGTTAATTGCAAATATCGTTGTCGTTTTGATAAAATCATGGTTTTAAGATTATATATTATTTTGAGACTGTAAAAAAATTTTTATGAAAAAAAACAAATAATAATTTGCCATTGGCAGCTAGTTTTCGGAAATTGCTGCTTTTTCGCCGTAAGCAAAGTAACTCGTAAAATTCTTACCTAAAATAAAAACCAAAATTTTTTCCATTAGTAGATGCTTATGGCTTGTACTTGAACGAAAAATTACTGTTTCCGTTCATTACATCTCATTTTACAAGTAGAAAATCAACGAAAAATATGAAAATTTTTACCAAAAATTAAAATATTTTGTTTAAAACACTGTCAAAAGTTGAAATTTCATGTTTTTTAAATCGCTTTGTTCAAGTACAAGCTACAAGCATTTACTAATAGAAAAAATTGCCAAAAGTTGGAATAAATTAGGTTTTTTTTTTGCTAAAAAAAGCCATGTAACCCCTTACCACTGATTTTTCTGCTCGCTGTTGTACGTAATATTTTAACAATAACGGTTCTCAAGCGGTCAGAGTCATGTTAGCGCGTAAGTATCAAATACGTGTCTGATTAACGGTTTTCTCTCAAGTGTCGTATAGACCTGTCGTCCGCCAAGAGTATGAGTTCTTTCAGTAAAAAAAAATCGACGAATTTTTTATAAATTTTTTAAAGACAGGGGGCGGCAGAAGAAAGATTCTTTATAAGGGGGGGGGGGGGGTTAGTGCACAAAGTTTGGAAACCGCTGCCTTAAACGGTATCTGGCACACTCTGACACACTGCTATCCACGGTTTTTTATACATACATACATGCATCTAGATATTTTTATTAAAAAAAATAAAAAATAAAATCCACTTCCAGTAAATTATCAAAGTGACATTGAGTGCGAACATTAATCTTTTCAGTCAAGGCAATTTTTTTTAATATCATAATTGATATTAAGTAAATATGTAATGTTATTATATTACACATACATATTAACATATTAACCGCAATGCAGGAAATAATTACATATACATACATACGAACAGTTCCACAAGCGGCCATATTTGTTTTGGTGTTTATTAACTGATTAAAATATATTACATGTATTAGTAGAATATGTACATGTAGATAAGATATATTTGGTACCGTACTGTATCAATTTATTTAAATTTGTGACGATAAAAATTAATTGCTTTTAATGAGAAGCTTTTAAAACAAGTGGAATTAAGAAATCGATTCAAGGAAATAATATAAATGCATTTATAAAAAAAAAAAAAAAAATAGTTGAAAAACTGTCTCGTAAACGACAAAGTTCAGATTCGGGTTAGGTCTCGACTACACTATCGACTGTTCATCGAGTGAACTTTTTAGCTGTGTCGTGAAAAAACCGTTTGTTATCGACTAATCGAATCGATACTGTAAAACCGTCTAGACCCGGACACTTTTTTTAGCGAATTTCCAGAAAGAATTCTGGAAATTCAGCTATTACAGTAGGTGCCATGACGCGACCTGAGCCCGGGACTATGACAGAAATTTGTTTTGAGGTCCCTAGAAACCGAAAATAATATTCACTAAAATTTATATATATATATATATATATATATATATATATATATATATATATATATATATATATATATATATATATATATATATATATATATATATATATCTGTACTCAAATCGAGGTATTCAAAGCCATTTAGCAGGCAACGGATATGACCATAGAAAGGTATTTTAAAGTGCCTGAAAAGGGCTTTCAAATGAGAACTGTTAAAAGTCTTTTGAACGCAAACTTAGTGATTTGTCATATAAAAACCAGGGACATCTAAATTTTTTTTAAAACATTGATGAGTTAATGAAGCACCATTTCCACCAAAATTAAAATGAAGATATCCCGTCTGAATTTTACTTTAATGTGATGATATCAATGGGAGCATGGTAGTTTGGTCGGTTTGGAATGCATAATTTTTGAAAAAATCACGATTTAAAGAAAATTTTTTTTTTCAAATTTTCTAAAAAAATTGCCTTTTTTTCATAATATTTCAAAAACAATGAAAGATACGTAAAAAATTGTAGGTATCAAAAATGAAAGGCTTTTTTCAACAAAATTTTTTTTTCTGTCAAATAAAAATTGACGGAGATATGACTGTTCAAAAAGCGCGCGGTAGTACAATCACAACCTATTTTAGTCCTTTGACCCTTCGCCGTTTGAAAACGATGGGCTTTACACTACATGTTAATAGGAAAAAATTTGTAGCTCTTTTAATTACCTTTAAAAGGGTTTCTTGTGCAATGCGCTAGCTTAAAAATTGTAGGAGTTATGGTCAAAAAACATAACGCTTTTTTTTTTATTGTATATAAAATATTGAAAATATTGTATATAAAATATGATTGTATGAAAATACATTTTTAATATTATTTTAAACTTGGGAATGGTTTTTAAGGGTTGAAAAGTTTGAACATATGATAGTCATGTTTGAAAGTGTGAAACGATATTAAAATCTTTTCAGTCATACAAAAGTAATTTTTAAAAATGTTTTTTTAATTTAGGGGTTGTTTTTAAGAATTGTAAAGTTTTTTAAGGGTTAAAAAGGAGTAAAACATATCATAATCATGTTGGAGAACGTGAAACAATATTTACTCTGCATTTAAATCACTTTAAGTTATAAAAAGTAATTTTTCATTATTATTTTTAAGTTAGGGGTCGTTTGTGGGGGTTGTAAAGTTTTTTAAGGGTTGAAAAAGGGTTTAACATGCGATAATCATGTTAGAGAGTACTAAAAATTTTCACTCTCTATATTTTAACAAGTTAAAATGGCTAAATCTCAATTTTTTGATAATGGGGTGGTTTTCACCCCTTAAAAATAAAGAGCACCCCACGGGCCAATGTCACCTTTGAAGCTAAGAGTAAGATAAGCCTAATTCCAAATTTTCATGTAAATCGGTTGATAGGCAAGCAAATTGGAGGTAAGGCTCGATTTTCATCTCCATTGACTGTACTAATTGGAAGTCAGGGAATAAGTGGTGGGAGAAGGTGGGGAAAGACTGGGTAGTTAAGCTGTAACAATAAATAAAAACTAGATTTTTTGGGATCAATACTTTTTTTTTTAAATCAGTCTTCCAAATTAAACCAAAAAAAGAACAAATGTTTTAACGTTTTCATAAAATACTAAACTGACGTTGGTCATTGCGCATTAAATTTTCAAAGGTATAATTATTCTTAACACAGTTATTCTTAATCAACAATATTTTTTAATGTCCTGATAAATTTAAGTATTTTTATACCAAAAAAATGTTTATTTTAATTTTTTTCTAAGAGATACAATCAGGAAGTAACTAGAATTTTCTTTTTGATATGAAAATGTGCATGTTGACGTGAAAATAAATAATAATTTATTATTTGAGTGAAAAATATATCTTTCAAATATTTTCATTTGAAAATATTAATACTTCATTTCCAATTATTTAATGTCTTTTTTGCTTTTATCATAACTTACATTTTTTTTTCTTTCTTTTAGGGTTCCGAAAAGATAAATTTTGGAAACATTATAATTTAATCATGTCTGTCTGTCGGTCAGTCGCAACCTTCGCAACCCTCATAATTCCTACATCTTTCGGCTTACGAACATGAAATTTTGTACACACCCGCTAAAATGTAGATTTCAATTAAAAACTACTTAATTATTTCCATTAATAATTTTTCTCAATTTATAGAGAGGCTTTTTCGTACTGCAAAGTGGGAGGACAATTCTTCTCTCACGTACCGTTTCGTGTGTGGTATGGTTTGGAAGGACTCGAAAAAAAAGGGTTTGAAAAGAATATTTCTTCACAGTAACATAAATGAGCTTTATACTAAAATAGATTTTCTTTTCTTTAATCCAAGTTTGAATTACGAGGAAAAATTATTTTTGTCAGAGAAATAAATTGCCATCAGGATGACCTCTAGTCCGGTCCAAGGATTAAACTGACTGAAATTAATAAAATGTAATTTGAATGAATTTGGATTGTTTCTATCACTCAATGTTTAGGACCAAATAAAAATTTTCAATGTCGTTCAAAAAAATATTTTATTTAAAATAGTTTATTCATTCCTCATGCCAAGTTAATATAAAATACAAAAGGCCTCAAAATGATATAATAAATGATAAAGTTTCGATATCTAGTCTTCAAAATTTCTTTTGTTAAACTGAAAATTTTATAATCCCTGTTTAAAATCTGTCTGACAATGAATTATAGGTCAGCAGCCTATCCAGGTACTTAATAAAATTGACTAATAAGTGATAAGCTGATAAGATAAAACTTGTTTTTTTTTTTTTTTTTTTTTTTTTTTTTTTAATTACTTTGTTTTTGTCTAGAAATGTGTTCATAGTCCTAATTGCTTACATAACAAATTTTATTTTTGTCAAATAAATTTTTAATTTAGATTAAAAGTAAGTAAAAAAATTTTTTATCTTAAAACCAGTTAGTTTATGTATAGATTTGCACATTTGAATTTTCAAAAAAAAAAAAAAAATTAAAAGCTAGTTATTTCTGGATTTTTAGTGATAGAAGGAAATAATTGAGAAAAATTATCGAAATATTGATCTTTGATCTGTTATTAACAATATTTTGAAAATATTATCATACATACTATTCACGTATTCGCTATTTGGAATTTAGAAATTAGAGTAAATTTCATTGGTGATAAGAAAATTTTTTAAAATATATTTTCAACTTATTTAAGTTTGTTGGTGCATTAATCTAAAAATTCATGATCTGATTAGTATTTCATGTTAGTAATTCAGTAATGTTAGTAATTCATGTTAGTATCTGATACACAAAAAGTTAAAATTTAAACTAACGTATTGTTTATGATATAAAAATTTTTAGAAACTACTTTTATAACACGCAGTTCTAAAACACAACGCGAAAACTTAATCGAATATATAAATACATTCTGTTAATTATGTAGGTAATTTTTACACTGAATTTTGTAAATATGGTATAACTTAATCCTGGATTTAGTCATTGCCAGGTTGGTAAAAGGGTGTTAAATTTTATGCTTTACTCAAAGTGTTTTATACCGCCGATAACTCATACAGTATACAAAATGATGTAGTTAAACAGCCAAGCGGAATCAATGATTTCATGATGATGAAAACATACTGACTGCTTGCAATTTTAACAGGCACCGAAAAGAGGGCGGAGTAACCGGGGCTGCAGCCTCGGCGTCCAGATTTGAAAAGGAAGCCCGTAATTGTCGGTAGGGGTCCTGGCAAAAAAACAAAATGAGCTTTTCTTCTCGTCACTTATATTTTTAGGAAATATTCTTAAAAAACTCTAGTTTGTTCCCTGGGCCTGTCATTTCTCTCCACAGGCTCGGTTTTTGCTAGACTTGTACAAAAGTAATTCATTTAAAAAAATTTTTTTTGGTAGTCTTGTGTCCAGTACTGTTGTGCTAAATTGTCCATTCCTGGTTCGTAGGTGTACATTATGCAGTGTGTACAAAAAATTCTAGCTGATATAAAACATTTGTAAGTTATTTTGGAAGCTTTGACGTCATCATGAGTGATTTTTCACTTAACTATGATGTAACACCAACTGTCTAATTCATCACAATATGTACTTTTGTTTTACCTACGTAACCAGTTTGTTTGTAGTAATTAAAAAAATCGCTAGAAAAACGAATTTTGATAATTATTATCAAATACAAAATAAATGTTCATAAAAATTGCTGAATATATATTGTATTAAATAATAATATTTGCATATGCTTTGTTTGAAAATTAATAATAAATTAATAATAAAATTGATATGATTCTACAAATATGCGTAAATAAACGTCTATAAATTCCTTTTTAATCAACTTTGAAAATTATTGCACAATATACGATCGCCTGACGACGACTTTGACGTAAAAACAGTTAAAAATGTGATTTTCGTTCACATGGTAGGTAGGTAGCTAACGGAAGTATTTTGTAATCACTTTTGTGAGGTGAAAAACTTTTTGTCCTACAAAATTAAAACATCCACTCAGGTTTCAGATCATCTAATAATCAATTTTTTTTTGTTGGTCTCAACAGTTTTATAAATCGACTTAAAGTTTTGTATAGAAATGGCTGTGGGACGCCCTAATATTTTTCGCGACCCCTACTTTGAGAATCGCCGATTTAGACAGCAACAAAAATAAATGTACATACCGCAAAATGTACATCTTGACAACAACAGAGCCATATTTTATAGGAAGTCATACACAGAGTAGAGAGGTACAGCAACTATCTCTATCATGAAATCTGCAGTGTGCAATTTTGTGTACCTTAAGCAACTTAGTAGTCACTGTCTCAGTGGCAGTCGATGAGTGTAGGTCAATCACAAGACAATGGATGTGATTGTTATGTTGGTTGTGTTGGCATTATTACAATCCCCACACGGAGTCAGATACATGCGTGTGGTGTCATAGCTATGTATGCAACAACTGAGCCACGTGACCACCACCACCATCTTCGTTACTCAAACAAATACACAATATCGCCAAATACAAAGTAAATTAGTAAACCCATGCAGGTATTTAACATATTTTCTATCTCTTACTGGCTACACTGATTCCAGTAGTATAGAGATAGATATGTTGCCTCTATTACTCTATGGGGTCATATGTATAGATGTGGCCCTGTTGTTGCCGAGGTGTGATATAGATCAAATCAACTAAAAATGGTCTGACGTCATTAAACAAATGCTACAAATGAAGCAAATTTAAACGTACCAAGTTTCTGTCTCTTCTCCTCTTTGTTAGTTTTATATTAGAGTAACTATAATAATTTAAAATATGTGTATCTAATTTTTCTTCATTTATTGCATTTGTTTAATGACGTCAGACCAATTTTTATATACATCGATCAGATAAAATTTGGCAAAATAAACTATAATAAGTTAAATTAAGATTATATCATCAATAAGTTGATTTAATTATTCCTTAATTATCGTCCAAAAATTATCAATTTTTGTCTATTTTTCGTTCAAACACGTGACTAAGCTTTTAGAAATGATGAAATTAAAAAAAAAAAGAAACGTGACTCTTGGACTAAAATTAAAGAATATAATTTTTTCAAAATTGTTATTGCTATCATTTTCATATATTATAAACAAAAGCATATCAATTAAATTTTCCTTTTTTTTGCGTGAAAATTTTGAAAATTATTTTTCACACGTCGTTATTAGTGTAATAAGTGGTTACATAAATAAAAACCGCTAAACGTGATGAAACCAAATTTTATAATATCAATGAGCTTATGAATGTTTATATGACGCATTGTGTGTTCTGAATAGCAGTATTGTAGTTAACTGTTTGGATTATGAAACATACATCGGTTGTTTTGAAAAACTGTCGTGATTGTTTTTCTTTTAGCATAAACAGACAGATTTCTGTGTAGAGCAGTGCTTTTCTGTTGAAAAATATTAAATATTTTGTTATGCAATTAAAAATATTAGATACCCGTCTTGTTATTATATAGATCAGTGATTCTCAAAATTGTAGGTCTTAAGTACAAAGGGGGGAGGGGGTGGTCGCGTACCAAAAGGTTTGAGAACCACTAATATATGTAGAATTGATATATCGCAGTGATATTTCATCTTTTGTACTATGCGAATTTCTTTTCTATTACCTATGTAATTTATTCGGCATATGTATTCTTACATGAATGAGATTCTTAGGTCAAAATGACCAAATAAATTTTACGTTTCTGACATTAAAATTAGTATTTGGCGATTGGTAAGACGATTGGTGGCTTTTACAGATGTTTTTTTCTAAAAATGATTTTTTCTTTCTTCTTTTACTTTTTCTGTTCTCTATTGCAAGTTTGGTCTTCAGATGTTTTGTTGTTTCACATTTCCGTTTTCGTATATCAGTTTTAGTGATGTACGTATTTCCTTTTTTGCAACCAACGAGTCGCTATATTTGACATTGTTTGATTTGATTGGTTTTGATCCAAACTAAAAGGCTTTTAGTTTCTTTTGTTTATGAAAAAATTTTTTTAAAATTTTTCATTTTTTATTTTTACTGATTTTTATATTCTTGTCTTGATAATGGTGTTTTGAGACACCGAAACCGGTCGACATGTTGAAGATTGATTAAAAAATTCTGTTTGGTTTTTTGCTGGTCTTAATATTGAGGTTTATCGCCAAATAAAGTCAAATAATGAAATTACAAGATTAAAATTAGTTTTTAGACATTTCCAAAGATATGGTATATATGTTGAAATCATTAAATTCGGTTTTTTGTTTAGCAATTTCCGAACGAAAATTGAGTTATTACAGCAGGTGACATGGTGAGACTTAAGACGGGCAAAATTTATCAAAATTTAAAAATTCTTAATGTTTATTTTACACCATGGCAAAGAGCGGAAAAAATCACATAAGGTACCAAGGTTTTTGAACCATTATTCGATGTAGGCGAGTTTTAAGAAAAAGTAATTAAAGTGTGGAAGTATCAATTAGTATATTTTGAATTATTACACAAATAATGAATAAAAACTATAATACAATTTTTTATTCAAGTTAAAAACTAAAAGTTTGTTGGGGTATTGGCGATGTCATATAGAACTAGGCCCGACAACAGGTTGGAGGAGCCGAAATTGTAACTTCGGGGCCCGGAAAGAGGAGGCCTGTAGCGGTCGATAGAGGCCTGGGAAGTAGTAAAAGGAGCGTTTTTTCTGCTCGTCACTTATTTTTTTAAGAAATGTGCTTTGATCCTAGGGCTCGCCATTTCCCTCCACGGTCCTGTATGGAACATCTTTAAGACTAATTTTAAAAAAAGCTATTGTTTGTCACTTATTTTTAGTGCCTTTGGTACTTTCACGCTTCAATTTTTTAACCGGAATTTCGCTATATTATGCAGGATGCTGCAAGAGTAGTATTTTAAATTTATATAGTTATACAAAAATAAAATTTAATTAGGGTAAAAGCCCCTATACCCGATTTGATATTTTATATATCAATGAGGTTATTCCTGAAAAAAAACTCATAAACATTAAAACTGTTCGAGTATTGAACCCGTTCGGGTGTAGGGGCTTTTACGTTATATCTTTTTTGCACGATCGTGTATTTTCATACATTTACCGATGCTGTTGACAATGCTGGTAAGTTACATTTCCCGAACGTTTGCTTATATCCATGGAAACCAAAAAATAACAGTGCGGTAAGTGAAATCGATGCGTGGTAAGTGAATAGGAGTGTGGTAAGTGAAATTAGCTCAAAAATGATTGTAATTATTTATTTATATTGAATTTAAAAGTACAGTTTGAACAATTAGGAAAATAAATTGATTAATATAAAAATTTTCACTAGTTTGCACATTATTATTATTATTGTTGGCATTAATTTTCTTATTTTATTGACATTTCAAAAGGTCGTTCAATCATTTAAATTTTCTGTGGTTTTCATAATCTTCCTTCCATTTTACGAGAATAAATTTGCAGCCAAAAATAAAATGTTTCATCAATTCCATTATTCTCACTAATATTATAGTTTAATAAACTATTTTCCTCAATTTTTTTTAATAGATATCAAAAAAATATTCACCCCAATGAAATATTGACACTTAATTTTTTATTTACAAATATACTTGTCAATTGTCATTACAAAGATTCGTATTAGTTGCTACAAATATTTATAATATTTATTCATGGCATTCCATGTCATAACATAGAAATATAAATTTCACCTATATTATCCAAATTTTATTTTTTATTTAATATATTTTTATTCTTTAATTATTTTACATCGATCGTGCAAAAAATATTATACAATACACGATGCGTTAAGTGCATTTACTGATCTCGAAAATTGCAAAAACTCGACCCTACGGGTCTCGTTTTCGCAACATTTTCTCAATCAGTAACAGCAATTTACCGAACTTATATTGTAATATACTATGTTGGTGAAATTTAGGTAATTTGATGGGAAAATTTTTATTTTTATTGTACAGTCCGTGTAGAACTGTAGGAAATGTGACTTATTTTTGACATGTGATATTTCTGTTAAACTATATCTCTATTTTCAGTTAGAAAATTTATAAAATTGAACACCACGGTTATATGTAAATATAATTTGTTCACCAAAACGATGGATTTTAAGTAAACAAACACATTTTTTTCTTGTTGTTCCTCTTATTTAAAAATTTTTCAACAAATACTTTGACATTCACAATTTTTGCTCAGCGACCAACACTTTGAGAACCCCTGCTCTAGTAAGTAGCCGGTCTTTATAAAATAAAACACAAAATTCTTTAGTGGGTGGTATTTATGTATTTACTTACATATTTTGATCACAATTGCTGGCAACACATTTCCTAATTAGATTAATGTTGTTACATGATGAATGAATGGTTCATTAACACTATAATATTCATTCGGCAAATTTGATTATGCTATATTATATAATTAAAAAATTTGACTAACAATGATGAGAATAATATTAAATTAGAAGAAAACTTTTCATTTCTTACTGGCCAATTATCAAGTCCTACGACTGGCTGGAAGAGGATGCCAGTAGTTGTCACTAGG
This sequence comes from Brachynemurus nebulosus, assembly GCA_035578155.1. NCBI lineage: Eukaryota > Metazoa > Arthropoda > Insecta > Neuroptera > Myrmeleontidae > Brachynemurus > Brachynemurus nebulosus. The sequence goes on from JAPWDM010000009.1 coordinate 19,280,978, forward strand.
GGGCTCGAGAAAAATCAAAAGGAGCTTTTTTTGCTCCTCACTTTATTTTGGGGGACTCGTCACGGCCCTGCCAGTTATCCATCAAGCACATAAGACTTCAGTAAACCTATTATAGGGGAGATCCTTGTACCTCAGGACAAGCCCATAATTTGAGAACCAATGTATTGTAAAATGATTACTACTGACATTTAATGAGTATTTGACACAAATACTTAAAACACACGCAGTGAAGTCGGCTATTTTGACTCGTTTCTTCTATGTGTAAGGTTTTGAAATTTTTGCCGTGTTTTTTCTTTTTTTTTTTTTTTTTTTGGTAATCCATATAAATCATCATTTTACTCGAAGTATTTTGAGGTGAGTAAATGATTAAACATACAAATAGTTATTGTATGTATACATTCATAACTATTTATTTTGACGTATATCACTGGATTTCCCTAATTAAAAAATATAACCACACTTTATTGTATTCAACTGAAATTTGTACCTTGGGACAGCAAATTTTTTGTACCTTGGGACGATCTCAAGGTACAAGGCATTGCTTTTTTTACAGAGGTTTATAGGTAAGTTTGTTTTCAATTGTCTTTATCTATCCAGATGCCGTGAAGTAAGAACAAAGTCACCCGGCCAAAGCCCAATGAAGAAAACGTCAAAAATGCCATTACAATGGTCATTTTTTTCTATAATGAAAATGATTGCAAGTAAAATCAAACAATTTTTATTACTCTTAAAAAATAGAATATATATTTTACTTTCAGGGCTTAAAATAGCTTGCATAGTTTGTTCCAAGGTACAACCATTGGTGTCCCAAAGTACAAGCTGTGATTGTACCTTGGGACAAATATCCTCGATTTTTCAATTCAAGTTTTCGCAAAAATGAAACACAATATCGTGATATATTGTATCATAATATTAAGATGTTATTGTGTGCTTAGAGAATTTTCAATATTCGAAGTCATACATTAATTTTTACTCAAGTTATGAAGTTTTAAACGTAAGTGTCCCCAGGTACAGGGGTCTCCCCTATCTGCCTACTTTTGTAGTTCTCATTTAGATAGTCATACAGTTTATTTTCTTTCGACTTGAGGGACACGAAAAAAATGATGAAAATCAGCTGAAACTAACAAAACTGAAAAGATTTTAAAATACAAACAAAATTTGTGAATGTGCTAAAGACTATAGGATCGAAGTGAAAATTTCTATGGCGACATCCTAACGTATTTAAAGTAACATAAATATGTATATTTTACGGATAGGACTATATTGTAAAAGTTACAGTTATGGAAGAACGTGCGAAGACAATAAATTATTTTCAAACCGAGCTCAAAATTAAATGCCATAAGGTTTGAAACAGAGTCCATACAAAGTCAAAGTATGACTCAATCTAATAATTCTACTGAAATATCCTTAAATATTTTTTTGGCAATTTTAAGGATTATTTATTTATTGTCTATTTACCATAAAATAATTTATGTCACGAGGTTGGCCGAGACAAATATTTGATATCAAATAAATGCATATATTATTAAACATACTGAATATTTCAGTTTCCAGTGTCTTAACTTTGGCCGGAAATCGCGAAAAATAACAACAGAAATGGTATTTTTTAGTTATTTTTTGCGATTACCGCAAAATTAATGGGTTATGACAACAATCTAATACAGGATTCCTGCATGATCAGCGGCCTAATAAAATACATAGAGAATATGCATTGGGATTAGAGATGAGTTAAACGGTTATTTTCTAATAACTATTATTGCAATAACAGTTACTGAAAAATAACTGTTATTTATAACAGTTATTATAATAACTGGTATGGTATTTTGATATTTTAACATATTGTAAGATATTCGATATGCGTATAAACGGTTCTGTTAGTGAAATATGCACAGATCTATAATACTAACGGGTACTAAATAATCTGCAATATCTGTTCGAATACTTGTCTATACAAGGATTTAGGCTTTATATACACAATTTTAACAATTTTATGGATACAAAATTACAAGTACAAATAGATAACTGTACAATAGACAATAGTTCATTTTTAAGGGTTTTTTAAATGTACTACAATAGAAAATGTGTAACTTGCCTGGGGCGTTATTATTTTGAAATTCTCCGTAGGTGGTTAAAATAAATTACTGTGATCCTTGCTTTCGAATATATTAATATTGACCTATGTTATCGATATTTCCAAAGGAGTTATTTAAGTAACCAGTTACTGGGTATTCCAGTTATTGACGATAACTGTTATCTTTCTATACTAGTGACAAAATAACAGTTATCGATATATCGATCATCTCTAATTGGGATTCCCAGGTTAATGACTTTTTTGTGTGTGGTAGTGTTATATCCTTTCCTCTTCTGAAATAATTTAGTTTTTCAATTTAATTCAAAATAACACGTTGGTGGACTTAATAAAAAAAAAATTGGAATATTTTACAACGAAAAAGTCGCCATATTAGTCGCCTAGTGTAATTTTCACAACGTTTACCCATTTTTTTATCTCAGAATTCATCTATGTACGTACATATTTTCCCAACTTTCTCTCCACATATACTTAATCTAAACATTTTTTCGTAATCTCCGCAAAAAATATCACTTTGTTTGAATATATTTTAATTTACGAGCGAATTTTAATAGTGTTTTATGGCGAATGAAATACAAAAAAATGGTAAATGTGTGGCTGTAAATTATCTTTCACAAAAAAAAAAACTTTGTTATAACATGGCTATGCTATGATGATGAAAAATTAAAAATTCTACTTTTTTTATCTTTTAGTATATATATGTTATAATAATGAATAGCTTCCGACTTTCATATCATAACTTACATAATAAAAAAAATTCATTCTTGCAGTCATATAGTAAGCTCTGCTCGCGGCTCGCACTGCTGCAAAGTGAGTTTGGTTGATTGTGTGTGTAGTGTGTGTATGTTTATTTTAACTTTTATTTATATCTGAGAATGTTCAAATACCTACTTTTTTTTCAATGTTTTTTATCAAAAACGTTATAAATTTTCATAAAAATATACATAAATTTATACTTAAATACGAAAATATTATACTTTTTAAATATTTAGTTGATACAAAGCTGGCAATCGCTTACAGTGAATCCCCAAAATTCATTTTTAATGAATGTTCGGTATACTTTAGTAATACCTCGATTCTAGAGGCGATTATCTCTAACATTATACGATGTAAAGATTTGAAATTCAATGCAAATATAGATTTTGATTCTGGAGGAACTTAAGGGGAGGTTTACTCGAAAGTCCTTAAAAATTATGTATTTTTCTAGAATTTTTTTCTCAAGAACGGAAGTAAATATCAATTTCAAATTTTGTGCACATATTTATTAAGTATTAAAACTACACAAAAAAAAATTTTCAAGGAAAATATAAAAAAGTGTCCATTTTATAGATAGTGCAGTGTGACGATCCGAAAATCCAATGCCTTGTTGGTGGACATCCTAGCGCCGGTAATAAACCACCGAAATCCAAAAACAAAAAAGATTTATAAAATATATGAAGAGTACCGGCACCTCTACCTATAATATCAACAGTGATGTACAAATATCAATAAATTGCTGAAAGAAAAATAAAATGGCGGATGTTTGAACTTTTGATTACGATTTTTGTCTTATTTTTCGCTCTTTAAAGTAAATTTAAAAATAAAAAAAATATTGAAAGTGTATCGAACTTAGGTAGAGGTGCCGAAGAATTGAATTATCTTTAAAATAGAAAGTTAAAAAAAAAGGATCCATCGAATGGTTTTTGAGTTATCGTGTCCACCAGTTCCAAAAATGTAGTTCCGAGATATTATAAAAAATATATAAAGAAACGTATTTTCAAAATTTTATATTTAATACTCATTATTGCGTGAACTACGTTTTTTGAATTTTTCTTTTTTATAGAAAGCTAGATTCGATTAATGTGTAAGAATCTTGTTTTTAAATTACTTTCAGCAAAATCACTTTGGGAACATATTCTACACATAATTAGCTACCAATTTCTGCAAAAAAAATCGATTTTTTTTTTAACGTCTCTCAAGTAAACCTCCCCTTAAGAGAACTGTACAGGAAGAGCTGACACCTGCAGAGGCTCTTCGTTATCAAAAAAATGCCGGATATTGGTGCCCACGATTGTGGCCGCAGTTTTCATCTGGAAAAAATCAAACAAATTATTAATCTGTGGGTAAGCCGTGAGTATCTATGAGAGCTTTTTTTTGAAATTTGAAAAAATGGCGGCGGTTTGAGTAAAAAGTACAAAATTTTTTATAGTTTTCCGTGTGGAAAAATAGGAAGCTTTCAAAAAAAAAGCTGCCATAGGTACATAGCGGCTTACCTGCCGATTATAATCTATTTGATTTTTTTTTTCAAATGAAAGCTGCAGCGGCAATCATGGGCACCAATATCCGCTCTTTTATAAAGACACTTTTTCAAAAAATTATAATAATTACAAAAAAATAAATAAATAAAAATGAATAAAAAGAAATATTTTTGTATTGTTAAATAGTGGTATTAATCGTAAAAAAAATTCATCCCTATTCTCTGTTCCTATCCAACCGACAAAAATCGCGAAAATTGATTATTTTTCGGCCGATCACGAGACAAAAATTTATAATATTTTATAAATGTGATAGTGCATTTTAATAGAATATATAACTTTAGTATAAATATAAAAGGCCGAATACAGTTTTTTTTTTATATCGATGAGTAAACGGAAAAACGTATGTCGATTTTTTCCCAATTTTAAATTTTTGGTTTTAGCAGCTTTACAATAATGTAGGATATCAACCCATAAAATCTACTAACAAGCAATGTTCATATTTATAGGGTAAGTGCTGGAGAGATGCCGCGTCGGGAAAGATGCCGCAGTAGCCATAGTTCGTCCGTTGGTTGAGAGATAGCGCTATTAATGGATTATATGTTTAAAATAAGTTACTTATTTAATCTGTATATGGTAACATTTATGATTAGTCCATCAGTTTAGTAATTATCCAACTTTTTATTATTGAAAAGTAAATTTTTTAACGTAATATTTTATCAAGCATTTAATTCATTAGAATTTAAGAATGTATATTTCATTGTTTTAATGAAAATGAGTTTTGTTATTCATTTAGTTATATTTTAAAAGTACTGTATACAATTTTAGGTTAGAATTCCGCACTATGCTTGCTATAGCAACATGCGGCATCTATCCCAACAAAAAGGAGAGATGCCGCATTTAAAGTTGGTATAGATGCCGCATCATATTACTAGTTAAAAACATAAACTTACACCTTATCATGCAATTTTTTCTTTTTTTGGGCTCTAAATTATGCCACGTAAATATAAAAGATCCATTATTTGGATCAGGAAGAGCTCTCATATTAGTGAAGATAACGAAAATAATGATGATTGCGAGTATATTGACTGTTTTGAAAAGTACTCAGAAACAAAAAAAAAGTTGACTGGTTAAGATGTATAAAGTGCCAAAAATGGTTACATATGGCATGCATCATGTATGGAGATGTGTGTAAAATACAAAATTTTTAATATGAACTATGCGGCGTCTCGCCTTCTTTGATGCGGCATCTCTTCCATAAGTGTGGGAGAGACTCCGCTGTGCAGGCTCTACAAAAATGTTAATTTTGAATCCTTTATGACTCAAAATTTAAAATTATTTATAAATAACTTTAAAGAATAATGTTTACATTTATTGTGTACCAAATTTCAAATCAATTAAATGCATACTTTAAGAATTATCAAGTGTTTTAAAAATGTGGGGCATCTCTCCCGCATTCACCCTAGCTTTTAAAAACATGTTAACTGTGTGTAAGAATCAAATCAGTATCATTAACAATGGAAACGTTTTTTTCTTTCCTGTAAAATTCAAAAACAAACTGTACTTGCGAGGTTTTTGCACGATATGCGATAATTTTTTTTTAGAATATAAGAAAATTGGGAGTTTACTGTACACATGTATGCCTAACCAAGTACCTACACATATATTTTGAGATATTCTTATTTAATATGCCACACTGTATGTTTTGTGTTGTCCTCAACCTTACTTCCCCCCCACCACCCGCTTTTCATTATACACTACTTTAAAGTTAACTAATTTTCCGCACTTCTTTCACTCCTGTGAGACTAATTTTAATCTACGATTTCTCTGTCTATATCATACTGTACAGGATGTACAAAGCTAATCGGCAACATAAAATGAACAGATAGTTAGACACTCGAATAAGGTGAATTCGTTTAATTTGAAACATTTTGTATTGACAAACTTTTGTAATCAGCCGTTACAATGGACTGAAAGTAAAACAATATGTTATTTTTATTCATGTTATACATTTAATTTAGATATCCATCTTTGATTTAACCTTTACTGAACCAAATTTCAATAATTCGTTGTTTTTTTTTTACAATTATAATAAAAGCCCCTGTACTTGAACGCGATTCAATACTCGAACAGTTTTGATATTTTATATACTAATGAAAGAAACCGATTAATATCAAAATTGTTCGAGTATTAAATTGCGTTCGAGTATAGGAGCTTTTACGTTACTTAACAACCAAAATTGTGATTTTTTTAGTAATTTTGCATCTGTATTTATACATATTGGTAAATCAGTAGTAACTTGTTCAGTTAAAATTAGTAATAGTATTGAAAGTCGTGTTTAAAATTTAAAAAATGTTATTGTATATATTGGATCAAATTAAGAGTAGTTTTTGTTGAATTGGAAAAAATTAACAGTTACAAATTTTGTTTCATAGATATAAATATTTCTTCAATTTTTATTATGTAATAAAAATAAATAAATTTTTTACAAATGGACTCATATTATAAACCCACGGGAGTTAGAAGTATTTTTTTTACATGCGTACATACTATACCTAGTACATTTAATTATTGTCAGTATTAGTGATATCGGATAATTAATCGTTTAATCGGTTTAGTCGGCTAATTTTGCTACCATTTAATCATTTTTTAATCGACCGTTTTACCATCGACTAATTGGCTAAAATGATTAATTTTTTTTTAATGACTAAAAACCACTAACTTAATAATTTTTCTGTATTATTTATTGGATTTCAAAAAATGAAAAATAAAAAAAAAAACCTATTTGTATGATTTTTCACTTTTATGTGATTAACAGATTGTGATTATGTCATATCTTTCTTTTTCTTAAAGAAAAACTAAAAGTTAATACATAATTAATTTCAAAAGAACATATCATAGTTACATAGGTTACTCTATTCATGAATTCAACTAAAAATTTAGTCGATTAATGGACTATTCTATGCTCGATATTTTCTTCTAATGACTAATTTTGTCGGAACAACAACTTTAGTCGATTAATCGACTAACTGCACCTCGACTCGACATCACTAGCCAGTATTAAATTTTCAACATTTGTTTAAAAATCATAACTAAAGCGAGGAATTGTAGTGTAGTATAAATCATTATGTCAAAAAATTGAATCCTTTTCCAGGAGCGTAAAAACAAGTATGAGGGGTTAAAAAATGAAAATAAACTGTAATTTAAAAACTATAGTCATTTACAAATTTTAATTGTTATTATGTAAATGAAAAGGAAAATGATACTTTCAGTGAAGTGTAGCACACCTTTTAACATTTATTAATTTTCAACAAAACAGTAGTCAATACTGGCTAGATGCCTAGATGTTAGTTGCAACTAATATTTAAAAACCAATAACCAAAATACTTTTTTGCAACTAATGACTGAAAAATTCAACTACTAGTATTAACTAATAAGTAATTTAGCTTTTAGTTGTAGTTGTTAGTTACAGGACCGGATTAACCCTGAATGTCGCCCTAGGCACCATGAAAAATGCCGCCCCCACCTTTTGCTTGAAAAGAAGAAAATCTTAATTTTTCCTACTTTTTCCAACTTTCTCTTAAAATTATCGCAAAAAAGGCAGGAAAATATTATCTCCGAAACCAGTGGGTTTCGGTAGGCGAGTACATTTTTAAAAGAAGGGCGTACTCTTCAAAGTGGGTGTACTCTTTCGAAACCTACTGGTATTATACAGATTGAATTTCGTAGCGAATATTCAATTACATAATTATCTCGAAATTCCAAGAATTTATTCCGAAATATGTTTGGATATCTAATATAAGATATCTAAGCTTCCATTTAATACCCTAATTAAGTTTTAAAATTCCATATTTATTAAATTAAATGAACTGATACGCCCCTAGCACCAAGAATTCGGAAGAAATAAAAAACAAAAAGAGGAGAATCTACTATTTAGGACTCGATCAGGAAACGATGTCTTAAATATTAATTTTTATAAATTTCTACTATTGTAGTATATACCAAATATATACTAAAAATATTCACAATTGTTTGGAAAAGATTGTTATCTTTTTTAGATGCATTGTATTTAATTTAGAGGAAAAGAATTAAGAGATGTGTTATTTTCTTCTAATCCATTAAAATGACCAAAAAAGAGAAAGATAACTACAATGCTATAATAATGTATACGCCCTTTGGATAGGTCTAGCCCGCCTAGCATTACCTATTTTATCAGTTATTGGTTATGACTATTATATTAATTCAAAAACAAAGAATCACGTGTTTGGATAGGGGAAAAAATAATGGTCGTATTTTGTATAACAGCTGGTAATCAGACAAAATTAGGTTATATTTTCATCCTAAAATGGAAAAGTCTTATTTTAAATTAATTAATTTTTCTTGTATAAATATCCATGGAAGTTCCTTAAATAACAAAAATAATGAAGTTCTAATTTCTAGTTATTGTCCTTTATCATTATGTGTCTTTTTTTCATTATTTACGTATATCTATAATTTATTATTTTTCTGTTATAGGTTATATTTAATTACAATAATTTTATTAATATATTATATACACTAGTTTTATAAGATCGTAGGGTAAAATTTATTTTTAAACGAGTGAACTAAACCTTCTAAAAGTGAACTAAAATTTTTACAATATTTGGTACTTCCAATGACACATCTACAATAGTTAGTACTTATATCGGGCATATCGTATCAACATTAAAATTCTGTAGCCCTAGAAAGAAGGATATTTCTCATTCAACGTATAAGTAGGCTGTAATGCGAGATTAAAAGTTATAAATATATGGGTACGTACTTTGATTACCACTAAATTAGTCTGTTTAGCCAGAAAGTCTATTTTTTCAACAAGTTTTAAGCATGTTTATAAATGAACTGACTGTTCGGAACAATATTATCGCAGTTTCAAAATTAAAAGTGGTACTTTGCGAAGTAAAATATTTGTTTATTATTTACATAATTATATGATATTTATTTCTGAATCTCATCACACTTTATTCTAGCTTTGGACTGGCAAAATGTGACAGATTAAGGACTGGATAAAAAAAAGAAATCTTCGAGGGGCATTAGCACTTTTGCTACGGGGCTTACTACAGAAGATGTTCAGGAATATAAATTATGTTTGCAGTTGACTTTACTTGAAATGATATCTCCGAAAATACAAAAATAACTAAATTTCCGATCCGAAAATTTGCTAAAATGGATATTCAGATGAGAGATGCTTTGCCCCCGAGAGGCAATTTCAAAGTTTGTTCCAGTTGTATGTGGCGCTATATATGAAAGTCTAGGCCATAATATCAAAGTAATTTAAGTTTTTAAATAAACAAAAAAGCAATTTTTTTATTGAATTTTTATTTAAATGTTAAAATCTCTTTGCAGATAATATCTAAGATTTTGAGATTCTTCATTGGTAAATTCGTCCGTAGGATCGTAGTTTAGCGGGGGGGAAAATTTAAATGAGAGTACAAAAATGGATTATCAAGGATATTTTCTACTCGATTTTATGATTAGATTGCATATTTTCTCAAGTATGTTGCCGTATTCAGGGAACTTGCAATTTTCATTATAGTCTGGTTCCTAGATGGTCCCTTATGAATTTAATCGAAATCAGAGTAACGATAGGTACGCCGCTACCATATCATTCCATTAGTATACTAAATTGCACTAGGTGGCATAACTTCGGAACCATTAAATTCTTTTCTATGAAATTTTCAGAAATTATCAAGTTTGGTTCCTATAGATGGTTCCATATGAATTTAATCGAAATCGGAGTAACGGTAGCTATGCCACTACCATGAAATCCCATTAAATGTCAACATCTTATTTACTGTTAGTCTCATTACTAAAAAACGGACTAATCTCTGATGGACGTCATCTTATTGAAACCTTTTTATTAATTGTCAGTTAATTTTTTTGAAAATTTTCAGCCCATTAATTATTTTTATTTTTTTTTGTGTATTAACAACTATAAATTAATAAAAATTAATATTACTTATAATTTAAGCTGTTTTGAGTTTCACTGTTATTTTTGACCTTGTTTAATAAGTTATCCATAGTTTTAAAAATCCATTTTCAAAATCCCCAAAGATGGTAGTAAATAAAGTTGCATGTGATAAACGGAATAAAAAGAGTAAATAATCTTTTATTTTAAATTTTTATTATTTAAAATTTACGGTAGAACCATTACAAACAATAGTACATGTTTATTAATTGAACTTCTACGAAACGTACATAGGATTCTTTTAAATTTCACAAAATATGTACGACTTTTTGAAAAAAGTGTCACGAAACCGCTTCAGGCATTTTCCTGTTAATATATGTTCATATATCGTGATTTTTAGGAATTTATTGCAGCTTTAATTCTCTTCTCCAAGACTGCAGACGAATTCTTACAAAACATTTATTCCGGTTTTTGGAATTTTTTTCTTTGTGTTTACGTTCAAATAAATGTTTTTCAGATAAAGTTCTAGTTCTTTTTTAAATATGTTCGGATTGTGTCAAAATATAGTTATCCTACAATACACTAAATAGTATTGTATTTCGAATCTTTCTCTAAAAAAGTAAAAAAATATTTACTAAATTTACCAGATGAAAATTCTATATAAAATTTTTTTACATACTTTGAAATTTTTTCGGAAAGTAAGGTTTTGGTTACCTAATTTTTATGCTTCTTTACTATTAAGTTTTGAAAAAAATTATTTTGATATTTTTTTTTGGTTATTTTGGTTATGTTGTTATAATCATGTTTATAATACCATAGAACACTAGAAGCCAACTAATATAAAAAAAATGTAATTGGCTTGGAGTCATTTGGATATGTGTCACAGCTTAAGGCATTAGTCAGTCCGTGTCCGTCGTCGAACCCACAGTGCATTATATGTACATTGTTGCCATTGTTGGTTGAACACGTTGAACAGCTCTCTTTGGTAATACGTGTATTGCGGTAGTGTGCGTAAATACGCACACTACTAAAAAACACCAAACTAATACACTGCAAACAGTGATGGTTGTGCCGTGATGTTGGGACATGTTTGCATATCCAGATTGGCTATATAGTTAAGCGGGTTCTACACGATGCTACGAACGTTCCTTCCAACGTTCGATCGAACGTTTGATGTAATTAAGTTTGATAGTTGGTGCGACGAATGTATCTGCTACACGGTGAATCGAATGTTTGATCCAATACGAATGATGATGTGTTGGTACTCAGTGGACGACGCTGTTATCTGTCTGATGGTGACTACATGCCTTAAGCTGTGACTGGTGTCAAATGACTCCGAGCGAATTACACTTTTTTTATGTTAGTTGGCTTCTAGTGTTCTATGCATTAGAATAGGCCGCTATATAGAACTAATCTACTATTTTTAATTTTTATTTCAACCGCTAGATGACACAAGGTGAAAATTCTAATGATAGTTCTTATCACTTGTCACTATCACTATCACACCCAATTGTGCACAGGCCTTAACGTTCGTGATGACTATTTTGTCACTAAGTGGAAAAAATCACGAATTTTGATGTAAAAAAATACCTACATATTTATATGTATGACCACTTACGTTAAAGTTCCATTCAACATCACTAGATGGCATACTACGTGTCCAATTTTCTACTAAGCAGTATTATCTATTAATAAATATTTCAATATTAAATTAAGATTTATTTGAAATTATTTCCATAAATTTACTGCTGTTGGTTTTTAATTACATTTAAACATGTTATTACATCACACTGCGTATGATACGCATGACGTCATCAAGATGTCTATCAACGCTGTTTTTATATCGTAGCAATGTAAGTCTCTGATTTGAGACACAACGTCAATAAATGTCATGAAAAAAGAAAATACATCAATAACGCTTTCCTTGACCCATTATTAGTCTAAAGCCGCTGCTACACGATGCTACGAACACCTTCCAACATTCGACGTTGGATGGTTCATAGCATCGTGTAGCCGTTGTCGAACCTACGAGTGTCCAATGTCGAGCGTCAAACGTTCGCATTTGGTCGTGTCCCGTTCGATGTCGGTATTCTTGCACCGAGTCAAAGGGATGCTTCGAACGTTTGAAGGTAAATATTGGTTGCGTTGGTTGGTTCGACTCAGCAGCTGCACGACTCGTTCATGTGAAGAGAGACAACATCAGTGTATAACATTATGCTAGCCATACACGAAGCAACATGTTGCTCAAGTTCGTTGCTTAATCATGTTGCCTGTTTCTCCCCACATGCTTCAACTGTTCAGGAAACACGTTGTGCAATCTTGTTCTTTATTTAGTTTAATAACAACTGATAAAATGGATGCTGTGCTACCACTATTCATAATTTCTGAAGTTTGTGATTTAGACGATGAAGAAGTTATTGAGAAAAAAAAAGAGTTTGGATGAAAGAATGGCTCAAAGAAAAAGAAGATATGTCCAACGTAAAATTACTAAAAAAAATAAGAGAAACAGAGCCACACGATTTCAGAAACTATATGAGAATGGATGAAGAATCGTTTAATTTTCTTCTAGATAAAGCCATTTATAACAAAACAAAATACTATAATGCGAGATGCAATTCCACCGGATAGACGTTTGGCCATTACTTTACGCTTTTTGGCTACCGGAAGTTCATTTGAAGACTTGAAATTTTCTAATGTTGTATCAGCTCAGTCTATTGGAAAAATTGTAATTGAAACTTCAGAAGCTATCGCTCATGTTTTAAAAGATTATATTAAGGTAATGATTTTAACTGAGATAATGATAGAAAAAGATTGAAAATAAAATGTTCTAAATTTTCCAGCTCCCTGAAACCGATATACAATGGAAGGAGGAAGCAAGGAAATTCCAGTGCAAAAGTGGTTTTCCACATTGTTTAGGAGCCATTGATGGGAAACATGTTCAAATTGTGAAACCAAAAAACTCAGGATCTTTCTACTTTAATTACAAAAAAAACGTTTAGTATTGTTCTAATGGCAGTGGTAAATTCAAGATCTGAATTCTTAATGGTAGACATCGGAACTAACGGTAAAGTGTCCGATGGTGGCGTATTCGCTAAAACCAAGTTTAACAGAAAACTTATAAACAATCAACTTAGAATTCCGGAGCCAGAGGAAATTTTGCCTGGGCAGGAAAAATTGCCATACATTTTTGTCGCAGATGATGCATTTCCTTTGAGAACGGATTTAATGAAGCCTTTCAAACATGCCAATTTAACAAACGAACAAGAAGTGTTTAACAATAAACTTAGTTCTGCTAGAGTTAAAGTGGAGCACGCGTTTGGAATATTGGCAGCACGATTCCGCATACTCCTGACTACAATTAATTTGTGCCCTGAAAAAGTAACTAAAGTAATTCTGGCTTGTTGCTTTTTACATAATTATTTACTGAAAAAAAGAGGAAACGAATACAGCCAAATAGATTCCACTCAAAACACCGAAAATTTATTGGCAATGCAATCATCTTCATCAAGAAATGCTTCTAATGACGCTAAAATCATTAGAAATAAATTTTGTGATTTATTAAATACGTTATCTTTGTAACTTTGCGTTTTTAATAAAAAAATTGCAATTAATATTTTCAAACCTTTATTTATTTCTGATTTTTATCATATACATATTAATTAAAAAAAGTTATTAATAAAAAAATACAAAAATAATTGACACAGATGATTTAAATTTTGTCAAAAATGGGGATCGGCTTACATATTTTTTTATAAAGCCGACGGTATTTAATTTAAAGGGTTAAATAATAAATTATATTCTTAAAAAAATGGTAATCATGCAAAAGCACGCCTGTACCTATTTTTGGCTATAAAAAATAAACCAGTTTTCCGATTTCATCATCCTTATCCGAATTTTATCATTGTTCGAAAAATCTTTTGGATCATTCGTTTTTACCTATAGTCCAAAATAAGTGGAGCTATACTGCATAATTATCAAAATTACTTTTATGTTAAATATTGACCCTCCGATAAAAGATCTTGAACATTATAAGATAGATTTTGTCGTACATTTGCTACGATATTCTTCGATTCAATAAAATTGTCAGAGGCAATTACAAAAGCTTGACCTTCGTGCTGAGAAGGGATAATAAATGCAGGAGAAGTTGAAAATGGAGTGGATGATCTGGATATCGTCGTCGGACTTTCAGAAACAGGTGATGGCGATGATGATGGTAATACACAATTAAACGAGAGTTTATTCAATTGTCCCAACACCAGGATTTCTTCAATTGCTTTTTTAGCATATATCTGTTGTTCCTCTGAAAGTTTACGGAATGAACGTACCCATGATTCACCGTAGACAGCTGCATCATCTTTATCGTTTTTCTTTTCTACATAGTTCAAATGATCCACTGCTTTTCGAAGGAACTCCCTTTTTTCATTATTTCCTAATTTTCCCGTTTTAAGTCTTTTGCTCGGTTGTTGAGGTGTCTAAAAAATAAAATATTATGTCAAAAAAAAATCACAATATTTAATTTTCATCTTACTTCATCTTCTTCATTTTGAAGTTCTTCTTCTTCCAAATCATCTACAGTAGTCTTTCCCTCAACCTGTATTTCCTGATCTTTTAAAAAATTCAATGCCTCAAAATACCACAATACTGGAGTGTGAATTTCATCTACACCAGCTCCTGATTTTTCACTTCTATTTACTTTTTTTGATTCTCTTCTGTAACATGTTCGTATGTTTTTCATTCTTGTTTTTAATGATTCCAGTGTTGCATTTTTATCAATTGTTTTATATTGCTCCAATAATATTTTCCAAGCTTTACTTTTTTTATCCCGATTTTTGTAATCTTCACTTTTAACTTTCCATAATTAGGGCAAATTTTTATAGGTTTCGAAAAAATCTCTCCACAGTTCGTTGTCCACGATTGTTGTCATTATTTTTATTTAATTGACGTATCTGACTGTATTTAATTTTTTTATTTCAATTAATATTATTTTCTTATTTTTTATTTATGTTAAATTAACTGTAAACTAATTTTTTTTTATTCAAGCATTAAAAAAAGTCTTAACTGTCAAAATGTTGCATCAACATCATTATACACGAATCAACATGGTTGATCAACTTTGACTCCTCCCCGAAAAAATCAAAATATTTTAATTTTAGAGCAACCGTTGCGGAAACATAAAAACTGGTAGAGAAACTATCGTACACACATGGAAACTAATAGAGCAACACGACCAAGTTGAGCAACATGTTGCTTCGTGTATGGCTAGCATAGAGATAACATCAGACAGATAACAGCGTCATCCACTGAGTACCAACACATCATCATTCGTATTGGATCAAACATTCGATTCACCGTGTAGCAGATACATTCGTCGCATCAACTATCGAACTTAATTGCCTCAAACGTTCGATCGAACGTTGGAAGGAACGTTCGTAGCATCGTGTAGAAGCCGCTTAAAAATATAAAATACCTTGGATATAATTGAGAAACGAATGATGATGTGTTGGTACTCAGTGGACGACGCTGTTATCTGTCTGATGGTGACTACATGCTTTAAGCTGTGACTGGTGTCAAATGACTCCGAGCGAATTACACTTTTTTTATGTTAGTTGGCTTCTAGTGTTCTATGCATTAGAATAGGCCGCTATATAGAACTAATCTACTATTTTTAATTTTTATTTCAACCGCTAGATGACACAAGGTGAAAATTCTAATGATAGTTCTTATCACTTGTCACTATCACTATCACACCCAATTGTGCACAGGCCTTAACGTTCGTGATGACTATTTTGTCACTAAGTGAAAAAAATCATGAATTTTGATGTAAAAAAATACCTACATATTTATATGTATGACCACTTACGTTAAAGTTCCATTCAACATCACTAGATGGCATACTACGTTTCCAATTTTCTACTAAGCAGTATTATCTATTAATAAATATTTCAATATTAAATTAAGATTTATTTGAAATTATTTCCATAAATTTACCGCTGTTGGTTTTTAATTACATTTAAACATGTTATTACATCACACTGCGTATGATACGCATGACGTCATCAAGATGTCTATCAACGCTGTTTTTATATCGTAGCAATGTAAGTCTCTGATTTGAGACACAACGTCAATAAATGTCATGAAAAAAGAAAATACATCAATAACGCTTTCCTTGACCCATTATTAGTCTAAAAATATAAAATACCTTGGATATAATTGAGAAAAAGTACTGTACATATAAGTTGGGATTTTCTTCAAAATCCAGCGTGACCGTTAATGTGTTAAACAACTGACGGTGTTCTTTTGGTAAAAGCTGTTGGCAACACTGAGTAAAATAATTAGGTATTTGGCGCAATTTTATTATTCGTATTTTTTTTATTATTTATTATGTTTTATGGATTAATTGAGAAGCAAAAATATTTTTTAAATAAAATGAATCGTGAGTGATTTTTATAATTATTTTATATATTTTTTTTTTTTGGTCTGTAAATTTAGTTAGTGAATAGTAAACATTGTTTTACATATTTAATTAAGAATAAAAAATAAAAATAAACAATTTATATCATTAAATTTTTACTGTACATATTTCTTCAAAATTTGATTGCTTGTGTTTTGATTATTATTAGCTCGTTTACATTATTCCAGTAGCATTCTACATAGTGCAGTGACCTAAATCAGCGCTGGAATTTCACTAGAATAATGTAGACCGACACTGGAATATAATTCGATGTTTAAGTTGTGACAGCACGTAAGTGACATTTTTTGGAAATTTTTTTTTTTTATTCAGATGGATAGATATTAAAAATACGCATCTATCGATCCAGAAAAAATGGTACTTTGGTCGGAGCCACTGTTTTAGATTTCATTTTCCTTCTAAGATTCACAATTTTCCGCGTCATTATTAGGAAAACCAGTTGTTTTTTGTCTCTCCTGGAAAATTTCATGTTCGTCACTTCCGTGCTATCACAACTTAAACATTATTATAACCTGTTCATATTTAGCTAACTATTTTAGTCCAGTAACCCAGTGAACTAATTCAGTTCCCACTAACGGACTGGATTATATTGTTTATATCATCGGTTTCCAAACTGGGGGGCGTGCCTCCCAGGGGAGCGCAGGTTAATTGCAAATATCGTCGTCGTTTTGATAAAATCATGGTTTTAAGAATAAGCGCTTAAACATAATTACCAAATAATGGACATTTTATATTGTTATATGGGTCTTTTTTAGCGAAAAAAAAAAAACACTATTTTTTCTTTTTTTACAATACACCAAGATCTCGCTTTGCGTCGTTTCGTTTTGCGTTTTTTCGAAGTTGCGTCGCTGCTGTACTAGTACTAATTTTCACTGTGCGTCGTTAGATTTTCGAAGTTGCGTTGATTTGGGTTCTAGTGTTTAATTTTTTTCGAAATTTTTTGAAATTTTCTTTTTTTTCTTTAAAAAAATCGTAATTCACTTTGCGTCGTTTCAATTTGCGTCGTATTTTTTTGGAACGTAACCACGACGCAAATCGAGGTCTTGGTGTATAAGAAAATATAATTAATTTCAAATCTTGGCATATTATTATTTATTATTTTGAGACACCATAAAACAATTTTTTATAAAAAAAAAACGTGATGGGGCTCCGCTACTCACGGAGCCCCATCACGGAAGTTGAATTTTTCCTTTCATCTTCGGTATTGAGTGTCTGTCTACAAGCGAAATGTAATTGAAAGTCCACAAGCGATTTGTCATTTTGGTGGTTCCAAAACTGATGATGAGTGTCCGGTTGATCGGGGCTTTAAAAAAAGGTTTTAAGTTTTTAAACGTAAAAGTAATGTGGACTCCCTAAAAGGTACTAGCTGGATACATGAACTTTCGAAGTCTTTTAAGAAGAAAAAAATATTAAGCGTGTACATATACTTAATTACCAACATTTTTTTAGAATTTTATTCTATGGTATAGAGATGAATCATAACATCACAACAAAGTTGACAATTTTTATTTTCATTTGATATAAAAATGCTAATTGTATAAATAATATTATCGAAATTGTACTATAAATGTTGAGAAGTTTTTTTATTTAATTGCATACAAAGTTTTTTTTATAGATTAAGGGATAAAAAAAGAATTACAATTTTTTTTTTTAAATTTCCCGCTTAAACTTTATTGTTTTGTACATGGTACAGTTGTTAATTTGTGAATTTTGACAATTTGATTTGATGCATAGAAATTTGATTATATGCATTTGATGCGTTTGATGCTTAAAATTTAATAATCGTAGTACTGATAATAGATTTAAATTTAAATTAATAAATAAATAGCAACGTATAAATAAAAAAAAAAAAAACAATTTGTTTTGAAAAAAAATCGTTTCGCGATTTCAATAAAATAAAAATCGATTTGTGAATCGATCTCAAAATCAATAATCGATTAAAAATCGGTTTTCATACTTCCGATTAATCGATTTCTCGATTTATCGATTAAAAAACGACATCCCTAAATCGAAGTAAGCAACAATAAAAAAGATTGAAATACAATCATATATCAGATAATCAGATTAGATGGCGCCGCATACGAGATGTACTACGAGCAATAAGTGCTCCAAGAAATTTGATAAAATAGAAGAATTATTATGTTGTAATGGTGAATGTGAAAGTGCTTTTCACACAAAATGTGTCGGTATAATTACCGAAATGTTATCCAGGATGAATAATAGCGGTGAAATTAGCAAATGGAAATGTGAATCGTGCAGTGTAAATGTAACCCCAAAAATTTATTTTACTATTAGTAGTAATACGGGTGAATCAACTTTAGCCACATCAAATATGAACGAAGATAAAAGTTCTGAAAAAGATTTAGAAATAAGTATGGAAACTATTGAGAAGTTTACGATGGAAAAAAAGATTAATCTGCTGTTATATAACCAATATACTTTTAACAACAAGATTATTAGTTTAACTGAGCAATTAAGTGATACGTTGAAACAAAGTGAATTAAAAGATTAAAGAATCCAAAAACTAGAAGAAGAAATAAAGGATTTGACGTCAAGACTGACGCAACGGCTACAAAATATCAGACTGATGTCTTATCCAACTTAGGCAAACAACAGTACGCCAGTGTTGTCGCAAATAAAAAACCAGAGTAAAAACAAAATATTACAGTGAAGGAAAAACAAAGGCATGGATATATTTAGGCCGCTGTGATCAAGATTCTAGCGTAGAAAAAATAAAAAATCATCTCGTAAAAATATATAAAAATCATGAGTTTATTGTTGACGATTTAGAAAGTAAAGGGAAATTTAAAAGTTACCGTATAGGAGCAAATAAGAAATTAATAGAAGAATTGTACGATGGAAAAAACTGGCCGATAGGAGCACTGGTACGGCGTTATATTTTTCGCCGACCACCAGCATCTTTCAACAACTAATGTTTTTGAAATTTCATACTAGCTGAGAAACGTGCAACTATGATATCAATATTTCGATGTGCGAAACTTAAAAGTTATAATAAAATTAATGTTTTATATTTTAAATTGTACTGTGACTTTTTATAGTCCATTATTGTATAACGTTTTGTATACCTTTTTGGTCTCCAAAAATAAATTTATTATTATTATTATTATTACTCTTCTTAGATGATAAAATTCGCATATACGTAAAAAGACTAAGGTAGATGATTCTAGTTCAATTTTGATATTACTTACGAGTTAAAAGCGTAATAAAGCTGTTAAATTTTTGACTATATCGTCAGGTTGGCTATAGACAGCCCTAATACATTGTGTTTATACTATTCTTTTATTTGAATGATTCAAATTTAATATAAAATAAAACATTTATTGTATTTTTTTCTTTGGAAACCGTTAAATTTGATTAAATTTATATGTATTTTTTTTCGTTTTTTTTGTCATTCTCCTATCACTAAAATTTATCAACTAATGCGACTAGGGTTGTCAAGTTATTTTTAGCAGACCCGCTACTAGAGGCAGTGAAAACCGCGCATATTCAAACTATACCGCAAAAAACCGCGCACTTAAACAAAATATTGAATTTAAATAGGTAACGAAACGTCAGAACATACACATACACGTAACACGATATGCCCAAACGTCAAAACCAGAGAATAAGGTCCGATTTATATTAACGCTCTGTTCTCACTCCGATATCACTCCACTCCAGGTTCGATAAAATATTCTTACACAATAAACAATGAGTGTGTTCACATTATCGCTCTGATATCGGTCCGATATCAGTCGCGGTTCGCTCCCGTTTCAATGCCACTCCAATATCAATACCACTCAGGTAATATTTTATTGGAGCGATATCAGACTTGCTATGGCTTGTACCTATAGTGTAAACACTTTTTTGATTCCACTTCACTCCGCTTGCATTCAGTTGTTATGAAAATATATTTGTATCGAAGTCAGACCGAACTGGGAGTGTACCCAGAGTGGCATTATAATGTGAATAGAGAACGAATGGGTACCAGCATGATATCAGCACTGTAATGTGAACACAACAAGATTATATCGTATCGGGAGCGTAATGATATCGGAATGAGAATGGAGTGATAATGTAAATCGGGCCTAATTCAGAAGCCAAGTTGCTATCTCTGTACTAGTGATACCTGTGTAGACAAAAAAAACCCACTACTTCCTACCACTATGTTGTGTAGGTACATACTGTTTGTAGTGGTGTTGGTTTGATGTTTGCAACTGTGTGAGTCGTCACACACGCAACTACAAAACACGTATTGTCGGACAGAGCAACGTACAGTTCAAGCAACAATACATTACAATGCGTTGTGCATTCGGTGACCGACACCGACCAACTAAATATCTTAAGCAGTATCGGCCACACTCAGACACACTGCTATCCACAATTTTTTTACACATACGCTTAGGGTTTTGTCAAAACCAAGTGACAATTGTCAGAATAGAAGTTTCGAATACGGTAACCGTTGTAACCGTTATTACATTTGTTACATTTTGTTCTGTGATTACATTCAATCAGTGACTAGTATTGTTGCTACTTGATACCGAAAAATTTAAACGGTTCTTTAATTAAAATAGCATTTATTCTTAAAAAAATTCGTCAAGTGCGTGCTAGACACGCATTTTCAGAGGTCCGTGTTCAATAGCTAATTTTTCATAATTTTCAAAATAAAATGTAGGAAATTGAATAGTATACATATATATATATATATATATATATATATATATATATATATATATATATATATATATATATATATATATATATATATATATATATATATATATATATTTATCACCTGTGAATTAGCTTACTGTTAAATAAAAATTAATAAAAATGTATTAAATGTTTTTATTTTATTTAATTTTACAAAAAAACTCCCATACGAACATAATGGCTTACCTACAGATTGATAATCTATTTGATTTTTTTTTCTTATATAAATAATTATAAAAAATAAATAAAAATAAATAAAAAAAATATTTTTGTATTGTCAAATAGTGTTATTAATCGTAAAAAAGAATTCATCTCCATTCCCCCATCCTATCCATCCGAAAAAAATTGTGAAAATTGACTATTTTTCGACAGAATCACACTGTGATGGTACCTTAAATGATTTTCAAGTTTCCTACCAAAATGAAGCCTAAAATTTTATTCAATATGGAATTCAAATTCAATGGAATTCAATTCAATTCAAATGTGAAATATGGTTATATATTCATTTTCTTCACGTCACTTTACCTATGAAAAGCCATTCTTTTAATCCTGACTGTGCTGTATTAACAGTTTATCTAAAAATTAGACAAAGAATGGATTAAATAAAAATGGTATAGAAAAATAATACGTCATATAAACAAGACTGCGCGGAGTGTGGTACTGATGATACTGATAATTAGTAATTCCTTTAATGTTTATAAATATTTAATGCTGCATTTTTCAAAAATTCAGAATTTAATTAAATATATGACGTTTACATACTAATAATCAATCAGTAGTGCACTAATGCAGTTAAGATATCTGTAAAAATATATTTCGTTGTGTTTGCTTCTGAACTAACCATAGCATAGTATATTATAACATATTTGAAGAATTGCTACCATGATGTCAGATTAAAACAGTAGTAAATACATATGGCATAGACAATATATAACTAATACCATAGACTTAGATATTGTTTGCAAGTTGTATTATGTAGATAACACTTGCCGTAGCTGCTAATATATAGTAATACTTTCCGAAAATGTTTTTCGTTTACGTTAGATTAAGAGACCACTATCAACACCAATTCTGTGCTTATAGTTCAGATTTTGCTATTGGCTGATACTGATTAGATTTGTAGAGCTTATTATATCGTATTCCGGTGATAACACAACCACATCTGTACACACAATCCCATAAGAGATATGGCTGTGTAATTTTCGAGGT
Source organism: Brachynemurus nebulosus (assembly GCA_035578155.1). Lineage (NCBI taxonomy): Eukaryota > Metazoa > Arthropoda > Insecta > Neuroptera > Myrmeleontidae > Brachynemurus > Brachynemurus nebulosus. Next base: position 19,303,636 of record JAPWDM010000009.1, read on the forward strand.
GCGATATATATATATATATATATATATATATATATATATATATATAAGTAGAAGATAAAAGCGCAATTACTACAAATTTAAATAAAAATATATTTGTTTATTATTAAATAGATATAGGAGTGTATAATTGTTACGGATCTATTTTAAACTAGAAAAGTTAATTGGTATACATATATATATATATATATATATATATATATATATATATATATATATATATATATATATATATATATATATATATATATATACCGATTAACTTTTCTAGTTTAAAATAGATCCGTAACAATTATACACTCGTATATCTATTAGGGATGTTATGGATATCCGTAACCGTAACCGAAACTACCGGATATCCGAAATAATTACATATCTGAAACCAAAACCGTATCCGAAAATAAAAGTTTCGGATTTGTTTCGGATAATAACAGGCCACTGCCGCTGGAAAACTGAGTTTAAATCGAAGTTTTTGCTGCATATATTTCTCTTAATAGATTTCTGTTGATTCGTTTTTGACGTTCACTTTTTGGGTTAAAACTTTCCCCTTTTTCTCTAAAAATTATGTTCACTGAAAGCAATTATCCGTAACCGTAACCGTATCCGAAACATTATCCGAAATTTTTACATATCCGTAACCGTATCCGAAATTTTATATCCATAACATTCCTAATATCTTTATATTTTTAAGGATATTTTGGAGTGATGGTCATCAAGGAAAACAGAAGTGTGATTTTTTTCCCCTTTTAAAGGCTACCGGTTTCGACTTTTATTGTCTTCTTCTGGCCTCTGGGGAAAATTTATTAATATAAATGTACATAGATAAAATATAAAATATAAAATATTACATTAGGTACTTACATAATATTGTATTTATGTGTCAGACTGACATTTGAGAATAAAAATAATAACACTGATTTTTTAATCAGTGTTATTATTTTTATTCTCAAATGTCAGTCTGACACATAAATACAATATTATGTAAGTACCTAATGTAATATTTTATATTTTATATTTTATCTATGTACATTTATATTAATAAATTTTCCCCAGAGGCCAGAAGAAGACAATAAAAGTCGAAACCGGTAGCCTTTAAAAGGGGAAAAAAATCACACTTCTGTTTTCCTTGATGACCATCACTCCAAAATATCCTTAAAAATGTACTTTCAGTGTCATCAAACCCCAATTTAAAATTCCTAATATCTATTTAACTATGTGAATGTATTGTGAACTAATAAATGTATTAACTATGTATTGTGAACTAATAAATTTACTGATACACATATACTAGTAAAATTTATAAAATATTAAATATTTTCTCAATTAAATATTAACTCAATCTTTGAATAGTAATATGTTTGGTTATCTGTTTAATCATTTTTCTTTTGAAATGTAAACCAACTCAATTGTATCTAACGAAACAATTAGAAACTACTATATTAAACTCAAAAAATTATGACTTTCTCAGAAAGAAACTAACAAACAAATAAAAATTCTGGTGGCATTTTATCAATGGAAACGATCTTTTATCAGTTTAAAATAGAGACCTGAGCTATATAAAAGCAAATACATATTATTAGTACTATACTGTCTATAGTAAAAAGAAGAAAAAAACAAAAATAATTGAAATCCGACAAAAACAGATATCTGAGGATATCTGCAAAAATGTGAGGCGAGTACATTTTTATGTTAATATTTCAATGTTACAATAGAAACAAAAATAGTTGAAATCAGTTGTTATGAGTCAAGTACATTTTTATGTTAATATTTCAATGTTACAATAGAAACAAAAATAGTTGAAATCAGTTGTTATGCCAAGTACAGTTGCAATTATAATAATTATGCTAAGTAGAGGTTTTAAGTATTTAAAAAAAAAAAAAATAAATAAATAATTAAAAACAAAAACAGATTTTCGGAATAACAATTTGTGTTTTACTCGGCCCAAATTTTTGTTTAATAGATGAATTTAAAAAATCTTAATTTGATATTAACCTAATAATTTAAATAAAAATTTGGGCCGAGTAAAACACAAATTGTTATTCCGAAAATCTGTTTTTGTTTTTAATTATTTATTTATTTTTTTTTTTTTTAAATACTTAAAACCTCTACTTAGCATAATTATTATAATTGCAACTGTACTTGGCATAACAACTGATTTCAACTATTTTTGTTTCTATTGTAACATTGAAATATTAACATAAAAATGTACTTGACTCATAACAACTGATTTCAACTATTTTTGTTTCTATTGTAACATTGAAATATTAACATAAAAATGTACTCGCCTCACATTTTTGCAGATATCCTCAGATATCTGTTTTTGTCGGATTTTATCCTCTGATTGTTTACTGAACATAAAAACGTAATAAACAAACATGAGTGACGATATAAAAAATCACAACCATAAGTTTTAAAAAATTGAATGCTATTTGCAATCTATTTTCGATCGAAAGATTTTGATAACGAAAATTTATGGTAGATGTTATATATTTGAAAGAATATTTCCTTTCCTTACATCATCCATTTTGGAAATATCGTTATTTTCGATATCGATAATTTTCGATAACGAAAAGTAGGTTTTAATAGTCGCAATATGTTCGGAACACCCACAACTTGCTTCGCTTAAGCCTTCAAAAATTTCGTTATTTTTGAGCTATGATGCACCGTTTAGGAGATATTTACGATTAAAGTTTTCGATTGCGAAAGTTAACGAAAAGTAGTTTTTTAAAAAATTGTTCTGTTACTGACCAGATCTATGGGACTAACAGAGCCTAAATTAACTAGTTATAACCAATTTAGGACAAGTTACGCGGTATCGATAATTTTCGATACCGAAAAGTAGGTTTTGACAGTCGCAATCCGTTCGGAATACCCACAACTTGCTTCGCTTAAGCCTTCAAAAATTTCGTTATTTTTGAGCTACGACGCACCGTTTAGGAGATATTTACGATTAAAGTTTTCGATAGCGAAAGTTAACGAAAAGTAGTTTTTTATAACATTGTTCGGTTACTGACCAGAGCAATGGGACTAACAGAGTCTAAATTAACTAGTTATAACCAATTTATGACAAGTTACGCGGTATCGATAATTTTCGATAACGAAAAGTAGGTTTTGATAGTCACAATACGTTCGGAATACCCACAACTTGCTTCGCTTAAGCCTTCAAAAATTTCGTTATTTTTGAGCTGTGACGCACCGTTTAGGAGATATTTGCGATTAAAGTTTACGATTGCGAAAAATAACGATTTGTCATTTTTTTAAAAATATACTATCGTTGACCAAATCAATAGGACTAATGGAGCCTAAATTCATCAATTATGACCAGTTTATAATAAATAATTCTTTATCTTTGCTAGTTCTCGAACAGAACATTCTAAAACTTTTGTTAAATATCTTTATTTAGCTTCTATTTCAATAATTCTTCTAATAGTGATATTGGTTTTTCGACATCTTTATTAACTTTCGAATAGAAACTTTTGTCAAATGTTTTCACCTGTATTTAACTTGTTTTTCGATGACTAAACAAATGGTGAAGTAAATTTTTCGATATCCTTGCTGATATCCAGATAGAACATTCTCGAACTTTCGTTAAATTTCGCTACATGGATCCTTTTTAACTAACTAATCCGATGGTGAAATCAAGTTTTGGATATCTTATCTGATTTTCACATAGAATATTCTAGAGCTTTTACTGAATTTCATTTTTTGGTCACTTTTTTGATGAACAATCTAATGGTGATGCCAAATTTTCAATAATTTTTCTTTTTTCCAAAAAAATATTCTAGAACTTTTGACGAATTCTGCTATTTGGACACTTTTTTGATGCCCAAACCAATGGTGAAGTCGGTTTTTGGATATATTTTCTATTTTCAGAATAGAATATTCTCGAACCTTTGCCAAATTCCGTTAATTGATCGCTTTTCGATGAAAAATTTGGTGGTGAAATCAGATATTCGATATTTTTTCTAATTTCCAAAAAGAATATTCTAGAACTTATTCTAAATATCGGTACTTGGTTACTTTTTCGTTGGTCAATTCATTGATTAAGGATTTTTTATGTCTTTTCTGATTATTGAAAGAATATTCTAGAACTTTTGCCAGATTTCGCTATTCAAGCATCTATTCGATGACCAACCCAGTGGTGAAATCGAATTATGTAATAGTTTTAATTTATCTGTATCTTTGTACAAGGAATATCTCCTCATAAAAATTTACAAGACACGCTCCTCTCATATATGTTTTTTCAACAATTCAATTTTTTGACAGGATGATTTATAGTTTTAGTGTATGGAAAAAAATTTTTTCTTCAGTTAGATGTTTACATAACTCACATGCAGTTGATCAAATTAAACTGTGTTTGTTCGTCGCGCGAGCGATGTTACAAACTTAAATTGAGCGACTATGTTATTTATATGAAATTTAATTGTTTTCAAAACAAAATATATTTGTAAAGTACCTCTTTAGTTCGTGCCACAAAAACTATAGAGCGCATTTAGAAAAAAATTATAAATGTACTTATGAAACATAGATGAATTATGTGCCGCTTCTAACGAATGGTGAAACGTTTTTCCGGCAATTTTTGACAGGATAATTTATTACCTGTACTATGAATCCTCGCATTAATCATAACAGTTATTATTAGGCAATAAATTTAAAATATAATAAAATGGGAACTGAAATACAATCAAAACCGCACTCACAATGTTCCACATGTGGTGTATTTTTGTGTTATAATTAATGCGAGGATTCATAGTACAGGTAATAAATTATCCTGTCAAAAATTGCCGGAAAAACGTTTCACCATTCGTTAGAAGCGGCACATAATTTATCTATTTTTCATAAGTACATTTATAATTTTTTTCTAAATGCGCTTTATAGTTTGGGTGACACGAACTAAAGAGGTACTCTACAAATATATTTTGTTTTGAAAACAATTAAATTTCATATAAATAACATAGTCGCTCAATTTAAGTTTGTAACATCGCTCGCGCGACGAACGAACACAGTTTAATTTGATCAACTGCATGTGAGTTATGTAAACATCTAACTGAATAAAAAAATTTTTTCCATACACTAAAACTATAAATCATCCTGTCAAAAAATTGAATTCCATACACAAATTGAATAAACATATCTGAGAGGAGCGTAATCTTGTAAATTTTTATGAGGAAATATTTCTTCTACAAAGATATAGATAAATTAAAATCATTACAGAATTCGATTTCACCACTGGGTTGGTCATCGAAAAGATACTTGAATAGCAAAATCTGGCAAAAGTTCTAGAATATTCTTTCAATAATCAGAAAAGATATCAAAAATCTTTAATCAATGGATTGACCGACGAAAAAGTAACCAAGTACCGATATTTAGAAAAAGTTCCAGAATATTCTTTTTGAAAATTACAAAAAATATCGAATACCTGATTTCACCACCCAATTTTTCATCGAAAAGCGATCAATTAGCGGAATTCGGCAAAAATTCGAGAATATTCTATTCTGAAAATAGAAAATATATCCAAAAACCGACTTCGCCATTGGTTTGGGTATCAAAAAAGTATCCAAATAACAGAATTCGTCAAAAGTTCTAGAATATTCTTTTTGGAAATCAGAACAATTATTGAAAATTTGGCATCACCATTAGATTGTTCATCAAAAAAGTGACCAAAAAATGAAATTCGGTAAAAGCTCTAGAATATTCTATGCGAAAATCAGATAAGATATCCAAAACTTGATTTCACCATCGAATTAGTTAGTTAAAAAGGATCCATGTAGCGAACTTTAACGAAAGTTCGAGAATGTTCTATCTGGATATCAACAAAGATATCGAAAAATTTACTTCACCATTTGTTTAGTCATCGAAAAACAAGCTAAATACAAGTGAAAACATTTGACAAAAGTTTCTATTCGAAAATTAATAAAGATGTCGAAAAACGAATATCACTATTAGAAGAATTATTGAAATAGAAGCTAAATAAAGATATTTAACAAAATTTTTAGAATGTTCTGTTCGAGAACTAGCAAAGATAAAGAATTATTTATCATAAACTGGTTATAATTGATGAATTTAGGCTCCATTAGTCCCATTGATTTCGTCAACGATAGTGTATTTTTAAAAAAATGACAAATCGTTACTTTTCGCTATCGAAAATTTCAATCGTAAATATCTCCTAAACGGTGCGTCGTAGCTCAAAAATAACGAAATTTTTGAAGGCTTAAGCGAAGCAAGTTGTGGGTATTCCGAACGTACTGCAACTGTCAAAACCTACTTTTCGCTATCGAAAATTATCGATACCGCGTAACTTGTCCTAAATTGGTTATAACTAGTTAATTTAGGCTCTTTTAGGCCCACTGATCTGGTCAGTAACAGAACAATTATTTTAAAAACTACTTTTCGTTAACTTACGCTATCGAAAACTTTAATCGTAAATATCTCCTAAACGGTGCGTCGTAGCTCAAAAATAACGAAATTTTTGAAGGCTTAAGCGAAGCAAGTTGTGGGTATTCCGAACGTATTGCGACTGTCAAAACCTACTTTTCGCTATCGAAAATTATCGATACCGCGTAACTTGTCATAAATTGGTTATAACTAGTTAATTTAGGCTCTTTTAGGCCCACTGATCTGGTCAGTAACAGAACAATTATTTTAAAAACTACTTTTCGTTAACTTACGCTATCGAAAAATTTAATCGTAAATATCTCCTAAACGGTGCGTCGTAGCTCAAAAATAACGAAATTTTTGAAGGCTTAAGCGAAGCAAGTTGTGGGTATTCCGAACGTATTGCGACTGTCAAAACCTACTTTTCGCTATCGAAAATTATCGATATCGAAAATAACGATATTTCCAAAATGGATGATATTAGGAAAGGGAGTATCCTTTCAAATATATAACATCTACTGTAAATTATACTTATTTTTCGTTAGCAAAATCTTTTGATCGAAAACAGATTGCAAATAGTATCTAGGCATCTAGCCATATATCTAGGCATCTAGCCAGTATTGACTACTGTTTTGTTGAAAATTAATATGTGAATGAGGTGTGCTATATTTCAATGAAACTAACATTCTCGTTTGCATAAACATAATAACAATTCAAATTTTTAAACGACTATAGATTTTAAAGTTATAATTTATTGTCATTTTTTGACCCCCAGTACTTGTTTTTGCGCTCCTGGAGAAGGATTCAATTTTTTGACATAATGATTTATACTACACTACAATTCCTCGCTTTAGTTATAATCAGAGATGGGAACAAAAGGTCCCTAACAGAGTCGCCATATAAAATATTTTGTACTGGGGGGCTACGAATAGAACTGGAGGGCTGTCATAAAACGTAAAAATATTATCAATCTTTTTAAAAATCAGTTTTACGACGTTTTACTATTAATACCACATCATTAATGTTATTTTGTGTCTGTTTGTGTTTTTTAATTGCTAATATTGTGAATCATTTTGTTTGTTATATGTACATACATATCTTTATATTTTTCTAATGCAAAAACAAAACCATGTTCAGTCTTGTGAGCGACCTACTAGAGTGATACAATCAACTAATACAATCAATTTTGTTTACATTAAAGCAGGTATAAAGAAGGTGACATGTACATATTATTAAAATAATCACAACGGAAATAGAGATATTGTTTACAATATAAATGTTTTGAATTCGTCTCATTTAATTTCTATTACAGTCGACCACTTATTTACTCAACATTAATTTTTTTAAATTATTTTTAAAATTAAAATAATATATTATATTATAAAAAATGGGTAATTTTTAATTTTTACTGATTTGTTCTTTAAAGCTTCCTTAGGCTAGTCATCAAATCCAGGGGAAAATCCTCAGCCTTCTAATAAAATTTATAGCCCCCCAATTCAAAATATTTTATATGGCGATTCTGTTCGGGACCACTGTTCTCCCAACTCTAGTTATAATTAAAGCGAGGAATTGTAGTGTAGTATAAATCATTATGTCAAAAAATTGAATCCTTTTCCAGGAGCGTAAAAACAAGTATGAGGGGTTAAAAAATGAAAATAAACTGTAATTTAAAAACTATAGTCATTTACAAATTTTAATTGTTATTATGTAAATGCAAAGGAAAATGATACTTTCAGTGAAGTGTAGCACACCTTTTAACATTTATTAATTTTCAACAAAACAGTAGTCAATACTGGCTAGATGCCTAGATGTTAGTTGCAACTAATAATTAAAAACTAATAACCAAAATACTTTTTTGCAACTAATGACTGAAAAATTCAACTACTAGTATTAACTAATAAGTAATTTAGTTTTTAGTTGTAGTTGTTAGTTACAGGACCGGATTAACCCTGAATATCGCCCTAGGCACCATGAAAAATGCCGCCCCCACCTTTTGCTTGAAAAGAAGAAAATCTTAATTTTTCCTACTTTTTCCAACTTTCTCTTAAAATTATCGCAAAAAAGGCAGGAAAATATTATTTTATCCTCTGATTGTTTACTGAACATAGAAACGTAATAAACAAACATGAGTGACGATATAAAAAATCACAACCATAAGTTTTAAAAAATTGAATGCTATTTGCAATCTATTTTCGATCGAAAGATTTTGATAACGAAAATTTATAGTAGATGTTATATATTTGAAAGAATATTTCCTTTCCTTACATCATCCATTTTGGAAATATCGTTATTTTCGATAACGATAATTTTCGATAACGAAAAGTAGGTTTTAATAATCGCAATATGTTCGGAAGCCTTCAACCTTCGCTTAAGCCTTCAAAAATTTCGTTATTTTTGAGCTACGACGCACCGTTTAGGAGATATTTACGATTAAAGTTTTCGATTGCGAAAGTTAACGAAAAGTAGTTTTTTTAAAAATTGTTCTGTTACTGACCAGATCTATGGGACTAACAGAGCCTAAATTAACTAGTTATAAACAATTTAGGACAAGTTACGCGGTATCGATAATTTTCGATACCGAAAAGTAGGTTTTGACACTCGCAATCCGTTCGGAATACCCACAACTTGCTTCGCTTAAGCCTTCAAAAATTTCGTTATTTTTGAGCTACGACGCACCGTTTAGGAGATATTTACGATTAAAGTTTTCGATAGCGAAAGTTAACGAAAAGTAGTTTTTAAAATAATTGTTCTGTTACTGACCAGGTCAGTGGGACTAAAAGAGCCTAAATTAACTAGTTATAACCAATTTGTGACAAGTTACGCGGTATCGATAATTTTCGATAACGAAAAGTAGGTTTTGATAGTCGCAATACGTTCGGAATACCCACAACTTGCTTCGCTTAAGCTTCAAAAATTTCGTTATTTTTGGGCTACGACGCACCGTTTAGGAGATATTTACGATTAAAGTTTTCGATAGCGAAAGTTAACGAAAAGTAATTTTTTATAAAATTGTTCGGTTAGTGACCAGAGCAATGGGACTAACAGAGTCTAAATTAACTAGTTATAACCAATTTATGACAAGTTACGCGGTATCGATAATTTTCGATAACGAAAAGTAGGTTTTGACAGTCGCAATACGTTCGGAATACCCACAACTTGCTTCGCTTAAGCCTTCAAAAATTTCGTTATTTTTGAGCTGTGACGCACCGTTTAGGAGATATTTACGATTAAAGTTTACGATTGCGAAAAATAACGATTCGTCATTTTTTTAAAAATATACTATCGTTGACCAAATCAATAGGACTAATGGAGCCTAAATTCATCAATTATGACCAGTTTATAATAAATAATTCTTTATCTTTGCTAGTTCTCGAACAGAACATTCTAAAACTTTTGTTAAATATCTTTATTTAGCTTCTATTTCAATAATTCTTCTAATAGTGATATTGGTTTTTCGACGTCTTTATTAACTTTCGAATAGAAACTTTTGTCAAATGTTTTCACCTGTATTTAACTTGTTTTTCGATGACTAAACAAATGGTGAAGTAAATTTTTCGATATCCTTGCTGATATCCAGATAGAACATTCTCGAACTTTCGTTAAATTTTGCTACATGGATCCTTTTTAACTAACTAATCCGTTGGTGAAATCAAGTTTTGGATATCTTATCTGATTTTCACATAGAATATTCTAGAGCTTTTACTGAATTTCATTTTTTGGTCACTTTTTTGATGAACAATCTAATGGTGATGCCAAATTTTCAATAATTTTTCTTTTTTTCAAAAAAAATATTCTAGAACTTTTGACGAATTCTGCTATTTAGACACTTTTTTGATGCTCAAACCAATGGTGAAGTCGGTTTTTGGATATATTTTCTATTTTCAGAATAGAATATTCTCGAACCTGTGCCAAATTCCGTTAATTGATCGCTTTTCGATGATAAATTTGGTAGTGAAATCAGATATTCGATATTTTTTCTAATTTCCAAAAAGAATATTCTAGAACTTATTCTAAATATCGGTACTTGGTTACTTTTTCGTTGGTCAATCCATTGATTAAGGATTTTTTATGTCTTTTCTGATTATTGATAGAATATTCTAGAACTTTTGCCAGATTTCGTTATTCAAGCATCTATTCGATGACCAACCCAGTGGTGAAATCGAATTATGTAATAGTTTTAATTTATCTGTATCTTTGTACAAGGAATATCTCCTCATAAAAATTTACAAAACACGCTCCTCTCATATATGTTTTTTCAACAATTCAATTTTTTTACAGGATGATTTATAGTTTTAGTGTATGGAAAAAATTTTTTCTTCAGTTAGATGTTTACATAACTCACATGCAGTTGATCAAATTAAACTGTGTTTGTTCGTCGCGCGAGCGATGTTACAAACTTAAATTGAGCGACTATGTTATTTATATGAAATTTAATTGTTTTCAAAACAAAATATATTTGTAGAGTACCTCTTTAGTCGTGCCACAAAAACTATAGAGCGTATTTACAAAAAAATTATAAATGTACTTATGAAACATAGATAAATTATGTGCCGCTTCTAACGAATGGTGAAACGTTTTTCCGGCAATTTTTGACAGGATAATTTATTACCTGCACTATGAATCCTCGCATTAGTTATAATAAATTCGAAATAAAAGGTGCTTTTTGATTTTCATTGCACATAATGTAATTTAATTTCCAATTGCAAAAAATTTATAAAAGATATTTATTTTAGTAAGTATGAAAGTTTATCTATGTTTTAATAAGAATGTAATACCTGTAAATCCAACAGTACTTTTCCAATCCAAAATGTCAAAAAAATATTAGGTGTACAACTAAGTTCTACCCGTTTTTTGCAGAGAAAGCATGTAATCTTTTAGAAACAGCTTGTTGAGTAACGTTTAACTTTTCTGCAAGTTGTTGTTGTGTTTACGCAGAATCTTCTTCCAGTAACTCTCGCAATTTCTCGTCACTGATTGTTGAAGGCTCCAGAGCGTAAATTATCATTTAAATTGAAAATATCCTTTTTTAAATTTCTGAAACCTTCTTCGACACGTACTGTCATCAATAGCACTGTCACCATAAGTTGCACAGATTATTCTTTGAGCTTCAGCAGCACTTTTTCCTTGATAAAATTCGTACAGAAGACAATGGCGCATATGCACAGTGCACACTACTTACTTCTATTTTCAACTCAGTAAAAAAAAATATATATTGAAGGTTAATATATTAAGAGCGTGATGACTGATGAATTAACAGAGTAAAAACAGCTATGTACGAGTATGTATATATTATTCGTATTAATAAATTAAAAATCACAAAGTGATTGAAAAAATTATCCGGATCGGCCGGGAACCAAACCCAGGATCTTCTGGTAACTAGCCAGACGTGCTAACCTCTACACCAACGATCCCATGCTCGGTAAGCGGCCGAGCCGGACACCCATTCAATCACCTATGTGTATTAGTACTCTCTCTGATTCGAGAAACAGTTACAATTTTAATTTCAAATATTATCGAGTGCCTGTGAGACACTACTACGTATGACAAACTTTTGTTTGCATTTCAGCACACGCAGTATTGATATGTTCACTTATCGTTCAGCTAAACTGAAACTTTAAGCACTCGATCTCCTTGGTATAGTATGACCAAAAACCAAATGTAAATTAAAAATCACAAAGTGATTAAAAAAATTATCCGGATCGGCCGGGACTCGAACCCAGGATCTCCTGGTAACTAGCCAGGCGTGCTAACCTCTACACCAACGATCCTATGCTCGGCAAGCGGCCGAGCCGGACGATCGAAATATTATCGAGTATAGGCCGATCCGGATAATTTTTTCAATCACTTTGTGATTTTTAATTTACATGTGGTTTTTGGTCATACTATACCAAGGAGATCGAGTGCTTAAAGTTTCAGTTTAGCTGAACGACAAGTGAACATATCAATACTGCGTGTGTTGAAATGCAAACAAAAGTTTGTCATACGTAGTAGTGTCTCACAGGCACTCGATAATATTTGAAATTAAAAAAATTCGTATTAATAATTAACTTATAATCGCCTGTGAGATAACGTCATCTTTTGAAAACGGGTAGAACTTAGTTGCACACCTAATAAAATTGCTTATGATTGTAAATAACTTTTTTTACACTATTTACTATAATTTTAATAAAAAATGTTGAAAAACTAATCAAAATAATAATTTCCTTGCAATACAACTTATTATTGGGAAATATACAAGGCTTTAACAACCGTTAGCTACTTAGAAGTACCGTCAGTACACTAAGGGTTAAATATATACAAATGCGTGTTTTATCACTTTCGTTAGGATATTCACTATTCCCAGTTGGTGTCCTACAACACGTACAGAAAACAAAAGCCTAAAAATATTTTCTCAAAATTCCTATTCTAATGTTAATATACGTACAAAATTACATGTATTTTGTACACTCCTGTCAACAAATAATATACCATCCAATTGGAATGTTTTTTGGTGTCAAGGTAAAAACTATATTGTGTTTTGTCTTTTTGCATAATTTTAAATATTTTGAAGAAATTAAATTTTTATGCCTCGTGTCCTTTTTCGTTTTTAACGAACGACCTTCTTAGTGTCTTTTGAACTGATATGTAAATCAAACTTCAAAAAAATTTGGTAAATATTGATGACTTTTCGACGAATAACAAAAAAAAAGATCCATTGGATTCATAGAATTATGTATGGTTTTGTAATGTGATTGATTTGAACGATTAAAATTCATAACACTTCGATCAATTTCGATCATTTTTGTTGGTTTTTTGGAGAGAAAATTTATTGAAACACGTTTCTCGATTTTGAATTTATATAAATATCGACCACTGGGACAGGCACGCGCAAAATAATTTGAACCGAATAAGTTTATAAGAGTAAAAATATAAAGACGGACTATCAAAATAATAGCACAGACGTGTTTCAAAAGTGAAACTTATCTCAAATTAATGTTCATGACGAGTTCATTAAAAGTTTTATTGGACAGAATTTTATAGGTTGAGTTCTACAACTTTTCAAACTCCGAATTATTGGGGCTAATAATTAATTTCTGTAGGAGGAAAAATTCTTGAATATTTGACATATATAGTAGTTTCACAATTACTAGGGGGAATCACAGAACCCTTACTATTTATTAGTAATGCGTGGTAATGCATTCAAATTCTACGTCTCTTGCGTCTCTTCTTACGTTGTACATGTGTTTGTCTCTTTTGTACTTATATTAAAGTTATAGGTATAATTTGTTTATTTTGTTTGGAATATGAACACCATATTTCTTTCTCTGTTTTGCACATTTTTTCTATTCTGCAAAATAGAGAAGGAAATATGGTGTTCATATTCCAAACAAAATAAACAAGCTATATATTCTGTTAAAATACACTGTCGTATTTATGAAATATTATAAATTTTTGTTTGGTGTGATCACAGAATACAGAAACAGCGTACATATAAAAACCTGTGGACAGTAGGAGGCCGATCGAGCCCTTTTCACAGCTTAGCTGAATACTCGTTCGATAGTGGTGACCGAATGCACGTCAATTGTTACTAATTGTTAAGATTATTGTTAGTTACACTGCATGTTGTTCTGTCTGTATACGTGTATATGTAACTGTGTGTGTGACCACTCACACAGATGCAAACATCAAACACGGACAACTACAAACAGTGTGTACTTACATAACATAGTGGAGGTAAGTAGTAGGGATTTTTTGTCCACACTGGTATCGCTAGTACATACAAAGATAGTAAGGCTCGATTTACATTAACGCTCCGCTCTCGGTACGATATCACTCCGCTCCAGGTTCGATAAAATATTCTTATACAATAAACAATGAGTGTGTTCACATTATCGCTCTGACATCGGTCCGATATTAGTCATGGTTCTCTCTCGCTCCAATGCCACTCCAATATCAATACCACTCAGGTAATATTTTATCGGAGCGGTATCAGACTTGTTATGGCTTGTACCTATAGTGTAAACACTTTTTTGATTCCACTCCACTCCGCTTGCATTCAGTTGTTATGAAAAGATATTTGTATCGAACTGAGACCGAACTGGGAGCGTACACAGAGCAGCATTATAATGAAAAAATTTTTTAGCGACAGCCTGCATATAAATTATTAAGATCGAACTCAAAGAAAGAAAATTGTTCTACATGTTTCAGTCATTTAAATGACCATATTCAGGAAAAATCAATAATTGAGTTGTGAAAACAACTGAGAGAATAATTCAGTTGTGAAAACAACTGACTTTTTCTCTCAGTTGTTTTCACAACTGAATTATTGATTTTTCCTGAAGATGGTCATTTAAATGACTGAAACATGTAGAACAATTTTCTTTCTTTGAGTTCGTTCTTAATAATTTATATGCAGGCTGTCGCTAAAAAATTTTTTCATTATTCATTTTACCTGCAGTTGGATTCTAATAATTTTTGCAGCATTATAATGTGAATAGAGAACGAATAGGTACCAGCATGATATCAGCACTGTAATGTGAACACAACAAGATTGTACCGAATCGGGAGCGTAGTGATATCGTACCAAGAGCGGAGCGTTAATGTAAATCGGGCCTAAGTTCGCTCTTACATTCTGTGGGTGTGTTTCTTTTACTATAACTTCAGCACCTGTCATTATTTTTGAGAAGAAAGAAGAAAGGAAATGTATAGATACTGTTAAATTGTGTTCATTAATTTGCACCAAAACAAGCTCTTCTGCACATTCCAATACTCCTAGGCTGCCTGCAGCAACCCCCAATCCCCTGTTTAACTTTACTTAGCAACATTCAATCAAATACATAATAGGACTCTCTCATTAAGCAATCCACTGGGGCGAAATTGTTAAATGAGCAAGTCAAAGTTATGGGCGTCAATGTTTCTGATATTTGTATGATTTACTGTTACAAACTATTACTTACAAGTAAAGGTCTCGAGACCGGACCTATCGATTTTGATGAAACTTACATATGTTGTAGAACACTAAAAGCTAAGCGACAAATATTTTCTTATCTGCGGAAAAAACGGTTTGAAGAGGTGAAACTGCCCTTTAAAAATTAGGGGAAAAATTTAATTTTTCAAATATTTCGAAAATAGTAAGAAATAGAGCAAAAGTTTAAATTGGCGATATTGCACTTTTTTAAAGTAGTACGACTATTCGACACAGACACCCCCTAGTTAACTACCCCTAGACTTAATATTAGGACATGGAGCAACAACAGCTCAAATAGATTTTTTGATGTAGATTTCAAATCTATAAACAAATTTTTTATATTATTTATTTTTCACACCCTTTTTGCAAAATTAACCCCCAACTACCCCTGTTGATGCAATTTGTACAAATTGCACATCAATAGATAGCTCTTTAAACTTTTGCTCTATCTCTTACTGTTTTCGAGATATTTGAAAAATTAAACCCTAATTTTTGAAGGGCGATTACAACCCCTCCAAACCGTTTTTCCGCAGATAAAAAAAATATGTGTCGCTTAGTTTTTAGTGTTCTACAACATATTTAAGTGTCATCAAAATCGGTAGGTTCGGCCTCGGGACCTTAACTTGTTAAACACTAACACATTCAAACATATTCGCTTTAAAACATAGAAGGGTGCCATTATACACACCTTGTGTGCAACGTGATTGTTAAATGGGAGCGTGCATTATGGGAGACTGCTATGTATATTAAATAAAGTATAGTACAGAGGTGGCCATAACGTGGCTCGCGAGCCGCTTGCGGCTCGTGAGTCGATCTTGTGCGGCCCTTTAATGCTTCTCGAAAATTTGTTTTGATAGGTCTATTTGAAATAAGAAAAAAATCTAAAATTTCTCGCAAAAAAATCAAATCACGATCTTTTTGAACGAGCCTAGCCTTGGACGCGTCTATCGATATTAAAGATAAACCACAGTTAGCAATATTTGTGAGATATGTATCAAAAAACTTCTGAAAAAGCTCTTAGACCTAGTTGCATTGAAGAATACTACTTGTGGTTATGACGTTAAAGAAGCCCTGGTTGATGTTTTAAAAAAAAAAATAGTGCCTATCGAGAATATCGGCAGCATTGCTACCGACGGTGCACCGTCAATGACAAGGAACAAACAAGGATTTATTGGGCTTTTAAATGCTGACAAATCATACCCTTCTTTTGTACGTGTACATTGCATCATTTACAGAGAACACCTAGCAGCAAAATATTTTCAATACCCACAAGTTATGCAAGTAGTTTTTAAAATTGTAAACTACATTCGTTCAAGTGCTAAAACACACAGACAATTCAGATCATTCATAGAAGAGCTGGATAATGACGACCTTCCTGATGATGTATCTTAGTATTCTTGGCAGATTTTTTCAGTTGCTTGAACCCATTAAACAATTTATACAAGAAAAAATGTTTCCCTGAACTTGGTGACTTACAGTGGTTGTTAGATTTAAGTTTTTTTTTTTAGAGATGGTGTTCAGTATTTGCAGCAGCTGAACATGTCACTACAAAGTAGGGAAAAGCTTATTTATGATTTAGCACAGAGTGTATTTAGCTTTCATAACAAATTGAGGCTTTTTTAAAGAGATCTTGAAACCAAAACGTTCGCTCATTTCAAATGTTTAAAGAAAACTTCTGAAAGCCTTATTGACGATGACGTCCAGATTGAAACAAAAGGTTATTTGTGTAAATTGATCGGTCTTGCTGAAGAAATCAATGACAGATTCACTGATTTGAGAAAACTGAAACCTTCTTTTTCCTTCCTAGACAACGCTTTTGCTGTTGCTGTTGTAAGTGACGGCTGTCCTCTTCCATATCCAATAACAGAGTATATAGCAGCAATAGAGTTAGAAATACTTGAACTGCAAGAAGACGAAGCGTTAAAAGGACTGAAAAAAAATTGGCGGTTCCACTGTTGATTTTGTAAAAACGTTCCAACAGAGAAATA
The DNA here is from genome assembly GCA_035578155.1 of Brachynemurus nebulosus. Lineage (NCBI taxonomy): Eukaryota > Metazoa > Arthropoda > Insecta > Neuroptera > Myrmeleontidae > Brachynemurus > Brachynemurus nebulosus. Next base: position 19,320,943 of record JAPWDM010000009.1, read on the forward strand.
TTCACTAGCAAAAGAATGTGCTAAGAGACTTATTTCAATTTTTGGAACTACTTATGCCTATGAGTCTTTGTATTCAACAATGAAGCATATTAAATCCAAGCATCGATCTGAAATAATTGATTAACACTTAACTGAACTCGTGCAAACTGCGCTCACCAGTTATAAGCCAGATTTCAAACAGCTCGCGGCCAAAATGAACACAAGAAAAAGTACATCTCAAAATTAAGTTTTAGGTACCTAGGTGCATGTACTAACTAAAACAAAGTACACGGAGAGAAAATTCCTATAATAATTACTGTGCTCAGCACTACAATCGACGTGTAAAAGACGAACATATTAAATTCTGTAAGGTAAAAATATAAAGATTATAATTAATCATAAAAAATTTAAAGGATGGAATGTTCTTTTCGTAATATTATCTCCGTAAAATTTGTAAAACAGCACAGTAAAAAGTTCCATTACCGACAAAAAAATAATTTTTAATTGTTTTTATTAAAAAAATTACCATGCTAACATGCTAATAATAGAAAGAAAAAAAACAGAAAGAAGATTGGTTGTGTTGGGAACGCTGTAATGAAATGTACCTCAATCAGCGAGTTAGATGCGAGCCATAGGTGTGGACTGTGGAAGAAACTTTGTCAGACAGTTCGCACCAAGCACCTTGATGCAGCTAGTAGTCAGTTTCTTTTACACTCTCTTAGGATGATGTCATCGTTTAATTCATCTTTTTGTTATTTACCTATCTTTAGTATACGTATTAGAATATATTGTTGGCAATCATTTTTGTATACATGTTTTTACAGGTACAGTGCAACCAACATAAGGTCGCGGTCAGATGCGCAAATGAAAGAGTACGACAACAAGAATTAAACTATAATATATATGCATAAGAGTGTGATAAAAGTTGTGTTAGTAGCACCACATTAAATTGTACCATGCTAGCACATATTTTTTATTTTGGTCGTCGATCGCGCACGGATTATAGGGGAGCATGGTAATTTTTCTGAAATTTTCTCTACAAAAATTATAGGATTTTTCTCTCCGTGTATGTTTACAAATTTCTCATTCTCATGTCATAAATATTCTTAGTTTCATAAAAATGTAAAAAGTGTGTTAATTGTGTGAACCATCAATCTCAGAATGGCTTGGCTCGCTCCGAATCGGCTTCATGGGTTTGCGGCTCCCAAAGGTAAAGTTAGTGGCCAACCCTGGTATAGTACGTTGAAAGATATGTAAAACTTTATATAGATACATTTAATATGTACATACTTTTTAATGTTGGGTTCGAACTTTAGAATGTTGTTGTGATTTTCATTTGGTTATAGGCTTTGTTGGGAAACTTCTCTAGACCATATTTATCCAAGATTGTCGCCAAGACCTGTTCGATTTACCAACTATAACACAAAAGCTCGGGAAATCAATAATATTTTTTTTACATAAAAAGAAAAATTAAAAAAAAATGAAACAGCATAATTTTAATAATTACTTAATTAGAAAAGAATTCATAAAAATCGCAAGCTATTTTTGATATATAAATTTAAAAGCTTTCAAGAGACAGTTGTGGCAGTATTGTCTTTATAATAAAATCAAAAATTATTTGAATTCATTCCATGAATTGATCGATGTTAGCTGTCATATCGTTCAAATGTTTCAATACATAAATCACATTTATGTAATCAAAAGTATGTAAATGTAAAGTAATTCAAAATTATTCTGTCAATTTTCCATATTATTACACGATATAATGACGTCAGAATCGTAAAATAGTTAATATATTTATTATTTTACGACACTGATCTTGTCTCTACGTGAACTTTTATTCTAGGAAATTATATAAGAGAGAGTTTAGTTTGTGCAGCAGGAGCAGTGCCTGTCACACTGTGTGCCGCGACACACTAATGTGTCGCAAGAGATTCCTGGTAGGTGGTGTGCCGTTAAATACTCAAAAATACAGAGTGTCACGACATGACGAATCCTCCGAACACCCGATCGTCTAACAAAATTATACCGAGTGAGTTTTTTGAGGGTTTCAACTTTTATTATAGCCAAACTGCTGATTTAATCTTCGAAAAATTATTCCAATAATTTATTTATAGATACCGATAGGGGCAAACAATTACTATATTCAGAAGCTTTAGAGCTTTTATGATTTTCGAGCTATGATGTAAACATATGGTTTTTTAAGTCGTAACGCATTTTTTAAGAGTTTGTCAAAAATTAATTTATACACCGACTTCTCTTGAACCGGACGACAATACACAAACGTCGTCTGCTTAAAGAATTCATATATAGGATGTTTCTCTACGGTTCTACACAATTTATTTTTATGTAAAAGTTAAAGTAGTTTTGTTAAAATAACTTTCTAATGAATATTTTCTAGCTACATAATATTTACTTCTAATTGTAAGCTTGGAAATTATACATTCATATGTGTATTAATAATTGTTATTATTATTATTGTTATCATATACTTATGTTAACCTCCAAAATAATCGCCTGTATATATTAAATATTGAAAATTTGTTTACAAAAAATATTGTTTTTTTTTTTTTTTTTTTTTTTTTTTAAATATTCTCAGGAAGACTGTATATGTGAACACAAACACATAAACACCGTCCCCTTAAAGAATGTCCGCTTAAAGGAAACGTCGTGTATTTCAAAACTAATAATAACGCTCAAATTTCCATTGTTTAATTTCATATTTTTGAGTAGGTACTTGCGTACTAAAAATCACACTTTTAGAATTCGTGTTCAAGTGATTTCAAACGATATAGAAAAATAAGTTATTCAAAAACATCCTAGCTCAAAATGGGTACATAACTTTGAAATCGAAGTAATTACGATAAAGGAAGAAAATTATTACGTTTTCTATAAGAAATTAAAATTATTAGGTGTACAATTAAGTTCGACCCGTTTTTTGTAAAAAAAAGCATGTAACCTTTTAGAAACAGCTTGTTGAGTAACGTTTAACTTTTCTGCAAGTTGTTGTGTTTGCGCAGAATCTTCGTCCAGTAATTCTTGCAATTCTTCGTCACTGATTATTGAAGGCTCCAGAGCGTAGTTTATAAAATAATGTTTAAAAATTAAAAGACAATAGCAATAAATTTATTGAGATAACTATACTAAATGAATCTTGAGATAACTATACTTAATCTAATGTTGAAATATTTATTAACAAATAATACTGCTTAGTATAAAATTGGACACCTATTGTTTTGTTTTCAAATTTACTTTTTTGCAATTAAAGAAAATTTTAATAACTATGGATACTTATATAAAAATGATATCCATAAAGAACAAGGATACACTGATCCCAACAATTTTTTCCCAAGTAAAATTTTGTATGTTCTTACTTCGCTGAAACAGACTGTATAGAGAAACCGACAACAACTGTAAATGACTCATTCTCATAAACTTACCTTTTACACAAACTCGTAATATAGCTATCTCTCACAAAATCTACTATCTAATATATTGAAAAAGGATTGTAGATATTATAATATTTTTTATATGCGACAAAACTTTATTTTTAAAATAAGTCATTTGCTTTATAAATCAATTTGACTTGACTTCCCATAAACAGCACATGTTTATTATTGGACCTAATGAAACCAAATTTGAATACATGATACTTCAGCATAGAATATTTCAAAATTTGGCAAAAAGTGAATTTTTGAAAAAATGTTACATAACACCTTTATTCACTCATATCTTCATTCTACAATAAATATTGTCAAAGAAAGTAAAAAGTTTCGTTGTAAAATAAGTCATACTGTTGTTTCCGAGACTACTAAAGTAGCGGAAGCATTGTGACCACTTTTGAAATATGAAAATTTTTTCTCTCCCAGATGACAATTTTCATGCCTGTCTATCTGTCCACTGTATGTCCGAAAATCCCAAGTGTTCATACATGACATCGTTTCAAAATGACATTTTTAAACAATGTATTTAAGTACCCATACAAAAAAAAAAAATATTTTTTTGATTCAAGGAACAAAAGATCAAAGAAATTTTTAATTTTTGAATAAAATAATCGTTTTGAGAGTGATAGAATATAGTACCTGTTCCCCTTTAAAGGGTATTTTATTTATACATTCGAAAACATTTTTAAATTTTTGATACCTGAATAAAGAATTATTAATATTTATTTAAAAATGTTAGTTTTTCGGTTGCTTTTTCCCTTTCTGACGCGTTCTCAACGATGCGTCATTCGAAAACGTCGTTTTGAACCGATGTTTATGTGGGGCCTTAAAAAACGAAATTATTCCAGATGGAGAAAAATAATATTTAAAAAGTAGGGTCCCATAAAAAATTTAAAAACAGGCTCTCTTAATACTTACATACGTTATGTTATCGGATCCCGAATAATGCATCATAAATCGAATACGATAAGTCAACAAGAGCTCGCAATTTATTTAAAACTCGCTTTAAGTTATGAAGTATGTAAGGAAATTGAAAGTTTTCATATGTATCTAAAAAATGTACTCTATAGTTGATCTGTTAAATTATTGAAATTTAAAAACATATATATCAAATTTATCAATAATAGGGGTCACATCGCAAAGGTGATATTAATATGGTTAAGTTTAGACTTGTTGTGATATGTTATCATCATTTAACACTATTATCATACATTATGTCATAGAAAAAAGCGCAATCTAAATTAAACACATGTATATTTGTCGAAGATATGATAGTTATAAAAGTTCATCAACTTTAAATACCGCAATTAAATAATACAGTTATAAATAGTAAATATTTTTTTTTTTAGGTTTACATTAGTAAAAGTAATTTTGTGACCAGATTGTGATGAAAATATTTCTTCTTCTTAAGGTTGGAAAGTACAAACCAGTCCATATGTCCTGATTCCCAGTAAACTACTTATTGATGATACTGCGATATCAGAAAGGAAAAGAATCATCTCACTAGGCCCAGTTTTATTTCTATTGTACATACTTAAATGATTTTCCTAATTTAGCTAACGATGTCTATCGCCAATGTAAAAGCAAGCTCTAATGATCTCCAAAATAATTTAAGTAAAGTTATAGGGGGTTGTGGCAAGATGGTTTATGAATAATGGTTTAATGTTTAACCTAAAGAATATAAAACTGATTCAATTTGGTAAGCATGGTGAAGAAATAAATTTTGTATGGTCATTTGGGGTGAAATTGATAATCGGGGGTGAGATTGTTCACTAAATCATATTTTTTTAAATTGAATATAATGCCAGAACTATAGTTTAGAATGCGACTTTACCGACCGGTAATGGAAGAAGTAAGATGGTTGAAAATACCCTATACACGTTAAGTTCAGCAGTTCCATATATTTAAAAAAAATATAGTATATTAAAAGAAGTCGTATTTTTGGGTGAAAGTGAACTTTTAAAACTTTATCTGATAAGTCAAAATCTAAATACAGTTTTTATATTTTAATAAAATACACATAATTGTTGATGCTTTGTAACCATCACGTGCTTGGCTGTACATAATCAGTTCAGTATTTTTTATCATATTGGGCATATTATTGTGTGGGGTGAGATTAATCATATACATGAGGTGAGATTGTTCACTTATTGTATTGAAAGATTAGTTGCGTATAGCCGTATACGATCAGGGCCGTAGAGAGAAATGGCGGGCCCCGGAAATAGAGGACATCTCTTAAAAATATCCCCCCCCCAAAAAAAAATGATCGACGAGCCAAAAGAAAGGTTCTTACTTTTTCCCAGGCCCCATTTTCTGCCCGCGCCTCGGGGCTACAACCCCAGCTATCCCACCCTCTCGTCGGACCTGTGTACGATGTATCTGACCATGTTTTATACTCTTTAAAACTGTTAAAATTTATTATAAACAACAAAATAAACTTTTTACAATAATAATTTTTTTGAAAATTTAAAAAAAATGGTAGTCTAACAGTTTTTATACTCTTAATTAGGGCCGTGGTAAAAATGGCGGGCCCTGGGATTAAAACCGTATTTTCTAAAAATTTTCCGCCCCAAAAAATAGGCGATGAACAAAAAAAGCCCTTAATTTTTTTCTGGCCTTCTACGGACAGACCTCCTTAAGCCCGGGCCGCGAGGCTGCAACCCCGGCTACACCACCCTCTCGTCGGGCCTATTCTTAATGAAGAAAGTGCGTTTTCAGGGCTGCGAATTCGTGTGAACAATGTCACCCCATAACGAGTATGAGATTGTTCATGGCTTCCTTGCTTCCTGTAGAGTGTAAACTATATTTTGACATGTAAGGAAACGACATTTTGCAATAAGGTCCGTATTAACATCGTCTATACATATAAACCCATTTTGCTCCGATTGTGTTTTATTTCTATAAAATTGAGACCAAAATATGTTTTTTTTTATCAATTCCACCCCAAATGATGGCACAAATAAAATACCCCTGTCGCAGCAACCTGCATAACATAGCGAATTTCCGTTTATAAAAATTCGTTTTTCTCGGAAACTAGTCGACAAAGAAAAAAAGTTTAAAGATCTTTTTTATGTAATTTTTTCTTTTTTTTTAAATGGTGTAAAAAAATTTCGCAAAAATTTTTGAATAAGTGGAAATTTTGGCAAAAAACTAATTTTTGCAAGAACAAAGACCATGTTCCTGGCATCCGACGTGTCTGGCTGACGAACTCATCCAAGGGTTTGGGACTTTCAATGTTCTCACCAAGTTTCGTAAAAATTGGATACTTCGTTCGAGAGTTATCGCGCGGACACTATATAAATTTTAGTGAATATTATTTTCGGTTTCTAGGGACCTCAAAAGAAATTTCTGCCATAGTCCCGAGCTCAGGTCGCGTCATGATAGTGGCTGTAATAGCTGAATTCCATTCTGGAAATTCGCTAAAACATTAAAAATATATTTAAAGATGAGATCAAGTTTCTAGGTGTTTACTTAGGTAAAAATCTAAATCATGTAGTAAGTTCATGTAGATCAGTTAAAGAATAAAATAGCAAAAATCTGCTGCCTGTTTAGAAATTGCATTTCTTTAGCAATATTGTTTTTGTAAGAAATTTTTAAAACAAGATACAAAACAAATTTTAATTTTAATTTTTGCATGTTTACATTCAATTTTTTTTAATTTTTTTTTTTTTTTTTTTTTTTTTTTGGTTGCATATCTTATTCATATTTTCATATTATACATTGAAAATATTGCACTGATAGTGCGATTTATGTACATTATTTTATATTGAAATGTATTTGATTATTTTGAGTACTGACGTCAATGAATGGAGTTCAATATTGATTATTTGACTCGCTACAATGTATAAACTTAACGGAACATGTATGTACCAACCATTTAAATATTAAAATTATATATATATATATGTATGTATATTTAAAAAATTTTCATATCATATCATACTGTGATTTTTGTAATATAATAGAATAGGTCAAATTAAATTTTGTTTGATTATATTTTTTTTTTGCACTCTGCACAAATTCATAAAAAGATGTAAGTTTAATCAAAAGTTCAAAAATTTTATTATTATTATTTAAAAATCAATCATTTTATTTTAATAAAATTAAGCTATCGAGATGTATCTGGAGCATCCAGTGTCGATATCATATAAATATTACTTCTTTTGGTTCAGAGTCGAAATTATTCTATAATTTAGTTACACGATAATTCTACCGGAGGCAGACAAAAGTAGTTAAGTCCATTTTTTACTTAATTTATATTTTATTTTATAATAAGGACTAAGAGAGTATCTCATATATTTCCAAAGGGGTAAAAGTCAATTAGTTTAAGGTTTAAAGTTTTTTTTTTTTTTATGATTTACTGTGTTACATGTTAAGAACATAACTGATTAAAACAAATTTACAAAGTGTCGTGTAAACTTGAAGATAATTCAATAAACTGATGTTGCTTGCATTTCATTTTAGTTTCTACTCTCTATTGTAAAGTTGATATTTCGGACTTAACTACTTTTGTCTGCCTGCGCTAGAATTATGTTCTCAAGTAAATATACAGCTAAACTTTTTTATACGATCTTTTTTTGTACGATATTTTTAGGCGGTTTTTGAAAGAATTTCCATTAAAGTGCATAATGTAAATCAAAAGCAAGTGAAAGTAAGAAAATTAAGTATTAACTATTAGGTATACTAACTTTCCTTGAAAAAATTAATTTTTGTTGTTTGTTGATTTTTAAGCATTTAATCGGTCGGTACATTGCGTAAGAATATAAGTTATTGCATTATTAAGTTTTCTTACAGATGTATTTTTCAGAATTTTTATAATATTATAAAATGAAATAAAATGCTCTTATGTGGAAATTAATACTTTATCTTACTTAGAAAAGCAACTTCCAAGCAAATCGTGAAGTTTTGAGCATTCTGAATTATGTTCTTTCAATGATGTATTTATGCTGCCCCTATCCACCGCATAAAATATTTAGCTGTAATATAATATGGGTAATTCTCTAATAACTGGAACCACCCAAAAACTCATAATTTTAAATTTTGATAATTCCTCTAGTTTTATTATCTTATTAGTGTTGTAACGTTATGAGATACATATCTATTTGTTTTTCTAGAGTAGACATAGGCAAAATGACCCATGCGCAAAGCTACTGGAATCAATTTTTCTGATTTTTCCGAATTAATTGCAGGGTTAAGAGACAAAAAATATATCAATCAAGAGTGCTGCTAATATGTAACTTAAATTCCAGGGTCATAAAATGATTATACAGCTGCACTCTTTTTTGTGCGGTGAATAGGGGGCGCATAAAAAAAATCGCACAAAAAATATATATTCAAAAATATCATAAATAGCTATAAAAAGTATAGTTCGATCCAGATTGTACAAAAAACTTTTTTATGCGGTTGGTCGGGACCGCATAAAACAAGTTTCATCCAAAATAACATAACTCAAAACGCTCAAAACTTAGAAATTTCCTTAGAAGTTGCTTTTATAAACAAGACAAAGCATTAATTTACACGTAGAAACATTTTATTTCAATTTTATAATATTGTGAAAATTTTGAAAATTACATCCGTAACAAAATTAAATGATGCAATAACTTATGTTCTTATGCAATGTATTGATTAAATGCTTAAAAGCCGTTAAAAAGTATTTTTAACAAAGAAAGTTATTATAGTAATTGTTTAAGTTTCTTACTGTCTCGTGATTTTGATTCACATTTTACATTTTAATGGCTATTTTTTACAAACCGCATAAAAAAAATCGCACAAAAAAGGACCACATAAAAAAGAGTTCAGCTGTACTACTTAACTTGAACATTATTAATTCAAAAAAGACTCATAATTTCTAAGAAATAAAAATCAAACAAATGTTCATTTTGAACTAATCACTTTGTCACATTTTCCTCTTTTATCCAGGTATGACATTTTTTATGAAATGAAAGAATATTACCGTATATCATCACAATCAATTTTATCATCACTGATACCGCATGTATCAGTGACACCCCTATTGAACTAAATTGACACCCATATTGGTTAATTAACCAATTTCACGTGCGCCAAAATATTAATATTAATAATATCAGATTAATATCATCGATGTACCCACAATAATGAAGTAATTATCATTGACGTCAGACCGCCGCGCCACACCGGGCCGGGCCAGGTAGGTAACATGGATATTAAATTAACAATTCCGCCATCCACCTCCATTGCCACCTTCGGCCAACTTTTGCCGCCTCCAATATTATATGAAGATACATAAGTACCTTCCTACTCGCACCTATTTTATTAATGGAATAATAATATGTAGGTACAAAAGAACCATTGAAGTTGTGGCTTTGATCTTATTATATGATTAAAAAGCGGGTTGGGGTGCCGGGCTTAATTAAATTTTCTTTATTTTCAAACATGAATATGAGTGAGATAATTTTAATTAACTAATATCTACATTAAACTAATACCATTTTAATCTATATTAATTTTTTGAAGTGCGGTTGTTTATACATACAATTATATTGCAAGGAATAAATTCAAAGGTGCTGGACTGCTTTGAAAATTCTATCACTATTAAATAATTAATATTGGTCACTTTTCACAACAAAAATCGTATAAACACGAGTCGATTTCGGCCATTACGCCATCCTCAGGTGAAAAACACAACTGTTTCACTGTTAAAAACTAATCCAATTGCACAAAGACTGAGTATGTTTAAAATGGTTAGAGTTTAAGAAACTAATAAATTCCAAAATATCACTGTCGTAGCATACTGCATAACATAGCGAATTTTCGGTTATAGAAATTACGGCTAACTTAAATTACTTCTTATGGAAAACCCGCATAGATAGGATAATGGTTCAAAACGTACCATATCTAATTTTTTCCTCCTTGCAATGGCGTAAATTTTTTTTTTTTTTTAAACTTCTGAATTCTGGCAAATTTTGCCAAAAAACTTGCTTTTTTAAGGTTATGACATCGGACGTGTCCGGCTGAAAAACTCATCCAAGGGTTTAGGACTTCCAGTGTTTTCATCGAATTTCGTAAAGACGGATATTTCGTTATCGTGCGGACACATATACATATACATACATATATACAGCGTGAGTTTTTCGAGAGTTGCCGTTGTTATTACAGCCAAACCGTTGATTTAATCGAAAAATTGTTCAAATAAGAGTTGTATGTATCGATGGGGGCAACCGATTGCTATAGTCAGGAGCTTTATAGCTCTTATGGTTTTCGAGTTATGATACAAACTTATAGTTTTTTAAATGGAAACGAATGTTTAAATGTTTTTCAAAAATTTGTTTATGATTCAAAACTGTCAGTAACACTCAAATTCTCATTGCTTTATCTCATATTTTTGAGTAATTACGTTTTAAAAATGACATCTTCAAATTTCGGACTCAAGTACTTGCGAACGATTAGGATTTTACGTAATTTAAAGAGATATTGACTCAATATGCTTGCCATTTTTGATAATGTAGTAACGAAAAATTAAATGATTATTACATTTTGTATCGAAAATTAAAATTATTAAATAGATTAAATTATCATATAAAAATGATAACTAAGTAGGTACAATAAGGAAATAAAATTTCAGTTTTAAATCATTGAAAAATAAAAAAAATTATTTTTCTGAAATGTCACTGTTTGACAGATACATAGGCGTCTAAATATATTTTTGTAGCAGGTAGTTTTAAAGGAAATGAAAAGTTTTTTTGTGAAAAAACTGTTCCTTTTTAATTTGGTTTGTAATCAAAAGAAAATACTACCGAATTTCAAATATTTTTACACTATTTGAGTACAGTTATTAATAATATTTTCGTTATTAATCCCACTTTGCTACTATTAAAAAACGCCAACGTCAATTTGATTTGTATTGGGTATATACATTTATTTCACCTGCCATATGTCGTTCTATAACTAAATAAAAAATAAATATATTTTTCAGTAAATTAATGAAATACTTCAAATTGTTTTTAAATTAAGTTACTTTAAATACTAATCTTTTAAAATAATTTGATATTATTATGCAAAAATGTTAAAAATTTGAAATAGAGCCCGACATCTATACTCCAAAATCTGAATTACTCCAAAACTATACTCCAAAAACTACCACTTGTATTACAGAGAATGATACTAAATAAGGTTCTTTTCTTGGATGTAATAGAAATGTTAGCCGGCCAAAACTCTGTCGGTTGAAAGAGCCTCAAATACATATGCATATTTCTACCGTTTAATTGCCAAATTAAAGAAAAATTCAAAAAATAAATTTGGGTAAAAAAATGTTTTTTCTTCATTTATATTTTTAATTGATGCATTAGATAAGTTTTATCAAAAAATTAACATATAGTTGCATTTAAAAATCTATAAGTTTTTATCATAACTCGAAAACCATGAGAGCTATAAAGCTCCTGACTATAGCAGTCGGTTGCCGCCGTCGATATCTACAACTCTTATTTGAACAATTTTTCAATTAAATCAACGGTTTGGCTGTAATCAAAATGGCAACTCTTGAAAAACTCACGCTGTATGCATATATATGTATACATATAATATATTGATATATAAATTTTAGTGAATGTCATTTTCGGTTTCTAGAGATCTTAAAACAAATTTCTATCAGAGTGTCGGGCTCAAGTCGCTTAATGACAGTGGCTGTAATAGTTGAATTTTCGATTCGAAAATTCGCTAAAAGCCTAATTATTGTCAAAAATTAAAATTGGTTAGTTGTTTTATTTATTTTATTTGCTTTAATTTTTACTTTCCCGTCCACGTAGGCTGTACAGCCACGTCATAGCTATAAGAAGAAGAGCCTAAGAAACCTAGAAATTTTATGAAGTTGGACTTCTCTCCCAGACCTTTTGTACATATGTTGAAGTGTAAATTAATTAATATTTCTAGATCTACTGACGTTGGAAATATGAAATATAATTCGGTATATGGGACATTAAAGGGAGGAAAATTTTGACACATTTTGGTTAGTGGTTCTGTATTTATCGGCATTTTTAACTTTTTCAGAATCCGAACTATTCCGAACCTTGTCTATGAGAATTGAAAAATTGATGAAATTTAGAAGAAAGGTATAACAAAGGGCAAAATTTTCCCATAAGTCAGGTGAGAATTTTGATTTTTTTTTAAAACCTTTATTTTTTTATCAAAACTGAATAGGGTTCAATTGGAAATCGAATTTTTTCAAAATGGCATTACAATGGGTGGGGATAACCTGGAATATAAATTCTCTCGCCTGAGAATATTTGAAAAATTTTATAAAATATAATCTGTAAAAATTTCAATTAGCAATAACTTTATTTCCAACAATTTTCCTTAAAAATGCACCCATCTACACCCAAAAATCGCAAAATAGACTTGACTCTTTGTAACCTTTGAATAAAATGATCTTTATCATTGAGTTTTCTGACTAACTATTATTCATAAATATGTATATATCAAGCACTTATCGGTTACCGACCTCGATAACCCCTTCATCATGTTTCAAAAAATAAAAACGGGACGAAAAAGCCTTACAATTATACGCTGTCAGCTTTTTTTTTAAATTTATTTTTATAGTTTTCTATAAATTTTCAATTACCTTGAGAAGAAACTCATTTTATAATTAAAAATTAATCTCATTATAATAAGTGGACAATCAACTACTATTCAATATGGATTACCTACATGATTTTCGATACGATTTTCAGTTTTCAAAATTAATTTACCTACAAAATTACTATGTGCTGGGTTTTGTTAATTTTATTCTTTAAATTTTCTTAGTAGCTAAATTTTTTTGAATTTTTTTTAATCATATAGTCTGTAGTACAAAGTACAGTAGACTGTCATTAATTCAAACCTGCGATAATTCGAAACTCTCTATAATTCAAAGGTATCACGAGTTCCCTACAAAATCTTTCGAATTAAAACAATACATTTTTATACACTTGGTAATTCGAACGAAAAAATCATTGCTACGTAAGGAAACGACGCGTTAATTTGAACTCATCGGCGTCAAACACTCGGCAATTCAAAGTTGCAGAGAGAAAGAGACAGAAAGATTGTAAGTACACTTTGAGACAAGTTCAAATTCATTCTTGGCAAATGCTTAAAAAATTAAAATTGTTACCTGTGATAGTTCGAACCTCTCTCTATAATTCGTAATATTTTAAGTCTCTCGAGTTTCGAATTAACGAGAGTCGACTGCATTTTATTTATTTCATTAAGTGTTTTTCGGTATATTTTGGGAAATAATTCCTGCACAAATTAGCCTCGTATTAAAAAGGCAAATTTTAAAAATTTTTATCTTACAAGCTAGTCGTCAGAATCGTTTAAAATTTTAACATTTTGTGTATTACCTTAATATTAAAAAAATAACACATCCAAAAATCATTCATTAATCTCTCAAATACTCTAATACCCCAATTTCTTTAATTCTAAAAAAATTTAGCACTTTTGTAAATTTTCTGTTAGAAAATTGAGATTGTAAACTGTACTGTTGAATTACACTTATACAAGCTGACTAAAACGCTAAAAACAATGCGCTCTTGAAACTTTATATGGAAAATACTTATGTAAAATTTTCAATTAACCTACTGCAATTATAGATTACTAGTTTAGCTATGAATTTTTTTTACATTTTTTAAACAACAATATCTTGTCAGGCATGAAAGTTATTTCTACTTTTATCAGAAAACTTACAATAACAAGTCATATTATATGTATTTTCAATAATTATAAATTGCTGACTTCGAACTCAACATACTATTTTATCATTCTTGCATTTTACGACGCGATTACAACATATTCATATAAAAGGCAAGGCTGTGATAAGAATGTAATTATTCTAAAAATAGCTTATACGACCATTTTTTTCCAATATAATTGCAGTTGTGCTAGGTTCGGTATTTTGAAAATAATAATAAAAAAAAAAAATTATTAGAAAACCTATTATTTTTCTTTTTAATTACATATCGTTCCGATCACGTACAAATCACGATATACTGATACATCGCAATACATGTACTGTACAAGGTGTCACAGATATATGTTAAATACATATGTACTTGTACATGTAAAACATCATTTATGAGTGTTATTAAAACGACTAGAAGTGACAGTGTTTGAGACTAATAATTGCTCTGAATCACATCGAAATAGTCTATTCTTCAACTCATTTGTTTTAAGTAACGTAAAAGCCCCTATACCGGAACGCGATCATATGTCGGAACAGTTTTGACATTTATATACTAACGAAGTTATTTCTGAAAGAAACCTCTGATAACAAAAATTATTATAATAGAATGATTATTTTTCAATTTAAATTGACCTCGCATTTAATGTTTCCTTACTTAATTAAAGAAAAACATATATGTATATAAGTATATATATATATATATATATATATATATATATATATATATATATATATATATATATATATATATATATATATATGTATGTATATTAAACAATTTTTGTTGAATACAGTATTTTGATCCTTTATTTACGTCTGATTCTTAAACCATTCTATGTTTCCTACTTTGACGTCTAGACGTCACTCTATGTGTCAGATTACTCATATTACACGTCTGTTTGAATAAAAATTTTTGAGTTGTGTTTTTTTAAAAACATATTCATTGGATTAAAAAAAACTTTCTTTCATGCTTATTAAGAAAAAGAAATGGGTGTTTAATTTATTTTTCAATTTTTATAAGCCAGTTTAATTACACATCTAAAAATAGTGTTCCGGTATAGGGGCTTTTATATTACATATAAGTAAATTTTTTTGAAGTTAGTGGCCAGATTGTTCTCTAACACCTTGTGTTGTATGAAATTCAATCAAGTTCAAACAATAGCGCGGTCATATTTCAAATTTTTTTTATTATTTCTCTTACTGATAATCAGCAGTTATTACTACAGTAAAAAATGTTAAAAATTAAGCTTCAATTTTCCAGAAAAAAAAAACGTGAAACATATTAATTTTGATTAAACTTTTAATGTTTTATGCCAATTTTCTGGTTCACCGTTTTTTCCAAAGATTTACAACGTTATATGTTGCAACTCAATAAAAAAAATCTACAAAAAAAAGAAAATTCGATCAAAATTAGAGCATCCAATCTAAAAACCTCGGAATTTCGACAGTTTTTTAGGGTTTTCGAAATCGGGATTAGTAAATGAATAAGAAACTCCAGAAAATAAATTATTTAATTTTATGCAATTTGACATGACTTTTTGCAAATTTAGACCTTTACATGGCAGCGAAATTTTGGTCTCATCGAAATTCACCTGTTAATCAAATAATTTTTATTTTAAATAATAATAAAAATTAATGAAACAGCAATTTATTATTCCAACTATCCTGACTTAAATCTTTTTAATGTCATAATTAAGACTGCCAACCGTCGCAAATTCTGCGGGACAGTCCTGGAGAAGCAGTTGTTGCCCGGCACTTAGATTTTTGTTTAAATAGTTCTGGAATGGGTATAATGTATCCCGGAAGTCCCGCACTTCGTAAACTGGAAATACTGATAATATTAATAGATTTGAGCGTTACTTTATGGTATTCCATATTTGTAAATAATAAACAAATATTTTACTTTGCAAAATACCACTTTTATTTTTGAAACTGTGACAATATTGTTTCGAACCGTTAGTTCATTTTCAAACAGAATTCTGTTTGAAAATCAACTAACGGTTCGAAACAATATTGTCACAGTTTCAAAAATAAAAGTGGTATTTTGCAAAGTAAAATATTTGTTTATTATTGGAAATACTGAAACAAAAAATTGAATTTGATGTTTTATTTTCGCTTAATTGCATTTTTTACCGTTCTGCCTTTTTTTTGTTCGTCAAGAAATGCACTGACTAGTCCAAAAAAAGTTAGTCACCTGCCCGGTGAGAGGGCGGGGTAGCCGGGGTTGTAACAGACTTGAATAGAGGGCTCGTAGCTATTGGACAGGGGGTCCGGGGAAAAATAGAAAGACTAATTTTTACCTCGTCACTTATATTTTTGAAGAAAATTTTTTTAAAAATGTGGTTTATTCCCGGGGTCCGCTATTTCTCTCCATGGCCCTGTTGGTCATTTTAGTCATAATTAAAATCAAAGATGATTTTTTGATGTATAACTATTTTTCCCACGAATTTTAATAAAATTCCAATAAAGTAAATCATTCTTTTCATAAATAAATGCAAGTTTAACTGTAATATCTACAATAGAGCCGATAATAATAATTTTTTATCTCATTCTATTTTTCAAGGTGATTCAATTGTTTCGAATAATTAGGATTACCAACTACGTTTTTTTTTTTTGTCTTTTTTGATAATCATAGGTACTATCTTTTTATCCTTCTTTTACTTAAAGGCTCTTTCCTCATGTATCCTTTTCTTAATTTTAAAATTTTATATATCAAGGAAATTATGTGATCATTATTGAAATCTACTTGAGTGTACGTGCAGTAGAAAATTTAAAAATAGTAAACATTATGTAAGTAGGTACTACATTCAATTGTTATTATTTTTGCTGATTAGAAAATAACCGTTGGAGAATATTGTGGAAAAAAATGGAAAAATTCCTTGAAACCGATATGACATATGAGTTTGTAATATTTTTTTTTTTTTTATTATCAAAATAAAACATGTTTTTATTGTGTAATATATATTGTTGCTATCATATTATTAGGTTTTTTATATTTTTTTAGTGTTCCGTATCAAAATTGACAAAATCGAACACTTATGAAATCACTTCGGCGTCGGTTCGTCTATCACAGGCGATTTTCTCTGAAACTATTCGACGTGAAAATTTGAAATTTACCACGGAGATTGATTCTGGGAATTAATTTCACGTGGTAACTTGGAAAGTGGCAAAAAAACTTCCTCCCATATGACCATAGAGTAGGTTACCAAAGAAAAACCCCTTAAAACACTGTATCTTTCTGTTCATTTTTTCCTTTTTTGATAAACTTCTTAAAAATTGCTGTGTTCGACCCATATCATCAGAAAGATCTCTCAGGAAAATCTGAAAATATTTATAAACATTAAGAATGAAATATAGATTGAACAAAAAGTATCAGGTCTGAATTTTCTTGCGTAATTCCTTGGTACATAGAAAGCTTCCTGACACATTTTGCTCTGACCAAGATGTTGTTCGTCAGTAATAATGTTAATCTTATGTTAAACGGGTATTTTTGTGAATACTTTAGGAAATTAGTTCTAAAAATTAAAGAAGGAAGGAATAATTAATAAATCTACACACGAAAAATATAATAATTCCTGCACACTAATAAGCATAGGTCACTTTTATATATTTCGTATTTGCTAGCATATCCACAGGATTCAAAATCTCTCAAGAAATTGACAAAAAAGTTTAAATAATTTCCACTTATTATTATACGAGTACACAAGAGGTTCGTATTTTTTCGAACAAATTTTGTGTTTATATATAACGAGAATTTGTTGCCTATAGCAATTTAGCGAGAAGTGTCAACTAGCAAAAATACGACGCGCAGTTGGAGTATTTTTTGCGTTGACAATTCTACGGCAAACTTAGTTTTTCTACGACAAAAGTGAAAAAACTACAATATTTTCTTCTGGTTTTAAATATAGGTACCTACTCGTACATTAGTGAAGGGGGACCACTAGTGTGACAGCCTGAAAAAAGGTGATTTTTGGGAATTTTTTTAAAGCAAACTACTGTATGGAATGTTTTAATAATTTAAGGATAGGGTTGACTGGGGTAATTGTGAATGGATTTTCATGAATTGAGATAAAAGCGTTGTTTTAAGTATTTTTTATTTTATATATCACAATATGGTTGATTTATTTTTAATTCTACATTATTCAGGATGTACCACACAAATTTTGAGCAAATTCGTATGAAAAACAAAAAATTTATAAGCCATTCACATTTCCCCGGTGCGGTTTTGCAAATCTTATGAATTTCGGGGTAAATATGAATGTCATCAGAAAAATTATTTGGAAGGGATTACAAGAGGACTGAAGTTCATCAGAGTAAGGACCAACTCCAATTCTTCTATTTACCCACTTTCAAATTTTTCATCATACTCTAGCGGTCACAATTTCTCTTTGTTTAATGCAAGTTACGCATACCTCAAATTTGTACAAAAAATCAAGGTTAAATAAAAATAACAAAAATTGTAAGAACAAATTTGTTACAAGCTAAAAATGATATTTTGATGATATTTTGTCATTTTATCAAATAAAAAATCAAAAAATTACATGATTTTCACACAAAAACAAGGAAAATAAGACTTTTTCAAGGAAATACACTCAGTCTACATGAACAAAAAACAACAATCTATTTTTTTGTGTTTGTACAACGGAAACTTGTACAATAATGTCATTGTACATCATCATCAACATTTTCAACTGTGAAAAGGACACTACTGAAATTTTTGACCGG
The DNA here is from genome assembly GCA_035578155.1 of Brachynemurus nebulosus. Lineage (NCBI taxonomy): Eukaryota > Metazoa > Arthropoda > Insecta > Neuroptera > Myrmeleontidae > Brachynemurus > Brachynemurus nebulosus. Next base: position 19,339,780 of record JAPWDM010000009.1, read on the forward strand.
ATGGGGGCATTTGTGAATGACGTTCACAATTACCCCGGAATTTTAAAATCATGGGGTAATTGTGAATTGGTAATAAATTGTCCAATTTATTTAGCAGTTAATAAAGAACCCCCTCAGGCTTTAGACCACTTCTTTAGAAGTACCTTTATCCATTTCTTACCTTTTAAAAAAAAAAATGTATTTAAAAAAAAAATTTTTTTTGAGGATTGGTCGAAGTATGATACACAAAATTGTGCAAGGGTTTTTTCAAAATAAAAAAAAAGATACTAATACTTGGAGAATTGTTATGAAATTTTAATAGCATATTAAGAAAGGACAGAAAAACATACTAAGATTTGATTTTTAACAAAATTAATGTTATTTTAGAAATTATAGGCGCCGTTCACAATTGCCCCAATTCACATTTATCCCGGTCAACGCTATATTCGCTGATATATAATAAACTCATGATAAAATTTTTGAACCAAAAAATTGAAAATTCAGTGTGTTATTCGCGATCTCCTAAGGCTCCAAAAAAAAGATAGCGACCTTCGCAGTGCCTGAAATAAAAAAAAACCAAAAAGCCTATTAAACTAGAAGGTGTTGCCCGTGCTATCAATTTCAATCGAAAAAAAGTTGAAATTTAACAAAATGGCGGGGTTTTTAAAAAAAAAAGTTTCAAATCTCTTCACCAAAATTTGATTATTTTTTGGCCTGCAAAGTTACATTTTTTACATTAGTTATTGATCGTCGGATAACAAAAATCAATTTTAAGACTCTTTTATGTTCAGTCTTACAAAAAATAAATATAGTAAATCTGCGAAATTTTACGTCCCTTCTATATTATGTCGATATTTTAAAGCAAAAATAGTTTTACTAAGAAAGTAAATCAACCAAGTAAATTTTATTCAGAGATTAACTTGACAGTTTTGTTCGTTTTGTAATAAATAATTCTAAACAATTCTGGCTATTCTTGTTTATAGAAAGAATATATGTAAATATAAAACTATTCCTTTCTTTTGATTGAATTGTCAGAGGCTGTAATTGGCTTGCGTTTACATATTCCCAAGCTTAAGGATATCTTTTTTCTTGCATGATAAATTCTATTCACATTCGATTATTTATTCTTGAAGGATTTTATATAAAAATTATATGCAAAACTGGCCACATTATGCAAGGACGTGTTTCTAATATATTAGTATATTTGGATATAACACATACAACAACTACCGTTCATTCTTAATTCTATTAAACATAATCGTAATTAGTACGTCCTAGCACAAACGTAAGAAAATTTTGTTAAGATTGTTATTGTGTAATGAAAATATATCACAATCATCAAGCTACAAGTTAATCGATGCTGAAAATTCTCGATAGTGTAAGTTTCCTGTCGGCGTCCCGGAACAAAAAAAAATTTTTTCCTGGAAGTGATGACAAAAAAATGTCAACTGGACCCTATCATAAATGGTCTCTGTCGACATTTTTTTTGGTCATCACTTCCATTTCTAGAAACAAATTCACCTGAAGCCCTTTCATAAATAGTGTCTGTTTTTGGTTATCAGTTCCTTAAGGCTCTCATTAATATTCACTGTTGACCTTTTTTTTTTGCTCGTCACTTCCACAATTTTCTCAATTTTACTGTGCCAAACAAATTTTCAACACTTTGGCGCCCCAATTTTCACCGTTTTGGCGCCTCTAAAACCTTACAAGTGGGGCACGTGCCCCGGCTTACCCCCCACCCCTAGATCCGGCCCTGGAACCTTGTGAACCCTTTTGTGAATCTTGGACCTGCTTCTTAATGAAATAATTCTCTACATCAAAAGTATAGAGCACTACAGAAAACTTATAAAAAAGGTAGCTTTAAATCACACAAATTCCTATCAAAATATCGAAATTCTATTGGGATATTGATGGCTTTTTGACGTAACCTCGTAACTTATAAATTACTATTTAGTAAGCATAAAAAACTGAATAATTTATTTCTTTCGTTAAACATAACTAAAATACTTAATTTTGTAATTAAAATACGAATTATGACTATTAAAAGTCCTTTCTTTATGAATTTTTTGCTATTTCCATAAAACACAAGGTTGTTGTAATTTTTAATAATTAATAAAACATTTTTCAGTAGTTTTCATTCAATGGAGTCAATCTTCATTGAATGAAAACTCTTCATTGGGTTTTCGCTTACAACAAATAATTTGTTTTTTGTAATGCAAAATAACCCGCTACTATGGTATATGTACTTGCATCACTGCACAAAAGGAATATGTCTGCAGAGCCGTAGAGAGAAATGGCGGGTCTCACCCCCAAAAAAAAGTGACGATCGAAAAAAAAAAAAAAAACTCGAAAAAAGAGGTGACGAACAAAAAAGAGGCTTTTATTCCTTGACCACTACGGGCCTCCGCTTCCATCCCGGACCCTAGTAGTACAACCCCGGGTACTCCACTCTCTCGGCGGGCCTGTATGTATATGAGATCGGAACAGTTTTTGACTGTACAAGAAAATATCAAAATTTATTTAATAAGTTTTTTTTTTTTTTTTCAAAAAGCATAAGTTCGTGCGTATTAATAGCATGCATGGAATTCACTATGACTCATTTACTAAACCAATACAATTTTGAACTTGTCGAAACTAGTCATCATTTGACTAACATATTATTCAGTTCATCACCAACTTTCGTAAATATCGAACACAGTTTAGTATCCATAGAAGATGAATATAGATAATCAGTACAAACGTGGTGTGCTACATTTTTTATTTTCGTGTGGTGAATCTGCCACGTTTGCAGCGATAAAAATTAATAGTGTACATGGTGAACACACTATTTAGTGTAAGGACTGCCTAGAAATGGTTTAAAAAATTTAAAGTTGGAAAAAGCAGCATTGATGATGAACCCCGTTCAGGACGTCCTGTTAAATTTGATGATGGCATTCTTCGAAATCTTGTGGAGTCAGAGCCACAGTTAACAGTGGATCAGATCGCAGAAAGGATGAATTGTATTTAATTGTCTTTTGTTATATTATTTAAAAATTTACCAAAAAAATACGCGCGAACTTATGGACTGACCTGATATTTTATATCTTGAGAGTTCAGTCAGTCATCCTGGTCTTATAACAGTGTCTACTATAAATTTTTCGTCTTGAAAATAATTTCCCTATGTTTAGTAAAATTGCAACTGTCCAGTGGATATGTATACATACATGTTTTTCACGTTCATTATACATATATGTGTATGTTTGTATGTATGTATGTGTGTGTATTGTACGTATTGTATTATTTTTATTCCTCTATTTTATGATTACATGACAGCTCCAAGGCTAACTGCTAATTAAAACTCTACATCATAAACAAATAGAATAATTCATATGCTAATATACATGTCGCCGCTGAAATGTAGAATCAACCGTATTATAAAATGCCTAGCCATCTTAAAAAACATCGCTGTTTTGTAAAACGATTAAGTATGTGATTGAGTTGTACTGTATACAGTAAACAAATTTGTGTTCTGCGTAAAAAAAAAAACTAGTGGTTAAAATTTTTATGTTAAATAAGTAACACAACCCTGCGTTAATGTAACATTTCGTGTTTGTGTTAAATGAAAATATTAACACAAATTTCGATTTAACAGAATAAAAATGTAAACCTGTTTTGTACAACAAAGAAGTAACACAATATTTGTGTAGAGCAAAAGAATGTTATAAGTAGGTAAATTAGATTAGAATACATACTACCAAAATATATATAATAAAAATTCGCTAAAAAAGATGAGAGTAGTTCTTATTATTAAACAAAACCGAAAAATTATAAGTTTTTGCAGTTATTAACGAATATAGTTTTATTAAACGTTTAAAAATGAAACAATTTTCTTACATTTTAAGGTTATTTTGTTACAGATTCAGTTACAAAATAACCTTAAAATGTAAGAAAATTGTTTCATTTTTAATAAAAAAGTTTAACGACTAACTCTGATAAATCTGAAAATTAACACAAAATGTATGTCCTCTTGTGTGTTAAATCATTGACACAAATCTTGTGTATAGATTTGACACATATGCTTTGTGTTAAAATAACACAAAAAATTGAGTGGACCGTTCTGGACATGTGAAAAGTGTTAATTTTTTTACTCTATAAATGCACCATGTTTGTCAATACAGCTGCCACAGTTTGCCGTATTGCAAAATTGTTACCCACAGAACAACATATAAGCAGCCTACATATACAAATCTGTCGCTCGTAAGTTGTATTAAGTTGCAATTTACTGTGCGTCGTAGTGTTCACGTCGTAATAAGTATCATGTTTTTTAATGAACTCGTGAAATTTAAACAGAAAGAAATATGAAGTGTGTCGTAGTTAAGTTTAAAAATTTTATTGAACAAAAAAATTCTCAAAATAAAGGGATATCTTTCTTAAAAGAAATAACTTTGTTTTTAATTGTTGGTTGATTGTCACATAAGGTGGCCATCATAGTATATACTATATGTATGCGAGCTGCGTAATCATCATTAACATATCATACTAACACATTCGTATATTCGTGTCCACACATCATGTGTTTTGGTTATATGTATCATAATAGCTTGATAGGAGATTGCTGTATCTACGTCACTACTGGCGACAGCGGGCACAGTTTGGTAGACATACTAGTTTAACCTCTTGATTGTACCGTCGAACGGGGCTATTTGAAATAGGTGGGGCTTTTTGAAACAAGACAAAAAAATGATTTACGAGAGTTTAAATCTTTTTTTTTGTTTCAAATAGCCCCACCGATTGCAAATAGCTCCGTTTGACGTTACCGGTCTGGAAATGATACATTGTAACGATGCATACTTTGAAAATATAATTTTAGTACTCATTTTCGGGCAAATCTAATAATGAACTGAAATTATAAATAATTACCTTTTGCCCGAAAATGAGATTTCGGTAATGCTTCCTCGCCTACTTATTTCTATCAATATATGTATGAATTTTTTCCGATTTAATAAAAGTTCCTCAGCTTACCCAGTATTGTACACCGGTGCATGTAAAGTACAGAATTTCGCACAGATATATGTAAAACATAGTTTACCTAGATAGTATTTTGTACAATAAATAGGCAATTTCATGGTAGTCGTACACTGTTAAAAAATTTTACCACATTTAATGTTGGCATTTAATTGCCAACATTAAATTATGTAAAATTACATTTCGAAATGTTCTATATAAAATTACATTTTAGAATGCTTTACCTTACATTTCGGATGTCATTTTACTCCACTCAATGTAAATCAATTACGTGCGACATGCAAAATTACACTGTCAACTCAACTGACGCCGTCAATTGCGAAGAATCAATCACGTGATACCGGTAATTTACATCCAAAAGATCAGTAATTTACATACAAATACAATAAATTTTCGTTTCGAAATGTAATTTTACTAATTTAGCATGTCAAATACAACTTTTATATGTAATTTTAGTATCAAAGTCTTTAAAATTACAGTGAATATTTATTTTTACACAAAATTTCATATTTTACAACTAAATTATTTAAATTTACTGACACATTGTAATTTTCAAGACACATATTGTAAAAAATTACCATATTTTTTATTGTAATAATACATATTTTTTAACAGTATAGATAAAAATCATTATTATAATTTGGCGAATAATTAGTTTAGCCGTTTTTTTAAAACGGTTGAAAGTTTTTAGCCTTTTTACAAAATAACGACATTTCGTAAAACGGCTAGGCATTTTGTAATACGGCTGATTCTACAATCCTGCGACGACATACATACAATATGTATACATAGTATTTAGTATGGTAGTCTTTGATTGAATTTACATAGTTGTTTACTTTGCAGCTAGCAAACTTCCAAGACAGCGCATACTCCGATCTATGCAAATCTATACTACAGTATGTATGTATGTCTGTATGTATACTTATGTGATGATATGATAGTTGATTTGCAATCAGATCATGCTTAATTAAGGCTCAATTCACATGCAATTTAATTTTACTATTGGGTCAAGATTTTCCATATACTACACAACAATTTTAATGACAGTACATTCATCCTTTTGCGGCGCTTGCACCAATGGTAACAAAGTTATCGATGTTCTAAAGTTATTTGAGTAAACGCAATATTCTAGTCTAGAATTCGAAAAATTTGAATTTTCTTTTTATTTTCTAAAAGTACAGATAGACGTTTAAAAATGTACCCTTAAAAAAAATTCAAAAATTTTGAAAATTCAGAAAATTACAACTATTTTAATACGGTAGGTTCAGGTATCGGGTATTTTAATTCCAAATTTTAAGTGGATTTTTCTCGAAACTACTTTTTTCAAGCTAAGCAATTTGGATTTGGTACACGTTACATGATAACATTGGATTCCCATAAGGAAAAAGTTATGTCACAAGAGTGTTTTGGTATTTTAGGTTCAAATTTATTAAAAACAAAATGTAACAGTAGTTCTTGTTTTTCTGCTCTCCTAAAAAATCACTAAGAATGAGATACGACCTTATGCCTGGAAGACGACGATATGATGTAAAATGTGCACTATAATTGTAAGTTCAGAATAAGTAAAAGTGTTCAACAGTTCATTATATCACTTATTCTTTACAAATTAATAAATAATAATGAATAATTATTTGCATAAATATATTTACATAATATTTTTGTCATTGATTTTTATCTGTGTTTTAAATGAAAAATAAGTTCTTATTTTAATTCACATTAATTCAAAACCATTACACATTATACGAGGTGTTTAAGAATATCAAAAACTCTTTGATACAATACACATTACACGCCTTTAGTTTCGAACTAAAAATTCACAAAACGACAGAATGATAAAATTGGAACCAAATTATTGGTTTTCAAAGCCATTCTTTTCATTTTTACCAAAATCAAGCATGTGAGATTACTAGAAGAAAAATTTATGTTAAACGAAACATATATTTAAAAGGAAGTTCATAACCTTGATAGTAAAATTAAAAATATGTACCCTAATTCAACCAGTCACTCTAATTCAAATCACTCGCATGAAGCTTAAATTTAAAATACTCCTGTCTCAGCATCCTGCATAACATAGCGAATTTCCGTTTCTAAAAATTCGTTTTTCTTGAAAACTAGTTGACATAGAAAAAAAGTTTAAAGACCTTTTTTATGTAATTTTTTTCTTCTATTTTAAATGGTGTAAAAAAATTTCGCAAAAATTTTTGAATAAGTGGAAATTTTGGCAAAAAGCTAATTTTATATATATATATATATATATATATATATATATATATATATATATATATATATATATATATATATACAGGGTGTAAAGTAAATAAGTTTCATCCTTTTGAGAGATGGTTTATCTCGGTGTAAAATTGCCGAAGACATAAAAATTTTTTCGGAATTCGCTATCTGAGAAAATCGCATCCCAGCCAGCTCATCGTTTAATATGAATTTCTCTGAATACGCCTCTGACCAAACTAAAATTATTCGCACCCTGTATAATAAAAATTTTTTAAAAATAAAAATAATTTTTTTTTTTATTTTACGACAATATGTAAACATCTGCCGACTTTTGAATTGATTAGGTACTGTATAGTAAAAAAAAAACCGAACACTGTTTTTCATAAATTTTGTTTAAAATATGTTTGAAATATTTTTGTGGGTTTTTATTTCACAGGACGTTATGAATATTGCAAGAACCGTAACTGTGGTATTGTTGCATTTCTTTAATTACAAATATTTAGTTGCATTACTTTAATTACAAGTATTAATTTAATTAAAAATTACACTTGAATTTTTAAACAAACCAAAATAAAAACTTTCCTTTAACTGTCATAAAACATTGTTATTAATATTGTTGGTACACAACACAGATTAAAAAGTGAATTTTTATTCATAAGTGAGTAACTTTAGCGGAAAACTGTAACAGAGAATTCCAAACTTCGGCATTAATTATCATTATTGTAAAATTATTTTACCAAATTTGTTCTATTATACCAACAAGCTGAAACAAAACACATTTAAATAATAATTTATGTACCTGCGACACACATCAAAATAAGAGTACCAATAATAATAATAAGATACTATAAACATACATAATTATGTATGTAAGCAAATATACAGTAAGGTAAATGTCCCAAATTCCGACACTTTAAGGAAGAACTAAACATATTTTCCTAGAATAATTTAAAATTCGTTGGAAAGGCTCAAAGTCTTTTGTCAACAACCAGACCAAAATTTTTACTTTAGATAAATTATCACTTAAGAAAAATAGAAAGATAAAATACAAAAAATAAGAATTTTTGTACTACTGAAATGACACATAATTTCGACATCTACCATAATACTTAGCTTTAAATTCAATACCTTTGTGAACTTATTTTCGTGTTTTTAAATTCAACAGTGTCCATAATTTTGACTATAAACGCTTTAGCTCAAATAAAAAAGAAAAAAAAAATTGATAAAGATGCATTTAACCTTTAACCGGTAAGGTGATGTCTGTGTGTCGTATACAAAAATATTCTTTTTTGTTAACTGAACGTTTGTGTATTCTTTTATGATTTAGGGCAAATTTTACCCTGCTGGCGTAAGGGGAGTGGTCTCCAGTTTTTGGCTATCTATGTTACCAGCCCGCGGTATGTTAATCTGTTGATGTCTCTCAGACATCACTTTACCGTGATTATTATAAAAATTCACCTTACCGGTTAAGGGTTAAGTATAATTTATTGAAAAATTGCTTTATTTATTACACGTACATATTAGTTAATAATGTACTTTTCCAATTTCTGCTAATATAAAAATCAGTACTGTTTTGTTGTGTATTTCGCAAAATAACTAATTGATCATTAATTTTAGTACAATATTTGTTAAAAATAAATCGAAATATACAAAAGGTAGTATTACCTGATGTTCATAGATATATCTCTGATATACAAAACGAACGTTTTAAAAGCAGAATTTTTTAAATTCTTTAAAATAATATAAAAGTTTGATTTTAAGACACTGTCTGATTTTGGGTCATTTACCTTATCTATTGATTCATTCAAATTGATAAATATTCCTTTTCAGTTCACAGCCTCTGTGGTTCCCAGTGTGTCAAAATCGTCAAAACATTTTTTTTTAAATAAACAATTGCAGACATACATATATACTTGGGGATATCACCATCATGATATCATCACATCAACCATTGATAATCAAGGAGTTGGCCAAGTGCGTATTTAACACACATTAAGCCGAGTTGCTGAGTTATTTGCGTTTTTGTATTTTTGGGGATAAAATACATCGCATCGCATATTTTTTTACGGTTTACTGTGAAAATAAATAAATATATTTGTACTTGTGTTACTTAAGGGTCAATTAAGTGGTAATTGGATTCCTTAGAAACCACATGGACTTTGAAATACAATATTTCTGAAACGAGGTATAAAAAGTTGTTAAAAGAACCTTAACTTGATTTTAAAAGATTTTTCTAATGATATGCTGCAAACAGTATACATATAATTATTTTTGAAGGAATTTACGAAAAAAATTTTTCAGCATTTCTCTTAATAATTTTGATTTGAATTTTTGGAAATGTTATCTAATATCAGAATATACTTTGACGTAAAATTTCACTTACTGAGTGTACTAAAATTGTTTATGCCCAATTTTAAATACGGAAGATAGGTACCATAAGAAATTAAGAAAGAAATTGTTTTACTGACGGTTAATTGAGATATCTATCTGTAGCATGTATTATATTTGCAAAATTTCTTCGGAACCCTAATCTTTGAAAATTATTTTTTAAAAAGCCATAAACATAATATATTTATGACCTGTCAAACTGGATATATTTATGTGTTTTGGAAACACTAGTAACCTATTTATTTTATACATAAGTATGAATATGTATTTTTAGTTGTATGTGTATGATTGCCGATTGCCGATTGGTATTCCGTATTCGTATTATTTTATTATCATTTTATCAATAATAAAACAGTACATTCTTCCTTATTTTTTTAACAATACAGGTACTGGTCTAAGCTGTTTTAAACTGTTGCATAACTGTGTGAAAATAAATTAGCGATTTATAATTTCTTTAAATCAAAGTATTGAAATTAAAAGTGTGTGTATGTGCGTGAATAACAAACCAATTGTATATTTTAGAAATGTTTTAAAATTTAATTGTTGTGTCATAATTCATAAATACTTCAACTTGACGTACTTGCTCTGAGATAGTCAGGTACAAAAGTTTATCTCAGCAAAAAAACTTTATCAAAAATTAAATAATGTATTGATATTCTTCAGTTATTATATTCGTATACCACTTTTTTTTTGTATTTCCGCGCGCTTATGTTGTAGCAATTTAAAAGAATTGTTGAAGAAACGTTGTAAAAACGTAGTAAAATGATGTTTTTAAATTATATTTCAAAATCGGCGTGGTCAATAATTTTTATTTCTTATTAAATATGGTTTGTAACTTTGTATTAAATAACATTCAATTTTTATCAAATTCCTTTGACACGTTTTCATTTTATTCTAAAAAATAGAATTTTCCCATAAGAACCCGTGTTAAAATTACAAAACTTTGAAATCGTTTTTCTCAAAATTGGGGTGGTCAATTTTTTTTTCGGTAAGGGCTCGTATTATTGGTATTGGAGAAAATAAATATCTAGTGAACTTTGTTAAATTTCCAAATAATTTAATGAGATTTGACGAAATCGATCTATTTGATATGTGACGTAAATTGTCTCATTAAAAATTATGTTTAAATTTTTATGGACACTACTGTATAACTATTTTCAAAAGATTCCGTAAACAAGCAGGTAAAAATATTTTGTTGACAAAAAAATTTACATTCAAAAAAGCAAAGGAAAAAAATGATAAGTAATCAGAGCCTGATTAAGTTTTTTTTTCTAGGGGCCATTTTTTAACACGTTTTTGACAACCGAAAATTTCTGAAATGAAACTTGATCGGTAAAATTTAACTAGCAATACTTAATTAGTAGACTGAGACCTTTCTCTCCTGCAAATTATGAAACTTATTTACTTTACACCCTGTATATATATATTTATATATATATATATATATATATATATAATATATATATATATATATATATATATATATATATATATAAATTTTAGTGAATATTATTTTCGGTTTCTAGGGACCTCAAAGCAAATTTCTGCCATAGTCCCGGGCTCAGGTCCCGTCATGACAGTGGCTGTAATAGCTGAATTCCATTCTGGAAATTCGCTAAAAAAAAAATTATAAGTCTGCTGAGATTGAAGTGAAAACTTCCACAGTGGCTTCGTAACCGATTCGAAGTAACACAAATAGACAGTAGAACTTCTGATTACGGATAGTGTACACCTCTTTTAACCGAACCCCTCCTTAGGCCCGACAAATTTTTTATGACGATGCGATGGTATACTAAAACTAGTGCACTGACCACTCTCTTAAGCGGACCCTCTGTTAACCGGACCCGGACACAATATTTTTTGACGAAGACATATTATTTAGTACATATAGTACGTATCTATGTATAATTGTTCATGTTTTAACTTGTTAACAATAATTCTGCAGTGTGACGATGTATTTGTAAACGTTATATTTTTGTATAAGTACCTAAATTTTGAAATAAAATTTATTTGAATTAAAAAAATTAAAAAAAATTTTAATGAAAAAATTAGTTATGAATACTACATTATTTAATGGTATTTTTTTCTCTGCCCCTGTTAAGTGGATATCTTTGTTAGCCAGACAAATTTTTTCGTGACACTGCTGTCCGGTTAGTACAGATTCTACTGTATTCTATCAAGTAACATCATTAAGTTTACGAGCACATTTCTGAGCCCTAAAATCCGTAAATAAAATGATAGAATAATCATGATTGAAAGCGAAGTTCTAGGTTTTTCGATCGTTCTTTTCATTTTTACCAAAATTAAACATGCAAGACCTCCGGAAAAACAACTTTCGTCGCACTAGTCATATTTTTAAAAGAAATTCTGTTAGTATTTTGATATCAAAAATAAGAAGTTTACACTCAATTTTTTTTTTTAAATTTATGTATTACATGCAAATAAAAAAAAAATGTTCACCCTTTATATAATGTATAATAATGGTAATATTTAAAACAATATACATTTAATATAAATGATTGTTTTTAATTTATAATTTTTATGTTATGTCAACATTCAATTGATTTCATAATTTGCATATATAACACAAGCTAGTGACACAAGTAACTAAGACAAGTGTCGTATGTATAAAAAATTATGTAATTGTAATACATGTATTTATAAGTAAGAAAAAATTTATATATTTTTTCGAAAAAATAAATATAGAATATTTTTTTATACGAGTAGTTTTATATATTTAAATTTTAAATTAGTTTATGTCATATTTGATTTGAAAATATCAATGTACCTTTTATTCTGGAAATGTTAAACGCGTGGACGTCGCATAAATATGTATGTCGTGTAATTGAAAAATTATATAATTTAAGTAGTAAGTGCTGGAAAAAACTAGAATTTTCTATCTCTGGATTCCAGACAATTTTATCGGGGCCCGGGCCTCAAGAGGGCCCGGGCCGGGCCGAGCCCCGCCTGATGAAGGGGGATATCTTTACCAGGGCCCGCCAAAGCTGGGTACGGCCCTGTTCTGGAACACCTATTTTAGTCTAATATATGTACCTAGATTACTAAAATTATGACAATAGGAGCTCAATAATTAATAACCATTAAAATTAAGATGAAAAATGAATTCCCTTAGTGACGTCATCGCGTGTATTCAATAGCTTTTGATCTACAAAACTGTAGACATAGATATTGTTAATAGTATATTACTTACCGAGAACCGTAAATGCTATTTTTGTGTCCTTAGATGCAGTTTAAGAATCCGAGGCTGGAAGCCGAAAAAGGATTATTTTCTACCCCGAGAAAGTATCTAAATCCTGTCGGAAGTCATATTCCCGTGGGAAAATATATTTAAAACAATATAAAAAAGAATCATTGATTTCATTTGAACTTAGCATGTTGTTAAAAGAATATTATAGCCTATTTTTAACCCGGGGAAAATATTGTACTTCTGTGGGAAAAGTCCAAAGAAAAAGTAGCAGTACTCGACACGCAAGAGCGACGCGATGAAGGTACACTTTATACGATTTAACTAGATGTCATAATTTCAAAAGCGATGCGAGCGAAGCCGCGGGTAACAGCTAATTAATAAATATTTCTGTAGTTAATGAAATTATAGGGGCTGGTTTACGCTTGAGATTTATGGACTGCAGGGCCCAACTAAAGTAGTTAGCATCAGCTGGCATATCTATCTGCTTTTTCCAACAAATTCAGTACAGATGAAATTTTTATCGAGCAAGGTTTGGTCGCTATGATATTAATTCTTAATCGTAAAACTTGTTGAGGTTCTAAACTAGTAATATCTTTATCTGCCAAAAATGCAGCTTAAAGCCCTATCCACGCTATCGCTCCGCTCTCGGTACGATATCGCTACGCTTCCGATATTCTTACGCAAGAAACAATGAATGTATACACTTCGTCGCTCTGATATCGCTCCGATATCAGTCACGGTACGCTCTCGCTCCAATATCGTTCTAGTACCAACACTACTCAGGTAATATTTTTATCGGAGCGATATCAGACTTGTTATAACTTGTATTCCTATAACTATCTTTAAATGACTTTTCAGGTACGGCAAGAATCATTAGTATTGTTCGCAGCAGGTTATCTACTTGCCTATGTAAGTGTTACAAGAATCCGCCATTCGTAAAACAGGTAATATATACACAATCGTAGAGAACACAGGGTAGCATTTGTTACAAGAATTAAAGTAATTTAACTTTTTAAAAGTTTATGATCACTAATAACATCCTCTCGAAAAGACATCCCATATAAATATGGTTAAAGTATATCTATAATGTAAACACTTTTATGATTCCACTTCGCTCCGCTTGCATTCCGTTGTTGTGAAAAGATGTTTGTACCGAACTGGGAGCGTACCGAGAGCGGCATTATATTGTGAATGGAGAACGAATAAGTACCAGCATGGTATCAGCACTTTAATGTGAACAAAATAAGAGTATAGTGTGGATCGGGCCTTAAACTCTGTTTCTATCTGTTATCTAAATTTTGTTACAATCATCCCTCTTTTAATATCAACTATAACGTTGCAAATTCACCAAAAAAAAAAAAACCTTGATACATTTTTGAAATATTAGAGACACTAAAATTGTGTGAAAATTAAAATTTTCAATTATATCAGAGTACGAAGTTTTGGGACACTAAATGTCTTTTGTTACTACTAACACACTTCTCTACAATGGAAAATTTTAAAACATTCTAATTATTATCTTGTAATTTTTAACTATGCCATTGCGTCTAGCTACCATAACTCATTCAATTTTATGATTTTGACAAAATTTCAAAAATATTTTTGTCATTTAATTTTGATAGAAACATACATTTCTGCAAATATCATAAATTAATTCATACTAGGGCAACAAAACACAAAAAAATTAGAAATATAATACTACATATTTACAAAAATTTAGGTTAATAGAACTTTTTCAAAAAAAAAAAAAAATTATTGGTAACACCTCGCAACTACTAAACAAAATGTACATAATATGTCTTGTATGTATTAGCCATTTAGCTTTATTGGATTTAATTTGCATGAAAAAGCCTAAGTAATGAATTTATTTTGCATTATTTTTTTTTTTATTTTCCACTGAATACTGATATGTTAGTGAATATTTATTGTAATGTTGTTTTTATTTTTCTTTCTGGTGCGTAAATCTCTTGATTAATAGTCGTTTTATTCTAATTTCTAATTATTGTGTTTTCAAGTACACATTTTAAGTTTAATAATCGATTAAATGCTAATTTGTTCACTCTATTAGATACGGGAACTTTATAATTTATTATTAACTGGACATCTATAGGTCAAGGATCAAACTGTTTTTCTTATATAGTTCTATGTGTACTTAACTGTTAGGGTGTCTACACAATCAATGAAATAAGGAATAAGAAATAAGGAATAAGGAATAAGAAGTATGCCATCTAGTGACGTTGAGTGGAACTTTAACGTAACTGCTCATAGATATAAATATGTAGGTATTTTTGTACGTCAAAATTCATGATTTTTCCCACTTTAGTGACAAAAAAAGTCATCACGAACGTTATTTTTTCATGAATTTTGATGGACGAAAATACCTAAATACATATACCTATGGGCAGTTACGTTAAAGTTTCATTCAACGTCACTAGATGGCATAGTTCTTATTACTTATTTCTTATTTCTTATTCCTTATTTCATTGATTGTGTATGACCCATTACTGTTAAAATGTAAGCGTGGGTTCTATGTTATTTTGTTTTTTAACTTAAAAGTTGCTGCTAGCCTAAGAGTGAATATCAGATTTCATTCATTTTCTGATATTTGCAAATGTAGCGGTTTTATTCATTGTATTAAAGTCTTAAAGTTCTATAAATTTTATGTAATAATTGTGCTGAGAAGAGAAACTTTAAAAAGCCGACTTTGAAAAATAAAAACATTGAAAAGTATGAAAACATGTAAGTATAAACTGAAAGTTTTTGAAGTTGATGTCAGGCCAACTGAATTACATTTAGTATTACTATAAAGCCCTAACTACTATCTAATATTGAATTGCTACTAACTTCAAAAACTGTCGGTTTATACTTATGTATGTTTTGATTTATTGGCGTAATTCTTAAATTACCCATCTCCAACAATATCCAACGGTATCCAGTTTTGAAATGCTTTAGAACGGACTTCAAGTTATTCTTAACTTATCTTTCCCCTTCGTAAATGTTTAATAGCAAAAGTGATAAAAATATGGTAAGATCAGGAGGTAAGGCCACATTACATAAGAATATAAGTATCAGTTTAGTAATAAGATAAGATACGCACTCTTGAATCACAAATTTTGCTGTTAAAGACCTCAATTAAAACTTAAAAGTAAATGCACATTTTCAAGGGCAGCTTGTGTTATTGATACTTTTGTGTTATAATAACACTTTTCAAGTTAAACAATAAAATAAGCGAAAAGGTGAACATCTGATAGTGAAAGTGTTTTAAAAAAAATATGTATCATCAGATGTATGTACATATGTCTACGTTTTCATCTAGCATGTCATTGTAGGTATTTTATTACAAAAATAATTCCATTAGCGTTTTGTACAGTCAGTGACAAAAGCGGCAAGTAGTAAGGAGAACGCGTAAGTACGAAAAAAAATGCAGTAGCGTAGCACTTATCATTCTAATTACTGCTTGCCACATTTCGATTCAATATAAATGTGTTAAAAAAATCAGTTGATTATTAAGGCATCAAAATTAATATTGAAGAGAGATTGATAACTGCGCAGTTTATCCATAAATTACATCATTCAAAATTTGGCCATTTTTAACCCCGTCGTTGTCGTCTTTATGCATCATATTTTGTCGAACACCCCATTTAATATTACGATACAAAACTTGAACTTCCCAAGATATTAATTAAATATATACATAATGAAGTTTTATTTTTTTGCTTGTCGACTATATTTTTTTTGGAAAGATATTCTTGGTTTTCTTTGCTCGTCGGCTGACCCTCCTCACACTTCTGAAGCTAGGCCACTACCCTCCCCTCTCCCCTGTTTGCATACCTAATTTATGGATGGCTCTTTGTTTAAAAAACCTGAAAATATTGCATCACTAGAGTACATAAAAAAAAAATTAAGGTACTGAAGACTCGACGAAACACGTAAAATTTAGGTAGACTAAGTTGGGACAGATGTAACTTACAATAGTTTTCAAACATTGTAGACTATAGGTATTTTTAGGTTATTTTTTATTAAATGTGTTTGCTTAACACCTTTAAAATATATTGTTATCAGTATTGGAATTACAAATTCCCGTCGCAGTAACTTACAAATTGATTTATTTGAAGCAACTTTACTGATTTTTTTTAATTTTCAAGTTTCAAATAATTTTGCTCAGTGTCCCTGAAGTAAACTAAACACATTTCTTCCTGTGGTAATTTGAACGAAATTTTTAAAAACAATTAAATAATTCTGTTTTTGTACAAAACAAAAAAAAAGAAAAAAAAACACATTTTCCCTAATTTAAATTCACTTTGAATACGGTAATTAGAATACAATCTAACAACAAGAAGTTACATTTAATGAATATAAACGACCATTAATTAATTAATAAATTAATAATTTATATTTATTTATAAATTAAATAAAAAAAAAATGTTTTTTTTTCTATACAGTTCAGTTAATTTAATTCTAATTTTATTTTTGTAATAATTACTGTAGCATTCGGCGTTGAAAACAATTATTTTTAATACCATTGCGGTATTATGTACTCATTTTCTGGAATGGCCACCCAGACGAATACTATTTAATCACTTGAGTTACTCTTATGTATATCTTCACTCTCGAGAGCATTTTCTTGATAATGGTGTACAAAAAAATTAGCATAACAAATATGTAACATATAAATAACATAAATGTCATGTTATCTTTGTCTAATTACATACGTATTAAGGTTCGTTCACATATACAGATAATGAACGTAACAGACACATACATATCAGACACGGTGTAAATATTAGCAAATCTTCAGATCGAAAATTCAATTATTATAGCTACTGTCATGACGCTATTTTAGTCCGGGACTATGATAGAAATTTGTTTCAAGATCCCTAGAAACCGAATATTATGTACGTATATATGTGTCCGCACGATAACTCAAGAACGAAACATCTTATTTTTACGAGATTTGGTTAAAAAGTTGGAAGTCCAAAAATCTTAGACGAGTTTTTCAACCAGACACGTCTGATGCCCAAAACATGGTTTTTTGAGTATTTTTCGTGAAAAAAATTAGTTTTTCGCCAAAAATTTCTCAAATTCCAAAACTTTGCAACATTCTTTACATCATTGGAAAGAGGAGAAAAAATTACATAAAAAAGGTTTTTGAACTATTATTCTATTTCCGAAAAAGATAATTTCTGTAAACAGAAATTCGTTATGTTATGCAGGATATTGTGACAGGGGTATTATCGGGTACTGTAAAAATTATGAGTCCATGTTCAAATACACGTTCAACTGGTTCAAGTGTATATAATTTGATTTGATTTTTGAGTTCTATATGGAGCTAATTGTATTTTCATGTACGTAGGAGTCAAAGAGGGTTTTTTGTGTTTGACAGAAAAATTGTTTATCATTACTAGGAAACTGGTGTCATATTACAACAAGTATTGTACAGAAATACGTAACTTTACCATAGTTTTCGATTAAAATTTGAAAAAAATGAAGAAGAAATTTAGTTACAGTAACTACATTTAAATATATTTTTAAATATGTATATTAAATGAAAATTATAAATATTATGTAAAAGTATACCATTTAATTATTCCTCTTTATTTCATAATAATTTAGTAATATTTACATCTAATATTTATATTTTCAATAAAGATACAACTAGCTCCGTATAGAACTCAAAAATTAATTCAAATTATACTGGATGTTCCGTTTCGATGTATACATACGGTTTACATCTTAATTGATAACACTGAATTCCCATAAGGAAAAAGTTATGTCACAAGAGTGCTTTGAACAAACTAATACCAATTTAATATTGTAACTACTGTTACTATCGCTTTAACAACAATAATGCAATAAAATAAAGAAATGAATGTGGCAATTTTCAAGCAATTCACATTTTCACATAATAAATATTTGTATCATTTTCTGTAAATTTAAAAGGCATTTTTTTATTTTCTTGAAAATAAATATTAATATAATAAAAATATTGAAATCATACTTTGTTGAAGAAATAGTGCAGATAATTTGGTGGAAAAAAATTATTTTATAAAAGAAAATTACCAAAAATATAAACATGTTTATCCAAAGCACTCTTGTGACATAACTTTTTTCTTATGGGAAACCAATGTTATCAATTAACATGTAAATCGTATGTATACATCCGAACGGGACACCCAATATACACTTGAACCGCTTGAACGTGCATTTAAAAATGGACACATAATTTTTACACTAACCGTATTGCTTAATACAATATTTTCTTATTTATTGTCCTTCAGCCAATAGGTTCTCAATCATTTTTGGTTTACCACATCCTTTTCGAAAAAAAAACTACATACTCCTGCTAAAGCCCACGATTCTTGAAATGGGTAATATAATCCATAGTTTTTCAATACTTTTGAATCTTTGACGGTCAAGACATCAAGTAATTCGTAATTAACTAGCACCACGCTAAACCACGTCAACAATTCCATATAAAGTGTATTAGTTGTGAAAACAGTGTATCAGTTGGTCATTTCATCATAATTCTTCATGACTACTAGGTCTTAACTACTACTTCGTCAATTTAAAATTTTCCTCTATCTCTAATAGTTTTCGAGAAATCTTAATACGATTTGAACCCCCAACTTTAAGGGCTGGTTTCACCCCGTAAACGTGGAAGATGGCCGATAAAAAAAAATACGGGTCCCTTATTTTTGCCTATTCTACACACTAGCGAAGTTTCATTAAAATTGCGAATTTCACTCTGGGTGCATCTCCTTGTTAGTTGCTTGAAACACCCGGTATATGTATATCACAGAACTAAAATGTTTCTTTTGATTGTCACTCTCAGACCTTTACAGACCCTGACAACAAACTTCACATTCGAGACTTTAGTCGAGACTCTCAAACTAAAAAAATTTTTAGTGAAAGCACTCATTTTCAAACATACAATAACAAAGTCTTGTATTGTTATAATTTAAAAATCAATCTTTCTAGAATATTAAATAGCTTATAATATTCGAAGAAGCATTATACAAAATAAATTTTTAATATTTTAAAAAGTATAAATAGTTATACTGTGTATATACCTTCACCTTTACGACAAATCGGACTTAGGTACGTCTACCCTATATGCACATTATATTGATTGAGTATGTAATGTAGTCGCACACAGACACGAACCGAGACGGCGACAACCGTGCCTGCACACGGACACGACATACATACATATCATGTGGTGCGGTGAAGGTGAAGTTGTTGGTGCTGGAACGTGTCTGTGCTTGTCTGACGCCATTTTTGTATGACTAGCTAGTATGAATTCATGTTTCAAGGCGTACAGACACACTGTTTGTGATATTTTTTTTTTGTATTTTCACATTGTATCAGTTATAAAAAGTTATGGACAATGAAAAATTAATTGAAGTTGTTAAGAAATATCCATTTTTATATGATCTCACTGATTGGAGGTACAGTGATAATCAAAAGAGGGCAGCAGCATGGAGCGAAATTTCAAGAAAGTTAAACGCTGAAGGTAAATAAATATTTATAACAATAATATATATTTACTTTGAATTTTGTGTAGTATTCCAATCTATTTCATTCTACATATACATATTCTATTTCTCATGTAGGTGAATTAATATTTAAAGCATTAGTATGACTAGTGACATCTTAAGCTGACACACACATGCAAATGTTCTGTTTGCGTCATATAGTTTTTGTTTTTTTTTTTTTACTTTTATAAAACTTTTTTTTTCAAAACTACCGTACATATTAGTGACGTCTCGTCCTTTGGAAATTCTGGAGTTTGGCCACGAAAAAAATATGAATTGACCTCAACAGCGTATTCACTATTGCTTATGCTAAAACTTACAACGTCGTTAGATATTTTTCAATTGTTGTTATTTCTAAGAACTAATGTAACAAACAGTTCAACTATCTCCACCGGGATGGTCGTCTTGGTAAGCGTGGTATATATTAGTGACTCCGATCTATGCTAATACAGACAGTCACATCTGTGAATTTATTTTATTTTGAGTGAAAATTGAAATTAACATTTCAAAACAAAATTGCAAAACATTTAAAAATATTTTTATAGAAAAATTAGCAATAGCTAGTGCCGGCGAGTGGGGGGTTAGGTGTGTCAGTTGCTCGGGGGCCCGGCTCTCAGAAAAGGGAGCCGGAGTCTCAGGGGTCCGGACAAAGTAAAAAGACCTTTTTTGTTGGTCAATTGAATTTTTGGAAGAAAAAATGTTTAAAAATTTTTTGTTGTGCCCGGGGGCCCGACATTTCTCTCACCATCGGCCCTGGCAGTAGTTGAAAAGAAACAATAATTTTTTTTAAATACGATAATTTCTGTTAACTAATACACTAACTATTCTTACAAAATATATAAATAAACCTCTCTTTCTGGGCACAGTAGGTACGATAGGTAGGTATTTGGTGTGCTGCGCAATTAGATACAATAGATACCTATCGTGCCTAAACAGAGAGCGAGCTATGTTTGGAATTGTACATTATTGGTGAATATCTTAAAATATGGAATTGCTAACGCAATACAACCTTCTGTCACAGTTAGTAAGGTTTTATTTAACTCCGTGTTGCGTTTACGAGCGTTAATGTGTTAAAAGTAGATTAGCTACTCGGTTTTTATTTATTTCTTATTCCGAAATATATTAACCCCGATCCAATTTTAAGTCACGAAACACAACAAATGCATTTAGGCTAATTCATCTGTATATTAGAAGAAAAATTTGCTTTGGTCCTAACAAAATAGCAAAATTTTATATGTTAGAATCTTATTTTATGCCATATTTATTAAATTAGTAGCATTAAAAAGGGCTACTAGACCATATTTCTACACAATAATTTGACATTTTTAAATGTCCTTTGTATTGTCAGTATGACAGATTAATAGCCTGTTCATATTATTGCAGTAGCATTCCAGTCTATTGATCGAAACCAGTGCCTGAAATATCACTGGAATAATGTAGATGCGCACTGGAATGTACCCATTCCAGTAAGCAATCCAGTCCAGTGACTGGATTGACGGTCTACTTTTCATTCCAGCGCCACTGGAATAGTGTAGACGGCCAATCCAGTGCTGGATTAAAGGTTGAACAGTAAATACGTATTGTTGTTTTTTGTAATGTAATTGAATGACTGGAATGGACCATTCAATGACTGGAATAATGTATTAAACGATATGATCCACTCCAGCACTGGACTGGAATAACTCACTGGATTTCTGGACTGGAATAATGTGAACAGGCTATAATATATATGTATATAGTAACCGTAAGAAAATATTGGTTCTATTCATGCGACGAAGCTTCTTGTCACCGGTTTTATTTCTATTTGCACTGACATCTATTGGTGACACTTCAAAGTAACATCTTATTGATAATACAGATTAGTATTCAAAAATGGTTTTATAAAATCAGCCATGAGTTAACTTATGGCTGGCTTCACGAATGTACAAGTTGCATCATTGAAATCTGCTACTATTTTTCTAAGACAATCTATTATTAAATTCTCTACTCTTTCATTCTACAAAACCTATAAAAGAATAAACATTTATTATATTTATTTTTTTCAGAAAAAGAGTGCAAAAGAGCATGGGCATTATTACGAGACGCATTTAGGCGTGCTATTAAAAAACAAAAAGAAATAAAACCAAATATACCCTATAAAAAGTGGAAATATGAAGATAAAATGTCATTTCTCATACCACACTTCAAAGAGAGATCTTTTTCCCTATCGACTGAGATAAAAGCTGAGTACGACACGAATGTTCAGCATGACAATTTTGTTGATATGGATGAACAAAGCAACGTTTCGTCTGAGGACGACGATGCATCTCCGTTTGATGAAGAATCAGTAACAGTAACAGTTAATCCAGTCGAACAAGACGAATCAAATTTTGCACCGACACCTTCCAAACGGCAACGTCGAACCTCATTGAGACCAAAGAGTGAAGAATCGGCTTCGACTACGGCTTTAATAAAATACATATTAAATAATAAAAAGAAAACCGACGATATTGAACAATTCTTCGCTAGTATCGCCACCACTGTTCGATCTTTTCCGTTGCGAGATCGAGCGATAGCCAAAGCGAAAGTGTTTGAAGTGATCTCTCAAATGGAGATAGAAATTTTAAATAGGCCGTCTGCTTCTTCTATTGATTAATCTCCAATCTGTGTATACATTAAAAATCAAATAATAATCGGAGACTTTTTGCTCGGACAACAACACCCAAATTATCTAATTTTTGTCAACTATATTACATATCAGAACTTTCATTTTCACCGATACCATATTATATAATTTTTTTGTAAATGATAACTGAGATAAAATATACTTATGTATGATAATTATTATTTAAAATAAAGCTTACTTATTTAAATTTACTGCTAATTTTTTTTTCAGTGCTTCCTTGCAAAGACGCACTAGACATTTTTTTCTTACTGGACCTCCTTTCACCTCCACAGGATATATGTAGAGCACACAAAAAACAAAAATAAAATAAAACTAAATAATGTGAAAAATTAAAACAAATCTGAAATACTGATTCAAGTATCCAAAATAGACAGTTTGACTAAACCATTCTAAAAACCAGGCCCAAGTCAATTGTCTCATAATAGTCTATTCGGCTCTGAGGGTAAATATTTATCTGAATTAAATTTTTGACCAAGTGGTCGGAAAACGATATTTCATGATACACGACTTAATATCATTCCAGTTAATGGCGTTAATAATTTCAAGCTTCAAGAATTCTATTTAAAATTAAAGAATAGCTTTTAAACATTTCTTTAATGTTTAAAAAAGTGTCGATGTTTATCTGAAGTAGGTATATGATCGACCAAATATTGTCAGTTAATAGCGGAAACTATTCCAAGCTATAAGAAAGTTTTTCAGAGCTAAAGAGCTGCTTTTAAACATTTCTCTAATGCTTATAAAATGTCGATATTTTTCTAAATTACATGGTAGACCAAGTTGTCGGAAAACGACACTTCCTATAACACGATCTAATGTTATTCTAATTAATGACAGAAATGATTCCAGGTTACAAGAAATCTATTCTGAGTTTTTTTTTTTAAACATTTCTCTAATGTATAAAAAAGTGTCAACAGGGCGAAATAACCCACTTTGAGGCCCTAGACATTTTCTTTTTACTGAGCCTCCTTTCACCCCCACATAATATAAAGCACACAAAAAATATAAAATAATAAATAAAACAAAACTAAATAATGTGAAAAAATTAAATTAAATTCAGATTAGTGATGAGCAAATGCAAGACCAAGACCAAGACTTGGCAGTCTTGGTCTTGGTCTTGTTCTTGCATTAAGAGTCTTGGTATTGATCTTGCTAGAGCAGTTTGAGTCTTGGTCTTGGTCTTGGTCTTGGTCTTGCAAAATGCAGTCTTGGTCTTGGTCTTGGTATTGCTAAAAAATCTTGCACTTTCTTGCATTTTTTTATTAGCGAATTTTTATCTTCTAAAATCAGAATTTTTACTATCTTTACGTATTAATTATACTTTCAAAATATTTAAATAGTTTAGCAAGAGTCTTGCTTTTGTCTTGGTCTTGCTCACTTGAATCTTGGTATTGGTCTTGCAGCCATGCTTATAGTCTTGGTCTTGGTTTTGGTCTTGCAAAAAATACAAGACCAAGACAAGACTGCAAGACCAGAACTAATTTTGCTCATCACTAACTCAAATATTGATTCAAATATTCAAAATAGACATTTTGATCGGGGCTTAGCCATTCGTCTCATTTGTCTATGCAATGATCCGGCCTTGCTTTCTTGAACACACTTTTTAAGTAGCTGGAAATTTTCGCCATAATGATAAAATAATAGAATAAAGAAGTTGAAAGCGAACTATAGGTTTTCCAAATTGTTCTTTTCATTTTATTATTAACCATAATATACTTAGTCATGTAGAAGCAGCTAGAAAAAAACCTCTGATAACCATGTGATATTTCTTAAAAGAATTTCGTCATTTTGATAGTAAAAATGAAAATTTTGCAGTTCAGCTAGTCACTCTAAATCAAATCACTTCCATAAAGATTAAGTTGAGAAAAAATATTTTTGTTAAATTTAATGATGTCATCAAATTTATTAAAATTTTTCAGTACTTCAAAAACTGTAATTAAAATGACTGAATGTTGAAACTGGAAACGAATCTAAAGTTCTTCTAGTCATCTTTTCGTTTTTGGCAAAATTAAGAATGTAGGACCATTAAAAAGAGTCTAACAATAATTTTTACGTTTGTCGATCGTTTATGACCGTTATGGCAGTTATGACTGACCCACTAATATGATATTAAGCGGGTTCTACACGATGCTACGAACGTTCCTTCCAACGTTCGATCGAACGTTTGAGGCAATTAAGTTCGATAGTTGGTGTGACGAATGTATCTGCTACACGGTGAATCGAATGTTTGATCCAATACGAATGATGATGTGTTGGTATATTTTGTTTATTGTGTTTGGAATATGAATCTGTTCTGCAAAAGAGAGAAGGAAATATGGTGTTCATTCCAGGTGTTCATATTCCAAACAGAATAAAAAGCTATATGTAGGTATATATAAATACCTATGAACACCTATGAACACCATATTTCCTTCTCTGTTTTGCAGAACAGATTCATAGTCCAAACACAATAAACAAAATATACAAACATTTTTTTTATTCAGTGGACGAGGCTGTTATCTGTCTGATGTTATCTCTAATGTTATATACTGATGTTGTCTCTCTTTCGTATAATGTGTTGGTACAAACGTTTATTCAGTGGACGAGGATGTCATCGGTCTTATGTGATCTCTAATGTTATACACTGATGTTGTCTCTCTTCACATGAACGAGTCGTGCAGCTGCTGAGTCGAACCATGGAAGACTGGAAGGAATATTACTATCTCTTTTCTGCAATCACTTATGTGCAAGTATGTGCATTTTACAGAACTATGTTGTCACTGACTTACAAGCTACCAATGGGTGTGTTTCAATTGTTGTCATATTGTTGGTGTTGTGTTACCGTGTATACATACATCTACGTACCGCATACATATTATATATATTTTTTTAACATATGCGTATGCAAGACACGCATACACATAACCATTTAGCGCACTACCACACACAACTCCGCGTGCACATATATAACGTAGTGGTGGGATATCTTTTATCCTTTAGCATTAAACTGATTTCAGTAGTATAGAAATATTACCGCTCGTTCTGTGTTATTCTGTGAGTCGAACCAACCAACGCAACCAACATTGACCTTCAAACGTTCGAAGCATCCCTTTGACTCGGTGCAAGAATACCGACATCGAGCGGGACATGGCCAAATGCGAATGTTTGACGCTCGACATTGGACACTCGTAGGTTCGAACAACGGCCACACGATGCTATGAACCATCGAACGTCCAATGTTGGAAGGTGTTCGTAGCATCGTGTAGAACCGGCTTTATTGAAAATGTCGTGTCTGTCACAACATGGGTCTGTTACGTTCAGCAGGTGTAGATATGAACTAACCTTTATTCCTATAGATCTATATTTGTCTATTTATAATTATTAATACATTTTGTAAATAAAAATGATGCAATAAATGCGGCTAGTGTCATCAGTACTATTAAGTATAGCACGCACTAGTTTATACATAAGTATAATTAGTCTAACTGTGATAGTGATTTGTATTTTTAATTAGAGATATAAGGCACGTGATATGCCAAAGAGTTGTGCTTCAACATTTTTGTAAAACAATCGCAATTGTTTGGGAAAACACATCAGAATTAATATAATAGATACGGGTCCGTAAACTCGGCTAACATTGCCTAAATTTTCGATTTAAATTTGAATAAAATGAAGATTAAATTAATTTAGCTTTACTTAACTATGTTTTAGTGAAATAAAATGATAAAAATCTTGAAGCTGAATCAAAAACAAATTTCCAGATACTTACTTGAGTAGTTCAATTTTATTAATAATTTTTTTTTTACTCCTGCTGAAGAACACACTCATTAGTTTATTACATATCCGTTAATTGTTGAGAAAGTTAGGTATTATTCAAAGGTGTATGGGAATGATCATTCCTCAATACCTTTCGATCAATGAAATCACCGTATTAACCATTATTCAATAGGTTTGCGATTGTTTTGTGAATAATACCTATATGTATTTAGAAGTTTTAATTTCATATATGTTGCGTACTGCGTAGTAACGTTTAAGTAAACAAAGTAAATTGTATTTTGTTTTCATCGTTTGTACATATATAAAAATTTAATGAAATTAGAGATAGGTTAAAAACTGTATTCTTTTGATTTAAATAATATATTCAATTTTATTTAAATCAAAAAGGAAAAAAGTCCTAGAAAAATATCGTATTCTACTCGCTTGCAATGGCTATTACTCACTTAGACGCATTACGACACTCGCCTCGTGTCGCAATTTCATCTTCGTGAGTAATAGCTATCAATGCCAGCTTGTTGAATAATATACTATTGTCTAACCCAAGGGTGGCAAACCCGCGGGCCGCATGTGGCCCGCCTTGAACTTATTTTGGCCCGCGAGATTCATCACACTTCTACAAGATAGGGTAAAAGCTCCCTTTGTGGAACGGTATCTAATACTGAAACAGTTTTGACATTTACATATTTATTTCTTTAATTAAGTGAGGAAACTTTAAATGCGAGGTGAATTTAAATTGAAAAACAATCATTCTATTAATAATAATTTTTGTTATCAGACGTTTCTTTCAGAAATAACTTCATTAATAGGTAAATGTTCATAATTAGATACCGTTCCACAAAGGGGGCTTTTACCCTATATCTATTTTATAATGACTAAGGTAGTGAAAACGAATGTATAGAAAAAATACATAATATCTGGGAACACATAATTTTGTATGCGGCTCGCGGAGTTATGATGTGCTTCCAAAGTGGCCCGCAAGCTCATTTGGGTTGGCCACCCCTGGTCTAACCCATGTATATTTCTTTTTTACTAACAAGGAATGTTACGGAAGTGTACCCCTGCGATTTTGTTCATTTTAAGATATATTGTAGTACTTGACAAAGTAACAAACATATTTTAATTATACGTGCCCAATCCCATATTTAAGGGGTAAAACACCCCTTCAAAAATTTTCTGAAAAATTATATTTTGGTATTTTTCCCATACTAGCCCTTAAGCAATTTTGATGAAAAGTGGTCAAAAGATTTAGACTGAGGTTACATTACTACAGAATTTTTTTCACTGGGGTCACTTCATTTTTAAGGGGTGGAACACCCCTAAGAGTGGGTTTTTAAAAATTTTTTTAGGGAAATCATAGCTCAAATTCTTTAAAATTCTGTAAAATGGCTACAGGTTATTAGTAAATAAATAATACGTGTTACTCACTGTAGTGGCGCGAAGTAACTGAGGGGCTATGGGGGGCCCTGTATGAGAACGAAATTTTTAATAAAAATTAAATATTTTGGGTTTTCCTCACTATAAAATTTATAAAATTTTCAAGATTAATTATCAATAAATTATTTAATTCTTTACTTTATTTTATGGCTTGTGGATCTTTTCAAAATGTGAATAAAAGAAGTTTTTTTGCCAAATACCGGTAAAAAAAGTGTCCTTTTAGTAGATTCGTGGAGTGTAAATTGTCCGATTACCATTAACGAATTAACATCTACAGACAAAGAAATAACAGTCATGATAATACCTAAAGGGACTACAGGGAAGATACAACCACTAGATGTATACGGATTCCGAATATGGAATAATTTTATCAAGCGGTTTTCGGATAGTATAATGCTACTCAATTACGATATCAATCTTCATTCTCGTAACAACATAATAAATCTGCAATCACTGATTCATAACCAATTTTCTTCTCCTCGATATCAAAAATTATTCCGTTATTCATGGTACAAAAGCGGATACATGAGTAAGAAACCAGAAAAATTTGAGAATCCAGTTGCCTTTGCTCTCCAAGAAAATTTGTCCCCCAAATGCGAAATTGAAGGTTGTGAAGAATTATCTATTATAAGATGTTGTTGGTGCACGAATTTGCTCTGCTTAAGACACTTCTTTGAAGAATATCATTACTGCGTAAATTATTACCCATAATTCTAAATAACATTTTTTAATACTTCTATAATATTTGATAAATACATTGTAAAATACAGGCATACTGAAGCACTTTAACATCCGTTCACTGTACCACTATTCAACATCTACTCAAAATAATAAATAAAACTTAAATTATATTTTTACTTGTACATATATTCTTCCACTATTCTTCATAACCCATCACATTTAATTACAAGCTACAATCGAAAATTTTTTTTCATGATGCTATTTCAGTGTTTCAGAACTATCTATTTCAAGTCAAGGAGTTTGCCAGTTAACCTTATTTTTGAGATTTTATAAATTTTATAGCGAGTAAAATCCAAAATATTTAATTTTTGTTAAAAATTTCGTTCTCATATAGAGCCCCCCATAGCTCCCCAGTTACGCCGTGCCACTACAGTGGGTAACACGTATTATTTATTAACTAATAACTTGTACTCTTTTTATAGAATTTTAAAGAATTTGAGCTATGATTTCCCTAAAAATTTTTTTAAAAACCCACTCTTAGGGGTGTTTCACCCCTTAAAAATTAAGTGACCCCAATGAAAAAAATTCTATAGTAATGTAACCTCAGTCTAAATCTTTTGACCACTTTTCATCAAAATTGCTTAAGGTCTAGTATGGGAAAAATACCAAAATATGATTTTTTAGGAAATTTTTGAAGGGGTGTTTTACCCCCTAAAGATGGGATTAGGCACGTATAATTAAAATATGTTTGTTACTTTGTCAAGTACTACAATATATCTTAAAATGAACAAAATCGCAGGGGTACACTTCCGTAACATTCCTTGTAAGATATCACAGATATTGTAAAATTCTTAAATGTACCACTGTTGTTCACAATTTGTTATTAATTCCAAGTAATATTTATTTCAAGCAAAAAACTAATTTTTTTCACGAAAAATGACCAAAAAACCATGTTTCAGGCATCCGACATGGCTGGCTAACGAACTTGTCCAATGGTGTGGGACTAAATATAAATATAATATATAAATTTTAGTGAATATTATTTTCGATTTCTAGAGACCTCAAAACAAATTTTTATTATAGTTCCGGGAGATTTCTTTCGGAGCTCTAAAAAATAGGACTTTCTTCGGGACCCTAAGAAAAGGCATATAACATACAAATATATACATATGTATGTATATGACTGTATACAAGCATACAAGATACGTGGTATAAGTACCTACGTTCATATTATTTTATTATATGTATATACCACTGTCGCAGCATCCTGCATGACATAGCGAATTGCCGTTTATAAAAATTAATTTTTCTCGGAAACTAGTTAACATAGAATAATAGTTTAAAGACCTTTTTTATGTAATTTTTCCTCCTCCTTTAAACGGCGTAAAAATTCCACAAAATTTTTTGAATAAGTGTAAATTTTGGCAAAAAACTAATTTTTTACAAAAAGAAAAACCATGTTCCTGGCATCGGACGTGTTTGGCTAACGAACTTGTCTAACGGTTTGGGACTCCCAACATTTTCACCAAATTTCGTAAGCCTAGGACATTTCGTTCGAGAGTTATCGTCCGGATATATATATATATATATATATATATATATATATATATATATATATATATATATATATATATATATATATAATATATATATATATATATATATATATATATATATATAATATTATTATATATATATATATATATATTATATATATATATATATATATATATATATTATAATATTATATATATATATATATATATATATATATATATATATATATATTATATATATATATATATATATATATATATATATATATATATATATATATATATATATATATATATATATATATATTAGGGATGTTATGGATATGAAATTTCGGATACGGATACGGATATTTAAAAACATTTTTTTCGGTTTCGGTTTTCGGTTACGGATATGTAATAATATCGGATAATGTTTTGGATACGGTTACGGTTACGGATAATTGCTTTTAGTGACAATTTTTCATAGTAAAAAGGAGAAAATTTTACTTTAAAGGAACATCAAACACGAATCAACGGAACTCTATTAAAAGAAATACATGCAGCAAAAACTTGCTTCGACTTAAACTCAGATTTCCAACGGGTGTTGTCTGTTATTATCCAAATAATATATATATATATATATATATATATATATATATATATATATATATATATATATATATATATATAAATTTTAGTAAATATTATTTTCGGTTTCTAGGGACCTCAAAACAAATTTCCGCCATACTCCCGGGCCGGGCTCAAGCCGCGTCATAACAAGGGTCGTAATAGCTGAATTCCATTCTGGAAATTCGCTAAAATGGTAAAAGGAACAATTTTTGCTGGGTATTAACTGAGAACTTTTCCAGTAGCATGTACAATGAAAATTTTACGTTCGTAGATCGAACGATGTAGAAATTGCGATGGTGAATTTTTTTTCTTTATTATTAAAAATTAAATTACAATAATTATTATATAATCATTGTTTTTCTTTTATTTATAAGGAGAAAAAAAAACCGAATACAAAAATAGTCAAATTATTTTTCAATTTTGTACTTTGATTTCCACGTGGTTATCTCCAAATCCATTTTTCTCCTGTCCCGATTATAATTGCTAATTTTTCTCTCTAATAATATTATTTAATTTGCGATACATAATGAACATTTATCTTATGGAAAAAATTTGAATAAATATAACAACGAATTAATAATATTATTCGTGATGAAAACCGCGCGCGAAAAACAAGATGACACGATTGAATATGTTACGAACATGTTAAAATGAGATAAATATAGTTTTTTATGAATACATAAATATTATTTTTTGTATTTTTTTTTTTTTTTTTGTGAATTTGATTATTGTACAAGGCCATTTCCGCAATTATCATTTTGAAATATGGACCAAATTATATATGAAGTTGATAGGTTTGATATTATGTGATCGGTGTAATAGTATTTGGATAGGGGAGATGTGGGTTAGGCTGACCGATACGTATCTTGTGACTCATGTATATATCACTTCATTTACCATCAATCCTCTAAATTTTTATACGTATATTTTATGCATGTTTTATTTAAACGTACGTACATTCTTGCTGTTTATAAATTTTAGCGCCTGCCAATCGCCAATGTGTGCTGTTACATTTTACGAGTTCGCGTATGCGTTTATAGAAATTTTAATACGTTCATTATTTTGTATTTATGTATATTATAAATGTTACTTTATAACTTATTACATCACCTCTGATTGTAAACTACAGCTCTCCCGTCTCACCCAAGTTTATTTTCTGTTTTTATTTAAATGAAGAGTAGAATAAACTACGCAATTAGAATTATAAGTAGGAATTTTTCAAATTCAAATCAATCTTAACAAATATGTTATTTTTCTTTTATAATTTTCTTGGATCGTGATTTAACCCTTTGCATTCAATGGGCGCCGCCACGGCGACACAATAAATATTAATTCCACTCGTTAGGCGCCGCAGCGGCGCCATAAACAATAGGTACGTATTTTATTATTTACAACACGCTAGGGGACCTAAGGCCCGATTTACATTAACTCTCCGCTCTCAGTACGATATCACTCCGCTCCCGGTTCGATAAAATATTCTTACATAATAAATAATGAGTGTATTCACATCATCGCTCTGATATCGGTCCGATATCAGTCATGGTTCGCTCTCGCTTCAATACCGCTCCAATAGCAATGCCACTGAGATAATATTTTATCGGAGCGATATCAGACCCTATATCGATGATAGTGAACACGTTTTTGATTCCACTTCGCTCCATTTCTCAGCCTTCTTCATTTATTTGAAAATTATTATATTAGGAAAACATGATACAACACAACGACTGCTACAATACATTGTGATACATACTACTAAAATTAACTAATAGATATATTGTATTATGGATATTATGTTCTCCTAATACAATAGTGTTTACAGCGTTTTAAAACTACCGTCGAGTGGCTGAGTACCCATACTAAAAAATGGTTCAAGTGCAAAGGGTTAAGAGTTAAATCAACTCATGCTGCATTGATTTTGAATTCTAATTACTTACGTCTTTTGACGTAATGCCTAAGAATAACAACATTCCATGTGATAATGTTATGCACACGCGTATTGTATGTAGTCTATGGACATTAGAAATGTGACACTTTGTTGAACGGATCGCCGTTGTGGACGAACAGGCGAAGTCAATAACAAAAACATTACGGAAAGCAAATAATTAGAAATTATTTTCAAACCGAGTTCAAGATTAAATGACATCAGGTTGGGCAACCAGAACCCATAAGAACAGAGGAGACTTTAGGATTTGTGTTTTGGATAGGCCCGAATTTTTCTATATTACAAAGATGTAATTTGTATGTAAAATTTTTCTTGAAACTGAACAAATATAGTAACATTCACAATCGAACTTACGAGGTTTCTGTATTACTGAATTTGCCGATTTTTGAATTTAGCCGACTGAATTTGGTTTAAATCTTCGGTTGTGTTTGAGAAGTATAGCAAAATGAAACGCAATTATTATCCCAAATAAATTTAATGAAAAACAAATATGAAATTCACTTATATGAAGCTATTTTATCTCAGATTAAAGCTTATAAAAATAAATTAAAGTAAAAAAATGTTTTTTTAGGCAAAGCTTTTATTTAAAATGGGCTAAAAAAATAAAATAACTTTTGAGTGAAATTTGAAGTAATATGCAACATAATTTATAAAAGCTTGAGGCGTTATCATTAATTATTTCTGTTTTGGATATAAGTCTAGCTATTTTTAGTAGTGACCAAACTTACCAAATTAAACGCCTCAAGCTTTTATAAATTATGTTGCATATTGCTTCAAACTTCACTCAAAAGTTATTTTATTTTTTTAGCCCATTTTTAAATAAAAGCTTTTTCTAAAAAAACATTTTTTTAATTTAATTTATTTTCTACTTTTTAGTTTGATTATAATTAATTTAAAAAAAATTAAAGAGGTAGTTTTTTTACCTATATTTAATCGGTTAATTTATCCTAATCTAACTATGGAAACAAAAAATTGCAATGTAAAATCAATGGACAATATTTGACAATTCGAAATTGGACTAAAAATCAACAATTTTGGTTTGGGACGATTTAGGACAAAACTAATTATACAATACTGCATTGTCATCAAGGTTATACACGTATGCAAAATTTGAAACCTCTAGCTCAATTAGAACCTGTCTAAATTTTGATTCCAAGATTTGATCTAAACGAACATACTAACATAGCAAGTTAAATAAAAGCTTTTAAAAAGTAGAGGCATTTTTACAAAAAGAAATAACATAAAATTATCAAAAATCTAGAATTAAACAAAATGTGTATAAAATTTTATGATTATTGCATTTGGACATGAAACTCCTCTTCATTTCAGCTTGAGTTAATTGCTCTGCTACATTTTTGAGAGCTGAGAGATTATTATGAAATCAGAGTTACATATTAGATTATAGCAGTCTTCTCTTTTTACAGCAATAACTTTCCTGCATATAGTAAAGTTATTGTAATGGCTCCAAAAATCAACATTTTTAACAAATTTATATGTTTCAAGATTATTATAGTGATTTTACACTATTTTTAAAGTAATGTATTTATGTGTATATTTTGTATGTGTACGACCATTTTTTAAATATTTTCTTTTCTCACGGAAACTCCTATGTAATTTTTCCCATTTTTGAACGCAACATATTCTTCCTCCCAAGGACGTTAAGAGAAATGTCAGGTAGTGATGTCGAGTCGAGATGCAGTTAGTCGATTAATCGACTAAAGTTGTTTTTCCGACAAAATTAGTCATTAGTCGAAAATATCGAGCATAGAATAGTTGATTAATCGACTTTAGTCGAATTCATGAATAGAGTAACCTATGTAACTGATATTTTCTTTTGAAATTAATTATTAACTTTTAGTTTTTCTTTAAGAAAAAGAAAGATATGACATAATCATAATCTGTTAATCACATAAAAGTGAAAAATCATACAAATAGGTTTTTTTTTATTTTTCATTTTTTGAAATCCAATAAATAATACAGAAAAATTATTAAATTAGTCGTTTTTAGTCATTTAAAAAAAAATTAATCATTTTAGTCATTTAGTCGAAGGTAAAAGAGTCGATTAAAAAATTATTAAATGTTAGCAAAATTAGTCGATTAAACCGATTAAACGATTAATTATCCGACATCACTAATGGTAGGCCTCGGGAATAAAGCATATCTTTTAACAATTTCTCTCCCGAAAAAATAAATGACGAGCAAAAAAAAAAAAGTTTTTACATCTTCTTGGGTCCCTACCGACCGCTGTGGACCCCTTCTGTGGACCCCAGCCCGGGCCCCGGAGCTATAACCTCGGCTACCCCACACTCTTGTCGGGCCCGTAATATCCTTTGTCCATGTCTAGCGAATTCTAAGATAATTTCTCAAATATTTTGAAACGTAGTGGCAAAATTAAATGTCTATTGTAAGGTCAACATTTACTTTTGTTATATAAGAAACTAGTGCGATCGCATAACGGAAAAATCATCATTGGCAAGTGAAAAAACAATGGAAAACTCTAATTATACATGTATATACATATATATATGATGTATGTATGTATACATAAACCACAAAACATACATTGTGTATTATGTTAAATACTTATGTATGTGTTACGCTATTATGCATAATATACACATGAGAGAAGTGGCGCTAATCTTTTAAGCTTATCGTAAACGAAAACAAAACAAAAAACATTCACTAATACACTGCGTGAAAATTTCAAGGTGTTTCATTTGCACACAGTTCCCTTTGCCAACAACGCACATATTGGTAAAGGGTAATCGTCCGACAAGCCATTCCGAAACAAAAATTATCAAATCTGAAAAATTTCCCTTCCCGAGGGAATATAATAATATATTAAATTAACTATTAAAAAACGGACGATCGATTTGCAACTTTGCTTATATATATATATATATATATATATATATATATATATATATATATATATATATATATATATATATATATATATATAT
Source organism: Brachynemurus nebulosus (assembly GCA_035578155.1). Taxonomy (NCBI): domain Eukaryota; kingdom Metazoa; phylum Arthropoda; class Insecta; order Neuroptera; family Myrmeleontidae; genus Brachynemurus; species Brachynemurus nebulosus. Next base: position 19,375,726 of record JAPWDM010000009.1, read on the forward strand.
ATATATATATATATATATATATATATATATATATATATATATATATATATACATATATATATATATAAAACAATTTTTGTTGAATACAGTATTTTGATCCTTTATTTACGTCTGATACTTAAACCATTCTATGTGTCCTACATTGACGTCTAGATGTCACTCTATGTGTCATATTAGTCATATTACACTACTGTTTGTATATCGGTTCCCAACTCCTAGTGTCATTAATATTTCTTTGTTTTTATATAGGTGTCGACATTTTGTTAAAGAAAAACATTAATAAATAAAAATTTTTGGGTTGTATTTTTTTAAAAACATATTCATTGGATTAAGAAAGCTTGCTTTCATGCTTATTAAAAAAAAATGAGTGTTTAATTTATTTGTCAATTTTCATAAGCCAGTTTAATTACACACCTAAAAACAGTGTTCCGGTATAGCGGCTTTTACGTTAATATTATTTAATAAGAATTAAAATACAGTAGAAGCCCCTTAACCTTGCGCTCCATAAACTTGCTGTCTCTCTAATCTTGACTGGATAATTTCTCTACTCTTGACAATATTTTCTCCCACCATGATTCTTCCGTAACCAATTAAATTAGTAATTATGACGCGTATAGCGTATATTTGGTATCCTTCTCTACCTATATCTTTTTTAGATTCGTATGTTGCGCATTAGGGGTAGTACATAGTGGGAATGTCAAGACTAGAGAATGGTCCTGGACATGCTTGCCAAGATTAGGGAGCTTTTACTGTAATTTATAATATTTAAACTGAACGACGGACACTTAACTAAGGCGTTCGTGCACTATTTACAAATTTGAAACAACACAAATGAAAATGACAAATAGAAAAAAAACAAACAATAGCACACTGTGAAACAGTGAAAACTAGTAATAGATAAAAATAGGTGGCTTTTAACTTTTTGTGTATGTAACTACTTTTTCAGTTTTCATCATCGCATATTATCGTAGTATGCTCTAGAATGTTACGATATGTGTATGTTTTGGTAACGATTGTTAAAAAAATATTGGAAAATTTTAAAATTTATATTTATTTTCGAAATGTATCGTGAAATGAACCAGACGCATTCTTAGTGGCGTTTAGAAATACACACAATAAATCGAATTTTGAAAGTAAAAATTTATGGAAGTTTATGGAACATATTGTTATTGCAAATGCTTACTTAAATGTGATACAATTTTAACAAAAAATATTTTTAAATGATAATTTAAACAGTCTTTTTGATATTTTAAATAATTTTGTATGTTTAAATATGTATTTCTGAATTTGTTTAACCTCATTGGCTTAAATAAAACATCTTTTCATTCATAAATGGCCCCTCAATTACATCACTACACCTGTAACACTTGGGATATGACGTTATTAAAAGCTAAAAAAGAAAAATAAAACTATTCCTTTTTAAATTTTTTTAAAAAAATTCTTCCTAATTTCTAAAGCCACGCGCAATGAAACTAGGGCAATAACATTTCTAAAAATTGTTTTTAAAAAGTTTTTTTTTACCAATTTATGTAATTTCGGTAAAATAATGTTTAAATCAATATTATTTAAATTGAGTTTTTTGCAATTTTATTTTATTTTGTTTGAAAATTTCCAAAAATTGTTTCATATTTAGATAATTTAGATTTCTGAGAAATTCTTCTTGTACGATCATACATATACTGACAACCAGTGTTGTGCTTATCTAGATAACGTTATCTGAAATTTGATCTAGATAACGTTTTCGTTATCTATTATCTTTTATCTAGATATTTTTAAAATAAGTTATCTTTTATCTTATCTTTTTATTAAGCGAAGGAAAAAAAAATAGAAAATTGAAACTAAATTCACCATTTATATATATTCACTAGCTGACATATTCGACATTTTCATATATTCACTAAGTGACATGATAGACCTGGAATCATTTCCGCCATTAATTAGAATAACATTAGGTTATGTAATATGAAATGTCGTTTTCCGACCACTTGGTCGAACATGTAATTCAGATAAATATCGACACTAAACCAGTTCTTTAATTTTAAATATAAATAGAATTCATTTAGTTTAGAATGATTTCCGCCATTAGAGAGCATAACATTATATAGGTCTGGTTTATGAAAGGTTGACCATAAGGATATTCCCACCAAGTTAACCCTGCAATTTTCTTTTTTCAAACAAAATAGTTGTGCGGTATTGCGCTAGTTGTGTATTATCATGTGCAGTAAATAATGGAAGTTAAATCCCGAAATTTTATATTCAAAAACTATTTTGTATAAAATTAGCCTCGTCGTTTTCTTTTTTTAAACAAAAAATGTTATTCTCTGTTGTGCTAGACGTGTAGCATCATGAGCGGTAATTAAAAAAAAATTTAATTCCAAAACATGTGATTTTTATCGCCAAAAAGATTCATTTAAACATTTTCGTAATTTGTTGTAATGCACACATCTTTCTGCGGACCAGAGAGGTACCTTCGTGGTCCGGCACCGGTTCGCGAATCGGTTTTTGATAAACATTGAACTCGTGCATTATTTTTGTAAATATTATCTTATCTGTTATCTAAAATTTTACCTAGATAACGGTTTAATTATCTGTTATCTTTATCTAGATATTTTAAATTATGTTATCTATTATCTGTTATCTAGATAATGAAATTCGATATCTTGTCCAACACTGCTGACAACATTGGTCATTCACTTCAAAATCAATGCTGTGGATAAATCACCACATTTTGCTTGGATATTTTCGCAAACAAGCTTGAGCCACTTCCGCTCCTGTCATAGTTTGTTTATGAAATTATGAATGAACTAAATTAATTTATAATAATTACAATTAAATTAAACAATAAATTTTTATTAATTCAAGGATAATATGACTCAAAAACGAGAATTGTTAGATGTAAACAAGTTTTAAAAAATATATTTTTTTTTATATCCCAAAAAAAAAAATATCTATATTTATACAAGCATAAATTTTATTATTATTATTATTTAAATTTAAATAATTTTGTTTATACAAACAACTTTTTTTTGCTAGATAAAATGTGCAAAATTAAAACACGATTTAGAAACTAGAAACAAACTATCTTCAGTACACAACACAGTACACAATATAAATCCAGTTTATAGTAATAGGAGAGCAACTTACTCCTTCCGAAAAAACAGATTGTCAAGTACAAGTAGCTTGAGCAAATAGTGTCCCGTATTATCAGTTGTAACTATGGATTTGATATAATAGGCAATAGTATTTTTCCTGACGAATAAAATTTATTCCTGAAATAAATTATAATTCTCGATTTCAAAACGATCGTATCTTTATCTTGGCCTATTTACGCTTAACAAACAAAAAAAAAAAAACGTATTTACTGAGTGTACCAACCTACGTACACCTGGTTTTTTTCGGTAATTATAAACAACACTATTTATATATTATAAAATTTAATAGAATAATATTTTAAGTCAGAAATTTACTTAAAATTTTTCGACAATTTCTTTGGATATTTTCCGTTTAATATTTCTATGGATACGCTAACAAATATTTGACAATAGCTGTAGAAAGATCTATTTAGATCTTTTTTTTTATAATTTATCAAAAAAAAAGTAGTACACATTTGCATTTTTCAAAACAAGATTAAGTTGCCGCGTAAATTTTATGGCAATTGAGGGACAGTTTTCTTTAAGAAACATGTTTTTATAGGTCCTTATTGTTTCACTTTTTGTCACAGCAGTCAGGTTTTCTTTTTAATTTTTCAGTTATCGGGTTTTTCTTGAGTTTATTCCTTACATAATATTTATTTAAAATTATAAAATTAAACTCTAGAGACAGAGCCGGATTTACATAGGGGCACATGGGGCACGTGCTACTCGGTCCAACTCAACAGGAGCCTCCACAAAATTGATAATGGATGCCTATTTTTCGGAAAATCATCTTAGCAGGCGCTTCCACAAGTGAAGTATACAGGGGCTTCCACATGTGATGTATACAGGGGCTTCATAAAAAGTACCTAAGACCTCTCAAAGGTAGATTCAGTCCTGTCTAGAGAATCCCTATACTTACTAATCAAAATGAGTCAGATATTTTTTTTTCATTCAAAATTTTTCTTTTGTCTTTATTGAATTTGCATAATGATTGCATTCGCTGCATAAACATTTATGAATATTAATTTAGCAAAATTAAAAATTCATTTCCTAGTCTAGAATAAACCAACAAACAAATACATTAATATTACTACAAGCATACGTATACACGGTACAGTCAAGTCTCCTATAACGCGTTGTTTTTATAACGTGATTTCCACACCGATGTGAAATTGTGAAAATTCTCCTGTAACTTGATCTTCTTAAAACCCGTTAAGAAAATCCCAACAACCCAAACGGTTTAAAAAAATTACCTTATTCGATGTGTTTTAAAAACGTTTTCGTGGAACTACAAAATAAAACTAGGTACTTATGAAAACTAAAATGAAAATTTACAAACGTGAGGAAGATTTTCGACCAGTTAGAAAGATCAGGTTACAGAAAAGGTTACACTGCAAATATCTGTCAGTGATAGTAAACAATGAAACGATCTATTATGTATCAAATTAAGTTTCCTATTGGATTAATTTATATTATACAATTTTATTAACTGTATCAATCACGACTTAAGGTAGTTGGTCGATAAAACGATTTTTTCAAAGGATTTTAACGAAACTTCTCTAGACATTTATTTAATTCAATACCAATAATACGAGCCCTTATCGAAAAAAAATTGACCACCCCAATTTTGAGAAAAAGATTTCAAAGTTTTGTAATTTTAACACGGGCTCTTATGGGAAAACTCTATTTTTTTTTTTTAATAAAATGAAAACGTGACAAAGTAATTTGATAAAAATTTAATGTGTTATAAAATACAAAGATACAAACCATATTTAATAAGAAATAAAAATTATTTACCACGCCGTTTTTTAAATATATTGTAATTTATCATATAAACATCATTTTACAACGTTTTTACAATGCTTTCTCAATAACGTTTTTAAATTGCTACAACTTAAGCGCGCGGAAATTAAAAAAAAACAAGTGGTATACAAATATATAATCACTGAAGAATATTAATACCCACATACATTATTTAATTTTTGATAAAATTTTTTTTGAGATATATTTTTTTACCTGACTATCTCAGAGCAAATACGTTAATACTTTTGAAGTTCCATATCACGGTACGATTCACTTAACTTGCACCTATTAATTTCGAGTTTTTATAATTCGAACTAGAGATGTCGATTCTCTAAAAAAAAAGATCGATTTTTGAATCGATCTAAATTGAAATCCCAAAAAATCGATTCAAAAAAAATCGGCTAAAAAAAATCGATTCTGTGAGATCGATCTAAAAAATCGAAATTTTGAAAAGTTTAATAAAATTTATCTGATAATTTCTGTTTAAGGGACTTACTTGATAGCACATAGGTTATATCGGTAATATCGTGTAAAAACGCCTTGTAAGGTATTATATTTGTAAAGGCGATGAGTGAGTTAACTTTTCAATTATAATTATAAAAAATAAGACAATTGAATATGTAGGACCAATACCAGGAATTGAACCAAGTTTATTCAAAAATTTCAAACAAATTGACAAAAAAATGTTTTCTAAATAAGTCGCTTTTGTGGGAAAGGGATCGTCGTTTGCACAGATAGGTGGTCTCTTCCTTCTTTTTGTAGTAAGTCTGACTTATATAGACCCATAGGAGGGGTTCGTTGATATAACGAGTAAAAAGTGACAATTAACAATAGAGTTTTTGGTGTTTGATTTTAACACATGTTTCTTTGTAGAATTCTGAATTACTATTAAAATGATGTTATTTTTGGAAAAAATCGATCTCTTACTTTTAATAATCGATTCATGAATCGATTCAAATGAGAAAAATCGAAAATAGAATCGATTTTTTAAGCTTCGATTAATCGATTTTCGATTAATCGATTTAAAATCGACATCTCTAATACGAACGCTAAAGTGGCTCCCGCGGTATGGATTAACACCTATTGACAATCATAACCTATAATGACAAAACGCCCAATTGTACATTAGTTTCACAACTAATACACTTTATATAAAATTGTTAACGTCCTACGACGTGGCAAGTGAGTTTGTAAGCTTTCATTTGACGTCTTATGACGTTAATGACTGTCAAGGTGTTAATGTGATTTTTCTTCTTTCTGTATTTTTCTCACAACACAGTTTCTATAGAACGCATTACGGGTAGTGTAAAAATTATGAGTCCATGTTAAAATGCACGTTCAAGCGGTTCAAATATATATAATTTGATTTGATTTTTGAGTTCTATACGGAGCTAATTGTATCTTCATGTATATCCGAGTCAAAGAGGGTTTTTTGTATTTGGCAGAAAAATTGTTTATCATTACTAGGAAACTGGTGCTATATTACAACAAGTATTGTACAGACACGTAACTTTACCATAGTTTTCGATTAAAATTTGAAAAAAAATGAAGAAGAAATTTAGTTACAGTAGCTACATTTAAATATACTTTTAAATATGTACCTATATTAGATAAAAATTATAAATATTATGTAGAAGTATACCATTTAATTATTCCTCTTTATTTTATAATCATTTAGTACTATTTACACGTAATATTTATATTTTCAATAACGATACAATTAGCTCCGTATAGAACTGAAATCAAATTATACATACTTGAACCACTTGAACGTGCATTTAAACATGGACTCATAATTATGTCATCGAAGATGACATATTAATGTCGTTGTGTGACTGAATAATTATTGAGTTGTACATCCATACTGAATAAACGTAAGAGGGCTGTCGAGTTAACAACTATAGAGTTAATAAAAAATCATAAATTAACACTTTCACTGAGATGACATTACTTAGTGCGTGTCAAAAACACTCATTTGTCGAATTTTATTTTTATACTAACCCACATTACTGTTATCAACGAATTCTGTTTCTTATAACACGGTTTCCATATATGTGACGCGGTACGAATTAATCGTGTTGTAGGAGACTTGACTGTATAAATTATATATTCATTAAAAATTACTTTATGTATTTTAAAATAAAACAAAAAAACATACAGTAATTTTAATAAATAAATTACTAAATGAGTCATCGTTTGATTGTTTTTAATAAACAATGAAATAAATATGTCAAAAGTAATAATTTTAATTACTAATTTACTAAACTACAGTAAACTACGCTTGCGCTATTCTTTTTTTGTTGCAATATAATTATAAGAAAATTTAATTGTAGTTTTTTGTTAATTTAATTTCAAAATATACTCTTTAATTTATGAATACAGATTCCGCTCAAAATAGGGAATAGTAAACAAGTCACTTTCCCTATTTTAAGCGTAACATACAGGATGAACTAAATATCTATTTATATGCATATATATATATCTATATATATATATATATATATAGATAATATATATATATATATATATATATATATATATATATATATATATATATATATATATTTACTAGGTCACTGATATACCGTAACCAAAAGCTAAGACATGCTGCGATGCCCAGTTCTCCAAATATTTCTAGTTTATTTTCTCACGTTAAATGTTTTCTTTTCTTAATGACCCCTGTCATATTAAAAATACAGTTTATTTAGTTATATAAAATAAGTACATAACTTAACTACATACATTAAGTAATTAACTTTTTCTATTTAAAATAACAACTGTACACAATAAATACATATAATAAATTCATAACAATTATTTTATTATTATTAATAAGAAAATACGTTTGTATGTTCCGAATGAGACCATTTTAAGAATAATCTTTGCTAATGTTTAAGTACAGAAGTAAAAAGTAAATACGTACAGATACATATTGTGGAGTGAATGTCAAAGAAGCTATTAAATTTTAATTTATCACCACTTCATAATGTCCCAACGGTCCCAACAACACATTCACAAGCATTATATGCATGTATGCCTACTACCTGATACTATTAAATAATCAAATCATGGATATGTTTATGTAGGTAGGCATAATTATATAGAATTATAGACAATTGTAGGGTTTTGGACGTGTTAAACATTTCATTTCAAACTCATAAGTAAATGCACAAATTGCAAAATTTTAAATTTTTCTGAATAAATGATTAAAAAGTTCATGAACACTTTATTATTTGTCACACCCATTTATATTATTATTTTTTATTTTTTTTGACAATATTTTTATTACTTTTTAATATAAACATGTTTGAATGTGTGTGTGTTTGTTTACAATATTTCCTTATTTTAGATTTGCTTATTTTAAGAGAACGGTGTATGTATTTGTTTAACCTTTTAAATACCATAAATGTTTGGCGAATCTTTTTTTTTTTATTTTTGAAAACCATTAAAATAAAAAAAATTTTGCTGCAAACCACTTTTCTCAGCGAAAAAAGGCACGGTTAAAGCTACGACCTCACCAATAATCTGTCCGGACGAACTACTTGAGTGGTTATAAAACTATAAAGTGGTTATATTGTATACTTAAAAAGGAAACGTAACAAACTGATCAAAATATGTATGAATTTTTTTTTGTCCAAAATCAATATCTACTTGATTTTCATTGTCTACAAATTATTACAGTTGGTTTTTATCTCGTAAGGAACGATTTTTGCAGGTGTATGAGGTAAGGAGCACACGTAGACAACGCCATATGCTCGATCGGTATATAGATTGTATACCACAGAATACAGAAACGAAGTTACTATCTCTGTACTAGTGATACCAGTGTAGAAAAAAATCCCTTTCACTTCTCCCCACTATGTTGTGTAGGTACACACTGTTTGTAGCTGTGTGTGAATGGTCACACACACAACTACATAACACGTACATATATACGGACAGAGAAACGTACAGTTTAATTAATAATGGACTTCACAATCAATAACAATTGTCGGGTATTCGGTGACCGCCATCGAACGACTAAATGCCTTAAGTAGGATTTCCGATCTCGGTTTGATTTTATCGAAAATCGATTTTTGGAGAGCCGATCTTCGATTTTTCGAATCGATTCTGTACAGACCAAATCCATACAGAGATCGTGAAAAATTTACGGGATCGGAGATCGATCTTTTCGAATTTAAATTAGAATATTTTTAGTAAAAATGTGATATTTCTTTAAAATTATTGTTGAATTTTAACTTTTTATGTTGTGAAATCATTTTACCACTTTTATGATTCATTTATGGAAAATTGAATCAGATTTTGGATTCGCATGACACTTTTAGCCCAAACTGGAAACCACTTTATTTATATTAAATTCAGCAGTTCATTTTCAAAGGAAATTGAAATTTTTTTTTGAAACTGATTTGCGATTACCTACCTAAAAAGATACTTCATTAAAACTTTTATATTTCTTTTATTTTCTGTAAGTACAAAAATTGAACCGATTTTCGTCAGATCAATCTTGAAATTCGTCGAAACGAATAAATAGTTTATAATTTTTGAGAGGATTAAGCAGCAAAGACTTTTGTACCTACCTATACACTGTTGTAGCTACAACTGAACGTAATTTTATTTTTCACAATTCAGGGTCATTTTATAATTTTATTTACAATAGCAAAACTTTCAAAAATGATATCTGCAGGTGAATTTAGAACTCATAAACATCAATTTATTATTGTATATAAACAGGAACGCCTTTGCATTAAGTATAAGTAATAATAAGATTATTATAAATTTATATATAGGTAAAAGAATCTATAAAATGATGAAGAAATAAAAATACACATTAATCTCCTACTTATAAATAACAATTTTTTAAATTTATTAATTTATTAAATATTATTTTTGATTTATTTCCTTGATAGAAATATAAACAATTAAACTGAATTAAAAGTTAATTTAAACGATTTGTGTAAATAAATATTCTTTTCTTTTTCGAAAATAAATAAATTTACGATTCGCTTTTGAAATTAAAATATTTGTAATTTTTATTCTATTCTATGCAAAATTAATATAATTATTTTGCACACCTAATTAACTAAGTCATTTCAAATTTTGTATCAGTTAAATTGGCCAAATATTCATTGAACACACATTGAGTAAAGATTGTGCAGATCGTAGCTATTGAACTTTTCACAACTTTCCTAAATAAAAATATGTACAATCTATGGTGGCCTGTACATGATCAGTAATACTGTCAGTATTTAGAAATACTGACAGTATTACTGATCGTGTATTGACTGATAATACTGAAGTATTCGTATTCGAATTTATATTATAAAAATAATGATTCATTATTTTTTTTCAGTAAATACTGACAGTATTACTGATCATGTACGGGCAGCTATAAACATACAATTCTCTACGTCTCAACACTAGCGCACTCCAATTTCTCTTCCTCACCTTAACTTTACGTTATGTTGGTTATGTACATATATATTATGTATGATCTTTTCATTAATGACAAAAAAAATTTTCTTTATAAACCTAATTGCGGCATCAAGGGGTCAAACTAGATTGTCTATGTCTCTGTTCCACTTGAAATGAGTTTATGATGTAAATCTCCCCACTCTGTTTGTGTAGATACACACTGTTTGCAGTGTATTAGTTTGGTGTTTTTTAGTAGTGTGCGTATTTACGCACACTACTGCAACACACGTATTATGCCGCTGCTACACGATGCTACGAACACCTTCCAACATTCGACGTTGGATGGTTCATAGCATCGTGTAGCCGTTGTTCGAACCTACGAGTGTCCAATGTCGAGCGTCAAACATTCGCATTTGGTCGTGTCCCGTTCGATGTCGGTATTCTTGCACCGAGTCAAAGGGATGCTTCGAACGTTTGAAGGTCAATGTTGGTTGCGTTCGTTGGTTGCGCACGACTCGTTCATATGAAGAGAGACAACATCAGTGTATAACATTAGAGATAACATCAGACAGATAACAGCGTCGACCACTGAGTACCAACACATTATCATTCGTATTGGATCAAACATTCGATTCACCGTGTAGCAGATACATTCGTCGCATCAACTATCGACGCATCAACAACTTAATTGCCTCAAACGTTCGATCGAACGTTGGAAGGAACGTTCGTAGCATCGTGTAGAACCCGCTTTACCAGAGAGACCTGTTCAACACAGAACAAATAGAACGAATATAACTGTCTCTTTTCTGCAATCACTTATGTGGAAGTATGTGCATCTTTTGCTGCTTAGTGCCAGTTGCTCAGTACCCGTCGCTCAGTGTAAGTCAGTCAAACAACAATAAATTTGATTGTTGAACCGGCACAAGTAGCGTTGTGGTATCACACACATCACATACATGTATGTGAACCAAAGGTCACGTGACGGCTATCACCACTCACACAAACAGAGTTTACCGCACAAATACAAAGTAAACACCGTGCACGTATACATCATATTTTCTATCTCAAGTGGTTACACAGGTTCCAGTAGTATAGAAATATGTATTTTCTCTCTAGTTGCTCGATGTGTTCAACGTGTTTAACTAACAATGGTAACAATGTACTGTAGTGATTTCACTACATTAACATTCCAATATAAATCTAATGGACTCCAGAAAACCATTATCACTCGACTTTCACCTTCGCTATCGCATCATATATGCAAGGTCAGCAGTCGTCACTGGAAATCTACTGATTTCACCCTCGTTGTTGCATCATTCATACAAGGACAACAGTCGCCACCGAAATTACACTTTCACCCCAAAAAATCAATTAACACAATATATATATATCATTAACAAATTGTATAGAAGGTAGTCAGTCAAAAATCTTAGTCGAATATTTTAAACCTGTAATTATTGTCACTTATTGTTGTTAATTATTTTATTATGCAATAAATGTAATAATAAATCATATTTAAGTCTTTATTTTCAATTAACATTTCTAGAGTCAGATCGTTAAAGTGTGAATTAAAAGTGTTAAAGTAATAAAGTTGAAAAGTAATTAATTCTTTAAGCAAGAAGAAAAATCTACAACTTTATAGTAAATTGGGTGTAATTCCTCAATTAAAATTAACTGAATTACTGGTGTCAGAAATCCTGAACGAGTTCGATTTTACGCTTCAACTACGTCAACCTGGTGTAGGAAGTCCCGATCAACTCCAATCACATACGTCACGCACGACAAACTGGTGTCAGAAGTGGGATTCAGCAAAACATCTCTCCCAGCAAGAACTGATCGTACGAGTTCCATAATTTCCGATAGCAAGGGATAGAATTCAACAATCAGCCTGGTTAATGTTTGAGCCTGAATCCAGCGATACGAACAGCGTCTACAGCAGCCAATACCGCTCAAGAACGTCAAGCAGCTCTTCATCAACTGCAACCGTAAGTGTTGATCTACCTGTTTTTGACGATTTATTATTAAATCCTAACACTTCCATTTCCAACCTAACAAATCTGTTCTCCACGATGAATGTTAATGAAAATATCGACTCAACAACCAACAGTAACGACGTCCTCACCGACGATGACACTGGCTCACAAACAACATCAAATGATAGGTTTAGAAATAATAGATTACCTAGCTTCAATTATACCTCTTGGATAGATCCTTTTCAAAACAATCATAACGGAGGTTTGCATTTTTGTTCGCAATTAGGGAATACTTTAAAAGTAGCACCCACTTATTTACATAATGAAATCTTAATGTATGCCTTCAATAAGTTACCATTTGAAATCCAAGATGAAATTACTACTATAAATTTAGAAACTATTATTTCAACTATCAAACGTAAATTTCAAACTAATCGTACCCAATACTTAGTAGACTTAGATATTTCTAATACGAAACAATCAAACTCAGAATCAGTAACGAGTTATTTCGAAAGATTCAATAAATTACGATTAGAACAATTGAAATTATCTAGGGAACAAGATCCTATTTCACATAACGTTATAAAATTATATATTGAAAAAACCATCGCAAGCAAATTTCTAATTAATTTAAATTCGCACATTTCCATTCATTTAATGGATAAAACATTTAATAATATAGATGAGATTTTACCTATCGCACTACAGCTAGAGAATAAACTTAAAGAATTAAATATTTATAGATCTCCTAATCTAACCGAGAAATTTTGTAAATTCTGTAAAACAAAAACGCACAATACTAAAGATTGTCGTAAAAAACCAAACAACTCACCTTCCACTTTAAATTTGACAAACTTCGATAACCGTAACCCAAAAGTTTGTACCTATTGCAAATATAAGGGTCACACTATCGAAGAATGTAGGAAGAAAAAATTTAATGACAATCTAAAAACAAATTTACCAGTTCGACAAAACCAAATAACAAACGAAATTGACCATTTAAACTCCCAACAATCCATCCCGAGAGCCGCGGAGATGGATCAGTACAATACTATGGCTCAACCACTAGTAACACAGGAATGCAATTTTCCAATCCTACCGCTAAATTAACCAAGTTAATTTTTCAAATCGACTCAAACAATTGCTCTTTTCTCATTGATACAGGAGCAAGTGTCTCATTGATAAAAGAACAATTCGTAAAAACGATGAATTCGGAGGAAAAAATTCCTTTATCAGGTATTGAAAAAACAATTCAGTACACTAAAGGGAAAACACAACTACATCTCACTCGAGATAAGTTTTATTTTCCATTTACTTTTCAAGTCGTAGATAATACCTTTAACCTAATAACAGATGGCGTGTTAGGTATAGATTTTTTAAACTATTATCACGCGACCATCGATACAAAAAATAATATTATTAATTTCAAAAATCCTATTGTCATTAACGAGATAAAAAACATAAACACTCTAAAATTAAATTATATAGAAAATAATTTACGCTTATCTCACCTTGAACCACACATAGCAAATCAAATAAAACAAATTTGCTTCAACAACCAAAATGTTTTCCTAAACGAAAACGAAAATTTAACATCAACCACTTTATTAAAACACCACATTAAGGTGACCGACCCAACTCCAATTTTTACAAAAAATTATCGATTCCCCAAAGTACACGAAAAAGAGGTACAAACTCAAATTCAAAAAATGCTTCAGGACAATATTATACGCGAAAGCCAATCACCCTACTCAAGTCCAATCTGGATCGTGCCAAAAAAAGCTGATGCATCTGGTCAGCAAAAATGGCGTATAGTTATTGATTACAGGAAACTTAATGACGTCTCGATCGAGGATAAATATCCTCTGCCAAACATCGAAGAGATCCTGCATAACCTCAATAACGCGAGATATTTTTCAACCCTAGACTTAACATCTGGATTCCATCAGATTGAAATCAATGAATCTGACAAACAAAAGACAGCATTTACCGTTCCCGGAGGTCATTACGAGTTCAATCGAATGCCTTTTGGGTTAAAAAATGCTCCGGCTACTTTTCAGCGCATGATAAATATTGCCCTCAAAAAGCACCTAAATTTAAAATGCTTCGTTTACATAGACGATATCATTATTTTTGGCGAAACGTTACAAAAACACAATGATAACTTGAACTCAGTATTACAAACATTAAATGAATACAATCTTAAAATTCAACCAGACAAATGTGAATTCTTAAAGGAAGAAATCGAATATCTAGGTCACGTCCTCACATCATCTGGAATAAAACCCAATCCAAAAAAAATAGAGGCTATCAAAAACCTCAAACAACCAAAAACGGTAAAAGACGTTCAGTCATTTTTAGGACTTGTTGGATATTACCGTAAATTTATAGAAAACTTCGCAAAAATTTCCAAACCCTTAACCTCATTACTACATAAAGATAAAGAATTTATTTGGAGTGACGAATGCGAAAAAAGTTTTCAAACATTTAAAGAAATACTAACCAAAGAACCTTTATTAAAATATCCAGATTTCTCCAAACAATTCATACTAACAACCGACGCTTCCAACATAGGAATAGGCAGCATTCTAGCTCAGAAATATAATAATGAGGAGCTACCCATTGCATACTTTAGCAGAACTTTGAGCAAAACTGAACAAAACTATTCCGTAACTGAGAAGGAACTTTTAGGGATAATAGAATCAGTCAAGCATTTCCGACCATACTTATATGGTACCGAATTTATCATTCGCACAGATCACAAGCCCCTAGAATGGCTAATGAACTGTCGAGACCCGACGTCGAAATTAGTACGATGGCGTCTCAAGTTAGAGGAATACAATTATAAAATTATATACAAAAGCGGACGAAAAAACACTAACGCGGATACCTTATCACGACCAGTGTTAATCGTTCAAGATTTATTATCAGAAAAGTCATTGTCTAATTTTAAAAAATGGTCAGAAAGTATAATCGAACCTATTATTTATAACCAATCGAACTTACCATTAGAGGACTTAGATAATTTAGTATTACCATTCTCTGTAGATCAGTCCAATAATAACAAATTTTCCGAATTTATAAAATCAAAATTAAAAAATACTCAACTCCTTTTAAATCAAACCGAATTTATAAATCACGATAATAAAAATCTCTATATACTACCCTGTAAAAATAACGCTTTAGATCAAATAACTTTAGAAAACCTATTTGAGTCACTATATACATTGTACCAATGGACACAAATTTTAAAACCACCATTTATCTATATTTACGATATACCACAATTATCAATTTTAATTCCAGAAGACACATTTAATAAATTATTATTTTATTTCTTTTCTGGAACTGAAACAGAAATAAACATTTTACGAAGTAATACCATAATTGTAAGAGATCACAATGAACGCAAACTGTTAATAAAACAAGCCCACGATGATCTTACCTCTGGACACAAAGGTGTCAAAAATACCATAAAAAAACTTAGGCAGAAATATTTCTGGAAAACTCTCTCTAAAGACGTGGAAGAATATATAAAAGCTTGTCCTCAGTGCCAAGTTAATAAGGTACCGAAAAATAAAAATCCACCGATGGTAATAACAGAAACACCATCCAGCTTCAACGAAATGGTATCCCTCGATATCATGGGACCCTTCGCGGTAACTGAAGCTAACAATCGTTATGTAATTACAATTCAAGATAATCTTACGAAATTTATAAATGCGTATCCAATACCCCAAAATAATGCAGAATATACTGCATTAAAATTTCTAGATCACTGCACTAAATATGGCTTCCCAAATATTATCCTTACGGATAACGGAATCAATTTTACAAACAATATGATCAAAGAAATTAACCGTATTTTAAACATCAAACACAAACAAACAACACCCTACAACCCACAAAGTAACGGCAGTATAGAAAGAAGTCACCAAGAGCTTAAAAATTTCCTTCGCAACTATGTAAATGATAACCTCAACGACTGGGATCATTACATACAATTAGCATGTTACTCCTACAACACCACAGAAAACCGAAATACCAAATTCACTCCTTATGAACTTGTATTCGGTGAAAAGGCTAAAGACTTAAAAACGAAATCTAATTTGCCCACTTACAATCATCTAGCTACCGACATAAAAAATAAAATAACTAATTTAAGAAAAAACGCGAAAGAAAATTTAACTAATTCTAAAACGAAAAACAAGGAGTATTACGACAAAAATACCAAAGAAAAAACTTTCCAAGTAGGTCAGCAAGTCCTCATGTTTGATAACGTCGCGCACAAACATGATAAGGACAAAAAATTAAAAAGTTATTATAAAGGACCATTTAAAATATTAAAAATTTACCCTGAAAAACAAGTAGCCCTTTTAAAACTTAAGAAAACGGAAAAATGGATACATTATAAACATTTGAAACCTTTTGTTTCAGATGATTCTAATGCCGATCCTCATTCTGTTACTGACGAACCAGTGCCAGGGCCAAGTAACTGTTGAAAAACTAAAAAATACAGGCGTATACTATAACCATTTAGGCGAAGCTAAAATCATAAATAATTATTTATCACTCATCCATTATTTTAACATAAGTTTTGTAGAGAAAATTATAGTAAATATCCCTAATTACTTAAGCAAGTTAGACTCATTATGTAAACTAAAACAAAACGAACAACAATGCAAACTAACATATACACTTTATGAATTAGAATATAACGATTTAAATGACAGATTAACAGATCTATCCAAAAGTTATTTTGAAACTCTAAGACGACAGAAAAGGGAAATCCACTACGAACACGGTTGGTTCGATGCCATCGGAAACATTTGGCATAAACTCACTGGAAATCCCGACGCTACAGATGCAGATTTTTTATTTACAAATGTGAATAAACTAGTTAAAGAACAAAATGACGTAAATAAAATCTTACAGCATCAAATTAGAATCATCACAGATAGTATAAATCAATTAAACAAAACCCAAACACAGATACACATTGTTGAATCTAAAGTTAACGAATTAGTGTCACAAACGACCAAAACGAATAATAAAATACAAAACGTAGACGAAACGGTTACAATGACTCAAATGGAAAACTTGTTGAAAGAATTACTCTCATTATTAAATAAACTAATAAGTAAATTCGAAAGATCAATAACTTTAGCGAGACATAATTTAGTTAATTTTGATATCTTACCTCCTCGTACACTTATACACGAATTGCAAAAAAGCAAAAATCTTAATTTACCCTTTCCCCCAACGTACAGTAACGTCGAATACTATTATAAAATAGCCGACACAATGACTTACAACCTTAAACATACACTTGTTGTCGAAATTAAAATACCTTTAATTGATATCAACGAATACGATTTATTTCGAATATACTCAATACCTCAACCCGATCCACTACTAGCTAACCTTTACCAAACCATAAAAATCCAAAAACCCTACTTCTTCACAAGCAAAAATCGTCTTAAACATATATTAGAACAGACACTGACGAATTGCAAAGAATACCAACGCCAACAATTCATCTGTAAAGAAGATACAACCTACAAAGAAAATCATAATGAATGTAAACTACAACTCTTCGATATAACAACGCACAACATTCCAATCGAATGCGAAGTCATAAAATACTATGGCGAACACGAAATATGGCAGCAAATACATCCAAATCAATGGCTGGCAACCAGTTCAACACCGATCGCACTTACCACAAATTGTAACAACGTAATCAAACAATACGAGATAAAAGAAGAAATCGTCAAAATAACGCTAGACTCGCCATGCTACGCATTTACGAAACACATTGAACTTAGACCCACAACAACAAAAGCTATATACCATTACAACGATTTCATACCAAAAATATCACTACAGAGTTGCGACGAATGTAGAAACAAAACGAAACAAATCCGAAATTTAACGCCACTGCAACTTCATTACAACAGCTTAGAAAAACTAACGGACAACTTCCATCATCTGCAAACACTGGATCAACAATTAAACAAAGAAATGAGCGAACATGTGGAATTCCTCGGAAAATCATTCTCAACTTCCAATTGGTTTTCCATCCAACTAACAGCTGGTATCGTAATTGTCATACTATCCCTGTTTGGCTTCTACAAATGCGGATTATTTTCACTATTAAAATGTTGTATACCAAGATTGAATGGAACTTGCTGTACGAGCGGAAATCCATGTATTCGAATATTTAATCAATGCTACAACAGAAAACAGGCACAACCGCCATCAGTTCATTTCACCACTACTCCACTAATGGAACCAGAAGACCAAATACAAGCGTTAACCATAAGGACCATCCAAGGCGCACATGAAAACTCCAAATCACCCAAGCCATCTTCAAGAAGAAGACGCCAAGATCCAATCGAGCTAAAACCTTTTAGGTTATAGTCGAATCTTCGAAGGGAGGATTGTAGTGATTTCACTACATTAACATTCCAATATAAATCTAATGGACTCCAGAAAACCATTATCACTCGACTTTCACCTTCGCTATCGCATCATATATGCAAGGTCAGCAGTCGTCACTGGAAATCTACTGATTTCACCCTCGTTGTTGCATCATTCATACAAGGACAACAGTCGCCACCGAAATTACACTTTCACCCCAAAAAATCAATTAACACAATATATATATATATATCATTAACAAATTGTATAGAAGGTAGTCAGTCAAAAATCTTAGTCGAATATTTTAAACCTGTAATTATTGTCACTTATTGTTGTTAATTATTTTATTATGCAATAAATGTAATAATAAATCATATTTAAGTCTTTATTTTCAATTAACATTTCTAGAGTCAGATCGTTAAAGTGTGAATTAAAAGTGTTAAAGTAATAAAGTTGAAAAGTAATTAATTCTTTAAACAAGAAGAAAAATCTACAACTTTATAGTAAATTGGGTGTAATTCCTCAATTAAAATTAACTGAATTACTGGTGTCAGAAATCCTGAACGAGTTCGATTTTACGCTTCAACTACGTCCACCTGGTGTAGGAAGTCCCGATCAACTCCAATCACATACGTCACGCACGACAGTACATATAATGCACTGTGCGTTCGACGACGGACACGGACTGACTAATGCCTTAAGCTGTGACATGTCTCCAAATGACTCCAAGCCAATTACACTTTTTTGATATTAGTTGGCTTCTATTCTGTGTGCGGCATAAACTTTGTAAATGGTTTAATTTTGTTTTTAAACTGTTTCAGTATTTTAATATTATGTGTGAATTTATTTATATTTGAAAACAATAAACGAATAAAAATTAGTCATCGGTACAGTCAAGAAACGCAAGAAACGAAGGTTCTCTTTCTTTGTTTACAAATAATAACAGAGATATTAGACAAAGTCAACTAATTTTATTTTATTAGTTTATTATTGTTAGTATTACTAAATTTACCCTATTTTGATCCGTTTATGCTCTGTCTATAGTGACCTACTTTTTGAACAAAAACAAGAAAAACTTGGTTGGAAATATCGATAAAAGCCATGTACTTGGACATTGAGGATAATTGACTAAAAGCTACATGTTCAATTGTGCATAGGCCATTTTTTTTTAGAAATATGATTTTAGTAATTTTGTTCTTTTCTTGTATTTCTGTTTGCCCTGAGGTACAAACACGTTATGTATTTTGGGTCTGGTAAATAAATTAAATATTCGTGTTTCAAGATTGTTATCTGTCGTTTATTATTAATATTAGTGTAATTACTAGAAAGATTCAAAACAAAATCAGTTTGGAAATATTATTATCTGAATATGGTGTCTACATTGCACTTAAAAGTCTGTCTCCATTTAATCACATTAATCCTATACAAATATAAGAAAGAAAGGAAGATATTTGGGCTTTTATTTGTTCAACTGCATAATTCTAAATTCAATAACGAGATATATGTAGATATACTTTACAAAATAAACATATTTTATTAAGTAATAGTTCCTTCGATTGCTTAATTTTACTTAACAATTTAAAGGAAAAAGTAATCGACTTTTAGTTATTAATTAATTTATCCATATCTAAGTTTTCTAGAAAGAAAAATCAACAAATCAAGTCCTTTTTTTGAAATTGCAATTCCGTAGTTATTGAATTCAAATCCCAGCGGGTATTCTATTTTTTTTTTTCTATACATGACTAAACAAGTTTCTCGAAATTACCCTTAAAATACCAAGAACCAGATGAATGTTATTATCTCTTTTGACCTGCATCATCTCTGCATCATTTACCCAACACACCCATACACACAAGACCCGTACAAAAGACCCTTTTAAACCTTAGCTGTCTTTCTTGTCTTCCATGGACCTGTTCTATCATGGATTACAGTATGAGTAGTTTAAATTGGTATTTGCAATAGAAAAATAGTTTTGAAAAAGTTTTAAATAATTGAACAACAAAAATTTAAAATAAGCATTAAATTCCTACAATTTTGAATATACTCAATTACGTCATCAAAACAGAATTTTACTTTTCCGGAAATTTAACTTTATCAGACCAATTTTATCATTGGGTAACAATTTTGAGATATTTATAATTTTCAGCAAAAAACGTGATTTCTACTAATAATGCGCTTTCAATTCCGTTTTTTAGACACCAGACATCACCCACATCATTTTTTTATACTTCATTTATGCAATAATATATTAAATTATGATGCAAATGGAAGGCAAAAAGTAGATTTGGAGATTAGATTGTGCTTGCAGTCATCTTCTTAAGAACCTATGCTGGCGTTTATCTGGAATTGGAAGGAGAAACTGCAGAAAAACTTTCGCAAGGAGTCTATAAGTGTCAGTGTGTAGGTTTGTACATAACCTAAAAATAAAAGTGGGATTTTTCTTAATTTTTAACTTTGTCGTCGAATTCTACATGATAATAATCTTAAGGAAGGGTAAAATCTTCATTTATGCTTTAAGATATGATTCCCAAGGCCTAGCTTTGTTGTCTATAGTGAGTTAGTGAATTTCCTATTTCTAAGGCCGAAATTCGAGTACCAAAAGAATTGTAAATAAATTGAGCGAGTGCGGTTCGCACTATTAGGGCACCGTACAATGAGCAATCAATAAATCAACTTTTATTTATTTATGTATATATCTTACCAAAATTTGCTTGTGACAACTGAAAAATACATGAATTATCTTATCCCACATTTTACTAAAACAGTAAATACGTTTGCTATTACTGTTTCCTTTTATTATATAAATTTTTTTTCCAGCAAATATTACACTGTAAACATATTAAACTTCATTTATAGTAAATGTGTTTACATATGTGTTAATTAAAACTTTTTTTCTTTGAGCTAGTCATCAAGACCTAATATTGTGCCACATTTCGAATTTCTACATACATAGTTTCCAAGAAAAGTCTCTGTGAGAGACGGACAGAAGAGTCACCTTATAAGGGTTCCAATCGTCCTTTTAAGGTGTGGAATTCTAAAACTGAAAAAAAATATTATATCTATAAAGGACACTAACAACGAAATGCACCCAGAATGAAATTCGGGATTTTGATGAAACTTTGCTGGTGTGTAGAATAGGCAAAAATAAGGGACCCTTATTTTTTTTATCGGCCATCTTCCATGTTTAGGGGGTGAAACCAACCCCTAAAGTTGGGGGTTCAAATCGTATTTCTTAAAATATCTCGAAAACTATAAGAGACAGAGGAAAACTGAATTGACGAAGCTTTACCTTTTGAAAGACCTATTCACTTGTATAGGTTAAACCAGGGCCGCGTTCATAAGAGAGCACAAGAGCTTGAATGGTTCAATGTATGAAATTTTTGGCATCGAAATAGAAAGAGCACCAAAAATTATGGGACACATGTTTTTGCGTTTTTTCGAAATATGTGTGGTATCCAAGCCATAAGGAAGAAAAAAATGGGGTAGATTATATTGCATTATTATTGATTCCAAATACGTTTTATATTTTTTAATTTTTATGTTTATTTTCATCATGAGAATGTAAATTTTTTCTTTCCGATAATGATTCATGTATTTTTCAGTACTGACTTAATTGGTAATTTCGACATTTGTATATTTACTAATATTCGATATTTTTTAGACCTATTTCTACGAAAGTTCTCTGATCTGCAAGTGTTAATTTACCCCATTTTCACCTCTCCAGCCCCTTTTATGAACCCGGCCCTGATTTAACCTATACAGGTGAATAGGTCTTTCAAAAGGTAACATTTCGTCAATTTAAAGTTTTCCACTTCTCTTATAGTTTTCGAGATATTTTAAGAAACACGATTTGAACTCCCAAATTTAGGGGCTGGTTACACCCCCTAAACGTGGAAGATGGCCGATAAAAAAAATACGGGTCCCTTATCTTTGCCTATTCTACACAGCAGCGAAGTTTCATCAAAATCCCGAATTTCACTCTGGCTGTATTTCCTTGTAAGTAAACTTATTTGAACGTTATCTTTTGTAAGTATGATAACCAGAGAAGAAAATGATAAATTATCTGTAATTTAAACGACAACTTACGATTGAAATTATTGGAGAAAGCCTTTCCTTACAAAACCATCATATAGTTTATCAATATCAAATTAATAATTTACAAGTCTTCTTAGACTAGGCATACTATAAAATTTGAAAATAAAATTTATTTTTATATTCTATAATAAATAAATGTGTTAAACGACAGGTCCTATTGTAATAAAATTTAAAATGTGTAACTAAAGTAGCTGTAACGTGGTATTATATATACTCAGAGTTTCAGATTTTATAATAACAAAAAAAAAGGAGAAGACCCAGTCATACGTCTCCCTTGGCCCTTCTTTCCTACGTTTATAATGTATGCTGTCAAAAAATCAACCCAAACTATCATGTTATACGGGATTTTTTTTTATGTATTCGAAAACGAAAAATGAACAAAAAATCATTTTACGAAATCAAACATACAGTAAGTATATTGTACACAAGTGCAGACGTGACTAGAAACAGGTTTAAATGAAGAAAACAAGTGCAACTTTACTAAACGACAAGGATAACACCACCAATACATATAAACACACGCATAGAACGTACGTGGGTAAGTAGCAAATAAACAAAGAAGTAAATATACGGACTGTCGTGGAAGAAAGTCTTCATACAAAACTCTGAGTTCGCCTGTTTTTTGATAAATACGTAAATTTCCTAATGCCTTCTGCCATACTGTCTTTAAGTGGAACACCGAGTACAAAGTCTAAAACTTACCAACCGAGCCAACCAAATTTTTACAAAAAAAAAAAACTTTTTGTAAAGTAGAGGCAAATGGATACATTTCAACTATAATTTGACGCGTACTAAAAGCCCAAAATATTATTATATAGATACTAACAAATTTTTTAATATTTTGATATCATTTACAAGACTCCTACATGCCTAATTTTGATAAAAATGAAAAAGAACAACATTGAAAACATCCGATATCATTATTTTATCATTTGTGTGGAAACTGTTGTGGAATTTCTTACACGGGTCAGACTGGTAGAAAATTTATAACTAGGTTTAATGAACATTTATCAGCCATAAAATCAGCCAACACCAGGAATCATTCTGCCATAGCTCAGCACATTATTGACACCGATCACGTTTTCAATCTAGAATCTAACTCGAAACTTTGCATATTTGCACAAAAGGAAACCTTATGGATCATTTGGAAGTTTTTAGAATAGCACATCTCAACTATATGATTTCAATACGTCACTGCGTATTGTTCAACTCATGCGTGATCGTTTTTGAGTTTCGTCACAAGTTTCAGTCTAAGTACTTGGTCGTCGGTGGTAATTTGCTTACTGATCATTGCTTTGTGTAATTTGCATCCGTTGTTAACAATTTTCATAATGCTGATTTTTACTACAAGTTTTGTGTTACCTTGTGATATTTGATTTTCAATCTGTGATTTTGTCAGTGTTTTCTTATAAATTTTTACTTTTCTTTTTCAACGTTTTTTCGCATTTTATTTAAAATGTATTTTATGAATTTATCTATTATATTGTTCTTTCGACAATTTCTTTGTCTGATGTTTAGGCGTGGTTTTTTGAATTATCTTTGTGTTCAAACCTCCCTGAAAATTTAAAGTGTATAAATTCTATCTAATTTTAATTTTAATTAACCACAGAATTTCGTAACCATATTCGGATATATTCTGATTCTGTTTTTTCACACCCTATGCAAAAAAATTTTACCTTTAACAATTTGTAAACGTTTTCTTAAATGTTACTTTTCTGACTACGATTTTGAGTCTACTTGTTTTTGAAAATGACTGTTAATACGGTCGAAACTAGTCAAACTTAATTTTTATTGTTTTTAATTTTATTTTTGTGTTGTTTTTTTTTTTTGGTGATCTTTATCACTTGTATTGTGCGGGTCTGTGGTCATTTTTTTGAACATTCGTTTCTGATCATTAAAAATTCCTTTTCTCAAATTACACTTTATGGAAGTAATTTGGTTTTTGAAATTATAATTGTCTGAGTTAGGATAATTTAGATGCGACCCAGTCACAAGAATAAGTAACAACTAGAATAGTAACAGAAAGAGAAGAAACGATAGTCAGGTAGATTTTGATTATCGAGGTTTGGAAGAAATTGGAAGAATATGTTAGTACAAGCCGATTAGTTAAATTGTTCTTCCAGGGCAGTAGTTTATTTTAAAGTAGGATTTCGTTACAAATTTAAATTGTAAATTTTTAAAATTATATTATATTAACATGGAGATTATATCCAAATCACACGATGTTTGCTTAGTGAAGAATTGTGAAGAATTTTAATATATAAATGCTAGTTAACAATAACAAATCATCTAATATGTTGTATTATTTTTTTTCCATAACTTAAATCCTATACCGGCTCTGTAAGATAATAGGTAATATACCCGGAACCATCCCTTGATTTTCACATAACACATACAATCAAGGTCATAGCAGGCAATATCGGACCTCTCATTCTGTTACTCTTCTGGTTGTTATCTATTCTGTGACCCAGTGTTGTACAATTACGCGTAAATGGCCAAAGTATACAATTACACGTCGACAATGCGTAGACAATGTCGACTTTGCAGTGGAGAATGTCGACGATATGGCGGATAGCAGTAAGTTGACAGATAATTTAGCAAAGTGAATTAAAGTGTGAAATACATAATACATAATATAGTGTGAAATACATAATACATATTATGAGATTTCTAAATGCAAAAGTGACATTCTCCACTTTAGGCAAAAATTTCGAATTTTCAACTTCTTGATAGGTTGGACAAGGGCACAGGAATTCTTGGAATTTTTTTTAAATGTGTTTTATATACTCTAAAATTAAGTTTTAAATTCAAATATTTCAACAATTAAATTTAGATTTGAAAAGTAACTGATTTTAGAGTTGTTCTTTTTTTTTTTTTTTTGAATTAATTGTTGAAGTATAAAAAGTAAGTGTTAGTTTAATTATTTTGGTAAAATTGTGAAAATATGTAGTTAATATACACTAAAAAGGAAAATATTCAAAATTTGAAAAAAAAAAGTGTGGATTTTAGGCAAAATATTCCAAATCAAAATTAGCTCATTTGCTTTTAAATGGTTTATAATACCTACTGAAAACAAAATTTTAGAATAAATATGCTCACAAATAAAGAAGCATATACAAATATACATTTGACCAACCTTAAGGCCAGGCGCACATTGAGCTGCATTACGCAGTAAACGCAGGACAGGGCAGGAAAGCATGAGAAATAAACTGTGTGGCCGGGTGCAAATTGAGACGCAGTTAACGCAAGCAGGGCAGCGCAGTTTTTGTGACTCTTATTGTGGAACGAGATAGCACGAATTGCGCAGAGCAGCGAAGAGCAGCACCGTTTTTCTTCAATTTCTTCAATTCTTTTCATTTCGGCGAAATAAAACCAATTAAAGCTCGAGAACGTGTTACAATGCCGTGCAGCATCGCGCAGTTTCTGGGTTACCTTCACGAATGCCACATCGATCTCGTGCGACGCAGTGCTGCTCTGCTCTGCTCTGCGTTTCAATTCGCGCTCTCCCGTTCTACAATACGAGTCACAGAAACTGCGCTGCCGTGCCAGCGTTAATTGGCACTCTTTGGCCCTACTGATTGCCAGAAGACTGCTAAACACAAGCGGACGCATACAGATTGATATTTTTGTGTGTAGATTAAAAAATCGAGACAAAACTAGTATGCTGTCGGGACCTGGAAATCCTGGGATCTGGGACGGTTCAAAATATTCCAATCAAGTAAAAATCATCTACATATAAACCTCAAACTGTGCAAAAATGTATACCTACCACTGTACTTATACATTATGTACCTACAACGACACGCATTAATACATAATTGATGTTCTTATGTATATGTGTTTACTGTTTGTTCGTACATGTATATGTATACATATGTTCATTGAACGAAGAACTACATTTAAACGAACAAAACGACTCAACTAAACTCAACTCCTCTTAGCTAACTCACTCATTTGCTCATATAGAGACCAACACAAAGACAAAGGCCAGTGTGTGACACGCATTTAATATAAATTTTACACGTACACTTTTACTTACTACACACGCATACGTACGCACATTATAATATAATACATATTATGTGGAAACATTGCCAAAACAAAGGATTACTACACACTATAGCTATATGAAATTCTGTAGTATTACTACACTACAACTGGTATTACACAGTGCTATATTCAACACAACGCAAATCAATATTATTTGGTAATATAAGTGAAGACGGAAGGCATTTTAAAATAACATAAACACAGCATTCAAAGCGAGAGAGTCGATCAACAAGAAAGATTCTCAAAAAACACACAAAAAAAAAAAATACTCAAAAACAAAAAAAAAAGAAAAACAAGAATATGTAATTTAAATTGATTTATAACTTGGAAACGTTTTGTATATGTTCACAATTAATCAATCTCTACTAAAAAGCTTTTTATACACTTATATTTCGTACTTACTAAATGTTTCAGAATAAGATCAACAAGAGCTTAAAGTCAGCCTCAAAACACTTTTTTTTGTTTCCAAATCGCCACTGACAAGGAAAGGTCCTCAACTGTCAATTCGCAATTTTGATGAAATTTGGTATACCTGTAAAATAACGGATCCGTATATTTTCTTTTATCTGCCACAGTAGCCAATTAAGGGATAAAATCACCCCGAAAAGTTACGGTAAAATTTCAATTAACTCCCCAATTTTACCAGAAAACCCCCCCCCCCCCCAGGAGGTGCGACCCTGGATTTATACACAATTTAAAGTTTTTTTCTATCTGCCGTAATTTTTAAATAATCAAGTAAAATTGAAATCTTATCCTAATTTTAAGGGGTGATTTCATTACCTTAAATGACTACCGTGGTCAGATAAAAGAAAATACAGGTCCGTTATTTTTGCTTATACTACACGTATACCAAGTTTTATCAAAATCGCGAGTTGACATTTGAGAATCTTGCCTTGTGAACGCATCGAAAGGAGGCTGCAATGCAAAAACTTCAGGCTTAGAAGGAATGCTATAATACGATCCTGAGATAGAAGAGTGTTAAACAAAAGAAATAGACTGGTATGGTCGGGGGGGGGGGGCAGCATCGTTGTACTCGTACTCGTACTCGTAACTGATAAGACTTTTATTCAATCTTTAAAGTGATTTTGTGCTCAAACTGCACCTCAAGAATATGGTATACTGCTTTGTAACTTTTTCTAATTGGCTATATAGGGTGAATCGTATAGTTGTTGGACGTTGACAGTTATTGCACAAGACACTCTCTTTTGGAGATTATAAGGCTTATAGTAAAACAAACTTCCTGATTTTTTTGTTAAACAGAACCCTCTAGTATCTATTTTCAGAAAATGCATTCTGAGTTAATCATAATTTACAGAAACCTATAACTACGTCATTTTTAGCGTGGTCTTAGTAAGTTCGTTAAGAAAGTTTACTGCGTCTAGTGATTGAAAAGGTTAGAATCATTTAATAATATCCTACTAAATTATGAGTCATCGTAAAGGGTTGATCAAGGAGTGAATAAAGGCGGTGTACATGATACAGAACTTGTGGATTGTGGAAATAAGCCAGAAATTAATAAATGAAATTTTTGTGCAATATCTGTATTTCTCTACACGCATAACTTGAATATTTTTTTCAGAAACTTACCAATATGTAATATGAACGTTTTATATGGTACATTAAAATAGACAGGTTTTACTTTATTTATGAATTTTTTCGTGAAAATTAAGTTACAACACGTACTTTTCTGTACTTTGTTTTGAAAATTTTTCTTAACTCTCCAATAACTATACCGTTTACTCTAACTATGGAAATTACGAAAAAAATTCGTAGAAAAAAAGAATCGAATTGTCACATAATTGCAATAAGTAACAAGAAAAATAAGGAGTCAATTCCACGTGCCCAGCATTAACATTGACTAAAGTAAACAAGAAACTAAACTATCTTGCTGTATTTTTGGTAAACACTGATTAAAGCACCACAGATATAACGAACTGATCACCTCAACAACCAAAAAATTCATCCATCTTTTAAGGGAAAATCGCTAATATTCTTTTTTGTTATTATCAACATTTTCAGAATGTAAGTTTTCCAAAAACACAATAACCGTTCTTCAACATGGTCCATGGTGATACTGATACAATTCAAGTCACTATTATAAGTAACTTTTTTTCTTTTTATTAGTTGAAAACAAGTCGAAATCAGTTTTATTAAGCAACATATTTTATTGTTCATCTTATCCTGGAATTTCCTGTACCAATAGCCAATAATAGATAATATATAGATTTGTTCACTGACAATTCTAATAGGTTTTTATTGGCAATAATCAATTTGAATTCTACTATGGAGATGTGCGAGCAACATTGAATATATGTATAAAAGAGTGGTATACAAAATAGAGAAATAAAATGTTTTAATTTTCATTGTATTTTTGTATTGCAATATGTTTTATGGCCTTTGTTTGGAACACTACAACAGATACATACTGTTGTTATGCATGCTATTCTGATGCTACAACATAGGCAGCACATAGACGTGATTTATTATTGTTAATAAAAAAACAAAAATACAAACTAAAATCTCCTATTGAGACTTTAACCCATTATATGAGAATACAATCAATTTTATGTCCACTAAATTGGCTGTAAATTAAAATGAAGCCATAAAAATTAAATTTTTTGACAATTTTTGGGTTTTATAACCATCGATGCGTTACAATTTTTATTTTTATGAGTAAAAAATGACCTTATAGATCATTTTGAGTGTAACGAATACCTTTTGGACTAGTAAATGCATCATTATCTAAAATTGCATGCAATCGACATAACAGATGTGTGAAAGTGTTTGACAACGTTTGAAGTTTATTACAAAATTATAGTCACAAAAAATCATACATTTAGTAAATAAATACTTAAAATTTCGCATTTTAATTTTTAAATCACCATTTCTCGAATGGGAAAAATTTTTATCATCACTTTTCATTACGGGAAAGTAATTCAAGAAATGGAAAAAATTTTGCTGTATATTGATTGACATTTACACCTGTAGAATATACATGCAAAATTTCATGTTTATAGACTAGAAAAAAGTTGAAAAATCAATAAGATAATTTAGTACTAGTAGTTCATTTTGACTTGCATATCTTCTATTATTTTCAAAATAATGACAAAAATTCAGCTCAAATGTAAGAATATAATGAAATCTGTAATGTGAGAGTGCAATGAAATCTACAATGTTTTAGCTTTATTAAATATTTTCTTTAATAATAATAAAAATAAATATATACATTTGACACTCTAAAATAATTCTAATGACAATTTAACTCATGTGTATCAAGTCCCATAAGAATATTGTAGTTTTTTCACTTTTACACCATGGAAAAAACGTTAAGATAGATTTCTACAGCGAAAAAAATCGTACAAAACATTTCATTGGTCATTTAATTGTAGGTAAACACGATAAAAATGAAACAAAAATTCGTATTGGTAAAAAATAATCTCAGAACTATAGTAACAATGTATTAAATAATAATATGAATTATACTAATTTATTTTATTCGTTAAATTGTCTTACCGTATTACACTTGAGTTTTATATTTTTTCTGAATAAATTTGTGTTTTCTACAACTCAAATTTCTTGCCTAACAGCACTTTAACTCGAAGAATTGTCAACCCAAAAACGCTTCAGCTTTGCTGTCGCGTTTTTGTTAGTTGACAATTCTTCTCGTTAAATTGCTAGGCAACAAATTTTTGTTAGGCAAACCCAAATTTATTCGAAAAAATACAAACCTCTCGTGTAAAATAGTAAGTGATTAAATTAATATTTCTATTCACTAAAAGTTAAGTAAGAATAACTAAAATTTAATAAATTTGAGCGTTACTTTATAGTATTCCATATTTCCTATTAATAAATAAAATATTTTCTTTGCAAAAATACCACTTTTATTGCTGAAATTCTTATGACATGTTTCAGTCAATATGACAAATGTTGATAACAACTTGTTTGATAATGGTCATATTCACCGAAACATGTTATACATATAAGAGTTTCAACAATAGTAGTGGTATTTTTGCTACTCGTTCAATAGAGCCCCATATATAGAATATATTTTTGTTACTTCGAATCGGTTACGAAATCGCCATAGAAGTTTTCAATCGTGTAGTCTTAAGTACACTCACAATACTTTTTTAGGAAATAACATAAGATTAACTTTTAAAACAATAACGTTACTCGAAACGTACGATGGACTTTTCAAACGTAACCTAACCTCTATCCTTGTTGATTACCATAGCTGATAACAATTGTTTTTACCTTCACAAAGTACATAATGTATGCAAGGTGCATACAGGAATTAAGATAAAAACCGTAATGTGAAATAACCATCATAAATATTTAAAGTATCTAACCCCATTCTATATAGTCAACCGAAAATTTTATAACATTGTTAACAATTTCCAACAAAAAGGTAAATAAAATACCCATTCGCATTCGAACCTATTGTTTATAAATTTATTGTTTATTAAATTGTTAGCCCAACGAACAAAATACATACAGTGTATGTAATTACACTGTGAAGAGATTGCCTATTAAATATAATTTAATCTATGGAGCCGAGACCTCTATATATTCGAGTGTATGTATGCATTATTATTATCTATTAATCTAGAATTTAGATAATAGTAAATTGGAACAAAAGTGTTCCCCCTTTGTGTTTCAAATTTAACAATATATTAAAATATACCTACCACTCATACCGAAAATTCTAGGGCCACATCATACAGATACATAACTCCCCTCAAAAGCCCCCATCGAATTGTTGTTTAAGTTAACACACATATAAAATAACAAAATTATTTAGTGTAGGGTGATGATAGATCGATTGAGTTTGGCGCAAAATGATCGACTAGGTTTTCATAAGATTATTATTGATGGTAAACAACTGCGAGAATTCTTACTGCTTAGCATATAGACCATTTTGAAATATATAGCGTCTCCCTTCATGTTTGATAAATGCTCCACTATTTAATATTACCTTTCCCGGATTGAGCTTGGGATATATTATTCAGTATAAGTTAAAAAAAATATGAGTGTTTAATACGTATGAAAAATTACAATTAAAGCTTTAAGAGCGTTTTTCTCGAAAACACATCTTTTTAAAATACAAATGTACAACTTATTTATTATTAAAAATTAAACTAATCGGTCCGTGAACGAGGCGTCTGTGTAGTTTCATTTCACGTTCAAAATGTTAAATCATTTCAAAAATTAAAAATTTGGGGGACAAGTCTACCCACACTGTCAACTTCCCATTGGGTGTCCTTAAAGACTAGAGACTACTGTACATAAATATTTCTTTTTCCATTTCGGGCAACTTCTCCTCTGGGCTCCCGATAGAGGCTTTGCCCCTTGCACCATACCGGAGACTTCGCCTTCTGTACCTAAGGGTGGGAGCTCCACCCTTATCAAACAAATGATAACATCATTTGTTCTCGAGATATGCGAGACAAAATATATTTCAAAAACAGTTTCTTATATCGTTTTTTTCTTAGGCCATTATATAATAATGTTATGGTAAAAATCCATATAATCTATGTTATCTTAGTAAAGTTAATTCTGTTTTTTTACCACAAAAAACAAACCGCTAATCCGAATTTGCTGAAAACTTTATCCGGTCTTCATTTTTTGATTACGCATCTAATGAAATTAGTCCGGAGTTGACATCATCATTTGTTCTCGAGATATGCGAGACGAAAAAAAATTCACGAACGAACGATGGATTCGGATTCTAGTGACCTTGAAACGTGGAGATATGTCAAAATTAGCGATTCGTAAAATCGGACCCATTACAATAACTTCCTATGGGAAGTTAAAAATAAGCAGTTGTAGCATAAGAAACGCTTTTTATTTTTAAGAACAAGTGTAAGATGGAATATTAGTAGAATTTAAGAATCACCTTCAGAATTGGATGCAAAATGCACCCTGAATCAGTGAAATTACCTCAGCCAACCCCCCGGGTAAGGACAAAGTTTTCGGCCTAAATCGGACGAGTGCTCCGTAAAATATCGATATTTAATGGATTTCATGTTTACACATGCGCCGATTACAATTAAAGTCATAGACTTTAAACTTTGGAGTTATTGCAACTGCAGGTAACATTTAGAAATAATCAAATGGAAACGACTTTCTGCAAAACCAATCAAAAGTGTAGATCGCAGAATAACAACAAGATCTACATGTCAAAAAATAAAAACAATCAAAACTAGTTGTCAATCTAACATGTTTCGGCTATTAGGCCATCTTCAAGAGATTATAGCAAAAATTATTATTGTAAAAAAAAAAAACTAAAAAAGAATTATAAAGGTCAAAAAAATTTTACTCAAACTAAATATCAAGAAAGTGAAAAAACTACACCCCAAACAAAGGTATGGAGTAACCAAAAACTGCAAAACCAAAGGAATTTTGTAGAATTTCAAACAGAGTGTTTTCCAACGGAAAAACGACCAAAAAGCGGTCAATGAAATAATAGACTTTAATGAAATTGCCACCTAGAGATCAGCTTGCATGGTCCGTGAAAATTTAATCCGAATCGATCCAGTAGTTCCGAAATTATGTGGATTGGAAGATTTTACGGATACACAGGCGGATAGATCGGCAGACAGACGTGGGACCGAAATTGTTCAGAAAGCTTTAAAACATGAAAATTTTGCTTTTAGAGCAAAAGCAATTTTCAACCACAGTGCTTCTACTGCTTTTAAGTAAATTCGGAAGCAGAATAAATGCAGATAAAAGCGGAGTAAGTATCTAAAATCGAGTAAGTTCGATATTCCTTTCTTATGACTAATCACCAAAAAACATTTATGTGCAATAATAATCGTAAGGAACAAGGAACTACGTATACAAAATAGGGTAGCAGAATTTGTGTGTGCGTTTATGTATGTGAAACAGAGACAACAAAACAAAGAAATACATTGAATTCGTATTAAGCCGTAGAGTGAGAGGGTAAAAATTTTATATGTATACCGTACGTTCTGTGTTTTGTGACGTCGCAACCAAATATTGTACGAATAGAGAACTGTACTGCCAACTATCATATACAAACGATAACTTCAAAATGTTTATTATTTTCCAAGAGTTTAGCATTGAAACGAACGCGAACAGTGGCAAATTGGGGAAGAGGGATATTTCAGGCGAGAAGGGCAAGAGGGAACAAATGAGAGATGGAATATTCATCCCCGCAGATGAGAGGGTGATATCTTTCTTTGTGTGTTATTCATGATCATTGATATAAAATAGATTGCGATGAATTTTTTTCGTTTACCTAAAAAATGTGATCAATAACTTACTATGCGAAAATTTGACACGTTACCCTACGAGCTACAATTTCGTAGCTTTTCAAGTCCACAAATACAATAATTTAACACGTTGACGGTCATGAGCGCTATACAGTGTCAAGTTAAACTTGACTAATTGTGACAAATATAAAGCGTACATCAATAGTGTTTAGGTACCGTAGGTGCCGAAGTGGTGCGAAGTCGTCTATAATACTTTACGTGTTGTGCAGCAGACCTGTGGTACCTATCATACCTATAGTACTTATTGTGCCTAGACAGAGAGCGCGTTGTCTAAGTACATTTGCAGAGACGAATTAACCCACAATGGTGCCCTAGACATTTTTTTCTTATTAGATATTATTCCAGATAATGACGAGAATTTTTCCGGGCCACAAGAATTCTATTTAGAATAAAAGAATTGCTTTTTATTTAAAATTTCTCTAATGCTCAAAAAAGTGTCGATATTTA
This sequence comes from Brachynemurus nebulosus, assembly GCA_035578155.1. Lineage (NCBI taxonomy): Eukaryota > Metazoa > Arthropoda > Insecta > Neuroptera > Myrmeleontidae > Brachynemurus > Brachynemurus nebulosus. Next base: position 19,410,355 of record JAPWDM010000009.1, read on the forward strand.
TCTGAATTACATCGTCGACCAAGTGGTAGGAAAACGACATTTCATATTACACGACTTAACATTATTCCTGTTAATTGCGAAGATGATTCCAGACTATAAGAAATCTATTCAGATTTAAAGAATTGTTTCCAAACATTTCTCTAATAGGTACTTAAAATACCCCTGTCGCAGCATCCTGCATAACATAGCGAATTTCAGTTTATAAAAATTCGTTTTTCTCGGAAACTAGATGACATAGAGCAAGTTTAGACATAGAGCAATTTTTGCAAGAACAAAAACCATGTTCCTGGCATCCGACGTGTCTGGCTGACGAATTCATTCAAGGGTTTAGGACTTCCAATGTTCTCACCAAGTTTCGTAAAAATTGGATACTTCGTTCGAGAGTTATCGCGCAGACACACACACAGAATGTGAATATTATTTTTAGTGAATATTATTTTCGGTTTCTAGGGACCTCAAAACAATTTTCTGCCATAGTCCCGGGGTCAGGTCGCGTCATGACAGTGGCTGTAATAGCTGAATTCCATCCTGGAAATTCGCTAAAAGTGTCGATATTTATCTGAATTACATGGTCGACTAGTTACACGATCTGATATTATTCCAATTAATGGCGGAAATGCTTCCAGAGTACAAAAAATATATATTTCGAGTTAAAGATTTCTCTAATGCTTAAAAAAATTTCGACAAGGCAGCAATTGAATGTTCTCAGCAAGATCTAGTTATCAGTATTTTCTACAAATTTTTTGTTTCCACAACTGAAAATTTACACAGAGGGAGGAACAAAAATAACTTGATTTTTTGTTTCTACAACTGAAAATTTACACAGAGAAGGAGGAACAAAAATAACTTAAAATTAAAAAATTAAAAATGTTAAATCTCAACTTCATTTTAAGAGCTTTGCTTCTAATGATATTCCACACGATAGGGTATGTGTGAAAAAATTTTCATCCGCACTTTTCAGGACGGAAAAGTACCTAAAAAAATATAAAGGAAAAAATTTCTTACTGCAGGCTAACTACAGATCCCGACCTGTAGCATGTATGTAAATGATAAGTCCGCGAAGACGAAGAAAATTATGAAAGTGTAATTGAACAGACAGAATTGACGAAATTATAAGCATATTCCGGTGAAAATCCTGGAAAATTGTTCAAACTTGTTTGCGCATTTCTTAGTTTCGCCAATTCGGTCTGTTTTGAATACTTTTATTACTTATAGCGTCATCTTTATTGCGTCACCTGTGAGAGTTCGTAACTAAAATATTCAATAAACCAAAAATTATGTTTCATAACTTTCAAATCACGCTGTAGAAACAAAATAAATTTGGTATTTATTAATATTCCACACACTGTACGTAAAATATTTTTGTATACATTATCAGATAAAATAAATCATTTGCCTTTATTGCGGAAACTTAATCGAAAAAGCTTTTACAATGTAAGTTAATAAGTAATAACTTGTAATAACTTTTGTTTTCTCATTAAATGTGACGAAATACATCACATAAATTGCCATACCTACCTACATAAGCGCCATCTACTGCAAAATAACTATAAAACCATCCCCGCTCCAACTCCCACCACTATAATCTTTAAATTTTTAATAATATTATTAAAATAAGTGCGTAAAATTTTTTTATCGTTAATAATATTATATCTCATAAAAAGTTATTTCCACATTGCAAATATATGGATTCAATAACGGTACAAGTACAAACAAAGCCTTTATTAGATTTCTAGTAAACAACACGTTGGAAGAAACATTTTTATAGTGTAGTTGTTGTTAATATTTGATAAAATTTATTCTACAGATAACACTGAAATCTTAGCAATAATTTTATAATTTAAATTTTTCCGTCCTGGACCAGTTTTAGCCTCAGTGAAAAGTTATCATTTTTAACACATGTCTACGTATTGCAATGAATTTCGGGAACAATAGTATGTGGTAGATACAAATACTTCTTAATAAGAAACGAAAAGGATTAAGGCAATGAATGGCGAATGCCAGGCGTGGAAAATATTGTTTCGACGGAATTTATAACGAGATAATATCTTCCAACACTAAACTTGTAATTTTGTTTTATATCTTACGGGGATATCTTTTTTTTTGTCCGGAGTTTCATTACGATAATGGTTTGTGCGACTCACCAAAAAGAAAAAAAAGTCATTCTCTAATTTGAAAAGTGCGGAAATGTGGTTATAAAAATGGGATTTGTCGTCATTCAGAGCTCTTATCAAACGGAACAGAATGGGCCAACAGAAAGTATTTTTATGAAAACTTTTGCGTAACGTGTCAAAACGTCCCGGTTTTCTCGAATTTGTTCCGGTCTTAACTGTCTTGTCCCGGTTTTTTCAAGAGTACGTGACAAAATATAATACCTATAGTAAGTATTGTTTTAAAATGTCTCCTAAACAGACTACGTTTTAACTAGTTAACTTTTTTTTTGAAATTTTTAGTTTTCGGGACTGGTGGTGTTGTAGAACGGTCAAAATATAGTATATTGTGCAATAAGTGAAGGAAATTGTCGATTGCCCACGAAAGCGAAGTTGAGCGCACGAACGTAGTGAGTGCGCTCATTCACTTGAGTGGGGCAATCGACAATCCCGCACGAGTTGCACATACTATTTTTTATTACGAATTTCGCATACTTCTTTCTATTATTATCACTATTTTTGACATTTTTATTACTTTTTAAAATAATATTTTTAAGTGTTCGTCTTTTTTTTCTGAATTAATGATTGTTTAAATTACTTTGTTCGTAGTTTCTATAGAAATAATTATGAAATATTTATTAAATGAAAAATTAAGAGGCGGCTTTGCGTGTTTTATTGCCAATTTGCGTGTGGAAAGTAACTTTCCACACGCGAAAAAGTATGCGGGAAGGGTACAGTGGGCAAATAGTTATTTTGCGTACAGAAATGTGTGTGCCAAGTTAGTACTTCTCCCGCATGAGTAATAAAAAGTAATTTGACTACCTGTAACTTTTATTAGAACAATATTTTTACTTTATATATTTATGATGTGAGTGGAGAGCAAGGAAAGTAGTAAGGGACTAGGGTTTCGAAGGTGTGCCTCTGCAAACGATCTCTTTAAAGGAAGTATGCTGATATTCATCTGGAATTGTGAAGGAAAACGGCAGAAAAGCGTAGCCGACCGTGAAATTCGAACACGCGTCCTATCAGTCTGCAAGTGCCAGCACCTAAGCACGCTCGGCTACTCCGCTGGTACTACAAATAACTTAAATTTGATTAATTCATTACAACACTCATTTTTCATATCCGTTTGAGTTTATAACTGTGTACAAGTAATGTTTTGAGGAACAATTCAAATCAAAAATCAATAAAGGAGATAAAAGTACTTTTTTTCGATGTGGGTTCCGGGTTGACCTTGTCAAAATATGGATAGGAACCCTATTTTTGTGGCGTACGAAAATGGCTAAACATCATTTCCTGGTGAAGTTAAAACGCAAAATAATCGCATAATTTGTGACCTTAACCGAATTATAAAAAAAATTATTCACATTTTTTTTTTTAAATAAACGGTTTTTATATCAAAGATGCCACGTCATATGTTATTATAGGAAATGATATATCATTCGAATTATTTGTCAAATTTAAATCTTCTATAAAAAAAAAACCTATTTGGAATTCGTCAAAGAAAGAGCAGGTGCTTGCATTTTATTTACGGATTAAAAAATATAGGTTATCAACGTCAATAGATCTTTTACTTATGTATGTATTTATGCACCCTATACATTCTTATACTTTTACTGTCGCTACGGCAAAATGGAATTTTACATTTTGAAAACAGCTGATTTTTTACCCACATTCGTTTTACTAGTAATCAACTCAAACAACATATAACTTTTGTGTAAATTGTTACGGAAATACATAATATGTATACTTATTATTTTGAAAAGCAGATGGCTTTTGATTGGAGGCCTTCAAAATAGCGGAAGAATTAATGGCATTTTTATCGGGTATTTATCGCGTTTTAGAACTGTTAAAATATACAATCAAAATGTCAATTGGTTTCTTAAATTTATTAGATAAGAGCTGGAGGCCTTTTAAAGGAGTTGAAACCGTTTTAAAATCAGCTGCTATACGCTTACATTGGATGAAAATTCATTTTTTGTTTCTCAGGTTTTGTGACGTAATATTAGGTAGGGAGTTCGGACAAAATTTGATACAGCGTGATAACGTAAAAAGAGGGGCCAACAATGGCCGTATTTTGTGTGATGTAATGTATGGATAGCCCCTTATGGTGAAATATTTAATTTGTAAAAATTTTCTCTTAAAAATTGAAATATCAGGTCAGTCCGTCAGTCCATAAGTTCGTGCGTATCTTTTTGGTAAATTTTTAAATAATATAAAAAAACACAATTAAACACAATTGATCCTTTCTGCGATCTGATCCACTGTTAATTCTGGCTCTGACTCCACAAGATTTCGAAAAATGCCATCATCAAAATTAACAGGAAGTCCTGACCGGGGTTCATCGTAAATGCTGCTTTCTCCAACTTTAAATTTTTTAAACCATTTCTGGGCAATCCTTACACTAATAGTGTGTTCACCATGTACACTATTAATTTTTTTCGCTGCAGAGCTGGCAGATTCACCAGACGAAAATAAAAAATGTAGCACAGCACGTTTGTACTGATTATCTATATTCATCTTCTATGGGTACTAAAATGCGTTCGATATTTACGAAAGTTGGTGATGAACTGAATAATATGTGAGCCAAACGATGATAAGTTTCGACAGGTTCAAAATTGTATTTGGTTTAGTAAATGAGTCATAGTGAATTCCATGCATGCTATTAATACGCACGAATTTATGGACTGACCTGATATATTATACGAGCTAGCTTTCGGTTGATTACATCATCATTACCATGATAATTGGTTATTTATATATACCTATTAATCTGTTATATGCAATATTTCAATTTTAAATCGAAAATTTTACAAATTAAATATTTTATCCATTTATTATGGATTTTCACTCAAAAAATTATTATCTGGACTCAAAAATTTTAGGGTATGGTATTTGGAAGCCAACAAATATTTCCAAAGATCGGTTAGCGAAATACACATATCAGTTCAGATTTAGTGTAGGCACTCGACAATTTTTTAATTTTAAAAATTTTCCGCTCTTCCATTATTTCTATGCGCGGAAAGTTTTAGAGACTACTGCAGACTACTACAAAAATTTTATACTTTTTTCCCAATTTTATCGCCTTACAAGAGGCTTCTATAAGAAAAGTGTCCCGGGGCCTCTCAAAAGCAAATCCGGCCCTGATCATTGTAAATAATGCAATCACATTAATAAATTTTCGTACAAATTCATGTTCGTTGTAACCGCAATCCTATATAAACGTCACCAGACTATAAAGCCTTTTGGAAAAATGTAAACTTTTAGTTCCTTAGTACACAAATCGAAGACTACACAAACCGCAATGTTTAACTATGCCAACCAAAATTTTAATTCGTTTCTTTAACTGTCCTAATTTGAAATAAATTAATCATCCAGAAGTAATCCCGTTTAATTACCCATCTCTCATCCCCTCATGTACCTTTTGCGTATTTAAACTAAAATTAATTCAACACAATTTCCAACAAAACTAATTGACATCAAACACACAAACACATATCGCAACCCCCTCCACCCTTTCCCCCCACCACCGCCATTACTCACCAAAGCATTAGCGCCCACTTTTGAAAAAATGACAAAGATAGTTAGTTGTCAATGAGGCACACAACTAAATATAGAAATTCTTTATCTTGTCAATGTATCAGATAGAGATAGAATGACATTTATATTGTACATTGAGATATTTATCCTGTTGCTATCCAGAAATATTATTTCAGGATATAAACATACGAATAAAGAGGAATGCCAGTTGTATGTATGTATGTACTCGTACATACATCCTTTGTACTGATTCTCAATGATTCATGTTTTGTCTATTGCGATCTTCCTCTTTCATCGTTCACGGTGTCGAATGCGCATGTGCCGATTGTCGGTGTGTGATGTTCCTTTGTTTGTAAGCGTATATACGAATGATATTTTGTCGAGTGTAAATGGTCGGTCGGGTAGTTGACTATGATTCTATGATAGCTCTATGTATGCTCTGTGGAAAAGGTAAACATAGTGGAAAATGTCGTAGAAAGGCATTAGTTGCGAAAAAAAAATTGGATTCATAAAGTAATCAATGTTTTGCACGTCGTATCCTAGGATGCGGTAGCAACAATTATCTAAAAGTACGTTAAATTAAACGCTGCTTAAGGAATCCATTCGAGAAATGGCTACGTACGCGCAGAAGAGTCGAGAAAAACGTCTACTGACGCCTGCTTTACTCATATTTGAGACATTTCGACTTTCGAATTTATATCTCCTTAACGGAAGACTTTGATGTGTAATGATTTAGCCTGCAGTGTAAGTCAAAAAATTATGCCAATGATCTGATTCGTAAATATTGTAGTCTCTTACAGAATGTTACTAGTCTTTCTATATTCATCGGGAATAGTTCACCTTTCTAACAGTGAAAGAAATTTCAAAATTATTTCAGTAATTTCAGGAATTGTTTTCTTACATTCGTCTTGGCCCCACTCCTTGAGTGTTCTCAACTTTAAAACATTGCCCTATCGCTATCACATCGAGATACAAGTGGTAGAAAATTAAACAAATAAATCGCATTTTAAGGAAATCTATGAGGGAAAATCTCGAGACACATTTTGGACGGGCGATATTGAATGCGTAATGATAAATCGAAACATGAATACCTAACATCCAAGAAAAAAAAACTGCCGTATAGAACAACCAGTCGAACTTACGATACTTAAATGTATATGATAGTTTGGTTGTAAACATTGTTTGCATAAAATTCCATTAGTAATGTAGGACGATTTTGCCTCATTTTGGAGAAAAAATTAAAAGAATACCAACAAAAATCACTTCTGATTGATTAGTTTTAGAGGCGTAATTACAAATTTTGCGTCTTGGAACGATTTTGACTCAACTACCCTCCTTTGAAAACTCCATTTTTCTCCAAAAATGTAGTTGAGGAGCAAAAAAACGTAATTTTGTCATTTTTTCTCATTTTCTATTTTCTGCAAAATAAAGATACCGCCATTTCTAACTTTCCCAGGGTAAACGGTCTTGAGGATTTCCCAACAAATATTGCTTTATCTTCTTACGTCTATACTTTTGTCTATTACGCCCTGGAGCGACTGCTCCACCTGTTCCATTTTAGTTATACGCCTCTAATTAGCTTCAGAGTTATCATAGTAAAATCAGTCACCGTAGTAACCAAAGTTCATCTCAGGAGAGGCCAACCCGCGGCCCGCCTAGAACTCTTTTTGGCCCGCGAGATTCATCATACTTATACAAAATATGTTTATTTTATATTGACCAAGGTAGTGAAAACCAGTGTATTTAAAAAATACAGAATATATGGGAACACATAATTTTATATGCGGCCCGCGAAGTTATGATGCACTTTCAAAGTGACCCGCAAGATCATTTGGGTTGGCCATCCCTGGACTTTATCTGGTTAGCTATTTTTCAAATGTGCTATAATATGCTATGCTATGCTATGATTAGTTCGGAAACAAACACAAAGAAATAAATTTTTGTAAGTTGGTAATTAAGTAAGTAGGTACCGTAACTTGGGGTAAGATTGGCCCATTTTTTGCGTTTTTTTGTACGTAAACTGCCTTATATTTCTCATATATATATATATTTAGGTAACTTCCTCTTACTATTAGCTATTGAACTCTGCATATTTCAAAGTACACATTAACTAGTTATTAGAGCTCAGAACTTATTTAATTTCTATTTTAAGATGTTCTGAAAATTTGGGACAATCTTGCCTTTATTTGGGGTAACATTGTCCCAAATACAAAATGTCATAGTAATTAATGCCAAATATTATTTGGGACAATGTTCGACATTTTTAATTGTGGTTGTACGTAAGTAGATAGTGTACAATAAGTTAGGGACAGGGCCAGCTCCAAGGGCGGGCAACCCGGGCATTTGCTCGGGGCGGCAAATTTTAAGGGCGGTAATTTTGTAAATTTTTTTCATTTAATTCCTGATTTTTCATTTAATAAATATTTCATAATTATTTCTATAGAAACCACCAACAAAATAATCTAAACTTTTTTTTAATTAAAAAAAAAGACAAACACTCAATAATATTATTTTAAAAAGGAATAAAAAATAGTAATAATAATGGAAAAAAGTATGTGAAATTCGTAATAAAAAATAGTATATGCAACTCGTGCAGGATTGTCGTTTGCCCACTTGAGCGAATGAGCGCACTCACTACGATCGTGCGCTAAACTTCGCTCTTGTGGGCAATCAACGCACTTATTGCATAATATACTGTTCTTTTAATGGAAATTTAAAAAAAAAAACAGGGTGGGCCAATCTTGCCCTAATACTTGGGCCAAAGTTACCCCAGCTTACAAAATCACATTTTGCAAATAAACAAGGTAAGTATCAGAAAAAACAAACTTAAAATATTTTGAATATATATTAAATGAAAGCTGTTATACACTTACCAATCAAAAATCTTAAGTAGTTATGGATGTGTTAGCAAAAGTTGGTTTGCATCAAAACATTCACAAGAAGAAACGGTGAAGTTGGAGCAGCACTGAGCAGTTTGTTTTTGTTTCTGAACTAATCATAGCATAGCACATTTGAAGAATAGTTAGCCTGGTCTAGTTCTTTCCCAAATGCTATTAGAGTTGCAACTTTTTTTTTCTGATGCTTATGCGGTTCTTCTGGTAACCTTGGGCACTAAGTTATATAAAATATAAAATATACATATGTTATGTAAGTTGTATAATAGATGCAGCTACTGCAGTAGTGATTTTCTACGGACCCGAACACTTCCGACGTTTTAAATATCTTTAACAGAAATCGACTACGTCCTGGTGTCCCGGACACCACTTCATTCGATTGCAGTGTCTTCCGGAGACGATAAAAATAGACAATTTCTATCTCGTTCACATAATATAATATGTGTGCGGAGCTTGAATGAATTATCAAGCTATCAATTCTAGGAATCTGTCATCACAGGAAGGTGCGACACTGGCTAAAATTGGGGTGAGTTTTGTTCGGGAAGCTTAGTTGAACATTGAACGAGCCTAGATGTTGTGTACGCTATATGTATATACATTGTATAAAAGCCCCGGGAATACGAAATACATTTTATAGAATATACCTATATCTCTCTCCACAGTCAGTGTATACCTATCTACCAGTGTAGTATATGTCTATGTCCTTCAACTTAAATACAAGGAATCAAACCAAGGACTTTTGTAGGATAACACGTGCTTATATTTATTCTGTGTTTCTTTTTTCCTTCGTTTTCGTTCTCTCATTGCAGTTTATATCAAAACAATTTTCTTTTATGTTTAAGTGATAGATAAATAAACAAATTGTTTTTCCTGTACACACTTTTCCACGTTTATTTTCCACTTTTTTTCCCTTTTAAAGTTATTTTTGATATTATTTGTTTTTCTTTTCGCTTCGTGTTGATATTTTGATCCAATTTGTTTATGTTATTTACATAAATTAGAAAAAGGATACAATTTGAATAGGTAACATTTACTGTTTAAACTAAAACTGACGAAAGTAAGAATTTGGGAAAATGAAAAAAAAGGTCGAACAAAATCTTCCAACAGATCCGTGTATGTTTTCACACTAGTCGCAATATCAGCGTCATGTATATTGCATCATTACTTCCAAATGATATACACAGAAGGGTGTAGAAACACGAATACACACTGGCATCTTTGTCGAACTTCATAGTTATCGATACTTATGTGATGACACTCAAGGAGTGGCGCATTGATCTTTCATTTCTCATTCAGCAGGCTGCAGTTAACGTGTGAAAATGAGAAAATACCCCTGTCGTAGCATCCTGCATAACATAGCGAATTTCCGTTTATAAAAATTAGTTTTTCTCGGAAACTAGTTGACATAGAAGAATAGTTTAAAAACCTTTTTTTAAGTAATTTTTTTTCCTCTTTTAAATGGTGTAACAAAATTTCGCAAAAATTTTTGAATTAGTGGAAATTTTGGCAAAAAACTAATTTTTTGCAAGAACAAAAACCATGTACCTGGCGTCCGACGTGTCTGGCTGAAGAACTCATCCAAGAGTTTGGCACTCCCAACATTTTCACCAAATTTTGTAAAAGTAGGACATTTCGTTCGAGAGTTATCCTGCGGACATATATACATATACATATACATATACATATATATATATATATATATATATATATATATATATATATATATATATATATATATATATATATATATATATATATATATATATAAATTTTTGTGAATATTATTTTTTGTTCCTAGGGACCTCAAAACAAATTTCTGCCATAGTCCCGGGCTCAAGTCGCGTCATGACAGTGGCTGTAATAGCTGAAATTCGCTAAAATTGAATTTCTGGAAATTCGCTAAAATTGAATTACTAGAGAAGTATCTTAACATGCGCTATGTAAATAGTTAGAGATACGTGAAAATAGTGTAGATATATATCTAGATTCTTACTCTCAAACAGCTCAACAAAAGTTAATTCACATTAAGTAATTAACGTTTGAACAATTTACTTTATGAGAATCCATATTACAAAATATTATAATGAAACTGTAACAAGACCATTTCTGTACATGGAATATTTTTTGAAAATTGTACTGGTACTGTAAATAGTTATCGATGTAGATATCAATACAGCGATTGTTAAATTTGTTGTCTGTCTGTCTGTTCACGCATCACGCAAAAACTATTGGGCGGGTTTTGATGAAATTTGGTGTGGTGATAATTTATTACCTGGGTCAACATTCAAGATACTCTTTACTCCGAGAGAATTTCTCATTCCCACGGGAAAATCGAAAAACTATTTTGAGCATGTGCACACATTATGCAAAAACTATTGAACGGATTTTGATGAAATTTGGTGTGGTGATACCTTATTACCTACGTCAACACTTAGGATACTTTTTATTACGGAAAATGTCTAATTCTCACGGGAAAATAGAAAAACCATTTTGAGCATGTGCATGCATTATGAGAAAATTATTGTTCTATGCAAGTTCTGTATAATTATTACACTTATATACTTCTCAATGAGTTTATAACAATGCGTCACGCGAACGACGTCGCGGCTACAGCTAGTTACAAAATATGACTACAATTTATTTTGACACTTTCCACTAAATTATACTGATCGATTACGAGCTAGCTTTCGAATAATTAATTTATCATCAAGTGAAACACATGATTCACGCTGATAACCACTTATCAGCGCGATTTGTTTGTGCCATGTATGTTCCTATACCATTCATCCGATTGCGATAAAACTTTGGTGCACACGCTCACGAAGGTTTCTGAATTAGTGCGAACCATTTTACAATAGGTGGTGTGCTAGTTGTTTTAACAAATGTGGGTATTTAACATAGTTTATCGAGTTGCATTGCAACGCATGCCGGCTCCTTTCTATTACTATATAAAGTTTGTAATCCGGAAAGGAATTCTTTAATTTTGTTTTACTAGACGATGAGTTAATTACTCGAAAGTTAGCTTGTAATTGAACTGTTTAAGTATAGTAACCGTGATCTTGGCCTTTTGGCTTGCATTAAAATTTACTTTTTATCATTCATTTGAGTTTTGATTATGTTCTTCGTCTTAGTCTTACATCAAAACTAAATTTGCTTTTCGCTAATCGAAAGGTCTTCAGCTAAAGAAAAGGTAGGATTTCTGAATATAAGAAAAAAGAAATACTTATTAAATTCAAACTGTACAAAAAAACCAAGACCGGACTCTACTACATTATAAGAAAATAAAAGAAAAGCACTAAAATACCGGATTTATGGAATTTTACTGTATCTCACAAATATTCAAAATATACGAGTACCTATATACTTATTTAATTTTCCCATCAAAATCAATTCCAATTTGGCTACAATCTATATTTAATTTCCATACCATTTTTTTTTCTTTTTCTGTCATCTCGACTTCCTATATTATTTTCTATCCCTTTCTGATACATTCGCACATACAAAATTTATAAATAAGATTTCGTATATGAATAAATAATTGAGCCCTGGAATATTTTTTTGCTAAACGACAATAAAAGTATCAGATCAGCTGTTTCATTAGGAACCTAAATTATTTAATACATTCGTACCTTCTATACATAAATATTAATACATACCACTGACTGAGGGGAAAATTACAATCGACGAGGACAAAACATAAAAGTAAAAGTGAGAAAATTATATTATATGTATGTAATACAGTAAAATCTCAAATACATTCAGTTAAACAAATTAATACTGATATGAAGTTCTCGGCTTGGGTATCAAAATGTGCTACTACAGCGAAGACTCTTTTTATGCGAAGGATAGGAACCTCATAAAAAATTTTATGGAAAATACATGAAACCTCACGATTTCCCTAGAAATTGCTTTCCTAAACAAAATAATGGAATAATTTACATATAGGAACACTTTGGAATATTCAATTTTCCAAAGCATTACAAAAGTTGCAATACATACATTTGTAACGAAACTGAATGCTGCAGTAATTTACATACTTATACGTAATGTGATGATAAAATGCGTTAAAACAGCCAGAAACTAAATATACCGTAGATTAATGTTTAAATTTCGTATTTTCTCTTGCTTTTTATTCAAATTTATAATACACTTGATTGAACATTCTTTTAAAAAGTCGCATAAGTCTTGTATAAAAGTCTCAGGTAATTATGTAAAAGCATGGCTTCACTTATTTTTCGGTATAACGTAATAGCCCCCATTATGGAACTCATTTCTTTAATTAAGTAAGTAAACATTAAATGCGAGGTGAATTTAAATTGAAAAACAATCATTCTATTAATAATAATTTTTGTTATTAGACGTTTCTTTCAGAAATAACTTCATTAATATGTAAATGTCAAAACTGTTCCAGTATTAGATACCGTTCCATAATGGGGGCTTTTACGTTAAATAAAAAACCAATGGTCTGATGTTAATGATTTTGTAAATATGTATATAAGCCGTAATGGCGGACATTTAAAAGAATTGAAAATCGGACAATCGGATACTGGAAATAATTCACACGCATAAATTTTAATATATTTTTGTAATTTATAATAAATGTTCAAAATTATATTTCTGTTACATAAAAATAACAATAAATAATTTAGTAGTAAATTTGGATGTTTTTATTGATAAAGGAAAAAATATATAATCTTTAAAATCAGACATTCCACATCACTACAAATGTAAAATTATTAAATTGCGAAATAGGTGTTGGTAACGCAGATTTTTTAATCTGTTGTAAGAGTGGTACTACAAATTATCAACAGATGGCACTACAAATTATCAATAGATATTCAATAATATCGTGAGGAGAGCGACATCTCTTTGTTAAGTGATGAACTGGTATTGTCCTGTTACATCAATGAAAAGTGAGTAGCTGTTTTCGCACCAAATTCAAATTAACTTTTTAAAAATTCTTTTCTCTTTAAATCGCCTTTTTTACACAAAAGTCAATTACTAGGGTTGTATTTAAATCTTTAGGAATATTTTAAAATACTTTTTAAAAATTTGTCAAATACCCAATTACCATGTTTTGCACGAACACAAAATTAAAATGTTATAATTACATATACAGGGAAAACGTACAATACCATACTACTTGAAGGTCGTGTACAACTAAAATTGATGTGTTACTGTATCTATTCTATACATATTGTTCTACATCACTTTCCTTTTCATTTGGTATTCTCTATGTAGATATGTCTTTATTGAAAAGGCAAGGAATGACAGATTTTGATGTGTATTACATTATTACGTAACTATACAATTACGATTACATATAGTTACAAGATATTCAAAAGGCTGTTACGTAGTATTGCGGTGTTAGATTTTTATAAGATTTTCACCATTTCCGAAGATTAAACAGAAGCGGATATAAGATCTTGCCGGTTGTAAGCTACCTGTGCTCTCACCGTTCCTGTTGCTACAATTTAGGTGTAAATTTTTAATATTTGCTATAAAAATGAAATTTTTTTTTTGAATGTGTGACCGATTTGAGAGCAGCCTTTTTTCTACTCGTTCTACATTCATAATTTTAATAAAATTAGAAATGACGACATCAAATTTTCATTGGTTTTTGAAATGTAAAAAAATTGTAATAAACTTAACGACGTCATGAAATTAAAGAAATTTTTTTTAAAACAAGCTGTATGGGACCCATTTGAATTAGGGCAATTTTGGTGGGAATTTTTCATTTTTGCTATCCAAATGATAAAATTGCTTTTAGAAAATATATTTTCTACCCCAAAATTATACATCGCTTCGGAGTATATATACATAGTCCATTCATTTGGTCTTTCTGTAAATCCGCCACTGGTATATCAACGATGCGCTGCAAAAAATTTTAGTTATCACAGCCGAAAAATTACTAAATTTTCTAGTAAAATATAGCATCAAAGAAATTATTTAGTTACCGTAACTAAAATTAATGTGTCTGCTAGAAAAAAAAATGGTTGGAGTAACAAATAATTCAACTATTATAACTGCAAACTGTTGCATTAACATTTTTATAATTGATTGTAATGATTGTAATGATTTTAGATTCTTATTAAATCCCGGACAGGAATGACTGGAATTTGTGGTATCTATTCTCTAGACTTTGAAGTATTATATTCCCTATACTTAATAGTTACCTCTACAATTTGTATATTCAACAAAATATAAAAAATAGTAAAATAGTTGCCCATTACACTGGTCTATCATTTTCCATCTCATTCTACTCAATAATCTTATGTCAACTTGGTTGTGTTAAGCTGAGTCTACACATAACGAATGAAGACAAACGAATGTAAACGAACACCTACACGAATAAAGACAATTGACGCTAATTCATTGATATTTGTCTATATGTTTCAATTTAAATAAGTTTAGTAAAAATTGAAATTGAGAGATACTGCAATATCATTGGTACTGCGCGCGCTTCCTATTTATCAGGAAAACTTTTAAAAGCGAAAAAATTAAAATACGTAGATGATTTCACTTTATAAAAACAGAATTCATTATAAAGCGGCTAATTTACTAACCAATTTAATTTGTGAAAGTTTTGCAAGATTTGCCACCATCAAATTTTGAACAGAGTACGTTACAATATAAAAGATTGTGATTTCTAACTGTATAGAGACATTTAGAGACTAACTGTATAGACTGTCATTTTTTTTTTTAATTTCACTTCCAGAGCAACCAAATTTTTTCCCCAAAGATTCCGTCGTGTCATTTTGTTTTTGAGTGACTTTGTAAAAATTATTTAGAACATTCTAAAACATCCATTTTTTCACTTCATTTATAAATGAAGTGAAAAGTGGACACGTATTTCGTTTCTTCAGACCAATTCCATTTCTGTCTATGTTAATTTATTCTTAAAAAAAATTTGGGGAACAGGTCTACCCACACTGTCAACTTCCCATTGAGTGTCCTTAAAGACTAGAGACTACTGTACATAAATAATTTTTTTTTCATTTCAGGGAACTCCTCCCCTGGGCCCTTGATAGAGGCTTTATCCTTTGCACCATACCGGGGGCTTCGCCTTCTGTATCTATCTGCCTTATCAAACAAATGATAACATCATTTGTTCTCAAGATATGCGAGACAAAATATAATTAAAATAAAAAGTTTTAAATATTTAAAATAAAAAATTTCGTTTTTATTTTTTTTTTTATTTTTTTTAAATTTTATAATTAATTATTGGCGTTTTTAACATCGAAGAAGGTTCTTAGGCCATTATATAATAGTTCTATGTTAAAAAATCCATATATTCTATGTTATGTTAATAAAGTTAATTCTGTTTTTTACCACAAAAAACAAACCGCTAATCCGAATTTGCTGAAAACTTTATCCGGTCTTCATGAAATTAGTCCGGACTTGATATCATCATTTGTTCTCGAGATATGCGAAACGAAAAAAAATTCACGAACGAACGAACTAACGAACGCACACACAGACATCAGTGACCTTGAAACGTGGAGATATGTTCAAATTAGCGATTCGTAAAATCGGACCCATTACAATAACTTCCAATGGGAAGTTAATAACTTTTAATCGTCCATTTCGTCTACATCTAACAAACACAAACAAATACGAACGAAGTTTTTTTTCTTTGATGTACCGACAATAATTGGAAAACATTCGTAAGTGTTCGAACTTGTTCGTTCGAGTTTGTTCGCTTTCATGATTACGTTCATATTTGTTCGTATACGTTCGTTCGTTAAGTGTGAATTCGGCTCTATGGTACTGTAGTATTGGTTCATCCAACAGTGTGCTCTGTAGTCTTCGAGCTATCTATGCTATGAGCTATATATATACGATGTGTACCTATTTGTTTGCTTGTTGCTATGTGAGCTGTTTCGCGAATTAGCTTATGAGAACATTACCAGCATATATTTACCAGAGCATGTGTATAATGTATATTATGTATGTATATCTTGTTGACAAGAGCATGTACTCATATCAGCAATGAGACAAGAGAGGAGCTAGAAAGTATCCTTACAATATGGATTCATTATACATACAAAGGTTTGCACGTAGTTTAAAGTATATGTATGCAGGATTACATTTCAAATAATATTGTAAGTAACAAAAAGGGTATTCCCTAGACGCAAGATATTCATCCAAAATGATATAGTGCTTTCGGATATGATTCCATTCACGATGAAAAATGATTACATTTCGTTTCTTTTTCTGACCTTTGAGCGATTTTACTATCAAAAAAATCTCTTAATTCGTGCTGGATACGTATTAATTTAAAATTCCTTGGCAACTATGATTACTGACTCTATTCGGGATAAAATATCGGACATTTAAGTAAGCAAGGTCGTGGAGAGAAATGAAAAATGGCGGGCTCCGGGGATAGACCAGATTTTTCGGAAACTATTCCCTAAAAATACAGCTATGACGATCAAAAGGAAAACAAACCATAGCCACCTTTTTTACTTTTCCGGGGCCGAGGTCTATAACTCCGATTGCTCCCCTCTTGTCGGCCCTGTAAATAGATATATTTTTTTATAAAAAGATATAAACAACATGAAATATAAAAACAGAATAGTAAATAAAAAATATCTCTGTCGCAGCATCCTGCACAACATAGCGAATTTCCGTTTAAAAAAATTAGTTTTTCCCGGAAACTAGTTGACATAGAAAAATAGTTTAAAGACATTTTTTGTGTGATTTTTTCTCCTCGTTTCAATAGTGTAAAAAAATGTCGCAAAAATTTTTGAATAAAGGGGAATTTTGTCAAAAAAGTAATTTTTTTCACGAAAATTGCCAATAAAAACATGTTCCGGGCATCGGACGTGCCTGGTTAAAGAACTCGTCCAACGGTTTGAGACTTCCAATATTTTCACCAAATTTTGTAAAAATAGGACCTTTCGTTCGAGAGTTATCGTGCGGACGTATACCATGTGAGTTTTTTGAGAGTTGCCATTTCTATTACAACCAAATTTTTATGATAAAAATGGTACTGGAAAAGGTTCTTTTTTTGGATATAATGGAAATATAACCGAAAAAAAACACTATCGGTTGACGTAGCTTCAAGTACATATGCATATTTTTACCGCATAACTGATAAATTTAAGAAAAATTAAAAAATTAAACTTGGGTAAAAATTTTTTTTTTTGCTCAGTTATGTTGTTAATTAATGCATTGGGTCAGTTTTATCGAAAAATTAATATATAGTCTCATTTAAAAATTTATAAGTTAGTATCATAGGTCCAAACCCATAAGAGCTATAAAGCTCCTGATTATAGCAATTGGTTGCCCCCGTCAATATCTATAACTCTTATTTGAACAATTTTTCGATTAAATCAACGGTTTGGCTGTAATAAAAATGGCAACTCTCAAAAAACTCACACAGTATATATATATATATATATATATATATATATATATATATATATATAATATATATATATATATATATATATATATATATATATATATATATATATATTATATACATATATATACATATATATATATATATATATATATATATATATATATATATATATATATATATATATATACTAGCGAATATTTTTTTCTGTTTCTAGGTACCTTGAAACAAATTTCGGCCATGGTCCCGGGCTCAGGTCGCGTTATCACAGTGGCTGTAATAGCTGAATTCCATTTTGGAAATTCGCTAATAAAGCAGCCGAAGATATAAGATATTTCTGTTCAGCTTGTTATAACATTTATGCCTCCGACAGTTTTACTTTTGTATTTACTTTTCTATATTTTATTTCATTTTGTTTACCTCTTTTTAGTTTGCCTTTTTGCATTTCTTTAATTTACAGAACTGAGGGACAAAAACCTCACTTTAAATTTCCAAATGTCGCAAACGGGGTTTAAAATTGAAAAACGGTATAAATGTATTTCCTATTTATAGAGGGCGAAAGATGTAGGAATTATGTGTAGGTATATGATAAATTGACAGACTTGACAAAATTATGTATAATTATATTACATAAGAATCTTGAGTTGTTGACGAATGTTGCGTAATTTGGGTGTAAACTTCTCATTTTCTCCATCAAAATGGTGAAATTCTATCTAGAGATATAACATATATTTTAAATGTCAATTCTCTGTTATTTTTATTAAGATTGAAAAGTACATTTATTTTTATCAAGATTGAAAGGAGCAGCCTCAAAAACCTATGGGTAATTCTAAGTTCCATGTTGCTATGATTAAAATTACGAATTATATCTAATTTAAAATTTTTGGGATCCCTGACGACGTCACCAATAAAGAATTTTACTTACTGTTTCAAAACTCACGTTTCAGTTTGTTCCCCGAAAAGAACGATCATTTTACTGACCCTGTAAAAATATTCAATTTTTCGACTTAGAAATAATTTTACAAAAAATTATAAATTTAATTTTGTATTTTACGGTAATAAATGACATATTATACATTACTTGTTTTAATAACTATGAAATTGACCAGCGCTTCCTAAACTTTTTTCAATCATGTCTCCATTTTCCATTACGAAAGGGTGACCCAACAAAATCAGAATTTTTTGTCCCTTTTGCGGACCTTATGAATTTTAGTCAAAACAAAATTTGATTCATCTTGCCGTGAACAGGTCAGCTAATAGGTTTGACTCGTCACATCTCCAAAACAAAAATTATATCCTCAACTTGTAATTTTGTCTACCTTAAAGTATCACCATAAGCTATTATTTAGATCACTTTTGAATCAAACTCATAAACTCCTCAAAAGGTGCGAAATTTCGGGTCAGCCTTTTTCGTGTCCCCAAACGTACAAATAAATGTATAAATTATTTATTTTTTGATTAAACAATATGTTTGAACTTTCAGAATCCCGCGATTTTGCTTCGCGATGCTAAATAGCGTCGCGATCCATAGTTTAAGAACCGTTGAAATAAGCGAGTAAGGATCATTCTTTCATTCCATATTATGTATATATACTTACACCTGCAATGAAAAACTTTTTTTTTTGCTAACATGGTGAAGTTTTAGAGCTATAATATGTACAATACGTCACAACAGTCACAATATAACTACTAATATGTTTTTATTTTTAGAGTTCCGAAAAAAGATCTCTATCTTGTAAACTTCCATAATTGGTAGGTACATGTTTTGGTCTGAGAATATGAAATTTTATAAGTATATAATATGCTACTGGTGTACAAATTTTTCTCAATTTCTTGAGGTACTTATCCAAATTATAAAGTGCGATCAAAAACTTCTTTTCCGTACCACATCGTGTAGGATATTGTTAGGAAAGGCTCTGTTGAGATTCCTTTTATCATTTCTTATTTTCAAGCTCCGTTTGCAAAATACTGAACTTC
Source organism: Brachynemurus nebulosus (assembly GCA_035578155.1). Lineage (NCBI taxonomy): Eukaryota > Metazoa > Arthropoda > Insecta > Neuroptera > Myrmeleontidae > Brachynemurus > Brachynemurus nebulosus. The sequence goes on from JAPWDM010000009.1 coordinate 19,430,286, forward strand.
AAAATAAGGTTTTTTTGATCCCACCCTTTTCAGCAGTACGTCCAAGAAATTTAAAAAATCCAGAACTAGCACTTACTAAGAAGTCGGAGATATAGATTATCGAATTTTTGCCAGTCAAATAAAGAAATATTTGTATGGTAGTATATTTTGGTATTAAAAATATCCCATTATAAAATCAAGTCTAGATTCATTATTGCATAACTTGTGATATTACGTTTGGTTAATGGCATACACGCAGGGACGTGAAGAGAAATCGCGGACTCCAAGGCAAAGCACAAAAAACGAAAATAAATCTTCTCTAAAATATAGTTGACGAACAAAACAAAAAAAATTAAACCTTTGCTAGCCCTAAAAACTTTTAAATACCAATGTTTTAAAGATATTAACTCGGGACCAGTGTTCCCTCTAAGCTGTGCGCGTGTGCGCGCGCACATAAATTTAAAACATAGCGCACAAGGAAAATATTCGCGCGCACATAATTTTTTTTTCGTGTAGAAAATAAAATTGTACCTGCATATGAAATCCATTTAAAGAAAAATTAAATGAAAAAAATTAAATCAAATATATATAGTTTTAGATTTAAATAAACCGCCAACTATAGTATTTCTGTATGGATATAGATGGCAACATAAATATTTTTATTTTTCATTTGAACTAAAGGGGAATTCACAGTAATCAGCGAAATTTTGTCTTCACAAACTAATGATTTGACCTGATTTTAGTTTTTTTTTTTTTTTTGTTTTTTCATTGTGCCGGGCAAATTTTTTTTATTTTGGAAAAAACTGCACACACTTAAAAAAGTGCGCACACAGTTGACAAGAAATTAGAGGGAACACTGCTCGAAACCCCTTTCCAATGGATACGGTCCCTTTTTCGAACCCGAAACTCGGACTACAGCCCTAGATTTACGCTCCCCCTTTCGTTGGGCCTGCATACATTAATAAATATTTATTTGCTATCCTATATTAAATTCGTATAAGACTACGTTAGAATTGGACCAAAATTAAAGAGTAGGATGGCAGGGCCCGTTTCAGGGGGGGAGCAACCCGGGCATTTGCCCGGGGCGGCAAATTTTAAGGGCGGCAAAGGAGGAGCAAAAAAAAAGGTCGCCGATTTTGTAAAAAAAGAAAAACAGCGGGAACAATAAAAGCTGATGAGCAAAGAAAAAAAGAAAGGTCGCCACTTTTACACCGGGGCGGCGGAATTAGACCCTTTTGCCTGGGGTGGCGTAAACGCTAGAGAGGGTCCTGAGGATGGATCTAGACAAGATTTTATGAAAATTAGATATGCTATCGAAATATGAGTATGGCTACTTTAGAATCTTTAAGTGAGCGCAACGAAGCACTATAAGCAACTAATTTTGTAGAAAATTTCAGAATATTAAATTTAAATGTAACGTAAGATCAAAATTGTCTTCCAGATCAGTCCGTCAGTTGTTATTAAATGGAGCGTAAATTAGGAAACTGAGTAGATCTTGTGCCCGAATAATATTGAGATCCCGCAGAAAGTTGAAAATGAGGTTAAAATCGCCCGTAAGGCGTTGGTGCTCCAGGAAGAGGTTAAATAGAAGTACTTCTAAAACTGTTAGTACTGCTATCCACAAAGTGGTCTTAAAGTGCAGAAATAAGCCATACTATTGAAACTGACAATGGTTACGATGGTTACTTTGATAACATCGCGGGCCACAGTCACCACCTTATTTTTTTTTATCCTGAAAGCTGTGAAAAACTCTAGTTACTGCAGAACCCTAACTTAATGCGCATCCGACACATCCTTGACGAATTTTTTAATGATACTCTTGTGAGCTTTTTAGTAAAAAAGTCATTTGCTTAAGCTTGATGATTTTTTTTTTAAATCCCGTTATGAAAGTAAGTATGAAATTAAAAAGAAACAAAAAAAAATTGCCTTATGCATCATTGTATAGCAAAGCACACATAGCAAGCCAATAGTCAGCAATTTTCAGTGGTAAGTAACTAGATACTTAATGAGAAAGATGAAGAAATATACGTATTTTATTTTTTTTTTGCTGAATTTCCATAATTACTTTTACACAAAAGTAAAACATTTTCGATTCCTTGTTTATCTAAAAATGTCCCGATCGTCGAACAATATAAAAATAGTCTCCAATTTCAGAATAATTTTTCCACGACCATAAAAAAAAACTTGATTTTCAATATCATCCAATAATATATATGTTATATTTTGAGATATCAATTTTTTCTAAGCCATAAAAATTCAAATCAACTGTGTTCCCATTTTTTATTGGGTTACGATTCGGCTCATGTTTGAAAAAATCACTGCTTTACGACCGTACGATACGATAGCGTAGGGTGACAAAACGAGAATGGTGAATGACAGGAAAAACGGGACGGACAAAGGCGGGCAGCGGGTCGGTAAGGGGGACCAGCTACATATAGGAAACGCATATATCGACACAACCATAAAAAAAAGAAATACGTTTCGCTTGTGTTGTATAGTGCCAAGGGTAAATTTTATTACAATAAACACTTTACTACAACAGGAGGTCGATGAAAGTTGGCAGGGGCAGGGAGGGGAGCGTTTTCTACACAGTATAATAGTGAAATTTATTTTTCGGCCTTGTCGACCGTATATGTATTTAGGGCCGAAAAAATAAATAAAAAGGGAGCTTCTCAAAAGCTTGTGCAAAATGATACTTGGAGTTGATGTGGTAAATTATTGCTAAAATTAATCTGAAGATTAAACCAATCATAAATAAATTGCTACCTCTATTTTCGCCAAAAAAATTTAAACTTGTAGTTTCATTATTTGACTCTATTTGGCGATAAATCTCAATATTAAGACCCGCAAAAAAACCCAAACAGAATTTTTTAACCAATCTTCAACATGTCGACCGGTTTCGGTTTCTCAAAACACCATTATCAAGACAAGAATATAAAATCAATAAAAAATGAAAACATTTTTAAAAAATCGATAAACGAAAATAAAATAAAATAAAAAAAAATAAAATAAAATAAAATAAAATAAAATAACCACCACCCCCTTAAATGTTGGGCCGGATCCAAAATTTGCCTAAAACTTGACCCCACTTTGCTAGTATTGTTGTGCATCGAAATGACCCCCACTTACCAAATTTCAGCTCTTGACTTCCATAGGGGGGCCCTACACATATTAAAAGGTAGCGAGAAAATATATATATGTATATGTATATATATCAGACATTTTTTTTTTCAGAATCGTGTACTACGGGTTCGAAAACGGATAGCGCCCCTACTCTCGCCTCCCGCCGTTCTTATCGTATAGGCTGTATAAGTCTAATTTTTTCAAGGAAAATTTCGACTAAATAGAGTGCATCTAAATTTGATATTTTCCAACCCAAAAATTTTTAATTCTATATGAAATATAGTCAGATTTATTGGTTTCTCTGAAAAAACAAATGTAAATTATTTTCACAATCCTCAAATTTTAGATGATTTGGCATCGCTGACCGCACTTTGGAACTTCACAAGCAGAGGAGCAGCATTCAATAAACACAGTAAGCACTAGGCCTTACGAATCTACAGGGGCCTATGAAAGAATAAAATTGAAAAATTAAATAGGAAACGTAAACGTATCTTAATATTATCAAAATTGAATATATGATTTTATCTGCTGTTGGATTTAACTTTTTTTGGCATTAACAAAAACAAAATACGCGTGTCGCTTTGGTTAAAAGTGTTTCTGATTTGTTTATTTTTGTTCCAGTTTATCATATTTTTACTTATCAGTGTTTTCAATTTCAAAAGTAAAATTGTCAATAAACTTTAAAACAAAAACAAAAGAAAATATTGAATGATTTCACGAGACAAGCGTACACCTAGCGCTCTAGTCAGCGTAAATAAATTTTCTTTAATGGTAAAAGAAAAGCTTTTACCGTAATGAAAAATGAAAAACTGAATATAACCAATCAATTTTTTAACTTATCTTTACTGTCTGATAAATTATATCACGTCATAACATGTTAAAAATGATTGGACAATAACTTTTTTTTTTGTTTTGCGATGTGTAAAATATAATAAAAATGAATTGCCTGTAAAAATCAAATCGTCATCTTGTTTAATATTGTATTATGGACTGGATGCGACGCAGATATCGAGCTCTTAGAGTCTTAAAAAGTCGGGAGTTGAGGTGACGTGCGTTTTAAAGTATCGTCTAATCACAAAAAATTATTAAGGTTCTTATTTGTGGTAACTTTACTAAAGGTCTATGAAAAATGCGGACAAGAAATTTGCTCACCCGAAAACTCCTCATAATGACAAATGCTCATATGAAATCTCCTCACAGAAAATTTCGCACGCGGAAAAATGCTCACACAGAAAACTCTGGTCACCTTTTACTAAGCTATATTTTATGTCAAATAAATTAAAATTTCGTCTTATGATGTCTACAACACTTTTTTGCAGTGATAGGGACAGTTTTAATTAATCAGGGCCAGATTTACCTTAAGTGCCGCCTTAAAATGCCGCCCTTGGGCAGGGCCGTGGAAAGAAATGGCGGGTTTCGAGGATACATTACACTTTTTCAAAAAATTTTCCCCTAAAAAGAAGTGACGAGCCAAAAATCTTTTTTAATTTTTTCGGGCCTCTTAGCGACAACTACGGGCCCCCTCTATCAATTTGGGCCTCGGGGCTGGAACCTCGGCTACCCCACCCTCTCGTTGGGCCTGCACTTGGGATTTTTTTTTAAAAAACTTATCCATAGAAAAGTAACTGAGGAGCAAAAAGAAAAAACAACATTTTTAACTTTTGTTTTATCTTTTTAGATTGATCTACACCTAACTATGTTTATCTACACCTACACTGTTAAATTTGCAAATTTGGAGTTGGGAAAAGTTTTGTCTACTAAGCCTATTTCGATTCTTAAACTATTAAATTTATCAAAAATTATTCTGTAGTATTAAATTTCATTATAAAATAAATCAAAATATTTCTCATTTTTAAAAAATACTCTAAATATTAATTTTTCCCTTGCAAATCCTCTTGAACCTGTAACCTAATTGAAGTTGGTCTAATATAAAATTCGGTAATGATTATTCTTTGGTAATTAATAATTATATACTTAGTAAGAACTTACCGAATGAGAAGAAAAGTAAATAATGTTTAAAATATTTCATAAACTGAGTACAGTGTACTTTTCTGTGGAAAGCGAATATCTAACTCCGCATTATGAAAACTTTATAAAATTTCTAATGTTCCATTTGTTATAACTTAACTAAGTTTAAGGGGAGATTCGCCAAAAAACATCAAAAATCGACCATTTTTATTATTATTTTATTTTTTTATTTTACACAAATAAATATTTTATTAAAAGGCTAAATACAGCTGATCCTTTTTTTGTACGGTGGATAGGGACCGCATAAAAAAAATCGCACAAAAAAATAATATATTCAAAAATATCATAAATAGGGTAAGAGACCCGATGACCGATCACTATTTTTAGCTGTATCATTAAATTAGCTTAAAAAAATTAAAAAATAAACAAAACACCCATTTTTTTTTCTTAATAAGTATGAAACCAAGTTTTTTTAATCCAATGGATATGTTTTTAAGAAAATATAACCCAAAAATTTTGATTTATTGATGTTTTTGTTTTATAATTTATTGACGTCTATGGAAAAGCGGACAGAAAATATTAACCTCCTTTGAAAGATCAATACACTGACCCCTATGAAAAATCGCGCATTAATGTACATGAAGTACCTTCTACTATCGAATATTTGAACCATTCTCTTCCAGCCACTTTGACACTCTATCCACTACTAGGTGAAGCTATATGTCATAGAGTATTATCATAGAGTGACATCTAGTGAAACATAGAACGTCAAAGCAAAAGCCAAGAACGGTTTAAATATTCAATAAAATAAACCATTAAAATCACAATTTCGTTTCGCTCTCTGCTGATGTTTTAAAAAAACATTGTGTAAGATCTGACTTAGCCGTTAACCATTGTGAATTTTTAAACAGTTAAATTTAGTTTATATTGTATCTGTATGTGTCGTTTCAGATGTAATACATACATATCATACATATTATGTTTGACGTTTTTATTTGAAAATACCTATATAAATAACAATTTGGAGGTTTTAATTCAATATCAATTATTTTTCAATTGATTTTACGTTCTGAAATAAATAAAATATTAAAGTAAAATTATAAAAACGGTTAGTTAAGTGTTTTAAACCCAAAAATTAATTAAAAATGTTTATAAAATAGGTATGCAATATATAATTCTCAAAATGCGGTACCTAACTGTAAAACTCAGATCCCAAGAAGAATCAGTCATACAAATAATATTTAACGCATATAAAATTTAATTTAGCTATCCTAATCTCTTAAGTGGACTAATAACAATTATTTGTATACTTTTATTATGCTAATAACTTTAAAAATTCGGTGAAAAATGTTACAATTTATAACTCATGTGTTTTGAATAATGATCATCCATCATACTAAAAATTCACGAATTCAACAAAAATTTTTCGATATATATATATGTATTTTTTAAATTAAGTGAGGAGGCATTAAATGTGAGGTGAATTTAAATTGAAAAATAATCATTCTATTAATAATAATTTTTTTTATCAAAGGTTTCTTTCAGAAATAACTTCATTAAGATATAAATGTCAAAACTGATCGGACTTATAACCCCGATCGACAATGGGGTCTTTTACCCTAGCTATAAAAAGATTAGTTCGGTCCAGATTGTAAAAAAAACCTTTTTTATGCGGTGGATCGGGACCGCATAAAAAAAGTTTAATCGAAAACACATAACTCAAAACGATCAAAACCTCACTGCCATAACTTATGTTCTTATGCAATGTATTGATTAAATGCTTAAAAGCCGTTAAAAAGTATTTTTATCAAAGAAAGTTATTATAGTAAATGTTTAGGTTTCTTACTCTCTCGTGATTTTGATTCATATGATGCATTTTAATGGCCTTTTTTTTTACAAACCGCTTAAAAAAAACCGCCCGAAAAAACTGCACAAAAAACACCGCATAAAAAAAGATTCAGCTGTATACAACATTGTTTCTACATGTCTTGACGTTACAATTTTTTTTTTTTAAGTTTCAAAAATAAGCTGAGTATAAATGGCTTTGAAGTTGACACTGCGAGATTTTTCCACCTTGATGTTTCCTCGCGTTCTGAAATCCCCAGTGAACCAAAATAAAAAAATTAAGAATTTTCTGAAAATATACATATACAGTTATGGCACTAACTAGGATCTAAGAAAAAAATAAAAAACCACCGAGAAATTGCATTTTGAAAATAAATTTTCAAAAGTCACCGCTCTTTCTCGAATATAAACAGCTGCCATTTTGAAAATGTATTACAAAATGACTGTATCGAAGAATAATATGCACTTTGATTTATGTCGATATCTCAAATACTTTTTGAGATACATGAGGAACCATATCGAAGAATGTACTTTCGAGAAAAAAGCATTTAAAGTTCTTTTTTTTTAAATTGAATTACAGTAAAGTGCCTACACTAAAATACCCATAACTTTTTGATTTTTCATTTTTTTTAAAATAACATTTTAGGAGAATATTTCTAACACCTTAAGGAACATAATTAAGAAGAAAAAAAATCGATTTCTTTTTTTTAGCGAATCTCCCCTTAATTGCGTTTTGAATACTTTAATTATAAAATTTATCGAAATTAAGAAAATTTGTATCCGATTCAGTAATTTTTTTAGAAATTTATAAACTTTTAAATACATATAAATGTAATTTAGAAACCTGATATTCGTCATATGTTATTCTATAATATGTGATGGACCCGCACAAAATTAGGTATCCGAAGTTTACTGAGCCGCTACTGAAAAACGGTTAAAAAACACTGCAGTTTAGATTTCCATATTTTGTTATTTTTTTTTAAATCTTAAATTTAAAATATATTCAGGATTTGATACAAAAATTAAGAGTATGTCAACAGAAAGAAGTATCATTATTTTAATTTCAACAGTATCTCTACAATTTTAGTATTCTAAGGTCATCTGTACATAGAGGGTTGAAGAAAACTTCATGTTACCTTCCTTTCATCCCTTTTTTGCAAGCGCGCAAAACGTTTCCGGATTTTTATAGGTCCATATGACGATAATCAAAAACGCACACACATACACGCAAAATTCATTCATACATACATTTACAAATACATAGAAAATACTCTTACTTTACTCGTTTACAAAATCATATAATTCACGTTTCTATATGTCGTTTAATATTGATCAACAACTTCTCTTTATGTCCTTACAGGGGATTACAAATAAAAAGTGCACGGTTGGTTGATAATGATATGACTGTTATTTGAGACATAACTAATTTACACATTGAATATCTACAAAATGAACAATATTGTGAAAAAAGTCTATCAGATCATTTTTATTACAAATTTTCAAAACTACAAATTCGATAATAAACCTTTTTTCCGAGAAGTTAATAGGTTTTGAGATATTTTCAAAAAACTATTTAACTTCATTTCCATTCTTATTTTCACATTTTTCGTGTGGATGTCATTGACAATGTCATCAAACCATTGATTATTAATAAAAATCCCCTTTAATTATATATGTATAATATATAATGGAATTGCGTTTTCTTCAATAAAAATAAATTGGACTTAAAAAGAGAATTCGATCAGTAATTTTTTATGAGGCTTTTAAATTTTTCCTTTCGTTTTCCGTAAACATAAAATATAATTCGGTTATAAAAAGCGTAGAGCAAACAAAAAACTTTATGGGCACATTATTCACATTTACAGTATATTTTCGATAATACCGAATGAGACCGACCGAGCCGTATTAATATTCATTATAATAGCTATTAAAAATAATGCTATGCAAAGCTGTTTTATAGCCGTTTTTATACTTTTTTTTATGGTTGGTATTAATTACTCACTTAATTATAAAAATTTTATGATTTCAAGAGAAAGACACGTTCTAAGTACATATTTCCGTATATTTCCTTTGTACTAATTTCATTTGCAGTTTTCAAAATTCTTCAGTTTTTTATTTTAATACTGAAACAAAAACGAGTAAAAACCAAAAATATTAAAAAAAAAAAAAATTCAAAAATTTCCAGAATCCTAAAATTATTTATAACTAAGCTATTTAATATTTGTATTTTATAGTACATATGTACTTCCGTTGTTATTGACTTATATTGTTAAAAGCTGAAGTAAACTTATACAGTCATATACAAAACTATGTATGTATTGTAAACGCTGGTATGTAGATAGAGACGATGGTAGAACTTAACGAGTCATCTAGTGACATTTTGTTAAAATACAAAATCAATAAGGCATCAGTTCATATAGCGGTCAGTAGATGCGCACAACACATAACAATTTCAGACTTGTTTTAACTTGTCTAAGGGTCCGTCCACACGACACAAGCTTTACCACCGACTTACTTGCGCAAACCAGTTTGTGCAAGTAAACATGTACGTATGGACGGGAAAAAACGTAGCGACTTACTTGCACAAACCTGGTTTGCGCAGGTAAGTCGGTGGTAAAGCTTGAGCGTGTGGACGGGCCCTAACAACTACATAATAATTATATTCTTTGGTATATTCAAAAGTTGAAATTTTACTTACTTGGTTGGAGGATACACAGATGGCTTCACTGTGATATTTGAGAATTCAAAGTTTAAAAATTGCGTTGAATAAGTTAATGTTGGGTCCACACTTGATTTAGGTGTAATGGTCGGTACATTTTGGACAGTAGGTGTAACTGTTGGTAACAATTGATATGACATCGTTTTGGTTTTTGTAAAGATACTTGGTTCCGTTTTTAAATCATCCAATAATGAATGTGACGATAAGTGTTCTGATGGTTTCAATTCCTGATTTAAACGGACAGAAGATAAAAATACTTTAAAACGACGTCGTTTGCGAGTAGCTTGCCTGCACTGACATTTGTTGCTGACATTTAGCTACATCTTACAGTTTATAAAGTATTAAAAAATAGGTTTATAACGCCAGGGAAAAGAAGGATCACAAATGCCCTCAACCTTCTTTATTTAATTTGTTTCATGGCTTCATAGTATTCATAATATTCCTTTTCCTTGGCTTTATAAAACTATTTTTTAATATACTATACTTTCAATAGGACGCTGCTTTAATACGTTACCAATAGATGTCAGCGTAAATAGAAATACTTATATTAGTCAGGACAACGCAGCCATATTTAATCAAAGAAAGAGCGGAAAATTTCAAAATTAATTATCAATGTTTGAGTTCGTAATTTTTCTTAATACATAGTCAGTTTTTTGCAAGTTGTCATTTTTATTACGGCGAAACTCCTGACTTAATAAAAAATACTGTTTAGATAACAGTTGTAGATACCACTAGGGGCAATCAATTGTTACAACCAGGAGCTTCACAGCTCCTTTAATTTTCGAGCTATAATACAAAATTATTATACTTTTTAAATGGAACAATAAATTAATTTGTTGATAAAACTGATCCAAGGCATCAATGATTTATTATTAGGATATTAAGGTTCTAGCTACAGCAATCGATTATCCTAGCGGTGCCGGTATCTACAACTGTTATTCGAACAATTTTTTAATTAAGTCAAGAGAAATTTGCCGTAATAAAGGTGGCAACTCTAAAAAAACTCATTTTTATATTATGAGTTAATAAGCAGTTAAAAACTTTTAATTTAATTATTTAGGTTAAATGAAGTATTAAAATAATAAATAATTATTTTTTCATCAACGCGAGGTTCTCGTTCTAAAATAATACTGCATCGTTCCATAAAATAACATACCATCAAATCTGACAACGTCGCCTGTTAAATAGACCGAGCTCCGACCGTGTTTTTCGCTACCCCGCCAGATGATTCTTTGGTCTTTTTTATCAAAAAATAATTCGTTTTTGAAGATATTAATGAAGCTCTTGCATTTAATACAAAGATTAAACTCAAGATATTATTTATTTTAATATTTCTTATGACAATATTAATAATACTTGAAAATTCTAACAGAATAACATTAATTACCCAGATTTTTTATTTGACCATTTTACTCCCAAATATAATACTGAATATTATTTAGAGTTAAAATGGTCAACTAAAAAGTCAATAAAAACTATAGCATTTTTTTTTAATATAAGAATTATTGTCATACTATTATTTATTACATCGACTTTTTAGTTGACCAGTTATGACTAAATAATAATATTCAGTATTATATTTGGGAGTAAAATGGTCAATTAAAAAATCAGGCGAATTAATGTTATTCTGTTAGAATTTTTGAGTATTATTAATATTATCATAAGAAATATTAAAATGAATAATATCTTGAGTTTAATCTTTGTATTAAATGCAAGAGCTTCATTAATATCTTCAAAAACAAATTATTTTTTCATAAAAAAGACGTTTTCAGCATGGAGATATTGTTCCCAAGTGCACGGATGTATATACTTATATTCAAAATTAAGTCTGCCATACTCGTCATTGTTTTTTATGAGGCAGACAATGTTTTTTAGATGGAGACGATCCTCCAAAGAATCATCTAGTGGGGTAGGTCTTATGAGGATAATTAATAAACTTAAGTAGGTCTGCCGGGCTAATAAAATTCAAATTTGAGAGGCAGACTATTTTTTTTTTTTTGTAAAATATGCACAATTTTATACAAAATATATAAATTTCAAAGAATCATCTTGTAAGGTAAGTAACTCTTAAATTAATTAAAAATATAAATTAACGGAATTCACAAAGTCGGCCTAGGGATTCATAATTTAGGGTATATTTGCGATTAATTTAAGTTACCTCCAAAGAATCATCTGATGGGGTAGCGAAAAACACGGTCGGAGCTCGGTCTAAAAGTTTGCCAAACCATATTTTTTATGTAAAAAAAATTAAAATTTTATGACTCAGGATATCTATAACACTTTTTGTTTAGTGGTGACAGGAGAATTTTTAACAAATTAGTGGTATTACATGAATTTTTCTGGCATTGATAGTTTCAATAGGCAAAATTGTCAGGTTGATGGTACCCAAAAAAATTGGATACTTGTAAAATTGCACAAGCACTTTACGGAAAATGATTCATGGTGAATTTGACTAAAATGCTTAAATTACTGAAAACCATTTTCTGTAAAGTGAGAGGTGATTTTTTTTAAGTCATACTTCGGATGGCTCGTTATTAAAAGGAATAGGAGTTGGCGGCGTCGGTTCTTTTTGGACTGGAGTAATTTCAGGTTCCTCATTTGTTGAAGCACACATAAGAATCGTTGACGCAATGAATTCACTTGATTCTGATTCTTGATTCGTTTGCAATTCCAATATACTGTATGTTTTTTGTGTATTCTTTAAATCTTTAACGTCATCAGGAAAAAACTTCTCATCTGATGAGTATTTAGGACATCTATACATAACATTTTTTTTTAATCAACCTGTTTGTAAGAGGCTTAAATCTTTTTACAATGTATGATATAAAACGTAAGGAGTAACGTCATCTAATAATCCTGTATAAAACTTTGTGTATAGTTGGGTTTTTGAATTAAAAATAATTTGTTTATAAAATTATTTTTTTGTTTTATTTCAGTAGTATATCATAAATAATATTAATAAATAATCGATACGAAAAAAATTGTAAAACTAATATATAATAAATAAGAAATTAGTTAAAACTTATAAAATTTTAAAATATATCATTATGGTTATAAACAGCACTGGAAAAGATCGCGATGTCTGTAACGTCATTATGATGGTCATTATGTTAAGATATTCAATACAAAAATATTTGTAGCTAGGAATAATTCCATAGCAACAATAATTCAGAATATAAAGACATTGTGTCTTTAGGTAAGTTACCATTATGACGTCATGTATGCGCTCGGGAACTGTCGCCCGGGAACGGTATGCCCGTTATCGGTTCTAAGTTTAAAAATTTATTTTTAATTTGATATAACTTTTTAAATATAACGTTTAAAAAAAGAAAAAGTATTTTTTTAAATTTTTCTTTAAAAACCTAATTTTCTAGTTTTAATATCGAGCAGTAATGTCTCGTCCTTTAGGGCTCCGGGACTTTAGTTACGACAGGAAAATGACCTGACTTCGTTCAATATAAATATCATAGCTTTAAAGTTTATAACATAATACAGTGAAGTATTGTTTTTATTTTTGGATACGGGCTCTAATGTAACTCTTCAAATATCTCTATCGGATTTTTCGGCTTGATAGACATGACGTGGCTTATATTGATTGCGTTGTTTGTATCGGAGTCCTGTAATAATACAGACTGTTGTATCTATGAACTTGTTTTTGTGACATAATGCAAACACCGGAAAGAAATTGGCGCCGAAAGTTCGAAAATCGTTTTGTTTTTTATATGGGTAAATTGCTCCCAAATTGCTCCCTTGAAATCAGTAATTGCTCCACCTGAAACTTAATTATTTAATTAGTTATTTACAAACAAAAAGACTTTTTTGTTTCTCTATTTCTATTATGAAAATCTTGTCAAATAATGCATTTTCATATAATTACTTTATATCAAAAAATTGTTCCCAATTTGCTCCATCTAAATTTAAAAGTTAAATATTAGTTTTTCTAAATAATAATTAAAATAATATATTAAAAAATATTTTGAATTAGATTATGTATTACAAAAACCGTTAAAACGTATAGGCAATTCAACATAATCCAACATATATACTCTTTAAGTCGTTTGCATGTATGATGTATTTAAGGGTAATTAAATTTTGACAAGTTAAATAACATTATAAAAAAACAATTTTAATAATTATTCAAAAAAATTAACGTTTAGCTTTTAAATTAAATAGAGCAAATTGGGAGCAATTTATTGACGTAAAGAAGTTATATAAAAAAATATTATTTTGGGAGATTTTGATAACATAAATAACGGAAGAAAATTTTTTTTATAAATAACTAGGTAATTAAATCATTAAGTTTCAGGTGGAGCAATTACTGATTTCAAAGGAGCAATTTGGGAGCAATTTAACCATACAGAAAACAAAAAGATTTTTCAACTTTCGACGCTAACTTCTTTTTGGTAATGGAAATAAATATAAACATGTATTCGTTTTATTTTTATTTTAATCAAGCACAAAATTTGAAATTAAAAAAATAAAACAAAACTTCAAAACATTTGGAATTATTTTTATAATAAAATTGTTTCTAATAATTTAAAAGAGAATAATTTTCTTCTTAAATAGGAGAATTTTAGGGATTTGTAAGATATGTAATTACTTTACGTGAAGTTTAAAACCTTAGCTACTTTTTTCGTAATTTTTGTATGCAATATATAAAATTTGTTTTATGTTATGTAGTTTTGTTTTAGAAGTAGATTAACGTCCCAGTTCTGTTTAATTTTCTAGTAGCAAATTATTGTATAGACTCTATTTTCAAAAATCTCAATTTTGATATACATTTTCCTGTTTTGAGTTCCCTAGAGTCGTATACAATCGTTTTTAAGATGATATCTCTCTCTCTGAATGTACATATGTGCGTATGTTCGTGAAATTTTTTTCGTGTCACACATCTTGGGAACAAAAAATGATATAAACGCCGGACCGATTTCATTCGATGCGTAATTAAATAATGGAACACCTGATTAAATTTTTATATGTTTCGGATGATTAGTTTTTTGCTTATAACAAATAACTAAAAAAAACTAATTGGTGAAATTTTAAAATTGACGAATCCTACTCTACTTTAATTATATCCTATCAGGTGTATGTATGTACATATTTATATGCATTCCGTAACTACATATCAAATTAACCATAATTTGTATACAAGTTGATAGCATAAAAAAATCGGACAAAAAAAATTATTCAAAAATGGGGTTTTATTATATGCAGCTGTACTTATAAGTACCGACTACTGGTAGCATAAAATAGGTTAAAACGTGGCTTACATATTATGTGGTATATCGTTCTGGCCAAGCTGAATCCATTTATCAACAGTCTTTACTTTTTCAATAATGGGGATCGAATTTGCGGCCCAAGAATCGGGTTTGGAAGGTTGCGGTGGTATATCCCGGGACCATTTTGGATTATTTTCATAATATTCTTCGCCTTTATCGCGAACACAAAATTCCCATTGAAATAATTGTTTCCAAGCTAGATATGCACAATAACCGGTGAAGAGTACCGATTTTTTTTCTAAATAGGACTTGTAGCATTTGTCTAGAACTTGAGTAATTAATTCTTCCCGAATTGCGAAAACGATTAAATCGTGTTCTTCATTTTCAACCACTTTTGCCCTATAAAATATTTAACATAAATCAGAATAGGCTACGGGTAGTTTACCTTGCAGCCATAATGATATGAGTCGATGAGTTTCAAAACCATCTAATTAACACAACTTAAAATGTTCAGCAAACACAAAAAACTGTTTTCTCACTTATAATAATGATTTTGATATGGTTTTTACCATTAAAATTTTAGGAAAAATCATACGGTTCTTATAAAGAGATAATAACAACGATACCACTCTTCAATAATTAGTAAATAACGATTAAAAATTATAATTAACTACTTTTGCAGCAGTTTGCTTTAGATAGTTTTGAAACGGTTGATTTTGTAATTAGCTACTTTTGCAGCAGTAACACTAATAATTAGACACTTTTGCAGCAGTAACACTAATAATTAGACACTTTTGCAGCAGTAACATTAACAATTAGACACTTTTGCAACAGTTTATAATTCTTTCAATAGGTTTTAAATAAAACAGCATTCGTAGAAATCTATCTATTTAAATCGTACAACGTCGTTTTTATTTTAACTTATGAAAACTAAGATATTTTCTTATAATTTAGTAGAATATTCTCCTATAAAACAAGTCTCTTTATGTAATTTAACAGCAAATCTCAAATCAGAACCACGATGTTTCACACAATTTTATTCTGCACACATTCGCAGCCGGTTATATTTGGCAATTCCACAAGTTTCCTTGTATTTTGTTCTAGTTATTTCAATAGTAAATATTTTCTTAGAGAGAGTAATAAAATTCTCACATACAATTATTTGATCCTCTGCAGGCTCTGCAGTGCCACATATTGACCACCTAACTAGCTACTTTTGTTCCAGGTTTTTCTAATGACGCCATTTTTATATAAGTAATTAGATAATTTTGCAACTGGTTTGTGTTGCTTGCAACTCTATGTTTATCCAATTGGAAAATATTGCAATTAGCTACTTTTGAAACAGTTTCGTATTTTTGTCATTAAAATTAAATGAGAAAAAGCTGATTTTGCACCGTCTAGTTGGTATTTTTTGGTGAAGTTTATCCTCCTGAATAATAAACCGTATCTAACTCAATTTTGGAAAAATCGTCAATTAGATGGTTTTGAAACTCAGCGACTCATATAAAGATAGAGTACGCTAATGATACACAGCTGCCTAAGTGGAAGCGTCAGAGACAAAAGTGGATACAACATAAATATGTGCTTTTGTTGGTATAGGAATCTACGCATCGGAGCCAATTACAGTGCTTGGGTAGAAAGAAACATAGAGGATACTCCAGCTGTCTCGCATATAATACATAACATAGTTTAGAATATTAAATAATGATTTTATAAATTCAAAAAAATGGAGTACAGTAGAAATTCGGTTATCTGAACTAATTCGGACTAAAATAATTCGTTCGGATAATCAAACAGAGCTAATTTTGATAAGGCAATAATTACCGAATTTTGCAAAAACAAATTGAGGATACCATTCAAAAAATATATGGCAACGTTCACTCACGCGCCTATTTTCTTGCGCCTTTTTTAAAACGTTTACATTCGATTGACTGAGGTTCGGATAAACGATGCTCTATATATTAAAAATACCATGAAGTTTCTTTATTTGAGAACTTATAATTTTATGGCATTCATAGTAAGTGTCCCATTTCTCTGGACTTATTCTGGGGTTGAATTAAATAATGATCTAAGTGCCAATTTCAACTTTACGAAATAATTAAATTTTTTAAAATATAAACATATTGCACATAATGAATTTTAGTGACATTGTCTGGTGGGTGTTGGTAATATTTGTTGTACAATGGACTTAACTAATGGGCCAACAGGGCCGTGGATAGAAATGGTGGGCCCCGAGAACAAAGTACATTTCTTAAAAATTTACCCTCAAAATAATAAGTGACGAGCAAAAAAAGCTTATTTTACTTTTTTCCGGGCCCCTACCGATCGCTAAGGTCCTTATCTTCAGCCCGGGCCCCAGGGCTACAAACCCGGTTACCCCCACCCTCTCGTCGGGCCTGTGGGCCAATTCGTATCGGCGTAAGTGGAAGTCGCTTACGTTCATTTCCAAGCAGTTTATGTTTGAAAACAAGCGCATTTGGCTTGCTATTGATATGTATGTATATTCCTGTCTCACTTTCCATGTTCTAGTGAGAAGGGTGAGAAGTATATGTATAGCGTATACAGCCAGCTCTTATCCTTCCCACTAGAACATGGAAAGTGAGATAGGAATATATATACATATCAATAGCAAATCAAATGCGCTTGTTTTCAAGCATAAACTGCGTGCAAATAAGCGCTTCTGTTTACGCCGATACAAATTTATTAACCCAATATTGTTGGGCTTGACCGATAGAACATCGGGACAATTTGTATCGGTGTAAGCGGAAGCGGCTTGCGCTCAAGTGTAAGCAATATTTGCTTGAAAACAAACGTTTTGATTGTTATTGGTATGTATGCATTATATTCCTGTCTCACTTTCCATATTCTAGTGATAAGGGTGAGAAGTATATGTATAGGCCATGTTGGCTATAAACCATTATTTAATTCAACCCTAGAATTATATAATTATTTAAAAACTATGTTATCTATAAGATACTGTTTTAAAACGCTAACGACAGATGTCAGCGCTTTTGCAAAACTTTTTTAAGTTTCTTGTTTTTGCGAAATTACCTATCCTTAAGTGATAAAAAAAAGATAGAAAAAAGGTTTCGGAGATCTTAGCAGTTCTCTTTTTTTGTTTTTTTTAAATAAATTGACAATTAAAAATTATAAATAAAATTTTGAAAAAGAAAAAAAATAATGCCTACTTAACGTAAAAGGAAAAAATTTGAAAAAAAAATGTTGTGTTCAGAATATTTGGCCATAGTTATGTTCTGTTTTGGATTAATATATTTCTTTGGAATTACGTGTTGTCAGAAAGTAGCCCCCCAAAATGAAAATTCTCAAAAAGTATAACGTTTGCCGACTGTGGTTTTCGGATTTTTGGGTTTGATATTGTAAAACTTTTGAATTTTTATAGAGAAAGTCGAAACAACTTTACAAGTGTGGTTGTCAACGTTCCAAAAAATCAAAATGTTAAAGATTCTGCTTTTGGATTCAAGTTTTAAATCCAATTTTTTAAGCCATTATTTATAATATTTACCATTTTTCAGGTGGGATATTTGATATAGAATTCTTTAAGTTCTTTTTCTGAAATTCCTTTCTCGACGAGTATCTTACACTTGAAGTTTTCGACATTTTGTGTAGGTACTGGTAAAAAAAAGAAAAAGAGAAGCACAAAAATTATACAACACCTAGCAACCGGTTTGAAGTGATCTCATCTGGTTAATGAAATAAAAAGAAATATTTTTTTTATAATTCGATTGCGTTTATTTTTGTTTACAGTTTTCGTTAAAGTGTGCGTTTTGGCAGTAATTTGTTTTAATCAAAATATTCCGAATTTGAATTGGGTAATATCTAACATATATAACTTACCTGTGGTGACATCTACTATCACTTTAGGATAACAATATTACAGATTATGCTGCTATCTGGTTGATAAAATTTTTGACATTTAAACAATCATGGCGGTCGTGCTATATTTCTATAATAAACATTAATAAAAGTACATCGATTTTTTGAGATTTTTTCACATATATGATAAAAAGACAAATTCTGGAATATTTTGAGCCTAGTAAGATGTAACTTTTCTTTTTCTTAATATATGTTATATATATTTAAGTACAAACAGTTTTCTTATGTCTACAGTGATTATAACTTATTTATCCATTTTCTAAATTTTCCGGCCGTTTTGAAATTTATAATTTTTTTATAGATTTTTATTTTATTTTCTGTACATTTATAAAGCATTTGTTTCTGGAACTTTCTAATGTATTTCATTTCATAATTTAGGGATTAATTTGAATTTAGGATTTTTTGATTTTTATTATTCTAAACGTAAAGGCATATGTATTTTTATTTTATTTTATTTAATTTATTTATTTATTTATTTTTTGAAAAAATCAAAGCTAAGGTACTCCAATGGTTGAATAAAATCTTTTAATAAATTATAACAAAGCATTTTAAAAACAAAATCTTATAACAGCTTACGATCTAAGATCTTTTCCCTAAGGCCTGTTTTTCATTTTTTTTTAAATTTTTATCATTTATTTATAAATTATTTTTTAGTTACTTGGCACATTTATTTAGAACTTTTTAATATTAATAATTCTATATTTAATTTTAATAAAATTACTTATTTATTTTTTTTTTTAAATTATTTATATATTTTATATTATTTAATTTTATTTTTAAATTAATTTTATGAAATTAAAAAAATCAGGCAGTGATATTGTGTTTTCATTTTTTTTTTTTAAATACGTAATATTTTATATCACTCTAATGCCCCAAATAAGGGCTCATAAGACCTTAAATTGTATATTTTATATTCAGTCATTCCCTTTTAAAAATGTTGATAAAATTACAACACCAGTCCTATTTTTTTTTTTTTTTAAATTTACATTATAAAAAAGGGTGGGGAGAATATTATAAATATAAAATAATTTGAAAATATTAAATTTATTTTAATAAATGTACAATTTAATATTTTTTCTTTTTATAAAATTTGAAAATATCAAAAAATTTATTAACGTTTATTTTTAATAAAGAAAACTTTAAAAAAAAACTGGACAGTTTGACTGATTCTAATAATTTTTTTTAAATTTATTATATAATTTTAATTTTTTTTTTATTTATTTTATATATTTCTATTTCTTTATTTATTTAATAATTCTACTTACAAATAATTTACTTTAAATCCTAAATTCAAATTTTCCATATTTACACTAATATTTTGTTTATTCCTAAAAAATATACAATGTTTTAAAACATAACAGTACATAAATTTTTTCCATTTTTTTATTTATTTATATATCTAATTTTCGCATTTAATTTGTTTAAACTATTTATTTACAACATTTAGTTTTAATATTTCGACAAAAATATAAAAAAATAAACACGTTTTTATTTTTTTAAACGAAACAAAAATAGGAGAAATATGAAACATTTATTTATTTTACTTTTTCCTTTAGATTTTAATATAGACAATTTTTTTTCTTGTGTTATACGATACGTTTAAGGTTTTGACGAATTTTATTTTTAAAAACGGGTATGAAAAATGGACTTATTAATTAATGATATTTGAAATTTATTCAATTGTTTTATTCGAATCAGTACTGTTACGTCATCCGACACGTAGCCATCTGTCGATTGAATATTCTAATGCAGCCAGCCATCTGTAAATAGAAATATTAGTTAATTAAATTAAATTAAATTGTTTTTAGGCAATCGTGCAGTGAATCTGAGAAAACAATTCTTTTTAATTTGATGACATCATCAAGTTTATGAAAATTTTTCAGTGCTTTATAAGCCCTAATTACAATGATAAAAGGATGTAATTCGAAGTGAATTGTAGGTTTTTGTAGCTGTTCTTTCCATTTTTACGAATATTAAGCACGTAGGAAACGTGCTTAATATTCGTACTAGAAAAATGGATTTATCAATCATATTTCTGAATGAATTTTGAAAGAAAAAATGAAGTGTCCACCCAAGTTTCCCTGATTCAACAAATCACTTGTATTTCTTTATTAAATTTAATTTTTTAATTTTAGGACATAATCGAGTTTACTAAAATTATTCAATGCCCTAAAAATCGTAAATAAAATGATAGAATGATAAAATTAGAAACGAATTACATTTTTTAGCTAACTTATTTCAGCTCACTTCTATAGAGTTTGATTTGAGAAAAAATAAATTTTTTATTTGAGTTATCAAGTGCTGAGAGTCGTCGAGTTTACCAAAATTTTTCGGTACTTTGAAAACAGTAAATGGCGTAAATAAAATAATAGAATAATAAAATTGGAAACGAATTATAGATCTTCGAAACTGGTGTTTTCATTTTTATCAAAATTAGGCTTTATTTTAAGGCAAAAGGATTTAGCTAGGCAAACAGGAGCGGACCCAGAAACATATGCAGGGGGCGATGATAAATATAACGACTAAAAAAAACAAATATTTGGCCTGATCATTACAAGAATTCAAATTGTATCTTAGTTGCATTTTTCCGAAAAACAAAGAAATATAAACCCAAGCATCTCTCTAATCTAAACTTTTATGGTGTAAGATTAAGTTTTCGTCAAGAAACGCAGATATGTATTCTAGCAAATATTGCAATTAAAAGAAAAAAAAAACAAAACTATACATATTAACCTAATATTGTTTGATTTGATGAGACTATATTTTCATTTCAAAATTCGGTCCTCTGATTATCAAAGCAATTGGGTCCGCCAATCTCCAGCACAATTAGAATAAAACTTAGGTCGGTTATATTTCTAAAAAAGAATCTTCGTCATTTTACTAGCAAAAATGAAATCTGAAGAAAAAAGTATTGCGATTGTAAAAGTTTGTAAACGCTTGTAAACGTGCGGATTTGGTGAATACGTTCTTTAAGAATTTCTAAGGCACATGATCGTGGGTCTGTTAACAACAATAGTGTTTAACGATTTGTTAATAGCAGAAACTGGAGAGGGCTAGCCAGACTATGTACGTCAGTAAGTTTTAAGCATTTGTACAAACTATAATACACATTATGTATTAATACGTAAGTATTAATTGTGTAAGAGTGGCAGTTTGTGAGCAAGTGCGATAAGGACACCGGTAGTCCATAGGCAACAAAATCCAAAATTCACTTTATTCATATTGGGCACTTCCGCCACTTATTACCAGGGCTGGGAAAAATGGTTCATAGAAACCATTTAAAATAGAAAATGGTTTCCAAAAAAGCATTTAAAATACAAAATGGAAAATGGTTTTGCTGAACATATTTAAAACAGAAAATGGAAAATAGCTATTTAAAATGGATTATAAAAGGCAAAATGCTTTTTATACTTTTTTTATTCTATAAATTTGTTATCATTATTTAGTTAAGTATATTAATAAAAAGAAAAAGCTAAGAAAATGTCAAACGTACTGAAATTAAATAAGAGCAGTCTTTCGAGAAAATTTTATCAAGTCTGCATGGTATGAAAACGAAATTTAACTCTTGAAATATTCTTACTCAAAAATATTGCAAAATTTAATTCGACCTTAACATATTAAAACCTTGACTACGCTATAACTGCGACTTCTAAATTATGAAAATCATCTACTCGAAATACCAAAACATTTCTTATCGGCGTGTGTTAAAGATAATAGCACACAACTTGAGTCAGAAAAATTTGACTTGAGAGAACTGCGGCTCTAGTAGCAAATTTAACTCAGCTAACATTGCAATTGGAGTTATAAAAAATTTGAGTCATTTTAATCAAGTTACAGTTAACTTACAATTTGTTAGACTGCGTTCAATTCGAGTTCTATAATTAATATGAGTCATAAGTGTCACACATATACACATAAATTTGAGTATACATGCATTTTCATTTTAAATGTAAAATGGATTCAAATTTTCATTTTAAATACAAAATGGAAAATGGTTTGATCGAACTTATTTAAAATAGAAAATGCAAAATGCCATTTTGTATTTTAAATACATATTTAAAATGAAATCATTTTAAATAGTTCCCAGCCCTGCTTATTACAAAATAAACTATTTTTTAACAATGATTGAATTGTTACCTTTTTCGATCTAGATCGGAATCGGTATGGAAGTAATAATGTCTTTGTGTTGGATCTGGTGGAATCACTTCGAAAGCGTGTTTCTTTCCACCGGCTGTTGCTTGCTGTACTCGATATCCATGTAGACATGCCATACCTAAGAAAAAATTTATATTCGTCAATTTTTATGTGTTCCAAAAATAGTTTCATTATTTGTGTTGTTTTATTTTGTTGTTTCATTTATTGAGATTAATAATAATTCAATTTTTCAAACATCTGTTTCCCGTCAGCTTTTAAATCTATTTTTAGCAATTCAAGTGTTTTCATTACATGCATCATTTTGCAAATGATTGATACTTTTATATTTATTTTTAAAAATACCGTAACACTTTTCTTATACGTACCATAAGCATTTTTGGCATTCGCATCCTGATAAAAGTACAGACACGCATCTTTCAGTACACAGTAACGTTTCACCCACGATTTCCATTTTGTTCCCAATTTCATTAAATAACCAAAACAGTCAGGTTTATGAATTAAACTTGGCGCCAATCGTAAATTTCGTCTCGTTGCGTCGAGCCATGTGTCAGCGGCTGAAGATCGTTCGATTGCGTGTGATATTACAGCGACCCATCGTGTCGCGGCTTCATCATTATCGGCGGCCAATTGTAAGCCAGTTGCGCCGGATTTTTCGATACTGAAGCCGTGTGGACGTCCACAGTCAGGTGTGCGGATAATTTGATAGTTTACTAACATTAGTGCACCCACTGGCGTCGTGTCCTTAAAGCACAAAACAGTTATTGAGCTTGTTTTGAGGTTAGAGCGTAAGAAAATAATTTGAAAGTGTGAACTTGTTTTTTTTGTTGCTTTTGACTGAAAACAATTTTTTTTTTCCACATACTTTTGATCTATTGGATGAACAATGAAATGCACGGATATGAATATTGATTTTTTTTTTCTAATTCGTATTTTTGCGGCTTTGAAAAGTATTGCTGTCTCTCTTACCTTCACGCACAATTAACTGTAGATAGTGTTAATCGTGCAAGGCGGCCAACCGTCCCGGATTCTGCGGGACAATCCCGGAAAAGCAGCTGCTGTCCTGCATTGAAATTTTTGTTAAAATAGTCTCGGAATGAGTCGGGCGCGTCCCGGAAGTCCCGCATCCGGTAGATTGAAAATAATAAAAAATTTAATTAACAAGTAAAGGTCCCGAGGCGGGACTTATCGATTTTGATGAAATGAACCGTGTTTCTCAATCCGTCTTCAGTCACGGTCTGGTAAAATATCGGATAATTTTGTGTGGACCGGTCACATTTAAAATCACATATGACAATTATCAGTTTTTTAAATTGCATTGATATTTAATATAAAATGTGTCTTTTCGGGCACTTCGTCTACCATATAATTCAAACAAATATACACTATACACATAGTACATAGTATAAATATCCACAGGGTACAAATATAGTATTATTGTATCTTGGAATCATTTCTGCCATTAGTTGGAATAATATTTGATCGTGTAATATGAAATGTCGTTATCTGACCAATTCGCCTACCATGTAATTCAGATAAATATCGGCACTTTCTTAAGCATTATAGAAATATTTAAAAGCCGTTCTTTAATTTTAAATAGTATTATTGTGTCCTGAAATCATTTTCGCCCTTAGTTGGAATAATATTTGATCGTGTAATGTGAAATGTCGTTTTCCGACCAATTCGTCTACCATGTAATTCAGATAAATATCGACACTTTCTTAAGCATTAGCCAATTTTTTAAAAACAATTCTTTAATTTTTATACTGAATTCTGGTAGCCTGGAATCATTTCCACCATTAGTTGGTGTAACATTAGGCCGTGTTATGATTTCCCGCCATTTGGTGAACCATATGACCCCACAAAGTTAGCCCCGCTATTTTCTTTTTTTCAAAAGTTGTGTTGTCGAAATGCAAACTAAAGTTTGTCATACGTAGTAATGTCTCACAACTCACAAGCACTCAATAATATTTGATATTGAAAAATTGTAACTGTTTCTCGCATTGGAGAGAGTACTAATACACATAGGTGATTGAATGGTTTCTGTATCGGGCGGCTGTCGAAGCACATGGGTCGTTGCTGTAATGGTTACCACGCCTGGTTAGTTACCGGGGGATCCGGGGTTTGATTCCCGGCCGATCTGGATAATTTCTTCAATCACTTTGTGATTTTTAATTTACATGTGGTAATTGGTCATACTATACCAAAGAAATCGAGTGCTTAAAAGTTTCGGTTTAGTTGAACGATAAAGTGAACATATGAATACTGCGTGTGTTGAAATGCAAACAAAAGTTTGTCATACGTAGTAATGTCTCCCAAGCACTGGATAATATTTGAAATTGAAAAATTAGAAATATGAAAAGTTCACTAAAAATACTTTTTAAAAATAATTTATCCATTTTGAAAAATTATTACGTAAAAATTATTGCTTGTAAATTAGTTTACGGCAATTTTAGAAAGGGTCAAAAGAATATAGAGAAATATTGGTTATATAATCTATATTTTTTACTTTACATATCAAAATAACAGGCATAGATAGATTCCGAATAAGGCGGCCTTGTATCGAACGCCGTTAGTTCACGGACAAACAGTATAAAAATAACTAATAATTAAAATGAAAAATTTCATTTTATCTATAAAAAAGATTTCTAGATTGAGAACCATCCCACAATTATTAGCCTTCAAAGTGGGTTTAAAATTTTTACTTTTATTTGTCCACTTGGATAAGAATCATCCCGAAATTACCAGCTTTCAAAGTGGTTTGTTAAAATTTTCAATTTTATTTTTATCCTGAGAATCCTGGAATATCCTGGAAACGGTTGGATCCGTTTTTATCAAACCTATTTAAGAACCATTTCACAGTTGTCAGCTTCCCAAGTGGGTTTTTAAGATGTTTAATTTATCTTGGGAGTCTTGAAAATCCTGGAAACAGTTGAACCAATGTTCACGTCACGTGGTTAAGAACAATTCGGTAATAACTAGTTTTTAAAGTGGGTTTTTAAAATTTTATTTTTATCTTGAAAATACTACAATATTCTGGAAACAGCTAAACAAATTTTTATTAATCTTAGCTAGGAACCATCCCGGAATTGCCAGCTTCAAGTAAAAAAAAAAAAAAAGCGCATTAAAATTGGTTAAGCTATTTTGGAGATAAATAGTAACACAATAAAACATACACTTCTTATTCTTACTCCAGATGCATGTACCAACTCCGATTGTTAATAGATTAAAGTATGTGGCAGAAATTTATTTGCAATTTTTTTCCGATTGTTAGTAGATTAAAGTATGTGGAAGAAATTTATTTGCAATTTTTTCAACTTAAAAAAACAAAAAATGATTACTTCAGAAATATTAATTTTATGGCAAAGAGTAGAGAAATTTATTGTCCCTGTTGTACCAAAGAATATGACAAAAATTTTAAATGTTACTCATGTAAAATAATGTAAAAATACTACTCTTTCTTATTAAACAAAAATAATTCCTTACCCCATCACTCTTATAACAATAAAGACAATTATCTCGTTTCAAAACAAACCATCGTCGAACCCATTTATTACTTTGGGCAGCAAATCGCCATAAATATCCTGAATATAATGCATCTTCGCCGGTTGGTTCACCACCACCAGGAGGCGCTAGGACATCACACGTGCGAGCAACTTCCAATTCTAACGTATCACTACCAGCATGTGCAATTTTAACAACTTCTGAATGTGATTTATCTAAAACGTTAACACCATTAACGGATATGACAATATCGCCAACTTCTAGCCCCGATGTCTCCGCAGGTGTGTCCGGTTCAATCGCTGAGACGACCACTGGTTTTGAACCGTGTATTCGAAATCCAAATTCACCACATTCACGACGGACAATTACAGTCTTGTCACTTTCTAAAAATTGGGGAAAAAGTCTTAATTGCTTATTAAATTTTTTGGGATTCTAAATGATTAGACATTATTAGTAAGTTTATTTAGTAATTATAACAGCACATCCTTGTTTTAGCATTTTTAATTTGGTTAGTTTGCAAACACACCGTTAAAAATTACCGGATTTTTTAGCTGAGAATAGCTTGATAGCTTCTTTTTGCCTACACCAAACCATTAACATTAATTTTAGCAAGTTTTGCAAGGTTTCGCATAGCGATATGTCGTTATCCATCCCATTTGGAATATTTCCTTCTGCTTTATAAAGTAAAAATAAAAAAAATCAAATTAAGAAATTACTTAATGAAGAAGTACCCATACTATAAGGACAAATTTTAGGAAGGTTTGAAAAATATGAATCTTATATTTTGGTTCGAAATTAATTATAAATTTTATTAAGGGTATCGTTGCGTCTAGACATTTTTGTAAAATTGGAATATTATTTTAGGAATACTGTCCTTCAACTAAAAGTATATTATATTTTATTTATGACGAACAAAAACTTGAACTTTTTTGAAGCCGCCACCATAAAAACTGACTTCTTAGCCGAAGGGAACTGCCGGCAATATTAAACATTTTATAAAATATAATTTTAGAAATTTCAGCTTACAGCAGTTTTGTCTCTGATAACTTCCCTTAAAAATATCTCCCAATCACTCCCTAAAACACTAGAAATTTTTCTTCTTTGTAACTTTTTAAAGAAATGATGTTTTTCTTTGGATTTTTTGACTATTATTCGTAAATAGTTATATACCAGTTCTCTATAAGCAGTGCCGGCGAGAGCAATGTCGGGCCCCCGGGCAGATGGAATTTCCGTTCGATGCTTCGACACATTTTTCCATTTTTACCCCAAAAATTGCTTGGCGAAAAAAAAAACAAACAAAAAACTCCTCTGAATTCCTTTCAAAAACCTTCCGTGCCCTGTTTACTTTTACGGGTCAGCAAATCTTCTCCCATTTTCCCCGGGCAATTGCTCTACCTGCCCTACCCTCTCGCCGGCCCTATTTATAAGTTACTAATTCCAGCTGCCACCTTTCAACATGTTTCAAATAAAAATAAACTCTTACAACTCAAACTGAGTTCTTAGTTTTTTAATTTTAATTTTTTCTTGATTATAATACAACTAAATTACAATATTTTTCGGATATTTTGAAATAAAAATTAGAAATAAATAAAAAATTTAATCTAAATCAGACGGTACCCTTACTAAACTACAGTATTTACTAAACAGTTAAAAACTTGAAAGGAAAATTAAAATATTAAAAGTTAGATAAAAACCATTTTCTTGAATGAAAGTCAATTTTTGGCAATGAAACACAAATCTAAAGTTATGTAATTGTCGCATGGGGATAATTTAGAATTAATTACTTTTAAATTATTGATAATAAAAGTCACAATGCGGTAGGTGAAAACGAAATTTTTTAAAGATAAATTCTATAGGAATATTTTACTTACAAAATATGCAGGGACAATTAAATGTTAGTAATGAATATTTCGGGAAATCTTGCTAAAAAGTAAAATTTTACATTATTTACACTATTTCTTCAAAAAAGCCAAAACAAAAATACCTGTCATGATTTATAAGAACTGATTATTATGTAATCTTTCGAGTTGAAATTATCGAGTAAGAACCAAGCTTATTGAATTTACGAATCGTTTTAAATGTAACAATCAAATTTAAATAAAATCAACAATTAAAATATTTAAAAAAAAATCAAATTACCTAAATTACACATAACTGTACTCATTTTGCTCAATGTCTTTTACTCACTTTAAATTAAAAAAAATTCAATTATTTTTTTTACATTTTTTATTAAAAAAAATTCTATTTAACACGTTTACGATTGAAACTATTCGCGTTTATTACGTATGCATGCATATTTCACGACTAAAATTAATATAGCACTGGTCACACTGGCCGACATTTAAAAAGTTATGAATAATCACACACAAGTAGTTTGATTTTAAATGACCGAAGTGGGAAAGAAATGACGAATATAGGTGAGCTAAGGTGTTAAATAAAAACAACAATAGGTAATAGAATGAAAAAATTTTCGTTGAAAATTCTTTTATAGATAGTTTCACGTTAGGCACACGTTCGTCATATTATTAAACAAACGGAATTGGCAAGTGAATCTCAATAAAAAAAAATTCGAATTTTTTCTAATTTTATTTTATTGAATGTAGTAAGTATACGGAAATGTGTGAAATTCCAAAGTGACAATATTTTTGCGTATTGAAAAATTGGCGATTGCGTTCGGGGACGTTTCAAGGATGGTCAGTGCCCTAAAAGCTTGAATTATCTTGAATTTAATGGTGGATTTTCGATAACTCCTTATTATAAGAAACTGTTTTTTGTCTACCGATAGATATAATTAGTTGTAGAGACGTATCTGTAATGGAGTAGATGTAGCAGTCGCTTCTGGGCGCGTGACAAAAACGGGGTCAACAGGGAAAAGTATAGGTGTAAGAGGGGAAAGTAATTTTTGGTAGTTCTCAGTTCTTAGGACAGACTCATTCATCAGGAAGAAAGGAAGTCAGAAAGGTTTTGTTTTTGCTTGTCACTGCCATTTTTGTGGGAAAATGGGAATTTGGAATATGACAAAATGACGTTTCCTTTGTTTATTTATTTTCTTTGTTCGCCAACTACAGTTTTGGGGGAAAACTTGCGGATTTTTCCGAGGGATGTGCTTGAGTCTAAATCACTTCAAGGGGCAGAATTTATAATTATGCTTCTGATTAGCTGAAAGTTATATATTGCAATTCAATTTTTACTTTCATTTTTGCATCTATTGAGACGGATTTTCAAAATCAGAAATAAGTACTCCGCTACTTAATTGTATGGGAAGTTGTTAAATGAAAATCTTTTAAAATGAAGTTGATGTTCTTTTTGCTTGTTTTTGCTTGAAAGTTAACATTCGGGAAGCGTTATAATTTGTATGTACAAGCTACAGAGACCTCAATTAATAAGCAGCAAAAACAATTTCTCTTAAGATAATTAACGCTAGAAAAGTTTACTTTGTGAAAACCCATATTAACAATATGAGATCGTTGCTTTGTCACTTTTCACAATAAAACTATAAGTTCTTTGAAAAATGATAAAGGAACGATCTCATATTGTTAATTTATCTTGATTTTTTGAGATACTTTTCCGTATTGGAAATTGGCGACAAAAATTTTCAGTCTTATTTGCCAAATATGGAGCGTAAAGTAAAGATTTTGCTCCACATTTCCTAGGAAATTTTCAACTGATTATTCAAAAAATTTGAAAAAAATAAAGACATTTGGTTAGAATTTTTTATATTATTTTCACCGCGAAAGCTATGAAAAATTCTTGCTTTTGACTGTAAGATTTTTAGCGAATTTCCAGAATGGAATTCAGCTATTACAGCCACTGTCATAACGCGACCTGAGCCCGGGACCACGGCAGAAATTTGGTTTGAGGTCCCTAGAAACCGAAAATAATATTCGCTAAGATTTATATATATATATATATATATATATATATATATATATATATATATATATGTATGTATGTATATATGTATATATATATATATATATATATATATATATATATATATATATATATATATATATATATATATATATATATATATATGTGTGTGTGTCCGCACGATAACTCTCGAACGGAATGTCCTAGGTTTACGAAATTTGGTGAAAATATTGGAAGTTCCAAACCGTTGGACGAGTTCGTTAACCAGACACATCGGATGCCAGGAACATGGAACTTGCAAAAAATTAGTTTTTTGCCAAAATTTCCACTTAATCACCAATTTTTGCGAAATTTTTTTACACCATTTAAAAGGGGAGGAAAAATTACATAAAAAAGATCTTTAAACTATTGTTCTATGTTAACTAGTTTCCGAGAAAAACTAACTTTTATAAACGGAAATTCGCTATGTTATGCAGGATGCTGCGACAGGGGTATTATTTACCTAAAGCATGTTTCTCTAGCTTAACTTTTCAACTATGAAAAAATTAGACAGAATTCACCTTTCCTATAACTATTTATATTAAATAAATTCTAAATCAACAGAATTATGTAAATAATAAACAAATATTTTAATTCGCAAAAATACCACTTTTATTTTGAAACTGTGACAATATTGTTTTGAACCGTCAGTTTCGAATTCTGTTTGAAACTATATTGTCACAGTTTCAAAATAAAAGTGGTATTTTGGCGAAGTAAAATATTTGTTTATTATTTACAAATATTGAATATCATAAAGTAACGCTTAAATCTATTAATATTAGAATTATGTAACTGAAGGGTTATGAATATTGTGAAGATTAAGTCGACTCTATAAATATGCATTTAAATCTAAATTTATGAGTGACAATTGACTTAATATAAGTATGATAACTGACGAAATTGTTTCAATTAACGAAAGTGATACTATGTCTGCCTGTTTAAAAAAGCGCCACACACGCAACGTCTATACATATTTTGTTGATGTCATAACGTAACGACGCTCAAAATGAATATGTTAATATGTTATTTGGTTGGCCAAAATGTACATATGTATGTCTGTCGATGTTTCATATAAAGTTCATGTTTGATATTAGTTACTACTATTTGTGTTATTATTTCTGGTTCTTAGGTCACGATTAAATAAATTAGTGTTGTGTTGTGCGCTTGTTATGTCATTCACCAAATTTTTTTCTAGGTTATATTTAAAATTGTTTCATTACTTTTAAAAATAATTTTTTGTTTTAAATCGTTGTTTTGTATAGTGTGCGCTCAAATGTTTTTAGAGATTAGAAATTGATGCAATTTTTTAGGGTTCCGCAGAAAAATTCTTAAAACTCTTATAATTTCATCAATTCCGTCGGTCACATATTCATAATTTCTACATCTTTGGAACTACTGCAGCAATTTTACTGCATCAATACTTTCATGTATTGTAAAGTAGAGATGAAAGGAAGGATTCTTGAAATAAAGTTGGGGTTTCAGGAAAGTACAATGGGCAAAATTGACCCCCAGCGCCCACTGGTGAGATATGTATTTTCTGAAAGCCCCTTCTTAGTAGGTCACAAATATACCCATTTTAGGTATGGAGAACCTGGCCTTTAAAAGTTCTGACGTGCAGTAGGTTTTGCATACTCCACGTGGCCATTTCTTAAGGAAACGATATGTGTTGATCTGCAGCGGGCACTAGAGTCCCCTTTGGGAGGGTGCACTTCGGACTACTTTATTTCGGCAATCTACCAAGGGGTCTGCCAGAAATAGCCACCGGTAGGACTCCCAAACTTCTCTTCGGATACTCCGTATGTACAGTTTGAAGCCGCTCGGTACGTCTTCTGCCATAGGCCACGTGAAAAAATGAGGTTAGGCCACTTGCCAGGAAAGTGGTTTTAAAGTGGTTTTACGCAGTGATAGGCCGGCCCACGACATGTCTCATAACCCATTTGTACCTACACAGAGTATCCCGTTTGACTATAGCCGCATGCAGACTTTTTGTACATTTGACGCCCTATAACTTTTGAAGGCCAGGTTCTCCATGAACGTGTCCATTGACAATGTTGGACTACTTGATCAGGGCTATCGATCGGCACCGGTCTCAACCTTGGGCACTAGGGGGCAGCTCCCCATATAGATTTGCCAAAAATATCGATACTAGGATTTATTAAGAACACTTAATTAAAATTATTTCAGCTAAATTGTGTCGGCAATTTTTAACAATTCAAAAAGAAATTTTAAAGTCGAGCAAATGTTTTCCCGTAAATGAAATTTTGAATCAAAGTATGTTTCGGTATTAGTAAACATTCCTTTGGGGTTTCTAACTTAGGAAACCTTTAAGGCTTAAGAGAAATACTGGAAATTGAATAACATTTCAATTTTTTGTAAATAACTTCAGAAATGCATAATTTAATGTACCTTATCGTATGGGTTATTGTTAGAAAAATCGTTTAAAATGAAGTTGTGGTTTCCTTAAAAGATATTGGGAACCAAACTATTACGTAATTGACTGTTATGGTACCACATAATTATGTAAGTAAGAATGTGGAGTATATTTACCTATTTTTATGATAAACCTTACATTTTATCCCAAAACTGTAAAAAACTCTACACATTGAGGAACCCTGCCTTAGTACGTGTTTAACACGCACTTGGAGGATTTTTATTTTTGGATTTTGGCAATAAGATTTTATTTATTTGTTTTGATTTTTTTCGATCGGATATTTTTGGGTACATTTACGTCAATTAAATAATAAAATTACCGAAAGATTTTGATGCTTGTCGCTTGTACATTTCTAAGCAGGATTTCCGATGGACCATACGATGTGTGACACACTGATACCGTTTCCGGAATTCATGCTCCGAACTTGTACTTTCAGTTGAGTCGCGACGACCGATCGTGCCTGAACTGTCTGATTTATCCAACGGTGACTGAGATTCTTCTAATAACAAAAAAGGAATATTAATATTTTTAACTGGAGTCGTTAGATGTTAGGAATTCTACATACCTTCTTCTCCATGTCGTTGATATTCGGATTTATGCCAAACATATTTTTCTTCGTTGTCGCCGATAAATATCCAAACGCCACTTTTGTAGGGTTCAAAATAGATACCTAGGTCTTCTTCATCCTCGAGCGCCATGCTGACCATACTTGGAGACGAGGCGGTGGCTTTTAAAGCTTCTAAACTGGTATCAGTTGATCGTGCTAACGGACGGAGTTTTACCCGAGAATTTTCCTCTTTTCCTCGTTCTTCTGACTAAAACAGTGAATAAGAACTTAAATTTTGGAATAAAACTAAAGGTTTCCTTGCTTTACCTTCGCTCGTACGTCTTGTCGGTATCTGTGATGATGTTTTCGCTCTCCATGAGACCTCTCTTCAGATCTATATCTTTTATCCAACTTTTTATATAGCCGCCCAGAACTGTGTTTCGTTCTAGGTCCATCTGGTGAATCTGCAAAATCTGCTGGGGGTCTAACTATGTCGTGTTGCAGTTCTTTTTCTCGCGCAGATTCGTCTAAATTATCGGTTGTTACTATGTCCACTTCTTTCCCGCAATGTAAACAATGAACACACTGATGTTGGTCAGCCAAGGCAGCCGTCCCACTGCCAGTTTCACTATAAAATACACTGTCACTACCGGGACTGACGGAACGTAACGACTCAGCACTAACAGCCTTTAATTTTATAATTTCACTATTGTCTATCACTTTACGGATTTTTCGCGGTGAACCACTTGGTGATTTCGAATACCGATGTGGGCTCAAACGATTTGATTGACTTGGGATGTCCTCAGCGTCTCCAAATTTTGGTTGCACTGACGATCGTCTGCGAGGTATTGTTCCTGTTAAGCTAACGATGGTTTTACTTTCAATGCTACCGCTTCGACGTCGCTGTCGATGAGTTTGTGAACTAGTTGGAGATTTGGAACAAATTAAATTTGGTCCAGATTTACGTCGTGATATGTCACGCATTCGTCGATGGCGTCGTGGCGATGATTGAATTGCACCTCCATTTCCTTCTGGTTTATACTGAGGGCCGCCACTGGATTCATCGGAAGTAACTAAATGTGTTGTAGGCACTTCTTCGTGTGGTGGCGTCCGTACTACAGCCCATTCTTCTGGCCGGAAGCCATCATGCATTGCTGGGCTTCTAACCATGCCAGTGGTGGTAGAAATATCTTTTTCACCCTTTTTTGAAGTTGAGGGGTAAATTCCTGGCATACTTTTTCGCGGTATTCGTTGAGGACTTCTCGTTTTTGTTCGTTTTACTTTTTCTTCGGCGGTTGGCATTAGTGATGAAGGACTTTTCTTTTTAGGTTCTTCAATATATTTATATTCTTCTGAAAATTCTAGCGTAAATTGTTTTTTCCTTCGTCGTTTTTCTTCTTCAGACCATTCTTTACGATCTGTGGGACGTCTTATTAGCTTATGCCGTTTGTTGTCTTCTGCATATCCCTCGTGTTCATCAGCTGGTGATTCATAATTTCCTGATGATGAATACTGGACGCTTCGATCATCATCAGAGATGGATTCTCCTTTCTGTGGTGGAGAAGTAGGAAGAGGTTGTTTCGTAGTTAAAGGCACTGACGGTCTGTGTCGATCAGTTATTGAGCGTTGTTCTTGGTCCTTGGAGGTTCCATCTATGATCATTTCACCCGTACTACCATGAATACTATAACTTCCACAACTACTGCTACTTTCACCGGAGGGAGAAGTAGGTTCTTTGCTGGGCGGACGTACTGGAGGTTCTTCCAATGGTGACGATCGTTCTGGAGGTTTTGACGGTGATGTTTTCTCGGGAGCTGGTACAGGTGTTAATGGAATATCACTAGGTGTCTCTTCTAAAATAGGTGGAGGCGAAAATGACGGTGGTATAACATCTTCCGAAATGGCTTCTCCTCTCGCCAAGCTATAAATTGAGGAGGCACTCTCAAATGAGCTGCCATCTTGTGTCCCTGTTTGACTGCCATGTGTACTTTGCGTGCTGGTACCTTGCAATGAGCCACTTCTACGCGAACTATCCGAATTAGCTGTGACATAATCATCTGTTGTAGTTGTTGTACTTTCGCTTATGTCTGTAGTTTTACCAGAATCTGTTTTACCGAGTAACATTTCGGCAGCCGCTTGAATCGCTTTGGCATTATCTGGCGACTCCAGTGATCTGTGTGGAGTTTCGGAAGGGGTTAAGTCAGGCGTGCGATTTAGAGGACTTCTGTGTTTTCTTAATTCGCCACGACCTGGTGATCGACGAACAGATGGCATGGGGGCAGTTGGTAGAGTAGACGTGGGCGCTTGAGGTACTTCTTGTAGTGCTCTTTTGCTAGGAATTGGTGTAACAGCGATTGCGGGAGGTGCTGATGTAGTATAGACAGTAGTTGAACTAGGTGGAGTTGTAGTTCCAAGAGGTTCTTTTTTGATACGCGGAGATGAAGGAGTTTGAGTCTAAAATTGTGAAAGTAATTAATTTTTTAAAAAGTAGTTTGTCTTGTTAATTTAATTTTACCTGGTCTGGCTGGAACTCTTCCTCCAAAGCATCGGTATCCATAGAACTTCTTTGTTGATGTTGAAGCATAAGCAAATGTTTTCGTCTGGATGACGGTGTTAGCAGTGTACCCGAAGGAGAAGTAGCAGTTAAGGAACTTAAGTCCGATGTACTTAATACAGTGCCATTATCAGTGCCTGAGTCGGCTTGTAAAACAGTGACTTGAGATTCATTCCAGATTCCGTCAGAATGATCCCTGAAAAATACAAAAAAAAAGTAAATATATCGTTAGAAAAAACGTATTTCTATGTAATTTTCACCTGACGTCATTTGCTAGTGAATCTGAAGATGCGAAAGGTGATTTTGTTTTTTCTTCGTAGGTAGGTACAACACCCTCATCATCCTTTTCAGGTTCTAAATTTAAACCTGGTGATGAAGGTGCTGACTTTATAATAGAAATAGGCTCCTGTTGTTCCGAAATTTCTAGCAGGTCACCGTCACTTGTTGAGGACCGTCCATCTTCTAGGCTAATACTACGTTCACGTTTCCACAACCGACCACCACATATCAAATTCTCATGAAATTCCTCCACTGATTCTTGTTTACGAAAACTGGGAGGTACAATTGGTGTAAATAGATCTGATGGAGGTCCTGATGGCGGTTCTTTGAAAATGTCTTCATGTAAGATTGGAGAGTTCAAGAAGTAAGGAGTGAACGACCTTTCCGGTTCGGATTTAATATTCTCTTGACTAGATGACGTAATAAAAGTATCGGGTATCAGCTCCTCGTCGGTAATTTGAGATTTTCGTCGCTCTTGCAAAATTTCACCTTCAGACATTGTTTTTAAAAGAACGCGTTTCTTTCGATGTGTTTCAAGCGGTTCTGGGGATATTTGAGGTTCAAAATCGATGATGATTTCTTTTTGTGTGGAATCTGATTCATCTTCTTCTTCTTTTTCTTCCGTTTCTGTTTGCATTTCTTCTGGTGGTGGAGGTAGAGGCAGCGGTGGTGATTTGCGAGTGGGTTGTGTTGTGATAGGTTCCGGACGTAGTGTTGGTGTTGCCGGCGGTGCAAGGGGTGTTGGAGGTGGTGGAGAAATTGTACGAGGAGGTGACTTAGGGTGATCGATTTTTGATAGAGCAGGTGAGGTAGGTATTTGTTGGGCTGGAGGTGTACCGATGGTTGTTGGAGTTCGGGGTGGTGGTGATTCAGATATTAAGTAGGGTGATTTGGGGGGTTCTTCGGATTGAGTTCGTTGTAACGGTTCATGTTCAGGAACTGTGCCAGCTGTGGGTATTGTTTCGCCGCTGAAAAATTTCTGGTAGGGTGATGTCGGTACTGGTATTCCGAATTTTGTTCCAGCTTCCGAATATGATTTTGTTAGTCGGCGACCATTCAAAAGGCTTCCATTGGTTTGCGCGCCTTGAGATACCATTTTTACCTGGAAAGTTTTTTAAAGTTTCGTTCAATAACTTTTCGTAAAAATTAATACGTAGGTAGTACATTCTTATATACGCTAGAGTTGATTTTAATGGATTTTTAAAGCTATTACTTAACACTTTATTCATATCGAAAAGAAATGTACATATAATGGAAATTTTTTTAATGTTCATAAGGGGGAATGAAAATTCATATTGCGTTTATATTATATTTCCACATTCATGAAAATACGATTGTGAATAAACAATTTTCACAGTTGATTGCATTTCAATCAAAGCTCGTCTAACTGAACTTTTACTTATAATCAAAACCAATTGTCTTCATCTCTTTCTATCTTTCTTATATTTTCCTGTCTTTTCCTAAAATTTCCATAACAATTTACTTGTACGATACGTACCCGTTGTATTGTCCGTGGACTCAGCGATAACGCGTTCGGTTTCCGACCCAAGCAAACTTCTGTTTGTGTTGCTTGCGTTTTCATTGGTCCACGTTTAACTTTTTCCAATACAACAACTTTTGGTGAATCGGAACCGTCCGGTTGCCTCAACAGATTTGGTGGTGGCAATGGATCTGCTGTCTTTTTACCATCTAACAGTCGTTCTTGATTGTGAACAACCATTGTAGCCATTTTGGTGGCATCGTCGAATGAGGTTAACGTGTGCGATCGGGCAAAACTAACGTGTTTCGTTCTGGAAACAATGATTTCGATGAGATTTGGGTAAAATTAGACTTTTAGGGGGAAATTGAAAAAGTGCTATTCATATATTAGGTCACACAATTTTCGTCATTTTTAGACTCCTTCCTATCCTATGTCACATTTTGTCATAATTTCTTATGGTTACTTTTTAAAAGCTTTTATTTAACTTGATATGTTAGTATGTTGGTTTAGATCAAATCTTGGAATCAAAATTTAGACAGGTTCGAATTGAGCTAGAGGTTTCAAATTTTACATACCTGTCTAACCTTGATGACAATGCAATATTGTATAATTAGTTTTGTCCTACATTGCCCCAAAAAAAAAAAAAAAAATTGTTGATTTTTAGTCCTGTGCAACTTTTTGACATTTAGAATTGTCAGACATTGTCCATTGACTTTACATTGCAATTTTTTGTTTCCATAGTTATGTCTGATTAGAGTAAATTAACCCATTAAAATATAGGTAAAAAATTACTTCTTTAATTTTTTTTTTTAAATTAATTGTAATCAGACTAAATAGTAGAAAATATATTAAAGTAAAAAAAATGTTTTTTAAGAAAAAGCTTTTATTTAAAAATGGGATAAAAAAATAAAATAACTTTTGAGTGAAGTTTGAAGCAATATGCAACATAATTTATAAAAGCTTGAGGCGTTTAATTAAGTTTGGTAACTACTGAAAAGTAAAATAGCTACAATTATATCCAAAACAGAAATACCTAATTAATGGTAACGCCTCAAGCTTTTATAAATTATGTTGCATATTGTTTCATACTTCACTCAAAAGTTATTTTATTTTTTTTTTAGCCCATCTTTAAATAAAAGCTTTTTCTTAAAAAAACATTTTGCTTACTTTAATTTTTTTAATTGAAAATTATGACATCCCCTTGTCACATTACGTGTGACGTAATATATGGATGACTGTAAATGGCTTACCTGTGTATCGTTCCATCGTGATGTATAAGTGCAGACGGGGGTGGTGGGGGTGGTGGAAGATCCGGATGCGCGGGGCATATGAAATGGCTATGACCGGGTGGTACGCTTGGTAAATATTCGGTGCTATAACTGAAATAATTCATTGGCATCGAACTACCACTAATTGTGCTTTGACGTGAGGCCGGTCGGGTCATCATACTGTGCCGTTGCTCGTACATCATTTCGTCAAGATCGGGTCGTATGGACCGGGGTCGTTCCATACGTATCGACTCCTCATCCTCGGGCATCCACGTGTATCGTTTCGGATCGGGCACCATACATGTTGAACGGGGCCGTCGGCGAAAGTACGAGCAATCTAAATTTTCATCGTACTGATAGAGTTCGGGAGGTGGTGCAGTGAAGGGGTATCTACGACAAATATTACAAATGTATTACGTAGGGTAGATGGCGTATTCATTTGAGAGTAACTGGCTGATAGCGAGTTGGTAGATAATTGTCTGATTTGAGAGTGTTTTCAACAACTTTCACTCGATGGAAAGTTATCCGAGACAACAATATTTTCTTCCGGTAGAGAACTCTCAAAACTTTGTCGACTTATAACAGGCGGCAATCGATGTTAGATTTTGAATAAGTCGGTATTCTAGTCTAGAAATTTGAAGTAGTCTATTTTTTTATTATATGCTCTTTAAGAGTATGTTATCGGATGAAAATTCGACTAAAAGGGAAGAATTTTTTTTCCAATTAGCCGCTATTTTATGATTTTTTTTCTCTTTCTTTGGTTACGACCATTAATTAATAGAGCGTCGCTAACGAGCAAGCGAAATTCAACTTATATTAAGTAATGTTGCTAGTTAAAATGAATTATTCATTTAAAATAATAAACAAACTCAAAGTTGTAGATAAAGGCAAATAGTTGTATTATCTAATTTAATTGATTTATCCAAAGTATACTTGATGTAATACTATTTCATACAATCTGAAAGACAATTGAAGGCTGGACTTCAAAAACAAGCTAAGTGCCAAAATAAACAAAAACAAAATTGAGTTAGACCCGAAAAAGGAATCTAAGTGCAATTGCTAACAATCTAGACAGTAAATATGCTAAAATTTCTTTTGTTTGGCACTTAGCCTGTTTTTGATGTCCAATCTTCAATTTTAGATAATTTTTTTTTTCAAAATTTTTAATAATTTTTAATTATCCGGAATTTCAAAAAATAATATACTACAGGATTTAAGTATCTTTTGAGACCTCATGTGAATTCTTGTTCTCGGGTCTTTACCGAACCGTTGATAACACACTCGGGATTAAAAGTCATACTTAAATTCGTTGGTGTATAATACGCTATTTATATTTAGCCAAAAAGAATGGTCAAAATTCACGTCTCTAAACTAAAATACCGCCTTAATACAAATAAAATTAAATAACATATCAAGTTAGTATAAATATTAATATCTGAGATTGCTATCACAATACGAACGTGTTTCGAATTTTGAGAGTAACTGTCGGAAGAATGAGTTTATGCCTGCTCATGTAAGGGAACTCTGAGAGTGGTGTCAGCTATGTGTTCACTTCTAATTACGACTCTCGAGAGTAACTCTCAATAGTTTTTCTCTCAAATGGATACCTAGCCTGGAATATTTGTGTCTTTCGAGAAATTTGCTTGCCTACGCTACCTGGGATATCGTGGATACGGTGCAAATTCTGACGGTTGACGTCGGCACAGTTCGTGAATATTTTCATCGCTCGGCACTTTTCGTCGTACACAAACGGACAAGAGGGACGTACGACTACTTGTACATGGACTGTCTTGGTACGTGGATAGGCAACCGAAGAAACCGGCGTTGGAAGAGCGTGCTTGTTCCAAAACATCCAATTGCCGATCCGTGATACAATATTGTTCCCGTATATCTTCTTTTGAGTACAGCGGTGTGCCACGTTTGTTCCGCGTGATGTCACTACTACATCCGGCAGCGACTTTATTACGTCTTCCCATATTCTCATCTTCTGATTCGTAACTTGTCGCCAATGGATGATGAATATCCGCCTGAAATATGAATTTGGTTTTTCATTAGAAATTGTACGCCTGGTACGCGTAAAGAATGATAAACAAAAAAGGAATAGAGATATAAAATTATTTTCTTTGGAGAATTCGCTTCATTAAACGGAGTTGAAGTAAAAAATTTTCATCAATTCATCAAAAGAACATCTTTCATTGTTTATTTATATTTTAAAAAATGTAAATATTTTCAGTATCTTTTTGTTTTTAATTTTGAAATCATGATAAAGAGAATTCTTTGTTTTATTTTTTTCTTTTTTGAATGTAACCATTTTCAGTTTGTGTTTTCAAAATTGGGACGGCTCAAACGAACATATTTTCTTAATTGCGACATCATATTATTGTTTAAATTTTGGATTAAAAATAATATTTCTAAGTAAACACAACATAAAGCATACCCTCGGTATATATTTGATAAAATTAGTAATTTAGAGTGAGTACTTTATTTTACTGCTAAATTAATTTTTATATTAAAATGACTACAAGTTTAGTATTAATTTATTAAGGTTCCGTACCTTAAAAGGAAAAATGGAACCCCTATAAGATCACTCTCGTCGTTATCCGTCCGTCTGTCACCAAGGTTTTTCTCGAAAACTATGTAACGTAGGAATTTGAAATTTGGCATAATGCTAAGTCTTGATGACACGCATATATATCGCTAGTCAACAATTGGAAAAAAATTTTAGGATTAAAAAGGGGGGGTCAGTTTGGCCCGAACAAAAAAGAAAAGTTTTAATTAATATATGGTGTGAAGTATAATTTAAAAGAGCTACTTCTCAGGAATCTAAAAATATATTTTTTTTACAATTGATTTTTATAATTTTTTTTTGTAAAAGCGTGCACCAGTAAGGTATACAAATATTGCTCGCTCTCTGTTTAGTTGTCGTGGGGACGGGGCGGTGCGATGCGATCTATAATACAGAAGACACTGTGCAGTAGACCTGTTGTAGCTATCGTATCTATTAATGTACAGCAATGGTTCTTTTTATAATACACGAGCGAGAAAGAAAGAAACATATTTCGTAATCTTTTTAAGAAAGAAAGAAATATATTTTTTATTCATTTAAACATGTACTATGAATATATAATTTGTATACTATAGGATGTATTATAGGATGTTTCATGTATTAAATATGAAATGAATTTTTAACACGAAATGCATTTATTTTTTATAAAAGTATAAATTTTTAACTGATTATTAAATATTTTTCACTAAAATGTATTGCAAACAATATTATCATATACATTTGTATCCTATACACATCGAAATCTCAAGTTATAGTTATCAACCTGTATATTCTGAATTTGTATTTAAAAAGGGATAGAAATATAATTGCATTTCTATCTGATCAGGGTATATTATAAAAAAGAATCTTAGCTGTATTATGTTATTCTATACATTTATGGAAATCATCACTAGGTACACAGAGCATGCAGAGCATATTGTATTACCCATTTTACCGGCCAATAGCTGTCTGCGATAGCATCACACATGTGTGATCATTGATCACGATCGTCCTGAACGGTTGTTTTATCCATCATATGTATGTATACCATAAATCCAATTTTACGTAATGGTCGGTGCAAATTTAAGGGGAAGTACGTAAAATCCGAAGAGCAGGGGCGTCGGCAAACTGTTGTTTGAGGGGTTGGTAAATATTATTTATCTGTATTTATTTACAACAAAATTATCTTTAGAGACAATTTACACCTAAAATTCGGTTGTGTAGACAAAGGAAATCGAATGTCATACTAATGACTATTAGTTACGACTTTTAGGAAACTAGTAAAGATGTGGAAAAATCAACTTCACTATCGCATTCATCAGCGTAAAAAACGCCAAATAGTGGAAGCTGACAAACATTTTAGAATATTCTACTCGTGAACTAGCAAAGATACCAAAAAACAAACTCCACTATTGAATTGGACGCTAAAAATTAGATTAAGCAGCGCAATTTGACAAAAATTCTAGAATGTTCTATTCTTCAACTAACAACGATACCGAAAAGTCAATTGCACCATTTAATTGCCCATCGAATAAAAGATGGGATATCACATTTTGATAAATTTTCTAGAATATTCTATTCGTCAAATAGCAAAAATTGTTTGTCAAAATCGGACATTTGGTTTACATTAGTTTAATTTCGGTTGAACAATTAAGTGGTGCAATCGATTTTCCAATATCTTTGTTAGTTGACAAATAGAATATTCTAGAACATTTCTGAAAATGTGCTATTTGGGCTCTTTTTTTGATAGTCAATGCGATGGCGACGTCTGTTTTTGAATATCTTTGCTAGTTGACGAATAGAATATTCCAGAACATTTGTCAAAATGTGTAATTTGACGTCTTTTTCAATGGACAATTAAATGGTACAATTGATTTTTCAATATCTTTTCTAGTTGAGAAATAGAACATTCTAGAATTTTTTTTAAACTACACTGTTTAATCTCATTTTTAGTGACCAATGCAACGGTGAAGTCTGTTTTTTGATATATCTGTTAGTTGACGATTAGAATATTCTAGAATTTTACGTTCCTCATTTTGCGTTAGCATTTTGCATATTACGTGTACAGAATATGTGCATATATATCTGCAGTGAAAGTTTAAAATTTTTAGAGGCTACGAGACCCTCAAACAATAT
Source organism: Brachynemurus nebulosus (assembly GCA_035578155.1). Lineage (NCBI taxonomy): Eukaryota > Metazoa > Arthropoda > Insecta > Neuroptera > Myrmeleontidae > Brachynemurus > Brachynemurus nebulosus. The sequence continues at coordinate 19,473,841 of JAPWDM010000009.1, forward strand.
TACCTACGGCCCTGACTCTGGCTTGGTACGTAAATTTTCACTAACACAGACAAACAACAACATATCTGTGAGAGGAGAACCCCACTAAATCGCTGACGTTACTACGTAAAATTGGAGTACGTACCATTGGATGGCCACTGTATGTGGTTTGTTCGGGACTTTAGTGTTAAGAAACGAAACAGTATAAAAGACACGTTTCCACTGAGCTAATATTTTTCTAAGAGAGGAAATAATCATTGTTGACCTTTTAGTGACCAACTTTTGAATTACCCGGTACAATTGTTTTATTTTGTTATTTTCACAACTGAATATTATATTAAAGTCCATTAGTGTCATTAAAACCCACCGAGTCCTTTTTAATTTGTTACTTTGTTTTTTTAAACAGATAAAATATTTTCTATGTCAGTCAAAAGGTTGGGGTATTGTTTGAGCGTACAATGATTGTATGACAATAATTATAACATTATGTGTAAAAGGAAATGATTATGAAAGGGTAAATTTGTTTTTCCTTGTTATGTGTTATTATAATTATACGTATGGTAGATATTGTCGAATCTTTTAGAAAAAGGTAAAAACTAAAACATAGAAACTGGCGATATCGGATGTTATTTTGAATATTTATACAAACTGGAAGTGTAGGATTGGTCAAAAGGAAAGTTTCATTGTCAAATTGTAAGTCAAAGTTGAGTAGAAAAACGTTAATCTGTTAATCGTAAATTAATGAAGTTGTTGTTTAACGAATTTTAAGTTCCACCATTTCTCTATATTTTACACTTTGCTGCGATTTATTTATTGGACTAAGTTTACTAACGATTTTGTTAAGTTCCTTCAAATCAAACTTCCATTAATATAAGTCCATTAGTTAGATACGTGCATCCACCAAAAAAAGAAAATACTCAAGTAACGTAAAAGCCCCTATACCGGAACGCGATCATATCTCCGAAAAGTTTTGACATATATTAATGAAGTTATTTCTGAAAGAAACCTCTAATAACAAAAATTATTATTAATATAATGGTTATTTTTCAATTTAAATTCACCTCGCATATTATGTTTCCTTACTTAATTAAAGAAATACATATATACATATTAAACAATTTTTGTTGAATACAGTATTTTGATCCTTTATTTACGTTTGATACATAAACCATTCTATGTTTCCTACTTTGACGTCTAGATGTCACTCTATGTGTCATATTACTCATATTACACGTCTGTTTGTATATAGGTCCCCAACTTCTAGTGTCATTGATATTTCTCTGTTGGGATATAGATGTCGACATTTTGTAAAAAAAAAACATTATTAAATAAAAAATTTTGCGTTATATTTTTTTAAAAGTATATTCATTGGATTGAAAAAATTTTCTTTCATGCTTATTAAGAAAAAAAAATGGGTGTTTAATTTATTTGTCAGTTTTTATAAGCCAGTTAAATTACACACTTAAAAGTAGTGTTCCGGTATAGGGGCTTTGACGTTATGTATGAAATACACATTGTCAGGATTTCGCAGTTCAGTAGTCAGAATTTTACAAAATTCTCGGGATAAAATATTTTTTAAAATAATCTGAATAATTATTTGAATATTTTACTTTCTGCATGAGTTAAAAAAAAGAATAATTGTTTTTAAAGACGACACTGTCTGCTAAATTTCGTAAGGTTTTTTACACTGATTATTAAAAACGGCTAAGTGCAGATAGACAGTCTTATGCAATGGTAGACATGCCGAATCTATAAGGGTTTCGTTGTTGTATTACTAAATCCTAAATAATTGCGAAAGTAGTCATCATAAAGAAAAGAATTCTACCACTCAATTACAAAAAAATCTAACGATCATAGATTTCTGAAAAGAATCGGGCTTTGGTGAAAACCTGACTGAACACGAATTCAAAAAATTTTCTTAAATATGCTCCCTTTTTAAGTGAAGACTAGCAGTTTCCTGCGACTTCCCTCGCAGGAACTAACAAGTGTAGCAATTTGAAATTTGTGTGAAACGCAAAACTATTTGGTAATTACCTATTTAAAAATTTTATTTTGAAAATCGTTAACATTCGACAACGATTCAAATGATTAAAAATGTACCATTACCTCAAAATAATGTCACAATTTGTAAGCAAATATGTATTTTATAATAATTTCTAATAGCATTGTATAATTTACAATATTTTAAAGTAATCTTTTATAAATACCTACTGGCTTTTACTTTAACAAGTTGTGAATGTGAATATAATCAAAGTCTTAAGATTATAAAGATTGATAATATTTGTTTTCAAATAGTGACGCCATTAGTATAAATTTTTTTCGCAATAATTTGCTTGTTTGTTTTTATTTAAAATTCAACAGTCATTTTTGAAAGATTTTTACAAAGTTTATCAAAAATTGATGGAAAAAAGAGTAGTCCAGTGCCCTATTCCTTCTCTTGAACAAATTTTATTGTTTCGATAGCTGTGTAGAATGAACAACCTACACTTATATGTAAATTACATATATTTTAAAACGTTGTTAAGCTGTAATTATAAAAAAAAATTAGCACGAATGACGTTGATAAGTGTCACAGCGTTTGATGTCAATAATCCTGAGCACTTCAAAATCAATTGACCATACATTTATTACATAAAAAGGTACCTATTAATTGAAATAAACTTTAGTAATATACTTTGACACAAAAAATTCAATTCTCTCATCAACTTTTCGTCTCATTGATCGATACATACCTTTTCATTTTTCTGCCTAACGATTTGGACACGTTAAATAAAAAAGGACGAAACTCATAAAATCAATCTATAAAAACTATAAAAGAAAAAAGCTGTGATTAGCAGAGCTCCAACACGGGAGTTGAATTTTTTCTTTATTTTCGATATTTTTAAGATACCTAAATGTGATTGGAAAAAGGGCTTCAAAAAGTGAACTAGAACTTTCATTTCAGTTTTCGGTCCTATTTGAGCACCCTAGGTTTATTTGGGAGGCCTGTAGACATGTTATACCCAACAAAAAAACGAAAAAATATGAAATATTGGGATGAAGGTAAAATCAAAACCCCTAAAAGACAGACTCTGGACACTAACTCAATCAAAATACAAAATTTTAGACCTCTAGATATATTTGGGGGTCTGTAGGAGTGACACAATCAACGAAAATGTTGAAAAAAATGAAATTTTAACATAAGAATGGTGGGGGGTAAGGATTAAACATTGAAACTACCAAAAAGCTCATCCTAGGTACCAGCTCAATCTATATACAAAATTTCAGCCCACTAGGGGTACAAAATTTTGAGGCGCTGTAGACATGCCAACGTCCCCAAACACATTTTCCATTTTTCACTCCCTCCAAATCGCTCTGGGAAGCTGAATTTTGGATATGTTCCAGATAATTGACCTAAACATTATAATTTATAATATATATTTAACTGGTTTGGAAAAGGTTTATCGTTTTATGGTATGGAACACTAAAAATTGTATATCACTAACAAATCAAATGAAATAATTAATGTCAATAATATTCATATTTATCGTGCGTTATTTGTACCGGAATTAGATTCGTTGCGGATGAATTTACAAAATTTATCATATTTTACAGAAATACCATAAAAAAAATTATGAGCTTTATACTTTCCACTATTTTTAATGTTAAAAAAGTCTCATCGGTTTTTTTTTTCGTAAAAATTAAAATAAAAATTAGAAGTACAAACCATGTGTTATGTGAATTTAAAATATTGTGTCCATCAATAGAAGCTTCTAATTATCTGTTGGATTCAATGCCAAATCATAGACAAATGAAATTTTTATTTTCTGTAAATTATTTTTTAATCGATATAATTTATAATTTCTCATAAAGTAGGCATTTTAATTCATAAGGTTTGCTGGTAATAATTTAACATTATAATTAAGTAGTTAAAAGAAATTTTAGATGTGCTACGTGATTTGAATTGATATAATTCCTTAAGCGGGCTATACACGATCAGTAATACTGTCAGTATTTATCATATTTACTGACAAACATAATAGACTGTTATTTTTATAATTTCTATAATACTAGCCGTATACCCGATGGGATCTCCTATCGGCAATATCTTTTTATTAGGTACTCACTACTCATTTTCAATATTTTTCAAAAGCTTAAATACAAATTTTCTTGCCTCAATACTTTTCATTTCCTGTTTTACCCCTTAGGGAATGAATTTCCAGAAACATTTACACAACTGACTTTTATTTATAAATCGAAGCCTAAACACCAATCTTCGTATCTTCTGTGCTAAATTTCGTCCTTCTAAACCCAACAGTTTAGACTGTGCGCTGTCTATCAGTCAGTGTATAAAATATTATTTAGGTATTTGAATAGCCATAGTAACATATTTTTATATATCTCTAACTTCAAAAATGACGAATTTCAATATAAATTTTCATTCCCTATTTAACCTACTTAGGCGACGAATTTGCACAAATCCTTTCTTAGTAATCACCTACTTTACATAGGGACCTCCTGTGCAAAATTTCATTCATCTAAACCCAACGGTTTAGGCTGTGCGTTGTCTGTCTGTCAGTCAGTGTCTAGAAATTTATTAAATAGATATTTATGGATACTTCAGTATTATTAGTATACGACCACTACTAATATTTCGAGATACTGAGAATATTACTGATCGGGCCATTGCTCGGGGGGCCCCCGAGCAATTTTGGCTCACCAATAGTTTTTTTGGTAGAAAAATGAAAAATGTTTGAAAGTTGTGCCCGGGAGCTCGTCAATTTTCTCGCCGGCCTTGCTTAAATAAACCTATTAGGATTGATTTTCAGATTGTGTAAGCAAATCGAATATCTGCAATCAACATAACATTCATTTAGTAACGTTTGTATATATTACATCACAAATGCCATGTTAAATAAGCTGTCTTGTACCTACCGTAAAGTAAGCTACATCGGGATATAAGGATGAATTGGTTAGTAGGAAACAATAAAAGTTATACATGTATTTGGTTTAAATATACTAGGCGTAAAGGCGAACATATATCTTTCTTGAACTATAGCAGAATAATAAATTATTGAGTAGCAGTAGTGACTAAGATTGAAGTTAGATAAAATTTAAGCATTCAGGCTGTGTCCTTATGAACATATTGTGTTTAACTGAATCTTGAATTTTGTTAGTTATTTTGAAAGATATATGGGAAAAAAACTGTAAACTTATTTGTTTTATTTTTTTAAGACAAAATCATAAGGACGTGGAATTTGGGTTAAGTTGGATGTTAAAAGGGATGGAAAAGAGCTAAGTGGAGACAGTATACCGCGCATAGTCTTTCTCAACCTCGTATATCAAAAACTGCATGTTTTAGGACACACAAAAAACATTAAATATTGTATTTATATGTATACTTATCTATACATATATATTTATATATGTAGGTAGCCGACATCAAAGGGTGTAATTAGCATAAATCTTAAGTTCATAATGATGAAAACACTGATTTAAATATGTTTTTTTTATGTGTCCAAAAATTGGGACTTTTCAGATACGAGGTTGAGAAAGAGTGTGTGCGATATAGGCTAATAGAGACGTTATATAAAGTATAAACGGACGAACATGGAGTAATTAAGGAAAGGTGAAAGATGTACTGAAAAACAGAATAGAATACTTTCAAGGTTGTCAAATTATTCCAGATTATTAATTAAATATAACATTTCTATAATTTATAAAATTTAGATTTTACGTTTACGTATTTCTACACAAAATTATGATGTATTGTTTCTTCTTTGGATGTCTAAATGTGAAAAATTCTAAATAATATTTCAGTTGCCCAATATTTGTTACCTTTTCAAAAACTGGAGAATTTAAAAACAATTTTAATAAAGTAATGATGCTGGTATAATTTTTTAATAAATTGAAAAAGAGATACTCGTAAAAGAGATACAAAAAACTACAATGTCAAGTTTGAATTCATGCCGATTCAGGCCCCTTTACGGTATATATACCATACAAATGCACCTTGGGCGTCTATTTAGAACAATCACAGAGTACGACGAATTCAAATAATTATTTAGTTTAACCAAATACAGTTCAATAGTTTAATAAATTGTTGTTACAATCCAATGAACGATGAAATAAATACATTTGCAACTGATGCGTCTATAAATAGATCTCGAAATGTTATCCGAGACTAATTAGCATAAAATAAACAATATTTGGATAACAGATATGCCAATTTTTGAGATAAAATATGATTTTATCGATTGTAACGGTTGGAATTTCATTGGACAGAAATATGAAATTAAAGAATGTTAAATAATTTCAGAAGTGTATATACGACCAATTTAATAAGAAAGTCATATAAAATTTGAATCAACATAATTAATTTATGGCGGAAGTGTTATTAATTGGAAAAAATAAAATATAACGCCCTGACTTCTCACCTTTTTTTCAAAAATGTATAGATCTTATTTTTCATTTTTGACCACTTTTATTTTTCTAAAACTAAACTAGTTTAGCTATGATTTTAATTATAATCATTGATTGTAAAAGTTACAGGGCTGACAGTATTGTCTTTATTTTTTTTAAGGTATTAAAAATTGTTTATTTTTTTTTAGATAAAACATTTTGATGCGGTTTTAAAATAAATAGTATATGATTGTCTATACCTATTATGAATATACCGTTTTATATCCGTATATTTTGAATATATTTTACATATATATGCATACATTTCTTGTCAAAACTTATTTGTGTAACTTTAATTCAAGTAGATACATATGTATTGTGTAAGGTAATTTTTGATGTTACAATAAATGATTTATGTGTATCAATTGTCTTTTTCCTTTCAGTAAAATATGAGAGAGACAACACATTGTTTTGTTTTCCTAAAAATATTTATTAATTGACAGCTTATTTTTTTATTAACAATTTTTAAGTTACAATCAGTCAAATTTTCAACAATTTTAATTAAAAAAAAAGTTAAAACTTTTGTAATTTTTTTAAATAAAGCGTTTTAGTTGCTTTAAACTAATTTTTATTAACGATATATTAATATAATTTTTTTTTTTTAAATGTATTTACACTCATTTATAAACGTTTGTATAAACGTTTGTATAAATGTATTTACACTCATTTATAAACGTTATAATTAATTCAAATTATAATTTTAACTAGAATTGCTTCAAATTTTGATTGCTCAATTTTTGTAACACACAAGAATACTATTTTTTTCATCTTGACTTCATATAAATTTTTAAATAAATAAATAAATGAATAAATAACAAACTGTAAACAAAAAATGAAAGGTATGCTATTAATCTATTTAAACTTAAAAAGCGGTCGAAATTCACGTCTCCAGACTTAGAATATACCAGGTTAGTTTCATGTATTCTTTGTGAATACAGGCAAGTTACAATACATGAACGTTATACTGAATGCCTATATTTGATTTGAAATATCTATAAAACGTTTTCTATTATTTTTTTCATTAAGAAACCGTTTTGTGGAAATTTTTATTGTTAATTCTATACCAGTTTTTTTCCTATATGCCATAAAATAAATACCAACTAAAAGGAGTAATATATTTTATCGTTATCGTTTAGGTTCACTTACTACTAAATAAACTAAATAAAATAAGAGAATTTGGTAAGGGTCAATTATTTTATATGATACCATTCTTTTCGTATGTTTCTCCATATTTCTCTGCTTTACGCTGAATCAGTTGAAATGTGTTGGCGGAAATGGTTGGAAATCGAACCCATGGGTGGGGGGATGAGTGAAGGGAGATGGAAAAGCGAGTGGTCGAAAGTTTATTATTTAAAAATACTGTTAAATGGTAAACCAACCGGGCAATCGGGAAGTCGACAACTGATATTGGGTCAGATTCGTTTCTATTTTATTGACTGATTGATCGTTTTCGAATAACAGATGGAGAAAAAAATGACTTGAAGTTCTGTCCGTATATTGGGGGAGTTGGCATTAAGCTTTTTTTTTCTTTTTGAAATATGTTTTTTGTTTAATTGAAATATTGTAAAAGTTTCGGGTCAGTATCAGCACAACTGTTTTGTGATAAGTTTCTCGAAGCGTTTGCAGTTTAAAATTTGATATTTGATTCAAATCTTCTCAGTGTTAAAAAAAAATAAGAATTCTTAAAGAAAATACAAAAATTTTTTTACCTGAGTTGAAACGTCGATGGATGTTAACGATGTGGCATGTCCGAGCCCCAGCCGACCAATTGAATCTGAAACAAGAATAAAATTTTATCAACAAAATGTTTCCTAAATTATTATAATTATAGTTTTTTTTTTTAATTTCAAATGTTATCGAGTGCCTGTGAAACATTATTGACACTCGAACGAACGGTTGGTGGCCTAATTGGTAGGGCGCTTGGTTAGCACCAAGAGATCCGCGTTCGGGTCCCAGCCGATCCAGTTTTGATAATTTTTCAAATACTATATGAATTTTAATTATAATTATAGTATATAGTTACGCCCGGATTGAAACTTAAGACTGATTCGGGCATTTTAGAGACGGTCAACCTTCACTCTCGACGAACAAGACAAAATATAAAAGCAAAACAAACACGATTTAACCTACGAAAAATTACCTGAATTATGGGTCAAATTACTTTCATACCAAGTATTCTGAAATTTTGTACCAAATCCCTCCCTTAGCTAAAAGACTTTAAAGTAGCTATCTTTATATTTTAATAGTATGCCTAATTTCGACATCTGACATTTTCGTAGATACCGGCATTGATGGTTTTAGAAGTCTTTCAATTTTAGACCTTTTTTGGAACATCAAATCACAATATCTCAGGATAGACTGTAGGAAAAAAGACTGATACCTTTTTTGTAGAGAATTGCATAATCTACAATATTTATCTAAACTGTTTTTACCATAAATATTATCATTTAGGAAATATTTACGAAAAACCTATTTTCTTGATTTTTGATCTTAAAGAAAATTTTTGACACAAGTGGGATCGATGGGACTTTTGATATTTTGTTTATAATTATATAGTTATGTACCAATTTTCAGCTCTATACGAATTCTTTCGAAATTTGAACTATTTTTGTTTATTTTGATTGGCCTATTTATTGTGAATAATTGGAAATTATAAAAATTTTAAAAAAAATCGGTCAAGAGCGAGTCGGGTTCGCACAATTAGGATTCAATAGACCAAAGTAAACTATTTTTATTTATGTATACTTAAATTTTATTCAAATTTTCGACCACCTCAATCACGGAGGCTAGGCTACGTTGCAGAATTAAATTTTCTCAGGAAGATTAAGTTTAGTAGAAGTAATTTCCCAAACCAAATTTCATATGTTTAGATGAAATAATTTCTAAAATCCTCGTGAATAAAAATCAAATTTTTGAGCACTCATTTACTGACTGATTAACAGACTATCAAAAGTCTAGGGTAATTCTGATCCAGTTGTAGCTTTGGGATTTGAAATAGATAATGTAAGTGTTCAAGGTAATAAATACTATAAGAATAAAAAAATTCGCTAAAATCAATTAAAAGCAAACAAGTTATAAAAACTGACAGAAAATTATTTCTAGATAATTGGATAAACATAAACTAAAAGGTTCCTTTGTTATTCAAAATATTTTCTTTTTTTTTAAAAAAAAAAAAAAAAAAACTAGTACCCTGTCAAAAAAGCCGTAGTTTTTCCTGTAATATATGACTCAATACCTACTAACTCTACGAAAATCAAATTTTTGCTTTAAAATCCTCGGGAATCTAAAGGGAGGAACGGTAATTTTTTGCGAATTTTTATCTATACCATTGAAACTACTGGATCAAAATTTATAGAAAAAAATATCTTTAGAATCTTTGGAGATAGCATTTTTAAATAATATCCCCGTCTCATTTTATCCTAAAAAAATTTTCTCTCATTTTTACTAGCGACATATAGTATGTGCGTCATCAAGTTCCTACGTTTAACGATATACAGTTTTCGAGAAAAACCTCAGGAGCAGACGGACGCACGGACACGAGAGTGATCTTATAAGGGTTTCGTTTTAACTTTTAAGATACGGAACCATAAAAGGACATTTTTTGTAAGACTGTTCTTTTGTTTTCAGATTTATCTTTTTGCAATTAAAAGAAAATGCTTTTAACTATGGGTACGATATGAAAATTATTCCCCTAATACACCTACAAGAGTAAGTACACTTTGATCCCAACAATTTCCCATTGTTAAAATTTATATATTCTTGCTTTTCTGAAACAGACTGTATATTATAACAATGAATTTATTATATATCCAATTTCGGATATAACTCTCAGAAAGTGGGTCATATGTAATTAAATTCATGGTTTCTTCAATTAAACTTTGGTATCTCTAATAGAAATTTTCATCGTTCGTTACATCTTATTTTAAGCGGGTGAATAAACTTTAGTTATCTGTATCTAGAATTCGATGAAATACATACTGTGATAATCTGTGGATAAGAAAATTAGATAATTGTAATAGAAATTATTTGTGTTATAGAATGATTTGTTTTTCAACAAAAATAAATCATTTCATTCCATAATGTAATAGATGAATAAAATACATAATTGAAAAGAAGTCAGAGTATAATTGTAATAACTTGTAACTGTCGATAAAATACAATATATTGAAATATTATTCAATAATTATGTAAATGAGTACAGTGTGACACAGTGAAATCACGGTGAAACTAATCAAAATTTTCGTCTTACGTAAGTAATTTCAGTGATTCCATGTACCGTATCGTGTGGGATATCGTTAGAAAGATCTTTCTATATACGAGTAAAGTTGAGGTTTTCTTTACCATTTTTGTATTTTTAAAACCCGTTGTGAAATATTGAACTTCAATGTTTATATGTTTCCTATTATAAAATAATTATACGGAGAATCTTATGGAATATATTTATTTAGCTATTTTTAGGTAAACATAAGTGAGTCGATGAGTTTCAAAACCATCTAATTGACACAACTAAAAATGTTCAGGAAACACAAAAAACTGTTTTCTCACTTATAATAATAATTTTAATGTGGTTTTTACCATTAAATTTTTAGGAAAAATCATACAGTTCTTATAAAGAAATAATAACAACGATACCACTCTTCAATAATTAGTAAATAACGATTAAAAATTACAATTAACTACTTTTACAGCAGTTTGCTTTAATTAGATGGTTTTGAAACGGTTGATTTTGTAATTTGCTACTATTGCAGCAGTAACACTAACAATTAGACACTTTTGCAACAGTTTATTATCCTTTCAATAAGTTTTAAATAAAACAACATTCGTACAAATCTATCTATTTACATCGTACAACGTTGTTTTTATTATATAACTTATGAAAACTAAGATATTTTCTTATAATTTAGTAGAATATTCTCCTATAAAACAAATCTCTTTACTGTAATTTAACAGTAAAATTCAAATCAGAACCACGATGTTTCACACAATTTTATTCTGCACACAATCGCAGCCTGTTATATTTGACAATTTCACAAGTTTCTTTGTATTTTTTTCTAGTTATTTCAATAGTAAATATTTTCTTAGAGAGAGTAACAAAATTATCACATACAATTATTTGATCTTCTGCAGGCCCTGCAGTGCTACATATTGACTACCTAACTAGCTATTTTTGTTCCAGGTTTTTCTAATGACGCCATTTTTATATAAGTAATTAGATAGTTTTGCAACTGGTTTGTGTTGCTTGCAACGCCATGTTGTTTCAGTTGGAAAATATTTCAATTAGTTACTTTTGAAATAGTTTCGTATTTTTGTCATTAAAATTAAAGGCGAAAAAGTTGACTTAGCACCGTCTAGTTGGTATTTTTTGGTGCAGTTTATCCTCCTGAATAATAAACCGTATCTAACTCAATTTTGAAAAAAATCGTCAATTAGATAGTTTTGAAACTCAGCGACTCATTAGTAACATAACTGTAAGTTTTGTGCTCTGGAGCGACTTGAAGTCAAACGTCTCCCTGTAAAAAATGAAAGTGACGATTTTTTAAGTCTTTTTCCTATTTATTATTTTGCTCCACCTGCTCCATTGTAGTTACGCCTCTGAACTTAATGCGTGGCATACTTTGCGCATTATTTAATAAGTTTTCACATAGTATGTTGACGAGCGGAGTGGCCGAGTGTGCTTAGGCACTGGCACTTTGCATTGGTAGGTCGAAGGTTTGAATGTCATGGCTGGCTATGCTCGTCAAGGTTTTCTGCAGTTTCCCTTCACAATTGCAGATGAATATCGGCATATAGTTCCACAAGAAGACGGCTTCAGACGCATACCTATCAAATCCTAGTCCCTTCACTACTTCTCCCTCCCTCACTCACATCATAACGTAATGTAATTGTAATGTGTATCAATAAAAAGTACAAAAATAATGACATGGATGACGTTTGTTATAGGCAAAGATGTCTAATGACTAATTTTGTCGGAAAAACAACTTTAGCCGATTAATTGAGTAACTACTCCTCGGCTCGACATCACTAATACGCATATGTATAGAATTTACAGAGTGCTTTCAAGAGACCAAGTTTTTATTATCCCATTGTAACCAATAGGTTGTAACAAGTGAAATCCGCTGTACTTTCACCTTGAGTGGCAGTTACCAGTGAAAATGTTATTAGATATCAATTCGCTCGTGTTTTGTAATAATTGAAATTTTTTGTGTCCATTCCAAAATAGTGTTGGGTGTTTTTTGTTGTTCACTGTACCTCCACAATGTACTCTGGTGGTAGCTTTTCATTATGTATAACGTGTCTGTCTGTACGAACGGTTAGTATGGTAAGCTATGTGAGATACATTTTCAGTAGACAGATTGGTAAACATATGTGGACTGATGATAGCTTTCTATTCATAGCTGACGAGAGTTAGAGCCAACATAGGGTAATTTCGGGAGAACGTACCATTTTTTTTTTCGATTACCTATAATATACAATGTATATATATATATATATATATATATATATATATATATATATATATATATATATATATATATATATATATATATATATATATAGTAAAGTCTAAGGCTCATTTCAGACCAAGCCAATCAAGTCATTTCAAGTCCAGTCAAGTGCTTTCAGATACACCAAGTCAAGTCAAATCAGTTAGTTTAAATTATTATAGTACAAGATCCCGCAGCTGATTTCTGCAGGTATCTGTTTTTTTAATGAAACTTAATTTAAATGAATCCTTAATGGCAATGTAATAGATTGCTCCCGGGTTGCCTATCGATAATATGCCCGGAATAATATGCCCGGAATCTATTTGTATCTTTCAGTGTGATTGAATGCGGATACTTTTCAACTATATTTGTCCCATACTCATAATGCTCTATCAAATATGTATATTTGTCAAGATACGTGGCCCTAACTATACTTATGTTAATATAGCAACATTAAAGGTTAAAGTTTTGGAGAAAAATCACCAATAGTTACTAATAAAAATTAAGTATTTATTTGCGACGTTTCGAAAACATTAAATTTTCATCATCAGGCAAGTATTTTGTTTTGAAAAAACTAAATACAAAAAATAAAAATAAAAATTATAAGAAAAAATGATAAGAAAAAATTACCAAAACGAAATGAATATATGCAAAGTTAAAAACTTACATGTGCTAGAGATTGTCAGCAGATGGACAGCACGACAACTACTGAAATAGACCATGTGTTACGCGCATAAGCAAAAATCCGGGTTCTTTTGTTCTAGCTAATTAAAGCTCATTGTGTTACTTTGTATCAAATACATCAAAAATGTTCCTTATATTTCAATACTCAAAATTTTACAAATTTTATAATTTTTAACAATTTAACTTTTGTTTTTATACTGACGACATTATAATTTTTTGTTTTTAATTTTATCGTTTTGATTCATGTGTAATTTCTGTGTGTAATTATGACAATCTCTAGCACATGTAAGTATTTAACTTTGCATATATTCATTTCGTTTTGGTAATTTTTCTTATAATTTTTTCTTATAATTTTTATTTTTTTTCAAAACAAAATACTTGTCTGATGATGAAAATTTAATGTTTTCGAAACGTCGCAAATAAATACTTAATTTTTATTAGTAACTGTTGGTGATTTTTCTCCAAAACCTTAACCTTCAGTTATCTAACCAAATCACCTAATCCCCCTTTTGATATAGCAACATTAGTAATACTTATACTAATTTTATATACAGTACCCATGTACTCGTGGACATTCCTAATTTTTTTAATAAAATTTAAAAAAATCCTTGTATTGGTTAATTGATGTTATTTTTTTATTTGTAACTTTTCAAGGATTAAATTTTGAATAAAAATTTTCAATTTGGAAACAACTTCTTTTCTTCAGGACTTTATGACTACAAAAATTTTGTGTACAGTGATGGACATTAGTACCCACGAGGTTATAAGAAGAAAGCCATGAAGGATCACTATTAAAGCTACCATTGATTCATAAAATTATATAAAACAAAGTGACCCTTTAAAAAGATTTAGTTAAACCTATCAAGAAGAAAGGTATTTTCTTCGAGCGCCAAAAATATTAAAAATTTGCCTTCAAGTTAGCGAAAACAGTCTAAACGAACAGAAAAATAACTTACTTCTATATCCCAATCAAATCTTGATTTGTACCATCCCCGCATACGTCCCGTAAAGTCAGTTGGAGAATAGACTTTAAATAATATGTCTTTAAAGAAACTAGTTTATCTAAATTTTAAGCCCCACCCATAACGTATTCAGAAAGATTTTCTGTATTATTGAGATTTTGTGTCCCTTCAATTTTTCATATTTTTTACTGTTTCTGTTCTTAAATATCAATATTCTAACACTAGTAAATGTTTCTGCATTTATGTATAAAAATATCAGGGTTTCTTCACACACTACATATTTTTAGATTAGTCTTTTTTTAGAAAGGATAAAAACATAGATTTTGAATGTGAAACCTATTTGCCATTCTTGTTTATCTTACAAAAGTTACATATTCATTTTTAAAATTTAAAGTGCAAGGAAAAGAGCACGGATTGTCAACATTATTAGTCTGTATTTAACATCAAGAAGAGTGCCACGAATATTTTGAATTTGGTAGTCACAGATAAAAATTTTTTACTATACACTTTTTAATCTTGTATAATTATCGAACTTATTACTTAACTATATTAATGTAAAAATTGTTTGTTTCGGCATTGCCTATATCAAATACGAGTCTAATGGCGATTGTTAATGCTTAATTACATTATTCTAGTCATATAATATTTTAATATTTCCGTCTCTTTGAAATGTTTGGATCACATTTTAATTAATTATTTGCTGCTAAATAACAAACGATATTTTGTCTGGGAAATTTGAACAAATTATTAACTTAGGTCTCTTATTAACCTAAGTCTAGGTTTTTTTCAGAAATTTAAACTCCTATACAATATCCGTAAATGAAAAATAGACGATCATTTTTAAAAAAGAGAGTTCTAGTTTTTAAATTTTTTTATGTATTTAACCCTAGAATCATACGTTGCTCTACGAGTCAAGTTAATCATACATCGGCGTCGTTTCGACGAATCGAGTTTTTACGGAGAGTTTTAGAGTTTATTTGCAAAAAACATTTTTTTTATATAACAATATTACAAAAGCAAACAAAATATTTAAAAAAATTGAATTTGTAAAAATTTCTTAATATAAATATTTATTAATTTTTTTAATCTTTTTATCAAAGCATATTTTCACTATAAAAATTAAAAAATAGATAAATACATCAATTGTATTATAAAACATGTCTTTCAAATAATTAATTTATGAACTATTATGAGTCAGTGGACATGTGTGACTTTACAGAAGGTGAAATTTCTCAGTCATAAATATTCCTATAGATATGTAGTTATTTCCCCATTAGGCACATTTGTAAATTTTCTAAAATTTGTTAGTAATTTTTAGAATAAGATCTCAAAAAATAATAAAAATTAAAATATTTTCCACAAAATAAATTGTTAATCTTTTATTAAGTCATTCGAAATGCATTCTTTAGTTTTCGATTCAATATATTAAAACTTCAGTATTATGTCTTCTCTATAAGTCAAACAGCTGTAATCATCTTTCACATTATCATAATCATTGAATAAATTAATTATAACATCCATATCTTTAATAAATTTTAGAAAAATTAGGAAAACTTTTATATGTAGAGTACAAAATCTTTAAAAAAAATATAGGTTACTCATACATCGTCGTCCTTTTGATGCACACTATTTCAGTATACAAAGAACGACAATAGCTATAAACAAAATTGATACGTCTTATGTGTTATAACAACAAATAAATTAGATAACTGAAGTTTCACAGCAAGCAGGCACCGACCAGTTGTAGTATTGGAGCAGATAGAGAAGTTCGTTCGTATCGTTTTGACGAGTACGTATGATTCTAGGGTTAATAATCCGACCTCTGGCTAATGCGTTCATCAATTTGTCTAGATGTCAACCAAACCAACTAAAGGACACATACATACATAGTTTTAAACGTTTTAAATTGTAACCAATGAATTGGCTAATAATAACGTATTAGTAGGGGTGACACATAATACATACATAGGTATGTAGAGTACATATGTACATATCAGCATCCCCTTTGCGCCCCTGGTCAACAAATATCATGCTGTGTTAAACGTAATAAAAGTTTTATGATGTGAGAAATAGTGACAAAATGGACAAAATGCAGTTTTAAATTAAGTAAAACTAAATCATCTATCCTTTTTTTACATTTGTCTACAATCTACATTACATATATAACAGTATTATAATAGTAATATACATTATATCTACTATACTTTTGATTAAATTTTGAAAAATATACAACTTACTAATTATGTTATATCTGTTATATACATACATCCCCTCATTCTAAAAGTGTAACATTGAAACTGAAATGAAATTTTTGAACTTAAAATTGAAATTTCTGTAAATCCAAGGGAACAAATTTGACATTAGAAGAATATATTTAAAAAAAAAAAAAAAAAAAAAATAGAAGGTACATGCTACGAAAATTTTGTTTGTTCCTAATTTTTCCAAAATCTGAGAGATTAGGGTTTTCAAAATACAAATTAACCTTTTTAATTTTGTTATTCATCATTCTCATCATAGCTTTCACATTTTTAGCGGAAAAAGTATTTGGTAAAATTACTGGATTATTATAGGTGTAAAATCAAGATACATCAATCTGACACAATTTGCTATACAGGTAGGCCAGTTACATGTTATTGTCCTAGGTATACCTATTTTTCTTACTACAGCTTACTACGGGCAAGCCATCTCCGTAGTTACAAGAGTAAACAAACTTTTAATTACCATAGTAAATACCAAAATTACACAAAAATTCTGTAATTTTCATATATTTTACCAGTGACGTTCAACTAGGTAAAAAGTATATAGTTTAAAAATGGAAAGCAAATTTTGTATTTAAAGTAAGTAAATATTCGCCAATCCAACTTCATCAAGACGAAGTTAGTTATTTTCGATTTCCGAAAGCACACATTTGTAAACACTTTTTTTTTATACGTACGTATATCATATAAACCCCTTTAGTTTGCAATTTTTTTAATAATTAGATTCTACGCCACTGAGTTATATATGCATTTAAAAATTGAACCAAAAATCTAGCGAAACTGGCTAACCTGTATAGTATAATACACTAATCAATCAAATGATCTTGGTGTAAAATTATATTTCTGAGGAAAGTCAATTTTCACAAAATATTTGGGGGTTCTGTATCGCAACAGAACTATCCCTTTAATCGAGATAAGTTTATCCTATGTGTTAACTCAGGATAATAGTTGGATCAAACATCCAAATTTTCACATTTATAATATTATTAAGATGAAAACTTATTATTGCTAAATGATACAACTAAGGCAATTTTATATACGGAAAGGGCATCTAAAGCGCAATTTTAAGCTGTCACACGTTAATTTAGAAGTTGATTTAAAAAAGAAAAAAAAATTTTCACGGCGGCAATTTCGCGTTGCTATATAACTATTATTTATTACAAATATCTTAAACGAACTCCGTACATATTTATATGACTAGCTGACAAAATAAAATAAATTGCATTGCATTGCAAAATAAATCTATCAATACCCCTGTCGCAGCATCCTGCATAACATAGCGAATTTCCGTTTATAAAAATTAATTTTTCTCGGAAACTAGTTGACATAGAATAATAGTGTAAAGACATTTTTTATGTAATTTTTTTCCTCTTTTAAATGGTGTAGAAAAATTTCGCAAAAATTTTTGGGTAAGTGGAAATTTTGGCAAAAAACTAATTTTTTGCAAGAACAAAAGCCATGTTCCTGCGTCCGACGTGTCTGGCTGACGAACTCATCCAAGGATTTGGGACTTCCAATGTTTTCACCAAATTTCGTAAAAATTGGATACTTCGTTCGAGAGTTATCGCGTGGACACATATATATAGGGTAAAGTTGCCTATTATGAGATAAATTTTTTAAAGCCGTGTTTTTCTAAAAGTATTTGACTTGAGCTACTAAAATCAGCTCTAATCTACGGAAAATATATTCTAGTTTTACTGCCAGAAGTAAAAACCTAGTACTAGTTCAACTTTATTGTTGGCAAATGATTTTATCAAAAGTGTAATTTTTGGTCATCGAAAAAGAGGTTTCCTAATATGAGAAAGTAAAGCATCCTAATATATATATATATATATATATATATATATATATATATATATATATATAGATATATAGATATATATATAGTTTAATTATGTAGTTTAATTATTTTCGGTTTCTAGGGACCTCAAAACAAATTTCTGCCCTAGTCCCGGGCTCAAGTCGCGTCATGACAGTGGCTGTAATAGTTGAATTCCATTCTGGAAATTTGCTAAAAAGAGGAGCATTAACTTTCATTTACATACTTAATAAATCTCTAACACTGACTGACAACTTAAACCGTTGGGTTTAGAAGCACGAAATTTTGCATAGAAGTTCCTTATATAACGTAGGTGTACTAAAATCAAAACACTTTGTCAGTAATAAAATTGCGTGATCAGAGCATGGTATGGTACATACAATATTTTCATTTTTAGGGACAGTGATTTCCAAACAATGGCACTTTCAACCAAATATAATATTTTTTATAAGTAAACAGTAACATTTT
The DNA here is from genome assembly GCA_035578155.1 of Brachynemurus nebulosus. Taxonomy (NCBI): domain Eukaryota; kingdom Metazoa; phylum Arthropoda; class Insecta; order Neuroptera; family Myrmeleontidae; genus Brachynemurus; species Brachynemurus nebulosus. Next base: position 19,492,937 of record JAPWDM010000009.1, read on the forward strand.
TTAAAATCTTATTTCTATTATCATACATATACCCACATACTTATGTGCACTATTTTACTGTCAAAAACAAAAATATATATAAAATTGTGAGTAATTATTGCTGTTTACATGTATATTAAAACGTATCTACTTAAATCTCTTGTTTAGAACTTCTGTATGTTGGGTATGTATTCTACAACTAGATGAGTCACTGAAGGGACTATATAAAGTATGATAAGGGTTGGTATTGAGTTACCTTATTGCATTACTTAAATATATATTTAAATTCTTTATTTTTAGCTAAATTTATTAATTATTACTGTTATCAGATATTTTTAACTTCACAATTTCTTAAACTGCTATCTGCTGCCAATTATTCTATACAGCAAGGGATATACAAACATATGAATAATATTTGTAAGCTTTAAATTATAAATTTGTAAGGAATGTAAAACGGCCTTTACCCTAATATTGCACCAACAAAACCATTACAGTACATTAATATTGGGTTGTTCGATAATTCATATCGTTTTTTTCATGTTTTTCAAAGTGAAGTAATTTATATTAACTGCTGTTGTAAGTGCAAGTAAACGGTTGAATTTGATATATTGAGCTTCTCTGCTATCTCTCGAGTTGTCATACGCCAGTTAGTTTCGATTAACGCCTTTATTTTGTCGTCATCAGCAGTGGTTGGACGACCAGTATGTGGTGCATCTTGCATAAAAAAGTCGCACAAAAAAAGACGCATAAAAAAAGGTTTAGCTGTACTATATCCACCAAATACGAACTCATTGTAAGTACTCATAAACTACTGGAACATAGGTATTAAGGACCAGTTAGACTGGTGTGGGCGCAAGGAATAGGGTCTATAGTTCAAAAATATGTGAAATCCGACAAAAACAGATATTTGGGAATATCTGTAAAAAATGGCGCCAAAAATATTAAGTATTTGTATTTAAGAAAAAAAATAATTGAAATCCATTGCTATGCCAAAAACAGATATAATTATAATAACTAAGCTTACGTACAGATGGTACTTAAAAAATAATCTAAAAAAAATTAATACTAATTTCCGGAATAAAAACTTTTGAGCCAAGTACAACAAAAGTTTTTATTCCGGAAATTAGTATTAATTTTTTTTAGATTATTTTTTAAGTACCATCTGTACGTAAGCTTAGTTATTATAATTATATCTGTTTTTGGCATAGCAATGGATTTCAATTATTTTTTTTCTTAAATACAAATACTTAATATTTTTGGCGCCATTTTTTACAGATATTCCCAAATATCTGTTTTTGTCGGATATAATACACGCATGATATAGTAGGTATTTTAAATTGAAAATCAATGTCATCAACCATTTCTTCTGGCCGTTACCACAAGTGTTGTATCACTCCTACTGGTGCTGCGTTTTTCCCGAAATTACCCTATATGTATTATATGTAGTTGGCAATGGTGAGCCAGATTGAAGAGCAAACGAGGAATGAGTAGGATTTACTCACACCTTGATGCAGTTACTCATCTCAGTTTCTTGCCGAGATGGAATTGACTGCTTGGTCGTCTACGAGGGATTTTACAACACACGACAATGTAAATGCAAACAACTGAAATAGAGAATAAGTATTGTGAAATTAGAATTATGTATTCAATTTTCTAGCTTTCGAGGAAAATCTATTGTTTTGAATTTTTCAAATATATAGCATAATCATATTATATAATATTGTTTTTTCGTGTATATTATTTTATTTTGGGCTAAATTTGTACAAATGGGTCAAAAATTTGATAGAAATTGGATCATTGGACATTGTTTTGATAGCAGATTAATAACTGTATGTTATTATCAGTGTTGGGCAAGATATCGAATTTTATTATCTAGATAACAGATAATAGATAACATAATTTAAAATATCAAGATAAAGATAACAGATAATTTAACCTTATCTAGATAAAATTTTAGATAACAGATAAGATAATATTTACAGAATTAATGCACTAGGTCAGTGCTTCTCAACCGTTGATTCGTAGACCGGTGCTGGGATGCGAAAGTACCTCGCCGATTCCACCGCAAGATGTGTTAATTACAATAAATTATAAAAATGTTAAAGAAAGGTTTTTGGCGATAAAAATCGCTTGTTTTAGAATATAGTTTTTTTTTTTTTTTTTTTTTTTTTATTTACGGTCCATGATAGCACACATCTAACATAGTACAGTACAAAATATTTTGTTTAAAAAAAGTGCTTAAACAGTGTCGATATTTGTCCGACTAATATGATCGAGCTAGTTGTCTGAAAACGACATTTCATATTACACGACTAAATGGATTCCAACGAATGGTCGAAATGATTCCTAGCAACAAGAATTCCATTTAAAATACGGGAATTTCTTTTAAACATTTCTCTATTGTTTAAAAAAGTGATGATATTTATCTGAATTACATAGTCGAACAAGTGGTCGGAAAACGACATTTTATATTACACAACCTACTATTATTCTAATTAGTGTCGGAAATTACTACAAGAACTCTATTTAAAATTTAAAATCACTTTTAGACATATCTCTAATGCTTAAAAAAGTGTCGACACTTATCTTAACACTTTCAGTCCCATGGCTTCGGCATCCGAAACCAAACAAAACATCCCCAGAAGCCGACCGCGATCAATGATTAATTGATTAGTTGGTTACGCATTATGTGTGCGATGATTATCATCATTCATCAGACGGCTGTGTTCCTACTCACACAAATACATACCAACACACACTACTCTTTTGGTTTCTATGTATAAAAGAATTTTAAGATAAACAAAAAATACATAAAAAATATAATTTATATTTTTAAATAAAATTGATTTGAATATCAGTGTATATGTAGTATGTACGTATCACGTACGTATGTTTACAGTTTTACACAAACATGTTGAACCGTGTTGAATCTATTCAGTGTTTGAATCATTTTATTTTACGTAGGTATTTGTTTATATAAAGTTTTTTTTTTTTTTAAATATTGCCGGCTTCCGGGGAAGTTTGCTATGAAAGTGCTCGGGCCTCATAGTGTTAATTACATGGTAGGTCAGGTGGACGAAATACGACATTTCATCTTACACGACTAAATATGATTCCAACTAATGTTGGAAATGATTCCAGGCTACAAGAGTTGTGTTTAAAATTAAATAACTGCTTTTAAACATTTTTGTAATTCTTAAGAAAGTGTCAAAATTTCTATCTAAATGTTAGATAAACTTGCAAATGTTTTGAAACCATAGTTTGATCATAAGTGAGGGACCGACAAATGAACAAAAAATAACTAGCTTTGATCATACTTTGCATGTATTATCATTTTACGTACTCTAAAGGTTAAGTCTCATTTCATTTTCAAAGTTAACAAAAATTAAGTAAGCCTTACCGTAACAGTTAATATGTTTTCCCTCAACGCCTACACTTGAATCTTCTTGCCCAATGAGTGACTGCTTCTTCATTTTATCGAAAGTATTCAAACATTTTCCCCGAAAAAACAACTTAAGCCTCTTTTCATTTTTAAACTTAATAAAGATTAACTAAGCTTTTCTATAACAGTTTAATAAAATATATTTCCCCTCATTCTGCCTACACTTTAATCGATCAAAATCCGTCAGTTTTTATTTACGTCCGTCAGTCTGCCCGTTCGTTCGTATGTGAAAATGAAAACGACGTTCATATAGCTCTAGAATTATGTAGGCTAGTAATATCTTTGCTGTGGCCGCTTTTTTTCGGTAGCAATGGAATTATTAATATTAATGGTTATGTCTGCTTGTGTGTGTTGTCCAAGTTTGTGAGGTTTTTTTTTCAAATTTAATTTTTTTTTTATTTTGAGTGTTACTTGACAATAATAGGATATGTCGTCAAATATTTTATACTCGAACTGTGCAATAAATTTTCTATAATATGATTTTCTGTATTTTTTGTTTTTTGTTTAAAAACGCCATAACTCTGATCGTTCTCTTCGCCTATTTTGGAATGTTTTTTAACTGCTGTAAATTATTATAATAAAAATATTGTATTTAAAGACCTCAGATGGTTTCATTTTGGAAATTTAGGTAGTATTAACGATTAAATTGCTATGACAATAACAATGATAAGGATAGTGTATAATGTTTGAAATGGTTTAAAGTGAACAGGCGGTTAAAAAAGATAGATAAAAATACATTCGTCGTTTTTACAGTGGTGTATTTGGTGTATTTTGCTGGAAAATTAAGCGTTAAGGGACGGATATTTCTAAAAGAAATTTCCTTATTCTGACAGCAAAAATGAATAAACTGTGATTTATGTGAAAAAATGTTTAATTTGATAACATCATCCAATTCAATACATTTTTTCAGTAACCTAAGAATTGCAAGAAAAATTATGAAACTTGAGGTAAATTATAGGTTTTCAAAGTCGTTCCTTTAATTTTTTCCAAAATTATCCATGTAAAACTATACTAGAAAAAGGACTTCTGTTTAATCAGTCACATTTCTCAAAGAAATTTTGTTATAGCAAAATCGAGAAAATTAAAAAAAATGTATTGTAAAATAAAAACAATTTTTACTTTATAAAATGCAATACCAGAAAGTAACGCTCAAATCTATTAAATATATTAAAAAATACACTGTCAATGTAGAGGGTGGCATACAGGTTTCTCATCCTTATAACAAACTATTATCCAATCTTTAAAGTGATTTTTTGCTTAAACTGTATCTTATTTTAAATTACTTTAAGGTAAGAATAGAATGAACCGTTTCTCAGTATTTTTTATTCGATTATATAACTTATAAAAAAACTGACTACATAGCTTTTCTTAATGTCAAATAAATTTACAGAAAAAAAAGAAACAAATAGATATTATTTAACCATTCGGACTGTTAAATAATTGCAAAATATTAAAAGACTTTTGTTTTGCCACTTGGTGAGATCTTCGGACACGCAGCCGGACGACAGACGTAAAGGGCCGTGGAGAGAAATGGCGGGCCCCGGGAATAAATCACATTCTTTAAAATTTTCCCCCTCCCCCCAAAAAAAGCAACGAGCAAAACAGCTCTTTTATTTTTTCTCGAGCTCCTTCTCGACAATTACCGGCCCATTTTCTAGCGCGCGCCCCGGGGCTACGACCCCGGCTACCCCACCCTCTCGTCGGGTACCGACAGACATGCAAGCAAAATTATTTTTATCGAAGATTTTCATGTTGGAAGGGGAAAAAATTTTCATATCTCAAAATTGATCACAATATTTTTGGTACATATTTTGGTAGTCTCGTGCTTACAGACGTTTAAGAACATTTACAAACGGCTTGGCTAATTGGCGGATACTCGTACGTTTCTAAAAAATTTCCAAGGCATATCACTATGTGTTTACACCGTCTATGGTAGCAATAATGGCAGAATTTAGGGAATCTACTAATAGCAGAAAAAGGCTGGTGTTAAACAGAATATCTGCACCAGGAAGTTTCCAAATTTCGTATGAACTTATAATACATACTTTTTATGTTAGTATTAACATTATGTATGCACAAATTTTTTATAAATCTTGAAGAAACTTCTCATCATTTTCCAAACTAAAAACTTCGTCATAAAACGAAAAATACGTTTCCACTTGAAGTTTTCTTGTGTGAAAATTTTGCACAAAAACACTCCTTGTTACCTAACAATCCGTGGTATTTGTACCACAGTAAATAAATAATGCTCTCTCTATTCTGTGGGTTCTCTTTTTTTTTCTGCAAATAATTATTTTACTCTTTTGTAATGCAGATTTTTTAAATTTTACTGATAATTTATTTCGTTAACGTGAAACGCCAGTGAAAAACGGAGGAAAATAAATGGTCCTGACATAACGAAAATGGGTTTTCACGAAGGAAAAAGTAAAATAAAATACAATAGATTTGTCGAGTGGATACAGTGCACCGTCGAATGTTCGTTTACATTTTTATTTTTTATCTTATTTTATTGACCACGATATTACACGTACAGTACCTATCGTGGGAAAGTCTTTTAAACGGCAATATTTTTTATTAAAAGAATTTGAAAATATAAAAAAAAAAACGAGGTAACTTTCTCTGAACCTTTTTCTTTCGTTCTGTAGAAAAATTATTATTAGCAAAAGCACTGAATTCTCAACCTTTGAAAAAGGGTCTGTGAACAGCAATCATAAATTTTTACACTAATTTTTAATATACAAAATCTTATACTTAAAAAAGTCTTGACCAAGTATTAGCAAAATTAATGCTTAAACTGAAGCATTAAATAGGACGGTTATGACGGACGTGCGAAGCCAATAAAAAAAAAAAATGCGAAAAATAAGTAATTAATTATTTTCAAACCGAGCTCGAGATTAAATGCCGTCAGGCTAGAATCAGAATCGATAATTAATTAGAAATGTCTATTTATCATAAAATAATTTGTCACAAGGTTGGCTTTGAAATGATATAAATACAAAATATATTATTTTGACATCAAGCAAATGCATATTGAATGAGATTTCAATTGTTTTAATTTTAAAATTTATTTTGATTTATTTTAGTTTCTGTAAATATATAGGTATGTTGAATTTTAGTAGTCTGAAAAGGACAGAAGTGAACTGATAGATAATAATAATGAAAGTAAGTGAAGTTAGTTTTATTGAATTTTTAGCGAACAAAAATATTAATTTAATCGTTGGAGTCCTTTCAGTATATAAAATGTATATTTATACTTTTATTACTATTAAAGAAAAATAATCATTAAATATGAGATTTGTTAATAATGTGTTAATAGTAGATGAAATTTAAATAATATAAAGCAAGACGTAATTTAGATTACCATTTTCACTTTCACATTACCGATTTCATTATACTCTCGTTTTAAAAGTTTTTACTTTAAAAATTTTGGGAGAGAAGATTTAATACGTATGCTAAAAAATACCCTAGAGTGATATGTATTTGTAAAGATTGTTTCACAGCTAGTTTCACGAGACAGAAAGATAATTTGATGTAATTAATCAATTAAAGAAAGAATGAACAATATACAGTTCAATGTTCATCAGACCATTTTACGAGTTGGGTAGATACTATCATTTTTTTTAATGAACTTTTAGACTAAATGTATTACGATATAAAATTATATTTTCCGCAAAAAAATTGTATTAATTAGAAAAGTAATACTTACACTTTTTAAGGGGGTATGTTAAGTAAAATGCTTCAAAATTTTTAGATCAGAATCCGAAGAATCGATATTTCTTTAATACATATAAGTGTAGCGCTCCCGCAATGTTATCGAGCGTAAGTACGCGACTTTAAACGTGATTTTGTCCAAACATGTTTTTTTGCGCACTATATAATAGAATTCAGTGAATTTTAAAACGACTACTTATAAAAAAACAAGTGATTTTTTTTTAAAATAGTGCTGAATTTTTATTTTTATTTTTTCTTTGTGTTTTTTTGCTCATGCAAAGCATATTTATGTATTTCAGCTATAAAAATTTTACTTTTTGATTTTGAAACCTAAGCTGCACGACGCAAAACCAAGGCTTCAGTATTTTAACGGTTGTAGTGCCGCCATTTTTGAAATATTTTTGTCTAAAAAAATTTGTCGATATATCCTATATTCTATATATTAAGATACGTTTTATGTCAATTCAATAAAATTTCCAATTTTTTTGTAACAAAAGTCTTGAAAAAACGTCCATTTACTTAACTTTCCCCCCTTAAGGTATCTGGTGCGAGATAGTCAGGTACAAAAGTATACCTCAAAAAAAAGTTTCTTTTATCAAAAATTAAATAATGTATTAATATTCTTTAGTTATTATACTTGTATATAGAGATGGGCGACAGCAAAATTCCCGAAACCTGGGTAAAAACGATTACTTAGCTGTACTTCTTTGCAAATGTGTTTTTAATTAGATCTCTGTATATTTGTTAATTGTGCGTGGAGGTTTAAACAATATAATGTTGAAGTAAGACCATTTTTTTCAAATGATAAAGGTACAATATATACAAATCAACATTAAAAATAAACAAGTATCAATACAAGATCAAATTTTTTGCCATTATTATGTTGTAAATGATAATAAGTCTTATGCAAATTATTAAATAACATTACAGATATTATCAAAGAAATGAATAAACTGAAATCAACAATGTAATTTTAAAACAATGTTATTTAAATTATTATTATCATAAAACCACTTCAGTACATAGGGTAAACGGTATAGTTATTGGACGTTGACAGTTATTGGACAAGACACTCTCTTTTGAAGATTATAAGGCTTATAGACTAGTAAAGCAGACTTCCTGATTTTTTAGTTAAACAGAACCTTCTAGTATCTACAGAACTTGTGGATTGTGGAAATACGCCAGAAATTAATAAATGAAATTTTTGTCCAATAACTGTATTTTTCTACACGCACAACGTTAATATTTTTTTTTTTTTTTTTCAGAGACTTACCAATATGTAATATGAATGTTTCATGTGGTGCATTGAAATAGACAGATCTTACTTTATTTATGAATTTTTTTGTTAAAAATAAAGCAACAACAAGTACTTTTTCTGTACTTTGTTTTGAAAATTTTTCTTAACTGTCCAATAACTATACCATTTACCCTATTGAATATTTATTTATCTTTAAATTTAAAAATACATGCATACATATTATGTCGGATCAACTTAAGATGACTTTTCAATGAAGTTAACAATTAATTTAAATTTATAACTCAATACTATGTTCAAATTTGAGAAAATCTACGTTTTAAAAAAAAAATCAAAATGCCTCGAAGTTCAGTATTGACAAGTGAAAATCGAGCTAAAATTTCAACGTTTCGGAAATTGTAGTACTTAAAACATAATCCAAAGGGGCGAAAACTGTGGAAAAAACTCTCGTGGTAGACCCAGGAAATTGGCACCGAAAAATGAAACGCGTATTGTACAATTAGCGACGAAAATAAATTGTCTAGAGAAAAACTGTCGAACAAAAATTGTATAATAACGCGATATATTAATTAGTGTTTATGTAGTCTGAAGACTAATTACTTACGTTTAGCAAATATTCTTTATGAAACAGCGGTTTTGATAGTTTAATTCCAAAATATTACGATAAATAGTAAATTAAAATAAATACCCACTTTTCGGGAATTTTCCCGGGAATTTACCCCGTTTTTACCCACTTTGGGAATTTTCGCGGTCATTAATTTATATTTGTTATTAAATATGGTTTGCAACTTTGTATTTTATAGCATATTAAATTCTTATCAAATTCCTTTTCATTTTATTCACAAACACGTTTTCATTTTATTCAAAAAAAATAGTCTTCCCATAAGAGTCCGTGTTAAAATTACAAAACTTTGAAACCGTTTTTCTCAAAATTGTGGCGGTCAATTTTTTTTTTCGGTATAGGCTAGTATTATTGGTATTGAATTAAATAAATGTCTAGAGAAGTTTCGTTAAAATCCTTTAAAAAAAAAACGTTTTTCGGACCAACTACCTTAAGTAATGTAACTGTTATCCATCTGTTGGCCTAAGAATACTTTTATAAAACCCATCGAAAATTTGTTTATTTAAAATTTCCGTCCGTTCACCAAAGTTTTTTCTTACTTTACCTATATAATATAGTTATGTATAGTATTATTCCAAAAAGGACACCAGGATCATCCTTGCGGATTTATTTAGAGTAATCCCAAGTAAAAACTAGAAAAATTGGTGTAGGATATACAGTGGGTAAAGAAATGAATTAAATGCAAGTTGGTGAAGGCAGCTCCGGATCTACGATATTTTAGAACCGGGGCAAAACTTGAAAATGACGCCCCCCCTTCTCCAACGTTTGATATAAGTCCCTTACAAAACTCCTATTTTTCCCGTGGCAATGATAAAAATTGAGGGTTTTGTAAAGGATCAATATAGGTACAAGTTGATGTTTTATTTTAAAAAAATTACTCCGAACTGCAAGTTGTACAAATTTCAAATTTTTATCACCAGCCCCATCAGAGATACAGGGACGCAAAATTCCAAAATTTGGAAAAAAGTTAGTTTTCGGAAGTTTGTAAAAACTAAAGGATACAAGTTTCACAATTGAAATAGTGTGTATTTATTTCATAATGGGTAGTTATACCCGTATACAGCTATTCTCATAAAAAATACTAAGAGGTTTAAAACATTCCTTTTATAAGAAAAAAATGTTCAAAAAGTGAATTTTACTAAATTTTGATATGCAACTTTAGGTAAAGTTTTCTTATGGAAGGGACGAAAATAGGTTAAATATGGACATCACTTAAAAAAGAGACATTTACTACCTTTCAAATGGTTTTTATTTCAACCTTTTAGGATGAACGGTTTATGAAATATGTGCATTAGCATAAATGGCTGCAAATACAAAAATCAGCTCAAATTGGAAAACAAAAATGGCTACCACACTTAAACGGTTCAAGATAATTTTGTTTAAGAATTGTTCTCGATACTTCAAATATAATATAGAAACAACTGGAAGAATATTAATTTCTGCTAAAATGGTCGAGCAGCCAACTTTTTTTTACACCATTTGGTATAGACCGCCCCCCCCTTTAGATCCGGGCCTGGGTAAAGGTTCTATTGTACGTACTTACATGAAAACCGATCGTTCTAACCTTAAGCATTTTTTGCACTTAAACTGTCTCGTGGTGAAAAAGAGCTACACACAATGTGTTAACAATTCTAATAATGGTAGAAAACTTCTTTAGTTCAACTTTTATCCATTTTTTTTCTGTCTCACTTCAAATACAATACAAATTTAATGGATGTGAGTCGGGTGCGGTGCGAGAGGGACGGAGAGATAAATACTCAATGTGTTGCACTCACTATGTAACTGGCAGTGATCAATGTTCAAGAATATAATATTTCTATCTTTCACGTACAGAACCTGTCGAGCCGTACACGGAGAGAAAATTCCTATAAAAATTACTGTGCTCATACTACAATCGACGTGTAACAGGCGAACATATCCAATTTTTGTACGGTAAAATTATAAAAATTACAATAATATAACTATAATTTAAACAAAAATTGGATATGTTCGCCTGTTACACGTCGATTGTAGTATGAGCACAGTAATTTTTATAAGAATTTTCTCTCCGTGTAGCCACTACTAACTATAACAAAATAGTTAAAGAGCTTTTACAAATAGAACTTGTAGATATAGTAGAGGTATAGATAGATGATAGTGATGAATGTATAAGGGTGTGCTTCTGTGCTTTTTAAGTAGCTAGTTGGAAAAACTTTTAATTTATACAAGAAACTTTAAAATAATCTGTTTTCTCTATTTCATGATATTTCAAGTATAGGGATTGTTATTTATTTAACGCTATGAAACTGATATCTTTGAAATACTCGAAATCTTGTTATTGTTTACATTTTGAAAAAGTTTCAAAAATGAAATCTTCGAATAACAATAAATATTCAACTTATGAAACAAGCGCGGATGTATACAGAGGTGCTCATGAGGGTTATTCTTATGGCCTAGTGTTTTTATAGCCGAAAATTTGGTCAAAAGAGAAGGTGGTTTTCTATCAATGTAATTTTGTTATTTTCTTTTTGCTCTAATTTACTTTTATAAAACAAGTTCATAATAGTACTTGACAATATAAGTTCGGTAAGTTGCTTTTACTGATCGAGTAAATGTTGCGAAAACGAGACCCGGAGGGTCGAGTTTTTGCAATTTTCGAGATCAGTAAAGGCACTTAACGCATCGTGTATTGTATAATATTTTTAGCACGATCGATTTAAAATAATTAAAGAATAAAAATATTGTAAATAAAAAATAAAATTTAGATAATATAAGTAGGAGAAATTTATATTTCTATGTTATCACAGAATGCCATGAATAAATATTATAAATTTTTATATTAGCAACTATACGAATCTTTGTAGTGACAATTGACAACTATGTTTGTAAAGAAAAAATTAAGTGTCAATATTTAATTGGTGTGAATATTTTTTTGAATTTTCTATTAAAAAAATTGGGAAGAATAGTTTGTTAAACTATAATATTAGTGAAAATAATGAAATTGATGAGGAATTTTAATTTTGGCTGCAAATTTATTCTCGTAAAATGAAGGGCGGATTATGAAAACCACAGAAAATTGTAATGATTGAACGACCTTTTAAAATGTCAATACAATATGAAGACTAATGCCAACAATAATAATAATAATGTACAACCTAGTGAAAATTTTCATATTAATCGATTTATTTTCCTAATTGTTCAAATTGTACTTTTAATTTCAATATAAATAAATAATTACAATCATTTTTGAGCTAATTTCAGTTACCACACTCCTATTAACTTACCACGCATCTATTTCACTTACCGCACTGTTATTTTTTGGTTTCCATGGATATAAACAAACATCCGGGAAATGTAACTTACCAGCATTGTCAACAGCATCTGTAAATGAATGAAAATACTGTTGATAATATTAATAAGCTACATTTCCTGAATATTTGTTTATATCCATGGAAACAAAAAGATAACAGTGCGGTAAATAAAATAGGTGCCCGGTAAGTGAATAGGAGTGCGGTAAGTGAAATTAGCTCAGAAATGATTGTAATTATTTATTTATATTGAAATTAAAAGTATAATTTGAACAATTAGGAAAATTAATCGATTAATAAGAAAATTTTCATTAGTTTGCACATTATTATTATTATTGTTGCCATTAGTCTTCATATTTTATTGACATTTTAAAAAGTTGTTCAACCGTTAAAATTTTCTGTGGTTTTCATAATCTTCCTTTCATTTTACGACAATAAATTTGTAGCCAAAATTAAAATGCTTCATCAATTTCATTATTCTCACTAATATTATAGTTTAACAAACTATTTTCCTCAATTTTTTTAATAGAAAATTCAAAAATATATTCACGCCAATTATGAAACAATTTTTTATTTACAAAAATATATAGTTGTCAATTGTCACTACAAAGATTCGTATTATAGTTGCTATAAATATTTATAATATTTATTCATGGCATTTTATGTCATAACATAGAAATATAAATTTCATCTTATATTACCCGAATTTTATTCTTTATTTAATATATTTCGATTCTTTATTTTAAATCGATCGTACAAAAAATATTATACAATACACGATGCGTTAAGTATTTTCACTGATCTCGAAAATTGTAAAAACTCAACACTGCGGGTCTCGTTTTCGCAATGTTTTCTCGATCAGTAGGTAAAAGCAACTTACCTAACTTATATATTGTAAAATACTATTTGAATTCCCAGCTAAGCGGTTCTCTATATGGAAAAAGGATGACCGTAACTTTACTTGTTTATTTTTGAGTTTGTAATATAAAAAAGACTATTAAATTGTCATATTCATTATATTTATATTTAGAGTATTTTAAATGTAATTTCACCTTCGACTTCGGCCGAAGGTTTCAACTTTTCATCCTAGTTCAACAGTTCATCTTACACATAATATCTCCTTACGCCATGTTTCACCCAATAAAACAATTAAAATCACCTGTATATACAAAATTTAAAAATCCTCCAATAAAAACGTTAAAGAGATTCTTCAGTCTTGTAGTTATTGCTTTAAGAAGATAGTGGTACTTTTTTTAAAGTATTATAATACATATCTTGCCTGATATTACATAGATGTATGGTACATGTATACTCGATTCCTTAACATGTTCCAAGTTACCCTACACTTGTAAACAGAAAATTGTAAGTAGTTATAGACAAATGAATACCGATTTCCTTCGCAATTACCCCTTTCTCGCCCTCTATTCCCACCAACTTTCTACACACACCTTCTTTCTGTATGCAATTCTTTCAAAAAATGTTACAACTTTCATCCTTTATATATTGTGTATAAGCTGTTGGGCTGAAAAGGGGGCTTGAGGGTAAAGGAGTGGCTGGATGAAGATGCAGAAAAGGAATCATTCACATCTTATTCATAAATTCATACAAAAGTTCGTAAAAAGAAAATGATTATTCGTAGATGTATAAAGCCAATGTGTATGTCTGAATAGTGTAAATTTCTTTAAAAATGTCCTTCATGTGAAAAATTGTTATAGGTAGGTATGTAACTCAGTTGTGTAACCCCGGGTACACACTGAAACGAATATTGTTAGCTAACACAGTTCGCTATCATTGTTCACTAACATGTTCGTTTGATTTCTGTTGTACTAACATTTTTAAATAACATTTTTGTTAAAAAAAATGTTATTTAGCGTGTTATTATGTTTCCCATTGACGAGCGGTAAACTTCAAAGAGTTTGAGTGTTAGCTAACATTTTTTAATGAAACAAAATATTTTTTTTGTATTTGAACAAGTTTATTTTTTATTTTTTATGTATTTGTATAATTTATATTTGCTATAGTTTTTATTAAGAGTTTTTATTTTTTAATTTTTTAATTTTTTGATGATTTGCGGTTTAATGAATATTTAAAAATCTGTTTTAGACATTCTGTAGAAGTTTTTGATTTTACTTGCATCTTGAATTTGCAAATTATTCTATAATTCTAAAGCTATACAACATTATTGCAAAATACTTTTTATCCACCATTGACGCTTTTTTCTCTTCTTTATTTTGATATCCAAAATAGAGATATTGCTGAAAATTTTTATATCTTGTTCCCACCTACACCCGAAGTTGATTTGCCATTCCCCCCGAAGTTGATTTGCCAATCCTGAAAAAAAGTCAAATCCCGATAAGTCTCAGTTCCACCCGATTTATTCCCAAAGGAACTCGGTTCTTGCTTCGATTACCACCTTTAGTGCCAGTCCCAATCCCGTGAAAATTATATGTTCCCGTTCGTTTCTAAGAAAACTCAATCCTTTCTCGTTTCCTGGCTGATTGATATGTCCAATCAAAAATCACACTTACAATACCATAACGTCATCATCACTACTTGATATTTTTTTTATATCAATAATGAATAAAAACATGTAACAACAATAAAATACCAAATGTTCTAAAAAAATTGAAATTTCAGTGTGTACATTCATGTTAGCTAACTTTGTTAGTTAACGAATGTTCAGAAACATTGTTCGCTAACAAAAGTTAGCTAACATTCGTGTTAGCTAACAATGTTGGTCTCAGTGTGTACCCGGCGTAAGAGACGAGATTTGAATTCCCTTGAATTTTCAATGTAATCATAGCAATTTTCTAACGATATAAACTAGTTTCTATTTTTTTGTACAAGAATAGTCTCATATTCCAAATTGAATAAATGTTAGATTTCCTTGGCGATGAAAAGTTGGTCTATCTCAATTCAATACAGAATATATAAAAATCTGACCACCTCAGAAGTTGATGAAGTTTGGTAGAGCTGTAATGTAAACTTTCTAATTCGAGAAAATAACAAATTTTATTGCAATATGTCAACCCGTTTGGAAAATATATAGGTATGTAAATTTTCAAAAACACACCAATAACATCACGTTGTTAAATGGTTCTGGAAGCTCTCAAAGCTAAGGCAATTGAGAATTCACACAACATGCCAATAAGTAAAATTTTTTATTAAATCCAAAGTCAGAACTTTAATTTTGAATTTTCCAAAAAATATATCTTTAAAAATAAGTCCAGAAATAGTATATTTGCGAATCACCTTACAAAATATGAAGGTGGGATTTCAATGGGTTCAGTGTTGAAAGACTGAGAATTCATTGCCAAGAGTGAGCTAAAAAGACCGCCGAGGACAGTGCTGCTCTTTCTAACCTTGAATCAAAGACAACGTTTCTTTAAAAAATATATCTCGTTATTTATTAGATAGGGAGAAAATAGAGTATAAGAATTTAAATGAATTTTGTACCAACCGAGTAGCCGAGAGTGCTTAGGCACCGGTACTTGCGGATTGGTAGGTCGTTTTTTATTTTTTTTATTTTTAAGCTCCGTCTGCGAAATATTGAGCTCCAAAGTGCAGAATAATTTGCTCCTCCTTCCCTAATTTTTAAACTATTGATTCAAAAAATTTGAAAAAATTGCAGATACTAATAGTAATTCTTAAAAACACTCAAAGTTATTTCGTGTAATTTGTGTTGATCGCTTTCGGAAAAATACAGACAACCAAATTTTCGAAAATTTAAAAATAATTTAAAGCAGGGAATTGAATAAATGAATTGTGTTTGTATTGAGGTATGTTTTGGTATTAGAAAACATTTCCCAAACATTCGGATCCAAATCACTAACGGGAACGTTGAAAAATGGATATACTTTTCCTTTTTCGCAAGTAACTGCTGTGGCGTAGTAATGCCAATAATCCCTTCGGGGTTATTGGTGAGCGGAATTAGTTAGCACACACGCACCCATTATTTCCGCTCCATCGACCCTTAGTGGATCCTAAATATTCTTAACAGAGTTGGAATTGTGCTGGGCCCTTATATTTTTAGAGGAGACGTGGATTGAGGAATTTCACTAATGGTCTGGATATTTATGTAAAATTAAAGCCAAATAGAGAAAGAAATTTCCATATAAAAAAAAAATATTCTTGTCTGGATTGGGACAGGATGTTTTGTGAAAATTTACGGGAAGGACCACCGGAGGAAACAGATAAATGGAATTTGGTTGGAAGCGATATAGGGTGACGTAAAACCCATGCGGTAAAATTAACTTACCAGATAACTTCCGTGATATTGATCCCCTAAACTATTTGGATGAAATATTTCCTTCAAAGGTTTAACGTCGCGTGTCCGGTAGTACAAAATAAATATTAAAAAAGACCCTCCCGAAGGTGTTCCTCTGTTTTCTTCATCCGAAGATTTAGGTTCCAATATTAAACGAATAAATGAAATTCAAAATGATTCATTTTTCTCAAATTTATTAATTCCGAAAAGTTATTTCCAATGGTACATTTCCGATCAATTTCACAAAATTTAAATTAATTTTACATAGTTGTTAAAATTTACGACATTTAAATACGAAAAAATATTTTACATTTTGTTCAGAACGAAAATCAATCGAGTTCTTTAAGTTAAAAAAAAATTATTTTTATGATGTACGATGAGACGGCATGTCCCGTTCCGAGAGCTGTTTTCAGTCCGAAGACCGAATTAAAAGAGATGTTTCCAGTCCGACGACTGAATTAAAAGCGATCCGTTCAGCCCTATGGCCGAATTGTAAGAGAGCGACCATGAGAAATTGAAATTTTAATTTTCGTTCTGTTTTTATAAAATTCTAGATGTTTTGTACAGATGTTATATATTTATAATATTTTTTGTAAACAAGTACAAGTTTTAATTAAATACATAATTAAGATCTTAAAATACATAATTGTTTATCTTATGTGAAAACCATTTCTTTTCTCTATTTCAGAATTCTGTAGAAGTTGTTCCACTGTTCAACAGATGGCACTCTATGTTTGATTTTATTGATTTCATGTTTTGATTGAAAATCTATAGTTTCCAAATGTGGCGAAGATAAGCTACGCCACACTTCAGAGATAATTTTATGTATTCTATCGTAGGCGACACCATGAGAACAATATTTTAAAATAAAATTGAAATTCTTTTAATTAAAATCTAGGAGGGAGAATCCTAATTTGATGCGTGTCTAGCACGTACTTGGTAAATTTCTAAAATTAATAGGTAGCAGACAGTTTCCTTTGATAAAAATAATTGAAGAGTCAACACATTAATTTATTTTTTACTGGAAAATAATAACAGCTGTATTCAACTTTAACGCTTCCGGAAAAACATTTTTTCCACAACCTTTTTGTACATGACGGAAATGTTTTTACGAGAATCATGTAAGTATAACATTACATAACTTCAATACAAAATGCACGTATATAAAAACTCGTATATGAGAGCTAAAAGAGGAAAAATGTTGGAAAATAGAATCTATTTATCGAGTTCATTCCCCGTAGAGAACAAAGCGCGATAAACACCGTCTTGATCGTCTTCCAAATAAAATTTTATCAATGGTAATCTTCTAGTACACTACAGACGAATCAGGAATGTAGGTATATGCAGATTTTAACGAATAGATAATGTTCCATGCCTTATATAAACCTATATAATATGTGCACTACAAAAGGATTGTTTCGGTCTTAAATGAGGGCAACCCCGTCTTAACTATTATTTCAATTTTATGAACATTAAATCTCGCATGTAATACTCAAAACTTAAATAATTATATCGGCGAGCTAAATTGAGAATGAAAATTGAGAACAATATGAATAGACAAAGTTTCCAGTAGGCTCCGTTGGTACCTGAGAATTAGTTAAATAGAACCCATTTGTAATCCTATACATGTGATAATATTGAATAGACCTTTTTAGAAATATAGGTGCTACATCTGTGATAAATAGTTGGACTTGAATAAATTTATTTCTAACAATTGCGGGGAATTTTATAAACATTAACAAATATGAAAATATATAGGTAGGTAATTGTTAGTTTGTTAGTTCTAACTAATTTCCAGAACTACCCAAATGATTGCAAAAAAATTTTTCGCTGACGAATTAATAATATATGCGCTAATATAGGCTACATTACAAAGGTTAAAACTGTTCCGTAGGCCCGTAGGATCCAAAAAAATTGACGTTAGATCAAAATTGATCCTTCGAATCCTGAGGTCCCCAAAAAGACTGAAAATAAACAAATTAACTGATCTTTACCAAATGTTTAAATACTACTGAGCTTTTTGAAATATTAACAAAAGGTTAAAATTTAAGGTAGTAGTCTAGTAACTCGCACTGTTTTTCGTGCCTATTTTTAGGGGCATTTTTTTTTTTGAGAAAGTACAAATGAAAAGTTTTGAATTTTTAATATGTTTTTATTTACATCTTAAGGTAACAAAAACAAATTTTTTTGAATAAATTAAATTTTGTTTTAATATTATTATTAAGACTTGAAAGTCACTTGAAAAAAAGTCATTTTTTTCGAAGCCCGCCATTTCGTTATTTTTCGACAAAATTTTATAATTTTAGTTTCGACCAGAATAACATATCTATAGATTAAGACTAATTAAGAATTTTTGATTTCAGATGTCTCCAAGAGTCAAAATCACCCGGGCCATCTACGTGCTTTTTTTGAGGCGCAAGATGTAAATGAAAACAAATTAAAAACTCAAAACTTTTCATTTGTTCTTTCTCAAAAAAAATGCCCCTAAAAATAGGCATGAAAAACAGCGTGAGTTACCAGACTACTACCTTAACTCTAGAAGTCAGGAAACCCAGAAAGCACACAAAATAAACAATTGGACAGATTTTCATCCAATTTCGTGCAAATACTGTTAAAATCTGGGAAAAATGAATACTTATTTGCGATCAAAATTACTCGCAAGATCTTGGGACCCAAAAAAGAACTAAGAATAAACGACTAGACGAATTTTTACCAAAATTGAGTTAAATATTATTGAGACAAATTGAAGTGCTTCTAAAACTACCAATATGGATATCTACCGAAAGATTTAAAGATATTAAAAACTAATATGTTAACGAAATATGAATATGGCAACTTGAGAGTTATTGGGCGAGCCGAACGAAGCACTATAAGGAACTGATTTTCTAAAGGGTTTCAGAATATCTGAAATAAAAGTAAGGCGAGGTCATAGGCGGGGCAAATAAAGATGGTTAAAACGTATTTTAGTCAGCGGCGCATTAGATGAGAAATCCAAAATTTTAAGTGGAAAAATACAATCTGTTATATTGTATTTAGATTTTGTAAATTATGTTGCACCATTGCTTCAAACTTCACTCAAAGTTATTTTATACGTTTTAGTCCATTTTTAAATAAACACTTGATTTAAAATTTTTTTTACTTTGAAACTGCATTTTTTTTTATTAGGCGTTCATGGATAACAAAAATTGACGGTTAATCGAAGTTTTCCTGTATGTCAAATTATCACATGTCGATAAAATTTAATAAAAGTAGATTTTTGAAGACAATAACTTCTTAGAAATAAAAGAAATTACAAGGTGGATTGTATTAATGAAAGTAGATGACATCGTGTTGCTACAGACTCAACAAAGATGATTTTTCATATTTATTTGATCATTCAAAATTATAGATTTGAACCTTTGTTCAGCTTATTAATTTTCAGATCAAAATAAGTATTATATACTAAAGTTGGAATTATGTTTTTGGATGTCAATATATTCTTTATATTTAGGTATACATGTTTTCATATTTTATTATTTTTAGTTTTATATTCCTTGCGAACATGGTCTAAGTGTCTTTGATTTTAAAAGTCACAATTATTTTTATCGTAAGCTGAATTAATAGTGAATTGGAACAAATCGAAAGAAATTATTCATGAACTTGGTTGAAAAATACTAGACGTAAAGATGAAGATATATATCTTTCTTGGAGTATAGTAAAATAATCATTCTTTTGCGTGGGAAGTTTAATGAAAAATATTAAAAAGTCAATGTAAATTGACATTTTCTGAAATGTTATTTTCTGTTTCTTAAGATTTTATCTAAAAACAATTTTGGTGTTCTTATGAATAAATTATTGTTTATTCGAATCCTCCAGTTATTTTGATACATATATGAGGAAAGAAAGCTGCCAACTTTTATTTGTTTTCATTTAAAGAGAAAATCATGAAGATTTGAAATTTGGGTTAAGCTGGAGGTTAATAGGAACCGAAAAGAGGTGATTAAAGACAGTATATGGATTAATAGGAACGCTATTTTGAGTATAGTGGGATAGATATGTGGTGTTTAGAGATGAATGAAGAATGTATTAGAAGAGCGAAAAGAATATTTTGAAGGTTGTAATAAGTTATTGGAAATTTTTATAAACACATTAAGGGGGGATGGTCCTCCAGAACTTTCAAATTTTTCATTTTTTTTTTGCTTTTAAAGTTCATTTGAACCTTAAGGAATATATTTCTAATGTTTTAATCCCAAGAGAAAGATTATCTTAGAAAACGATACATTGCTTTTAATATCTTTACTTTTTAAGAACGAAAACTTTTTAATAGAGTTTTTCTCAAAACAGGTTTTTTTCCGGGCCGTGGAACATAATTTAAAAAGTTATTAAGGTATTAACTTGAACTTTTGTACAGATATTCTTTATGATATTGCTCTTTACATATACCTAAAATTTTTCATAAATTATTACTATAAATATTGTTTATAACAATTTGTTTATAAAAAAAAAAAGTGAAATTTTTTTCTTTTTAAATTGTGAAAAAAAAATTGTCTTATCAGAAATAGGTATATGCAAAGCGTAATGAATGACTTATTTTAATAAAATTTTTTTGTCCGATTGAATTCAGTTGATTACAAGAGGCTGAGCATTCCACGGCGCAAATTAAAGGAGTCAACTTGGAACAGCTGTAGCGCCGTCATTTTTTCTTTTTTTTGCATAAAATTTATGAGTGAATACACCATAACATGTACTATACTATGTAACTTCATTCGATACAATAAATGTATCCAGTTTCTTAAGAAAAATTATTGTTGTCTGGAGGACCCTCCCCCCTTACCTAAAACATTTTTATAGTTTTCACGTTTATGTCTGCATAAAATTATAAAGTATTATTCCTTTTTTGGATGTATAAATAGAAGAAAATTCCAAAACAATTTTGATTATTTTTCAATAAATCAGAAATATATTTAAAAATTTTTGATTACTATATGATAAAGTAACCATTCTGGCATAAACTTTTAATTTACTAAGCAATAGGTACTCGTAAAAGAAGTATTAAAAAATACAATGCGAAGTTTCAGTTCGTGTTGATTCAATCCATTTTACGGTATACTCTCGAATTATTTCTATTGAATTGTTACAAAATGGAAATATGATTTGCTGTATGTCGGGAAGTGCACACAGAATAACGTAATATAGATACATAAAAGGCCATATAAAGCCATATTAATACCTACATTACTGTTTATACATATTGGTGATTCTAGTTACTGTGTAGAGAGAATAGAGAGATATGTTATTATCTATATGAATTAATGCGAGGAGTAGCGCGAAAACGTGTTGTAAGCCTTCAGGAAATAATAGTTGCAATCTCTTATTCCAAGTAACTAAAATAGATGAAAATTGCGGTGGGTATAAATGTGATTTTAATCGATACTTATATTGGTTTTTAATTTAGATGCATATATTTCAGCTCAGAGTAAAGTGTACTAATCAAAATAACAACCATTAGAATCAATACATTTTTGCCAACGAGAAACAAGTTGATTTATTCCAGTAGCATAGAACTCTAACGTCCTGGAATCGATAAACTCTCGGAAAGCATTTTCAACAGCATCATGGTTGTTAAAAACTTTCTCTTGCAGGAAGTAGTCGAGATGCTTGAAAAAGTGATAATCAAATATGGTATCGTTGCTTTGTCACTTTTCACAGCAAAATAACAGAAAAACACGAGTCGACTTTCGGCTTTTACACCATCATCAGGTGAAAAACTTAACTAAAAATTGCTCTTTTTGGCGAAAACTATTTATAATATAGATCGGAGCAAATAATTATTTGCTCCGATCTATATTATAAATAGTTTTCGCCAAAAAGAGCAATTTTTAGTTAAGTTTTTCACCTGATGATGGTGTAAAAGCCGAAAGTCGACTCGTGTTTTTCTGTTATTTTGCTGTGAAAAGTGACAAAGCAACGATACCATATTTAATATGGATTTTCACAAAGTAAACCTGTCTAGTATTAATTATTTGAAGTGATAATCAGTTGGCGAGAGAGGTCTGGTGAGTATGGGGGGTGAGCCAGAATTTCGTAGCCTAATTCTTGCAGTTTCTGCAACGTTGGTTGTGCGACGTGTGGCCGAGCATTATCGTGAAGAAGAATGGAACCTTTTCTATTGATCAATGCCGGGCGTAAGTGTTGCAGTTTGCGGTGCATTTCGTCGATTTCTTGGCAATATTTGTCTACCGTGATGGCTTCGCCTAGATTCAGAAAACTGTAGTGAATTAAACCGGTCGATGACCACTAAACCGTCACCATGGTCTTCTTTTGATGCAACTTCGGTTTTGGAAAGCGTTTTGGAGCTTCCCCCGGTCCAGCCACTGTGCTGAGCGTCGCCGGTTGTCGTATAGAATCCATTTTTCGTCGCATGTAACAATACAATCGAAAAATGGATCGCTGTTGTTGCGCAAAAGAAGCGCAGAGCACACTTCATATCGACGATTTTTTTGATTTTCGTTCAGTTCATGCGGCACCCATTTATCGAGTTTTTTTGTTTTACCAAGTTGTCTGAGATGGTCCAGAATTGTTGGGTGACTTACATTTAACTTTATGGCAAGCTCTCGAATGGTTGTACGCGGATCCGCTTCGACTAACATCTTCAATTCGTCGTTGTCAACTGCTGATGGACGTCCACGACCTTCGTCATCTTCAAGACTCTCGTCTCCATTTCGAAATTTCTGAAACCAACGTCACTCCGTGAGTTCGTTTGTGGTTCCCTGACCGAATGCACTATTGATATTACGAGTGGCCTCTGCTGCGTTATGGCCTATAGTTTAAACTCATATAAGAATATTGTTTGTAATTGTTTTTTTTTTCCATCATGAATTCTTTATATAATATGATGGTCCCAAATTTTATTAAAAACAAAATCAATAATACAGAAACACAGAGCACAATCTACACTTTGTGGTATAAAGTAGGTAAGTGTTTGTATAAAAAGAAATATTCAACTTTGTTACTATTCTTGGAATAAATAACATAAAACGGTCATTATTTTTCTACCGACCAATACTAATTAATTGAGAAAAACGATGATTGATTTACGATAATAGTGGAAGCACCGGGGACTACAAGGTAATGTTCTTCAGTTCACAAGTTATGTGGAGAGTGGTAAGTCAGTTAATAGAATCTTTTGTTCGTTTTTGTAAGTGAGCACCATAAGTAAATGTGTTCAAAAATACTGCAAGAACAAGTAAGATTGGTCTTACAAAATGCACACCTTTGCAGTTTTTTATTGTGTTGCGATGAAGAATTGAAATCTCTGGAGTCTAGAGCTAGACTACGGTAACAGTACAAGCGACTTCGGGCGAACTAACCTTCATGCGAATATCAATTTCTACTAATTTAGTTTTATTCGTAACTTGTAGAAGAATATATACTTTTATTAAGGTTTCCATAATCGATCTAATTTGAAAATCTAATAAAATTAAATATCCATGTAGTAGCATCCTGCATAACATAACGAATTTTCGATTACTAAAATTACGCTTTTCCGAAATCCCGTTTACATAGAATAATGACTCAAAAACGTGTAAAAAAATTCAAAAATTTTTTCAATTTTAACAAATTTTAATAAGAAAAAAATAATTTTTGAGGTTCTTCGCATTTAACATTTCTGGCTAACGAACTCATCCAAGATTTTTAAACTTCCAACGTCTTCACTAAATTTTGTAAACGCGGGAAATGAAAGAGCTAAAAGAATTTTTGTTATGAGTTTTTCCAGTGAAATATGGTTGATGATAAAAATACCCCTGTCGCAGCATCCTGCATAACATAGCGAATTTCCGTTTATAAAAATTAGTTTTTCTCGGAAACTAGTTGACATAGAATAATAGTTTAAAGACCTTTTTTATGTAATTTTTTCTCCTCTTTTAAATGATGTAAAAAAATTTGGCAAAAATTTTTGAATAAGTGGAAATTTTGGCAAAAAACTAATTTTTTGCAAGAACAAAAACCATGTTCCTGGCATCCGACGTGTCTGGCTGAAGAACTCATCCAAGATTTTTGGACTTCCAACGTTGTCACCAAATTTCGTAAACCTAGGACATTTCGTTCGAGAGTTATCGTGCTAATACATATATACATGCATACATACATACATATATATATATATATATATATATATATATATATATATATATATATATATATAAATTTTAGTGAATATTATTTTCGGTTTCTAGGGACCTCAAAACAAATTTCTGCCATAGTCCCGGGCTCAAGTCGCGTCATGACACCTTCTGTAATAGCTGAATTTCCAGAATTCTTTCTGGAAATTCGCTAAAATGAAAAGATAAACGAGAAATCAATGACTGGATTGACGAAACAATTCTTTACGAGAACTACTCTCAACACTCAACACAATTTAAATCAAGATAGTTTTAACCTATTATTTAATAATATCACATAATACACGTCAGTCTGTCTATATTTTCCGTATGTACGATCGGTATAATAGTGTTCGTTTTTGAAATTTACAATAATTCAAAATGTTATTCACATCTCTTTTATTAGTTAGCAATGGAATAGAAACATGGCAAGCAGATATGACAGGGTTCGTATTGTTTGTTTTTTCAGAATCAAACGTAATTACAATTAGAACAATTGTAAGTGAAAGCTATGTGTATTCATTAGAGAGAAAACTTATCTAATAACAATGTTTTATAAGTTGGAGTTTTACACGAGCTTCAGTTATTTTATTGCAAAAGATTCATTCGTTTCAAGTTTTAATTATAAATATATCTATGTGTTCGTTCGTTTGTTTGTTTGTTTGTTATGCATCTTGTGTAATATAATGCAATGTTGGATGACAGACAACGATTTTTCTACGTCTTCTGTAACTTTTATGTTTTTCTATGTTTTATTAAATTAGTTAGTCAGATTTGTGTTTTTGTTTGTATTTGCAATAAAAGTGGAATGACTTTTTTAAATTTATTATTTTTTTATTTGACGTTGTTAAACTGAGTTAATGTTAAAAAATTTATGAAGGTAAAGCACCTAAGGAAGGGAAAAGCGAGCGGTGTCAATACGGTACTTGACTGTATTCAAAATTTGTTTTAAATGTTGAATAATTTTATGTATTATCCTAAAATATATTCAATTTTAGTAGTGACAAATAAAAATACGCTGCCAATAGGGTGGGCACACAGCTTCCTCGTAGTCGTAAAAGGCTTTAAAACAGTATTCTACCAAATATACATATTATATACTGTGAAATTATATTTTCGCCTTGAAGTTTATAAAAAACTGTTGTAACTCAAAAGACTTAAAGGTTAAATTATAAAATAATAGCAAAAATATTTTAGAAACTAACCCCCAATATACCTTAAAAATTTGAGCGAGATAGGATTAGCAGTAAATAAGATATTGACATTTAATGCGATTTCATGGTAGCGGCGTAGCTACCGTTACTCCGATTTCGATTAAATTCATAGGGGACCATATAGGAATCAAACTACATAATTTGTGAAAATTTCATAAAAAAGAATTGAGTAGTTCAGAAGTTATGCCACTTGGTGCAATTTTGGAATGACATGGTAGCGGCGTTGCTACCGTTACTCCGATTTTGATTAAATTCATAGGGGACCATCGCGGAGCCAAACTGCATAATTTCTGAAAATTTCATTAAAAACTATTGAATAGTTCGGAAGTTATGCCACTTGGTGCAAAATTGGAGACACACAGACGGACAGACAGACGGACGGCCAAACCAAAATTGTTCAGGAAGCTCTAAAGCATAAAATATGCGTAAAAAATTTGATTTTGGAGAGAAAAAATTTTTTATTTTTCAAAAGTGATCACAATGCTTGCGCTACTTTAGTAGTCTCGGAAGCAATATTCTTTAGTTATTAAAAAATTCGATTTTGAAAATTATAAATTTTTAGCCTTCATTTAAATGATTAAAAACGCAGTGATATTTGAAAATGACGTCATTTTTATAGCAGATCTTATTACTGTAGTTACGTATTGTCTATGACAAATTGCATTTTCATTGTGACATTTTTACGATCCTAATTGACCAAGAGAAGTTGTTTTTCATTGTAATTTATTTTGAACTTTTTAGTTTGCAATTAATTTTGCACTCAAAAAAAATTGATGGAAGGAATACATCGTCACTTAATACGTAAAATATCCTTATCAACTTGTTTTAAATATTATGTTAAAAATGCTTTTATTTTTTGCGACAATTTTAAAGTTACGTCAAACTGTTTTCTTAAAGTGCATTTAATACGTGTAGGGTTTCATGAAAATCTTACAGTGATAATAAATGAAGAAGATAACAAAGTAGAAAGTTGTAAATACCACTAAAACTGAGCATGATTACTGCTGAATATTGTGTACAAATTTGAAACCATGTTGACAAGTGTTGACATGAATGAAAGCGACATCTGTTTGGGTTAAATCGTGACGCCATTGTATACGTCACTACGCCAAGTTGTTTTTCCCGCCAATTTGTTCGTTTAAAATTAAACAATGGTTTTTTTGAAGATTTTTATAAATTTAACAAAAATGAACTAATTTATACGTAAGAACAAAGCATTTAGAATCATTTCTCAATTGCAGTCAAGTACCCTATTTTAATAAAAAAAAAAACACGGTAAAAATTTTTGAAAAATTAAATTCTAATTTAGTATATTTACACAGAAAAGACTGTACAGATGTTACTAAAATAATTTTAATCAACTTGAAATAGTTGCTCTAACAAGATTTTAGACTTCACGATACCTACTATAAATTGTTCATACGCACTGACACTTATGAACTGGTAGGTTAAGAATTCGAATCTCGTGGCCATCTATGCTCTCACTGAAAGTTTTCTGAAGTTTTTTCTTTTTTTTTACAGTTCCAGATGAATATCACTTTCCTTGTTCTTCGCTTACATCATAAAAGTGTATAAATAGTACTTAGTGCAATGAAACTTATAATGTTAAAGTATACAAATAATGATGTGGGTGGCGTCTGTTATAGACGAAAAAGTATCAAGATTGGACGTTAAAGCACATTATTATTATTACCAAGTCACCCAAATAAAAAAAAATATATAAGCTGTGATAACGAAAAGGTTCCAATAAAAAATTTATCAACTTACACTATACACTGGAGCGATCTTGAGTTAAACGCCCCTGTCGGAAAAATCTATTTTTCCTTAAAATGTAACTGCTAAACAAAAAAAATTCTGAATTTCCTTCTTTGCAAGTAAAAGTTCCCTCAAAAAATTATTTTTCCCTCATGTAGTCACATTTTTCTCTGTTATGCTCTTTTTTCATACGCCCTGAAGCGACTTGAACCTGAGAAAAGTCAATTTTTTCCCCAAAAATGCAACTGAAACAGTAAAAACATTTCTGAATTCTCTTCTTTACAAGTAAAATTCCCAATAACAATTTATTTTTTCTTACGCCTTTGTAATAAATGATTGATAATCAATAATGTACATGTGTATAATGTGACTAGTGTCCATATTGTTCAAACAGTAATTTCTCTATTAGTATTTATTTAATAAAATTTACAAAAAATTATTCCATTCTTGAATAGTCCATTTCAATAATTCATTCTTGATGAAAATTGAAACATTTTAAGAATTTTTAAGATTTTTAAAAATTTTTCAGATGATAATTACAGCGGCCAAAGTTCCCGCCATTTGAAAACTTCTGGAGTGATCAGAGTTGTGCCATATGATGTAAAAAACCAGTTTTTTTACATTCTTATGTAAAAAATTGTAAAATACGTAAAAAACTGTAAAAAACCATAAAAAAAAGTAGAAAATTGTAAAAAATGTCAAATACTTAAATCATTTGTCATTTCATTGACTAACAATTTAATTTGATGGTTATAACTTGTTTATAAATTCACATGAAAAAACGTGTAAACAAAATGTCGACACAAAAATGATTTTCTGCTGGTGTAAGGCCATCCACAACTGATTACTAGAGTTGGGAGAACAGTGGTCCCGAACAGAATCGCCATATAAAATATTTTGAATTGGGGGGCTATAAATTTTATTAGAAGGCTGAAGATTTTCCCCTGGATTTGATGACTAGCCTAAGGAAGCTTTAAAGAACAAATCAGTAAAAATTAAAAATTACCTATTTTTCATAATATAATATATAATTTTAATTTTAAAAATAATTTAAAAAAATTAATGTTGAATAAATAAGTGGTCGACTGTAATAAAAATTAATTTAAACGAATTCAAAACATTTATATTGTAAACAATATCTCTATTTCCGTTGTGATTATTTTAATAATATGTACATGTCACCTTCTTTATACCTGCTTTAACTTAAACAAAATTGATTTATTAGTAGATTGTATCACTCTAGTAGGTCGCTCACAAGACTGAACATGGTTTTGTTTTTGCGTTAGAAAAATATAAAGATATGTATGTACATATAACAAGCAAAATGATTCATAATATTGGCAATTAAAAAACATAAACAGACACAAAATAACATTAACGATGTGGTATTAATAGTAAAACGTCGTAAAACTGATTTTTAAAAAGATTGATAATATTTTTACGTTTTATGACAGCCCTCCAGTTCTATTCGTAGCCCCCCAGTACAAAATATTTTATATGGCGACTCTGTTAGGGACCTTTTGTTCCCATCTCTGCTGATTACAAAGCTTTAAATTTCCAAATGAACAAACTGAGTTTTGACAGATCAGAGAAACTACTACATATTTATCTCTCTTTAAATTATAATAACAATAAAATCACTGATGATAATGATGATGAAGATGATTGATACCTTTAATAAAATTTAACTGAATAAATAAAAATCTTTTTAATATTGATTAATAAACTATTCTATCAAAGCTAACCTTTCTTTTTCCTGTTTGTCCCCATTTATATTTTTAATTTTCAAATTACTTAATTATTAAGTTTTACTTTGCAAATATAGCAAATACTTCAATAGCAAATATGGAATACCATTAGTAACGCTTACATATCTATTAACTTTAAAAAATTTAGTTTTTTTTACATTTTTTACAGTCTTTTTATCAAAACAAGTACGTGTAAATTACAAAGTTTTTTACATGTAAAAAACTGTGTAATTTACCCGAAGTAAATTACACGCACAACTCTGGGAGTGATACACTTCAACGGAAGACTTTTGCAGCCGCCGTTTTTATATACTTATATTGAAAAAAATATGTTGTCACACTTTAAGGTCATAATTAGAGCCGGATTTACATAAGGGCACTTGGGACACGTGCCCCGGGGCCTCTACATAATAGGGGCCTCTACAAAATTGATAAGTTGATAATAAATCTCTTAAGAAAGTAGAATAGATAAGATTGAAAAAATAAGTTGAATTTTTTTCCCCGCCAACCCTATTTTTCGGGAGAATTAAGAAAATTTCAAAAAGGTCGTATTATAATAACAAGGGAGAAATCTGTCCCGCGCTTATGATTTCCTACTGATTTTTATTAAATTGCTATGAGTGAATGTAGTAATTTCAGCTAGTGTTGAAAATATAGTGATTTCAGCAAGTACAAAGTCTTCCAAAATATTTCCTGAAATGTATCTGTGACCTCTATTTTATATATATATATATATATATATATATATATATATATATATATATATATATATATATATATATATATATAGCCGTTCAAAAGATAAAAATTATTTTCAAAATTATGAAAAATATTTTTGTATTTTAACGGTTTATAATTAAGGGTTAAAACTCATAGAAATCACTACATTTACTCATAGCAATTTAACAAAAATAAATACCCCTGTCGCAGCATCTGCATAACATAGCGAATTTCCAAATCTTGGGCACTGGCGGATCTCATCTAAGACCTGTACCTATTTAAAATAGTTTAGCTTTCTAAGAGTAAAAGAATTTTTAAAATCGGTTGGGTAATTAGTTTTGGTATTTTTGGGGACCCAAGAACCCGAACGAATTTTGTGCAGCATAGTTGTATCCATCTAAAATAATTTAGTTCTCTAGCAGTGAGAAATTTTTTAGCATCTTTTCGATAGCTTATTACTGGCGTTTTCGGATCTGCAAGATCCCGGTGGACCTCATTAAAAAATCAGCTCGACCGTATATTCTAGGCGGACTTTATGTAATATATATATATATATATATATATATATATATATATATATATATATATATATATATGTATATATACATATATATATATATATATATATATATATATATATATATATATATATATATATATATATATATTCAAAACCCGTTGTGTAGCATTCTACGCCGCATTTGCATCCGCAGGACAGTTGTGGATCTCAGATAACACAACCTGTACCTATCTAAAATAGTTTACCTCGGTAATAGTAAAAAGGTTTCAAAATCGGTCAGTTATTTTATTTTTGACACTTTTAGGTCCTACTGACACTTCAGACCTTACATAACGTAATCTATATGTATCTAAAATAGCTTAGCTCCCCAACAGTGAAAAAATTTTCAAATCGGTCGGCTAGTTTATTTTTGACGCTTTTGGATCCGATGGACCCTGGCAGACTTTACATAACGTAATCTATATTTATCTAAAATAGTTTAGCTCTGTAACAGTGAAAAAATTTTCAAAATCGGTCGGTTAGTTTATTTTTACCACTTTTGGGTCCCATGGACCCTGGCGGACCCTAAATAACGTAATGTATGTCTATCTAAAATAGTTAGTTCCCCAACAGTGAAAAAATTTTCAAAATCGGTCGGTTAGTTTATTTTTGACACTTTTGGATCCCATGGACCCTGGCAGACCTTACATAACGTAATCTATATTTATCTAAAATAGTTTAGCTCTGTAACAGTGAAAAAATTTTCAAAATCGGTCAGTTAGTTTATTTTTGACACTTCTGGATCCTATGGACCCTGGCAGACCTTACATAACGTAATCTATACTTATCTAAAATAGTTTAGCTCTGTAACAGTGAAAAAATTTTCAAAATCGGTCAGTTAGTTTATTTTTGACACTTTTGGGTTCTATGGACCTTGGTGGACCTTACATAACGTAATTTATATTTATCTAAAATAGTTTAGCTCTGTAACAGTGAAAAAATTTTCAAAATCGGTCAGTTAGTTTATTTTTGACACTTCTGGATCCTATGGACCCTGGCAGACCTTACATAACGGAATTAATATTTATCTAAAACAGTTTAGCTCTGTAACAGTGAAAAAATTTTCAAAATCGATCAGACAGTTTATTTTTGACACTTTTGGGTCCTATGGACCCAGGCGGACCTTACATAACGTAATCGATATTTATCTAAAATAGTTTAGCTCTGTAACAGTGAAAAAATTTTCAAAATCGGTCAGTTAGTTTATTTTTGACACTTTTGGGTCCTGTGGACCCTGACGGACCTTACATAATGTATTCTAAATCTATCTAAAATAGTTTAGCTCTGTAACAGTGAAGAAATTTTTAAAATTGGTCGTTTAGTTTATTTTTTACAATTATGGGATCAGTAAATCCTGGCGAAACTCATACAAGTCTAGTACTCTAACAGTAAGAAAAGGGTTCTAAGGATCTCATATAACTTATGGCAGTCCGTAAGCTTCTTGCGGACATCATTTAATTAATTAATTCAAATACTTTAACTTACGAACTGTGAAAAATTTTTTAAAATCAATTGGTTAATTAATTTCTGGCCTTTTTAGGTCCCGAAAACCTTGACCTCACATAAAATACCTTAAATCCATTTGAAATGGTTTAATTTTTTAACATTATTAATTATTAGTGGAAAAATTTTCAAAATCGATTCAAAATATTTTTCCGTACATACATATGTACATTGTACATATTTTGTTTTGTTTTATATTTAATAATATTTATATCATAACATAATCTTCAATTTCTTGTTTACTTAAAAATTCAATAAAAAAAAAAAAAAATTCTTCATTACATTAGCTTAGAAAATCTGTTTAATTTACATTTTTTAACATGGGATAGAACCATGCTAATTATAATGCAATAAATGAGAAACAAAACTCTATACATGTATGTGTGTTATATCACATATATGTGAATAGTTTTCACTTGTTCTCACAAAATTCTTTAATAAAAAAGTGAAATATTTTTATACTTCATAAAGAACTGAGATATAAATATAAATTACTTATTAGACTAACAAAGAAAGAATAAAAGTGAAAATTTACATTTTCTCGAAAAATACTTAAAATAGAAAGAAAATTATAAGAATATTTTCTTCATAATTTTTTTTTTCCTTTTCAACGATGTAAAAATCGAACTGCCTTATGATAGGATCGAATGATAAAAAATGGCCAGAAAACCTACTTCTGGGCATCCGACGTGTCTGGCTAACGAACTTAGCCAAGCCAATTCAGAATCCAGTCCGCACACAAAATTTCATAAGCGTTAGACGTTTCGTTCGAGAGTTATCGCGCGGATACATATATATATATATATATATATATATATATATATATATATATATATATATATATATATATATATATAAATTTTAGTGAATATCATTTTCGTATTCTAGGGACCTCAAAACATATTTCTGATATGGTCCCGGGCTTAGGTCGCACCATAACACCTGGCGTAAAAGCTGAATTTCCAGTTTTGGAAATTCGCTAATATGGCCTCTCCTTATTGTCTTAGCACGAGTCTCCTTGAAAATATTAAGGGGCCTCCACATGAGAAGTGCCCCGGGGTCGCCACAGAGGTAAATCCGGCCCTGGTCATAATAAATAACGTGTTAAACCTCAAAATTTTAGATCAATTTTTTCCTTGTTAAAAAAATTCCGGAAATTATTTTCATTTTTTCCTGTCTAAAACTTAAACAGTATGTTTAAGCTTTAGACAGTATGTTTGATGTACAAACATATAGCCCAGTAGCCCAGATGAAACTCTTTTATCAGTTAAATCTACATAAAGTTAACGTTACGTGAG
This sequence comes from Brachynemurus nebulosus, assembly GCA_035578155.1. Classification (NCBI taxonomy): domain Eukaryota; kingdom Metazoa; phylum Arthropoda; class Insecta; order Neuroptera; family Myrmeleontidae; genus Brachynemurus; species Brachynemurus nebulosus. The sequence continues at coordinate 19,526,438 of JAPWDM010000009.1, forward strand.
CGGATATACGTATTTATTTAATTGTTCGAAAAATTCGATTCTAATATTATTATAGGTATATACATATTATATTTGTGATGATGCTACGCCAAAGAAAACCACAACAAAGGTGAAAACCAATGAAATATCTCCGACAAATAAAACGATTAGCACGAATAGTTGGCGTTAGATGGTAGCGTTGCGTTGGTGTTTTATGTTTTGTATTTATAATAAACAGTAAACACTCTGACAGTACTCAAACGGTAATTTGAACGAAGAGCAAACTATATGGTACAGGTGTCCCCAATTAAATTTTCAGTACAGTGATTTCAAATTGTTTTCGACCATTTAGTTTTTCAATGGTAGTAAGCGCAATTTTTTCCCAGTAAATTATCGTATGAGATCAGATTTAATATCTAAAATTAGATAATTGTTGTTTAATATTTTAATTCAAACTTAAAAAAAATTTTCAAAATATTCAGATTATTGTCTCCAAGATAAATATCACGTGTAATATATCAACAGAAAGGGAATAAAAATATCGGTCAAGAGTGAGTCAGGCTTGCATAATTAGTGTTCCGTATAGTGAACAGATAATAGACTAAGTTAAACTTTTTATTATTGAATGTTTATTTAAGTCTTATCCAAATTTACTTGTGATAAATTGAAAACAAAAAATAACGAATTGTTCCACATTATATTGAAGCGTTAGGAATAGTATATTGTGCAATAAGTGCGGGAAATTGTCGATTACCCACGAAAGCGAAGTTGAGCGCACGAACGTAGTGAGTGCGTTCATTGGCTTGAGTGGGGCAATCGACAATCTCGCACGAGTTGCACATACTATTTCTTATTACGAATTTCACATACTTTTTTCTATTTTTAACATTTTTATTACTTTTTAAAATAATATTTTTAAGTGTTCCTCTTTTTTTTTGCTGAATTAATTATTGTTTAAATTACTTTGTTGGTGGTTTCTATAGAAATAATTATGAAATATTTATTAAATGAAAAATCAAGAGTCGGCTTTGCGTGTTGTGATTAAATTTTGCGTGTTTTTTTTTTGTCAATATGCGTGTGAAAAGTTACTTTCCGCACGCAAAAAAATATGTGGGAAGAGTAGAGTGGGCAAAGAGCTATTTTGCGTACAGAAATGTGTGCGCCAAGTTAGTACTTCTCCCGCATGAGTAATAAAAATATTTTTTTTATTACTCATGCGGGAGAAGTACTTGACGCACACATTTCTGTATTCTCAAAATTAGTAACAATAATAGAAAAAAGTATGTGAAATTCGTAAAAAAAAAAAGTATATACAACTCGTGTGGGATTGTCGATTGCCCACTCAAGCGATTGAGCGCACTCATTACATTCGTGCGCTCAACTTCGCTTTCGTGGGTAACCGACAATTTCCCGCACTTATTGCACAATATACTATTTTCTTCAGCAACCATTACAATTTCAAAAAACCCTAGTTTTCTTGTAATCTATAACTCAATATCTATTGGCCGCATTAAAATCAAAATTTTGGCTTAAGAAAGCTAGGAAACTAGGGAATATAAGGTCACATCTGGCTAATTTTGAGCTATATTGTTAAGAACACTGGTCCGAAAATTTTAAACAATATTGTTTTAGAATCCCCCAGAGATAGGTTTTTCAAATAATACTTCACACGATAGACTGAATAATGCTTTTTCTTCTATGGTCCAAACTAACCTTTCATTTTAATCCAAAATAATTTTTTTCTAATCGTTGATTGTCGATATACCTGAGTGTCATCAAGACGTAACATTATCCCCAATTTTAAATTCCTGCAATACATACTTTTTCCAGAAAAACTTCTGTGACGGTCAGAGAGCCGAACACAAGGGTGATCTTATAAGGGTTTCGTTCTTCCTTTTATCCTAACCCCAAAAAGGCATTTGAAGGGTATCCCGGAAAATAGCGGGTTGGCCCACAGACGAGAATTTCAAGGGAAAAATTTGAAAGATATGTATATTATAGTACTAACTTAGACCTACTCAATTGTTTTTAGCTCATTTCAATATCTGTAATAGTTTACGAGATATAAAGGTTTAAAAAATCATGGCCTCAATACCTATTATCACAAATAACTTCTAAACTACGCAAGATATGAGGCTAAAACTTGCACGCAAGACCTCTTATCAGCTGCCCTTATAGTAGCCAAAGTGCTGTTGAAAATCTCGTCTGGGGGCCAATTGGCCATTCTTATCCCGGGATACCCTTTACCAAAATCTACTTTAGGTTCTATAAGGAAAACAAAAGTTCGAGTTCATAATTCGAGAAATACTAGAAATACTATGCTATCGAGATGTGCAGTTTGGAAGAAATTTGAAACTATAGATTTCTTAAATATAGCACCTAAAGTACATGGATTTGGAAAGTTTAAAGGCAGCATTCTACTTATATTTAATGCTTCTGAAAAATTTACCTAATTTGGCCGATTTCTCTTTTTAGAAACACCCGTATATTATTTATGTATAAGTGAGAGATAGAAGATTGAATAAATAATTAAAGGGTATTTTTTGTCGATGAGCTGATGAGATGTTCTTATGAAAAGTGAGGTTATTGTATTCTTGAAAATGGTTTTATACATTGCGGTTTTCAAAGAAGATTAATAATACTATAAAAAAGTTTCTTAGGATTGAATCTCCGAGAAAAACAATAAACTTTTACTCTTCAATTAATTTTTCTCCATAAATTATCCAGTAACTCTTTTACAATATCTGTAACTGTCATTAATGACTACAGCAATTAAAATTATAATATGAGTTGTCTAGGACCGCATGTGGTTCGAACATAGGAGCGTTTTGTTTGACTCTAATTAAATTAATTTATCTCAGGCATAGCAGCAGGAAACAATAGCAATCAGCTTGGTCGTGTAATGACCAATATTTATTAGATTATATACTCATTTTAAGTCCAAACATGTATGCGGATATCGATAAGGTATATTGAGGTTTATTGATAGAATTTATTATAATAATATAAACTATTAAATGACAATTTGACTAGAATAAGTTTGTTGTTAAGTGCCAGCACCACTTTCAAAATAAAATATAGGAAATTTAACAATATTTTTTTATGGTTATCGTAAAAATAAATGAATATTTCCGACCATATATTACTTGATTGTTCACTGTATGTGTTACTATGTGGAAATCAATTATAAGTTAACACTATGAGGCCCGAGCACTTTCGTAGTAAACTTCCCCGGAAGCCGGCAATATTTAAAAAAAAAAAAAAAAACTTTATATAAACAAATACATAAAATAAAATGATTATAAAATAAAATAAAATGATGAAAAACTAGCCGTACCTGCGACGTCGTTCGCGCAAAGCATTGTTATAAACTCAATGAGTAATGAGCATGTGTAATGCATGCACATGCTCAAAATGGTTTTTCTATTTTCCCGTGGGAATGAGGAATTTTCCCGGAGTAAAAAGTATCTTAAATGTTGCCCTAGGTAATAAGTTATCACCACACCAAATTTTATTAAAATCCGTCCAATAGTTTTTGCCTAATGTGTGCACATGCTCAAAATGGTTTTTCTATTTTCCCGTGGGAATGAGAAATTTTCCCGGAGTAAAAAGTATTTTAGATGTTGACCCAAGTATTAAGTTATCATCACACCAAATTTCATTAAAATCCGTCCAATAGTTTTTGCGTGATGCGTGAACAGACAGACAGACAGACAAAAATTCTAAAAATCGCTGTTTTGGTATCTACCTCGATAACTATTTACAGTACCAGTACAATTTTTAAAAAATATTCCATGTACAGAAATGGTCTCGTTACAATTTTATTATATGTATAGATATAAATTATATTTTTTATGTATTTTTTGTTTATCTTAAAATTTTTTATACATAGAAACCAAAAGAAGAGTAGTGTGTGTTGGTATGTATTTGTGTGAGTAGGAACACATCCGTGTGATGAATGATGATAAACATCGCACACATAATGCGTAACTAACTAATCAATTAATCGTTGACCGCGGTCGGCCTCTGGGGATGTTTTGTTTGGTTTCGGATGCCGAAGCCATGGGACTGAAAGTGTTAAAGACTTTCTATAGCAAAAATGAACAGGGAGAGATATAGAAACTGGGATTAAATTTTCTAGGAATATGAAACTTTTTACTTCTACAAGAAAAATAATTTGAGGAAACAAGTCTACCCACACTTTTAACTCCCTTTTGGGTGCCCTTAAGGACTAGAAACTATTGTACATGGCCCCTGCACCCCGAACGAAAAAATTCGAGACGAAAAATATTTCACAAAAAGTTTTTAATTTTGTTTTTCTATTATAAAAAATCAATTGTTAATCCGAACTTTTTGCAAACTTTATCCGGTCTTCATTCTTTAATTTCGCATCTAATGAAATTAGTGCGGAGTCAATATCATCATTTGCTCTCGAGATATGCGAGGCTAAAGAAAACTCACGTACTAACTAACGAACGAACGCACATATGTTGATAAAAACGATGAATTCGAATTTAGTGAGCTTTAAACGTGGAGATATGTCCGAATTAGTGATTCGCAAAATCGGACCCATTACAATCAGTTCCAGTGGGAAGTTATAAATTGCTAACAACGATTACTTGCGGGCTAATAATTTTCATTATAAACATTTAATTTTTATAAGAACAGAGCCCCTGTGCTTGGTAGAGCCCGAGTTCCTTCTTAATCGACCATTGTGTCCCTACTACCGATTATGAATATAGTATAAATGAATTATAATTGTTTTTTTCTAAAAAAGTACCTTTGACTTTGTCGGATGTATAAGAGAAAGGTTGTGCATTTGGGTGCGTAAAGGGTAACACTATAAATTGGAATATACTATTAGTATACTATTCTAGTATTGTTAGTTCCAACTTCGCTTATATGAAATATGAAAGTGGTAGAAATGTACACAGAGAGAAAATTCCTATAAAAATTACTGTGCTCATACTACAATCGACGTGTAACAGGCGAACATATCCAATTTTTGTACGGTAAAATTATAAAAATTACAATAATATAACTATAATTTTTATAATTTCGATTTCCAGATTTCGAGGTTGGCTTGTAGACAGCGGATACGGAGTTACTCCACGGTTATTAACTCCGTTCAAAGATCCCCAAAACAGAAATGAAGAAATGTTTGACAATATTCACTCCAGGGAAAGGTAAAGTGACCAGACGTCCTAACTTCGGCGGGGCAGTCCCGCTTTTTAGAAAATATCTGCATCATTTCTTATTGTAAATGTAATTGACGTTTTTTTTTGCTCGTCAGTTATTTTTTAAGAGAAAGTTCGCAAAAGAAGTAGATTTTCTTCTTTTCAAGCAAAAGGTAGAGGCAGCATTTTTCACGGTGCCTGTCATAAATCTGGTCATTTTAAGGAAAGGGTTATAATTGAAAGAGTATTTGGGCAACTGAAACAAAGATTTCCTATTTTGAGACACAAACTGAGAGTATGCTTGGAAAAAGTTCCATAAATAATTGTCTGTTGTGCTATATTACACAATATTAGTAAACATCTACACGATGATTTTGACTTTATAGAAGAACAGTTTCCAAATGGTCATGAAGAATATTATGCGTTTGTTACAATTCTCCAAAATCAAGTGTTTAAGTTAATACGTATAAGTTAATACTTATAAGTAAATATTTAAATATTTAAAAGCTTTTCCAGTATTTACTTTTAAGTAATGTATTCTACTTAAAAGTATTAACTTCTTTGCATAAGTAACCACTTATAATGTTTTACTTTTTTTTATTCAACAGACCCATTAGTAGTTACATTCCAGCAAAGAGGTAATCAAAATGACTTAGATTGTTAATCATTCGATTATTTAACGCATTAGTGACCACAATATTACACGTAATACCCTGGGAAAGTCAACCCTAAGGGTAGTTTTCTTAATTGAAAGCATTTAAATATATAAAATAACAACAGGATAACGTACTTTGAAGTTTTTTCTCTCTTTCCGTTTACAAATTACTGTTAACAGGCTTCCAGTTGAACTTTTATAAGTATTTAAAAAGGGGTCTGTAACGCGCAGCGCAGATTGTCACAAATTTTTACATTGATTTTCAAATATATTTAAATTTTAATTTTTAGAACTGCATCGGAGTGTTAGTAAACATCAAATATTGAACAACTGATAAAAATAAATATTAAAATTGAAAACTTCAGCACAGAATCAATAGACATGTTTAAAAGTAGGCTAAGTTGTAATGTAATCAAAGAGTAGTACCTTGTAAAGATTATTCCACGTATCTTGTTACACTTATTTCGTTGCTAACTTTGTGGACGAGAGATAAATATAATTATATAGTTGTAAAATATGTTAAACAAAGGAGGAATGAATGAAGTGCGACTTCGGATTTTGAAGTTTAATTATATGTAAATTCTTTTAGAAATTTTGACAAAGTAAATGAACGTAGAAAAAAAATATGGCAATATTTCGGAAAGATTTTGTGTGCAAATTTTTCCGAGCATAATGAAAATTAAATATTCTCAATAAAAATAAGATGATATTAGGGTGACAGATACATTTACTCTTAGGTAAAATAATCACTTTTATTTTCGTAGTGTCAGTTTTAAATAGTCAAGAATAATAAATTAGTTTTAAAGAAAGGATCATTATAACCTTTTTATTTTATTTTTATTTTTATTTTTATTTATTTTTTAATATTTACCTTATTTACTTCTGATAAATTTATTTCATATTTCCCGCCAAAGTTTTGATATACACCACGGCCCTCAATATTATATATAATACGGGCCTTTACTCTTATTCTGGAAAGGATACAAGGATCATCTTTGGGGATTTACTTTATATTGCCATTCTAGATCTTTGCATGATTTTCATCAAAATCTGACCGGTAGAAATAGGAGCGGGATATAATGGGTTAAATCACTCAATACCATATTAAAATGCGATTATGGCCAACGTTAAATTTGAGGAAACTATAAGGCTATATTGTAATTTTGACTACGAAACTAAAAAAAAAATGATGAATATGGAGTGGAAGATAAGGTAAGATAAAACAAAATAATATTGATTGAACATTTCATTAATTGTGTATTGCACCTCGATTTTGCAGAGGTACAATTATTCCTGTCCAAACATATTTATAGATATCGGTAGAGCATACCGACCACGTCGCATCGGTTTACCCGGTTTACTGAACGTCATTGTGAATTTAAACGGTGCATATACCTACCCGGGTAAATATTGATATCGAGGGAAATATTTAAAGGTATGATGATACTGGCCATAGATATCTCTTCACCCAGGAGAATAAGTTGGACGGCGGGATCGGTATTGGAGTGTGTAAACAGACAGAGATATACCTGTCGATTCATTTCATTGTGTGTTGTTACGTAATATACTCGGTGGAAATATGGTTGGCCGGTTATAGTTTCGCCTATTGGGAACGTGTTAGATAAGATATTATTGAGGGTATAAACATTGAGCCAAAAATATATTTACACGTTGTCTTATAGGTGATTTTTATGTTATTAAACTTATTAAATTTAACACACTATTTTTGAAATGTGAGATATCATTAAATACAAGTGCGTATGAGACACGCATTAAGTTAGGATTTCGTAGTTCAGTAGCTGAAATTTTTCACAATTCTCAAGACAAAATATTTTTTGCTTCTATTTATTAATATGGAAACTACCTATTTATTTGTTATTTATGAAAATTAGCCTAAAAATTAATAAGTTATTATTGAACGAAGTAAAATTGTTTTGTGGCATAGTTTGTGTCATATAATATGAGGGCTATAGGTTCAGTTCCTATTTCAGTAAGGGGCCATCGATAATTTACGTCGAATTTTCGACCCCTTTCTTCCCCTCTGTCATGCTGCATCACATTTTGTCGAACCCCGTTACCTAATACTGCGTCACAAAACTTTTGCATTTTTTAATATTAGTTAGGATAAGGATTAGGATTTATACATTAAACAATGAATTTTTAACAATCTTAAAATCACTAGCATATTATACCATATCAGTTTCCACTTTTCTTTCTAATTGTAAAAACGACAGACTTCCATTTAAAGTTTCTTCGCCTGTTTCAACCCCTTAAGGGATGAATTTTTAAAAGCACTGAAACTATTGTGTTCAAACCAGTAACCTAACACCAATTTCCAAACTTCACACTTAAAAAATTACAGATTTCTATGAAAATTTTCATCCTCTATTTTACCCCCTTAGAGGATGAATTTCCAAAAAATTCCTTGTTAGTGATAACCTACGTTATATAAGTAATTCCTGTTCAAAATTTCACGTTTCTAGGCCCAGCGGCTTGGGTTGTGCGCTGATCGATCAGTCAGTCAGTTTTGATTTTTTGATATATGGTGAAATCGTCTAATGTAGGCCGGTGCCCTAAGGGCGGCCATTGGTTGCTTCTTTTTAAATAATAATGCCATGAAAAATAAAAAATGCTAGACAAACATATAAACAGTTCAGTTCGCAAGAACCTTCTGTTTTTATACGTTTGTCAAGCATTTTTTATTTTTTAAGGCATTATTTTTTTAGAAAAAGCAACCAGTGGCCGACCTTAGGACACCGGCGACATTAGGTGATTCCACCCGATATCGATTTAAAGTTGATTTTTTCATAGATTTTCAAATTTTTTCTCAAACTGATACCATTTAGCGATAAATCAATATCTTCTGATTATATTATGTACCGATTTGGTAAAATTAATCTATATGGTAAAACATCTAAACATGGATCTCTTCGAAAAAAAGCGTCTGTGTTTCACCTGCGCTCGCGCCGCCACTTTATTTTGTAAATGGGGGGGGGGGGAATCTTTTTGTGTACCCCAGATCATGTATAATTTATTCTAATATGTTTTATATTGGTTGTGTAATTCATTATGAAGAAAAAATTCTTCAATACAATCTTCAAAATACAGTGGCCATCCAATGGTACGTACTCCAATTTTACAAAGTGACGTCAGCGATTTAGTGGGGTTCTCCTCTCACAGATATGTTGTTGCTTGTCTGTATTGGTTTATGTATCAAGCCAGAGTCAGGGCCGTAGGTAATATTGTCTGAGGGTCTCGTAGCGTTTAAAAATTTTAAAATTTCACTGCAGATATATATTCACATATTCTGTATACGTAATATGCAAAATGCAAATGCAAAATGAGTAACGTAAAATTCTAGAATATTCTACTCGTTAACTAGCAGAGATATCAAAAAACAGACTTCATCGTTGAATTGGTCATTAAAAATGAGATTAAACAATGTAGTTTGACAAAAATTCTAGAATGTTCTATTTGTCAACTAGCAAATATATTGAAAAATAAATTGTACCATTTAATTGTCCATTAAAAAATAGGTCAAATTACACATTTTGACAATTGTTCTGGAATATTATATTCGTCATCTAGCGAAGATATTCAAAAACAGACGTCACCATTGAGACCAAACAACATATTTTGAGAAATGTTCGAGAATATTTATTTATCAACTAACAAAGATATTGGAAAATCTACTGCACCACTTAATTGTCCAACCGAAATTAAACTAATGTAAACCAAATGTCCGATTTTGACAAACAATTTTTGCTATTTGACGAATAGAATATTCTAGAACATTTATCAAAATGTGCTATTCTGTCTTTTATTCGATGACCAATGAAATGGTACAATCGATTTTTCGATATCTTTGTTAGTTGACGAATAGAACATTCTAGAATTTTTGTCAAAATGCGCTGCTTAATCTAATTTTTAGTGCCCAACTCAATAGTAAAGTTTAGTTTTTTGGTGTCTTTACTAGTTCACGAGTAGAATATTCTAGAATTTTTGTCAGCTACCGCTATTTGGCGTCTTTTACGCTAATGAATGCGATAGTGAAGTTGATTTTTCGACAGTTTTCTAAAAGTCGTCACTCATATTCATTAGTATAACATTCGATTTCTTTACAGGTGTAAATTGTCTCTTAAGATAATTTTCTTTTAAATGAATCCAGATAAATAACATTTACCAATCCCCGAAACAAAAGTTTACCGACGCCCCTGACCTTCCGATTTTACATACTTCCCCTTAAATTTGCACCGACCATTACGTAAAATTGGATTTGTGGTGTAATACATTTCATGGATACAGTGTATTCAAAAATAGTATTTGATGATTTTGGAACACTGAGTACTATGTGAGATAATTAACTCGTTTGAATGAATTTTACAACATTTACAAAAGTATTAATTTCAGTTTATATTTATTTAGAAAACGTTTACCCCCTCAGCTACTTTTATCGTTCCCTTTAAAACTTTTCTTTAAGAAAATTTTCACATAAAAGAGTTTGGTACGTGGAGAAAAACGAAAAAATAATACAAACTTTTCATTTCATTTTAACAATTAATGTATATTCATTATACCCATTCCAACAACACTGTAGATATAATCGTCCGTATACTTTGTTGAATATTAAAACATAGGTAGGCACAGAAAACTGAATAATACCAGAAATATCCAACATATTTATCGCTATAGAATACAATTAAAATAATATTGTGAATGAGTTAGTGTCTTTGTTTAATGGATGTAAAATTATTAAACAATGACAGAGATAAGATGAAATGAAAGACAAGTAATATTAATTTTATCTGTAATAGAATGCTAAGGTATGTATGTATTTAATATAAAGAATTAATGATGATATATTAGCGGGACATGTCGATATTTTTCATTTTCGTTCAAAAAGATGGGTTAAAGTGAGATAGATAGAAGTAATAAAATCTGTTGTAATTTGGGTATGAAACTTTCAGTTTTTGTTATAGAAGTGGCAGGACCTCAAGGTTTAACCCCATACAGGACCACACACACCTACACAATGAAAAAATTTGTGTTCTGCGTAAAAAAAAAATTGTGGTTAAAATTTTTGTGTTAAATAAGTAACTCAACGGCCAACTCTATGTTAATGTAACATTTACTGTTTGTGTTAAATGGAAATATTAAAAAAAATTTTGATTTAACCGAATTAAAATATTAATCCGTTTAAAACAACACACAAATAACACAAGGTTTATGTAAAATGTGAAAGAATGTCATAAATACACTTATTTGTGTATTTACAACATCAAAAAATTGGTTTCGCTCGCATCTATTGCTTTAGTTATAAGAGCGGGGGTAGTGGTAACTGATACCATCGGTAGCATCATTGCCATAATCATTCAAGTATCGCACATTGTGCGACGTGCGTTCAACAGAAACATATCTATGTATAGAAGCAGACGGAATATTTCAAAATCAAAAACGTATTCCTAAGGTTAAATTGGTTTTAATTATTTACATATTAAATATTGGTAAGTTAATTAAAAATATTATAGATTGATTTTTTTTCTTTCTTTGCAGAATTTACTTCAATTAGTTAAAAAATTATCGAATATTCGGCGTTCCAGAACACATTCAAAGGACAAAGAAGATCAGGTAAAGAAGGAAGAATAGTCGTTCCATTTTGCCTTCCACGTTCAGTTTGGCAACAATCTTCACAATTTTTGGGTATTGCTACAACATTATTTTCATCAAAACACAACTTTGTAGAAATATTAAATAAAAAAGTTTAAGTACTGAAAAATTATTTTTTACTATTTTCTTTCATTTATATAATAAATAAATAAAAAAAAATATTAATTTAAAAAAATAGTATATCAACACATTTACTGAGTAAAGTTTTACATTCTAAATCAGTTAATTTTACACATAATTGTGGTAAAATTATAACTAAGTAATTGTGTAAAATTAACACAAAATGTATGTCCTGTTGTGTGTTAAATTATTGACACAAATCTTGTGTAAAGATTTGACACATATGTTTTGTGTTAAAATAACACAAAAAATTGAGTGGACCGTTCTGGACATGTGAAATGTGTTAATTTTAACACAAATTTTTTCACTGCGTACAGTCATTTTTAAAAAAATCGATTTTTCACACTTAGAATGCAATTTAGTATCAGAATGTGAAGATTTTTGGACTTAAAATCAAAAGTTTCCATATAGATTCAAACATTTCATTTTAGAGAAATTTTGGCTATATTTATGCGACGAAGCATCTGGTAAACAGCTTTATTTTTGCCTGCAGTGACATCTGTTTTCTTAACGTTTCGGAAAATTTAACGGAAACCTCATATATTATTATCTGTATAAAATCTATAGAGTCCTTTGTTCAAAAAATTGAATTTATTTTGTTAAAAATGAAAGTAATGTGTTTGTTAACTTTAGAATTCTACCAATTTTGTTAAAATTAGAAAACGATTTTGTGAAACAGTTTTCTTCAATATTTTTCTTTATAAATCGAAATTTATATTTATCCTATTTCCACCTTCCAGCCCCCATGGGAATTCGACTCCAGTTTAACCTATACAGATGGATAGGCCTCTCAAAGAGTAACATTTTGTCAATTTAAAGTTTTCCTATTATAGTTTTCAAGATATCGTAAGATATACAATTTGAACCACCAACTACAGGGGCTGGTTTCACCCCGTTAAAGTGGAAGATGGCCGATAAAAAAAATATGCGTCCCTTATTTGTCCCTGGGTTAGTAATTCGAAAATTGAATTCAGTCAAAATAAAAAACTGCGTTATACTGCGTATTATTGAACTCGTGTTTCTATAACCTTCCCTTTGACTTCCCACACAATGTTGTTGAAAATGTATTTTTACACTTTTCAGGTTTCCGCTCAAAATTAATCCCCAGAATCAAAATTCAACTTTACATCTATAATTTATAAGATGACTACACTCTTATCTCTATGGCCAATTTTTAGTTTTTACTTCGAATACTTTTACAGAAATCACCTGAGAAGTGATTGCGTAGGTGTTTTGTTTTGCAGACTTTGATATGGAGTATTAAAAAGAAAACTGGTAATTCAGAATCTTAATAATCGGCTTTATGTTCAGATTTGTTATATCCTTCGTATTTTGCTTTACAGAATAATTTTTGATTATTCTCTAATATAGATCTGTTCTTACTCTTAACTTTTTTAATTACCTTACTTGAAGAAGATGTTTTAACTGAACTAATATTTCCTCAATAAATTTTGCTTGTGAAGAGGCCGCTACCCTCTGAGTGTTTTTTACGGCTATTATTATTATGATTATTATTTATTTTTTTTTTTTTTTAAATTTTATTGGGATACTGCTGCCGGTGGATGGCGCAGTCAGCAGCACCCGGCGGCATCGCCAACTGAGGGCATGCGCCGCCACACACGATATAGATAAAAACAACACGTAAAGACAGGGACACATAAATGCACTAGACAATGGACAAACATACATATAATAAAATTCACCGATGAGCCCTGCCATCCCAGGGCTTCATAAAGAGCGGAAAGTCCTTGGTGGCGGTACGCTAAGTACTAACCAGAACGTCCGGGCACCAAGGACTGAAAACCAACGATGAAGCTCCCCCCGAGGTGTAAAGGGTCTCGGGGTGGAGGAACCTGACTAGACAATCTCAGAAATAAATATCACAGTGCAGTATCACAAAAGAACATAAAGAAAAAAAAAAAAGAAAGAAATATCACAGATAATATCACAGAATTCCATTGTACTCATGGGGGCCTGGAACCACCCACCAGTACAATGGAGTTATAACAACACTACTGGAGGCACTAGTGGCCTCCGCTAGTAAGAAAATAAAAACAAACAACAAAACAACAATAACAACAGAAGCAACAACGAAATATCACAGATACAATATCACAGCTCACATATCACAGACAGCCCGTTGCACCCCGAAAGTCCAAAGCCATTCAATGATGTAACGGGAACTAACAACACTTTTGGGAACCCGAGGGCCCCCAGCGGCCGAAAAACACAAATATAGAACACAAACAATAACAAAACTTATGTGCTAAAAAAAGATTTTGTGATTGTCCTATTTATTAACAAACCAGAGCCTCGTCTGCCAGCTAGCCGAAGCTAGCGCCCGCCGGGCACGCCGTGGACGTGAAGGATGGATTTTAGCCCAGCCGATTATTATTATTATTATTATTAATATTAATATTTCCCCAAAATCGAAAAAAATTATTTCCCACTCATGTTATAATAAATATAATATATTGACTTCCGTTTCCACATATAAACCAGCCTCTGTAACCACGTTATATGCGTTACGTTGATTCTAATATATTTGAGTTGATATTTGTAACCAAATAATTGAATGGGTGTGGGCAAATTTTTTGAAAGGTGTATACCTATGTATGTGGATGACGGTATAAATGACACTGAAATGACAATGAGGAAGTCTCTATATTATTTACCACTGTTTAGATGTCACCACCGTTACTATGTCGGCGGTATACCAGCCCCGCAGAATTACCAGCTCGAGTTAACTTGATAAAATAATATTAGCATATTATTAATATTATAGTAAATAATGGTGCGTACTGAAATTTAACCATGTTATATGCCTACATAATATATACCTACAATGAAATATTAGTATTTATATCTGTTAAATAAATGTAGAAGTGTGGGATGAAAAGAGACGGATAATGAAACAGGGGTGGAAGGTGAAATGGGTTGCGATATATTATCCCGGGGTTGTTACATTGTTACTATGTGTAGTTACAATTATCATCGAAATTATATTAATAGCTTACAGTGAAAGCCCTCTATAAAGTAAATATTTTTTGAATTGTGTGAGGATTGATTGCCATGCCGACGGCAGTAACGAATAAACGGCTATCTGCAAAATTTTGTGTTTTGAAACTCAAAATTTATTAAATAATTAATATTAGAAAGGTTTACTTTGTGAAAATCCATATTAAAAACATGGGATCGTTGCTTTGTCACTTTTCACAACAAAAATCGTACAAACACGAGTGGACTTTCGGCCATTACGCCAACATTAGACAATTACTTAGTTATAATTTTAACACAATGACGTGTAAAATTAACTGATTTAAAATGTAGAAGTTTACTCAATAAATGTGTTGGTATATTATTTTTTTAAGTTAGTAGGTATCTTTTTTTTTATTTATTTATTATGTAAATAGTTAAAAATAATTTTTCAATACTTAAATTTTTTTATTTAATCTTGCTATAATTATGTCTTTGAATAAAATCAATTTTTGCAAAGATTTCGATGATAATATTGATGTATTTCACTTGGTATCTGATGAAAATAATGTTGAAGCAATACCCAGAAATTGTGAAGATTGTTGTCAAATTGAACGTGGAAGGCAAAAAGGAACGATTACTCTTCCTTCTTAACCTGACCTGCTTTGCCCTTTGAATGTGTTCTCAAACGCCGAATATTCAATAATATTTTAATTAATTGAAGTAAATTCTGCAAAGAAAAAATTCAATCTATAATATTTTTAATTAACTTACCTAACCAATATTTAATATCTATATAATTAAAACCAATTTAACTTTAGAAATACGCTGTTGATTATGAAATATTTTGGTCTTTCATACATTCATATGTTTCTGTTGAACGCATGATGTTCCAATGACTGGCAATGATGCCATACTGACATTGTGACCGTTGCTATGATGCAACCAGTTGCCACTACCCCTGCTCTCAACTAGAGCAGTGAATGCGTGCGAAACCAGTTTTTTGGTGTCGGAAATACACAAATAAGTGTACCTACACAAAGATTATGTTATTTTGTGGCTGTTCAAAACAGATTAACATTTTTATTCTGTTAAATCAAAATTTTTGTTAATATATCTTCACTTAACACAAACACTAAATGTTACATTAACACAGGTTGGGTTACTTATTTAACACACAAATTTTAACCACTAGTTTTTTTTTTACGCAGAACACAAATTTTTTCACTGTGTATATTATCTGCACACACCGGTAGAATTAGCGGAACACAAAATATCTGTAAAAATCAAACAAACCATTTAATTTCAAGAAAATATTAATCTTATTTAATTATTCACTTAAAATTACATGTCCACAAGTCGATATACCTTTATTTTCGGTAACAAAACAAGTAACCATATAAAATGGCAAATTTTTGGAGTCGTCTAAGAATAATTTGAGTTAAAGATTATTTAACAAATAGAAAATGAAACACAGCGTTTTAATCCCGCCTGGTTCCTCCCGTGCTCTTATTAATGCTTCCATTCGTTTTTCTATACTCAGCATGATGTTATCTATAGTTTTCTGGGACAGTCTTTGCGATTCTTCAATTACGGCAGTTTAAAGCTCGACCACATTGAGAAGAAACGGCATTTGAATTCGAAAGTGACAGACTTCTTAAATAGAATTGCATCAATAATAAATAAAAACAATTTTATGCAAAGTCAGTTGTTTCGTTACTTCAATATTATTTTAAGGAAAAATGAAAAAAAACCGCCAACTTTGTTTAATAAATAGGTTTTTATATTTTTTTTATGTTCCGCTAATTATACCGGTGTGTGTATTTGATGGAAATAACATTGGTAAATTATAAACCATTACGTTAAAGTTTTAGTCTTGACAATAATGTATTTTTAAAATACCTATTTCGGTTTGTCGAATTCTGGCAGGTAATGATTCCAACGATAAAGATACCAAAAAGATTTAATTGCTGAGTCAATCTATAATCTGGAGTGATTACAATAAAATATTGAGAATTACCATAATTTTTATCTTGTCGTCCAATTTTAAAGCAAACTGTTTCTACAATTTTAATCTCAAATCATATTTTTTTGTGATTTCACGTAATAAAACAGTTTTTTTGAGTTTCATTATTGCGGCTTTTTACTGTATTAAATAATAAATTTGCAATATGATCTTTAATGTCAAACTTTTATAATATATAGGCGGTTAATTAAACTTGTAAACAATGGACAATCAGTTGACAAAAGACAGGTGTGTCAAAAGCGAACGTATGACTAACACATTTTCATTTATGGGATTATATTTATGGTTCCAGATTTGAACCACTACAAGTATAACGTATTTAGTGTATATGTAATTTATCCATTTTTCAAGTTCTTTCTAATAGTAATTCTTTTGTTTCTTAATTTAAAAATAACTATACCCTATTTCAAATACAACTGATCATGAGTCAAAGTTAAAAAATTAAATAATTGCTATATTTAAAACAAATAAATCTTCTATTCTTTTCTAAAAACAAACTGCAATTTTAAAATTTACGTAAGTGCAAAAGCAGGGTTAAATTTAAGTGAAATGGACCATACCAATCTAAAAGAGAGTACTTAGCACAACTCATTCAAAAATTGTTGTCACACGTAACGGTTTCATTCATTGCAAAAGGAGCCTAAAACTACAGTAGAGTATCGATTATCTGAACATCAGTCAATCAGAAATTCAATTAACGGAAATTATAGTTTTTAGAAATAAACTTAACGGCAATGTAAATGATATTTTCAGGTATTTTCTCGCGAAATTCAGTACTTTGGGAATGACTTGAAATATGAATTTTTCCACCTGGAAAGAAGCGAAGGCAAAATTTTGAACAATTTTATAAAATACAATTTTTAGATAATTATTTGCAGCAACATTATTCCCAACAACTCCCCTTCAAAATGCAGTTTGTGAAAGCACAAAATAAATTTTGATACTTTGTAACCTTTGAACGAAGTGGTCTTTTTTATTGGGATTTCTTTGGCTATTATTCATAATTCCTCATATGTATATATCAATTCCCTATAAGTTACGGACCCCAACCTCCACCCCTCACAGTAAGTTTCAAATAAAAACGGGACGGAATAGTCCTGTGTAGTCAGCATTTTTATTATTTCTAAATACTTATTTTGACGGCTTTTAATTTTAATTTTGCACTGAATCCCGGGAATGCCGGAAGCGTCCCGGTTTTGGACCATATCAATTTCTCACTCTAATTGGAATAAAGAAATCCAATTTTTACCGTTTTAGGTGGGACTTCAAATCATTCTTATCTTCATGTTTTCTTAAAAATATACGGCCGGTTTTACATTCACATTTAAAGCCGACTTTAACACTAAAGGCAACTTTAAAACTGATTTTATTTTTGGTACTGTTTTACGATCAAATTTAAAGCTCCGTTAGTGTAAAAGTCGATTTTAAACTAAAGTAAGAATTATCTTGACTTTTACTGCTTCAAGTTGGCTTTAACATATTTGTTATGGCTGATTATTATCATTGAATTTTGTTTATAAGCTTAATTTTTCTATAAAATATTCGTACCTTAAATAAATAAAATAAAAATTTTATTTGTTTGCTTATTTTCAATAATATTTTTGATTATTTTTACGTCTTGGATTAATATCAAGCATTCCTTTTGGGTTAAACTGGCTGAACGATTTCTGGGTTACCCGCAATTTCTTTTATGATCCATTGTATTTATGATAAATTTCTTTTAAAAAGAAATAATGTAGCTTTCTATTCCAATCTCACTGGCAGTAGCGAAATGAGTGAAATGCGTATTTTTTGAAATTCAATCATACTGATATTTTCGTTTCTATAGTTATTTTTTTTTTTTAAATGTAAGATTGGCCACGATCATTCATAGTTCGTTTTATCCATGCAACACTTAAAAGTCCTTTAATAAAAGTAAGCAGACCTGATCATTGTAAAACAATGCTAAAAATAAAGTCGACTTTAAATTAAAAGTAGCTTTAGTTAAAGAACCTTTAAAATTATGAATGTAAAACCGGCCGTTAGTGTCAAATTAAAAGAGAACAATGTAAGATAAGTGTCATTTTAATATAAAGATTAGTTTAGTGTAGTAAAAGTTAAAGGGTGTTATTTATTCAGTTACTCGAAAAAAAAGGAACAAAATCCAATGACTTTAACAGTTTTCAAACAATTTGACAACATTTTGCCACGCGTTGTTGTAATACTTTCAATAGTGCTTTAAAATAAATCTATATATAAACTAACCTAATTGTAATTCTATTCTACAAAACATGTATCGGTAAAATGGGATAACACAATTTACCGGCATTTAATTTCAATAGTTTCAACATTTATGTGGACATTTCCAAACACGTTTTTGTGGTACTTAGTTGGCAAAACTGTACGAACGTTCACACGCGAATTTCACAAAAGACATTTAGACCAAAACATTTCTATCGTGTAGAATAAATTGGATATATGAATATAGGTATACTATGTATGTTGTTCGAGTAGGTACTTTGCAAAAACTAAATACCCTACCGGTACAAAAATAATTTGTATAAAACCACAGTATAAATAAAAAATTATTACCATAGGCAGTAGCGAAACGCACTTTCTATCCTTTTTCGATATAAGTACAAACAATTATGTATGTCCTTTTTTACTTATGTGATATTATGTGTTTGTACATGTGAGATTGAGGGTTGATAATGGTTATGTTAAATTATATGAACAACTAAAAGCAACTTTCTTCAAAATGAATTGAGCAAACGCGAAATTGGTCACAGTATTCAACACGAGAATTTAGATCGTCACGACCTATTAGCACCAACCACTGTCGAAATCGAAAATATTAACTGAATTATTATAAAATATTAATAATTATTTATTATTTAACGTATTTTTACATAAGCATTCAAATTATAATAATACTTAGAAATTTGCATCAAACGGCACTCAGAAAAGACATAAATTGAAATTTTGTTTTGAATGATTTAAACACAATTTAGCAGCACAAGAGTTATCACCAGACATTTTAAGCCACCATAATAATTAAATACATATCAGAAATAACTTACAGATCATAAAACAGATCACAAAATTACAAGGAAATATCAAAAATAATTGATGACAAGCTTTAAATAAAAAAATTTAATGACAGTTAATATTTTACTGCCATCGTTGTTAAAAATTTTAAAAAAGTCAGTGAAACTTAGGCAAAATTAAATAATTTGCATAATTATCAACTGTAAATTTTCAGAAAATAATTTGACCTGAAAATTTATTTTTCTAAATTAAATTTACTTTAGTAATGATATTTTCACTGTATTAGTATGCATAATGTTATGCATTATTTAGGTACATAACATAGATAACCCGTTAGAATTTCTGAATTCCAAATGACACTCTTACGTCATCTCGTTTCGTAACTGTTTGTGAAACAAACTGTTATTTAAACTGTGATAAAATTGTAGAATTCAGCGCACCGACTTATCATTGGACAAAATCGGTAAAATTTCGGAAATTAAAACTGAGGAATTGGTTGAAAAAGTTTTTTAAAATTTTTTAAAAGCGACTGGAATCCAGTAAGTACCATTACGTTACGATAATAATATGAAGCGCAGATGCCGTTTTTGTCTTGAATTCTTGTTTTAAATGTGAGTCTAAAAGTATTTTGATATGGATATGTTTTTAAGCTGGGGTACAGGTACAATTGGAAAAATTCGTATCTTTAAAATACTACATATATAATCGCCAACCATTGAACTGAAAAATAAAATTTTAAAAAACATAACTGAACTATATAAAAGTTTGGTAACGTTGCTAAGAATGAATTGCTAATTTAAAATAGTAAATAAACTCAAACAAATTAGATTAAGACAACAAATTATATTATTCATTTATCCAGACTATACTTGATGTCATATATTATTTCAAATAGTTTAAATATAATTTTTATTTTTTTTAAATTTTAAAATAGATATAGTTTTTGGCTGGGGTCCTAATTAACTAAACTAGATAAATTGTTGTCTCTATTGACCTATAAAATACAGGTTCATCTACACTTTTTTCCAAAACTCAATAATAAGGGTGATAAAGCAGAGGGGTAAAATGTAGAGGGGTGGAACGGAACTGACTTCTTTTTTTAAAATTTTTTAGGCGCTTTTGATTACTGAATTCATATTCTAGGGGTGCGTATGAATATTAAGATAATTAAATTTATAGTATCGATTATTCGATTACTTATGATTAGGGGATAATTTGGAAATAGATACTTCTGCTTTAAATTACTAGAAAACGGTAATATTTATCGAAATGTAACTATACCTTTTTGCGTGAAATTGTCTGAGGAATTATATTATCAAGGATTTTGTTTAAATAATTGCAAATTAAAAAAGAAAAAATGTGATAACTCACACCTACCACCCAAAACCACCCCTTAGTCATGAGTGGTGGAATAAGTGTTGACATAAATTTAATCCTTTTAACGCAAAATAAGTACCCCTAAAATATCAATCCGTTATTCAAAAGCGTTCGGAAAATATTTAAGAAATAATGGTTTTTGTTTCACCCCTTTACAGAGTTCTATCTCCCTTATTATTGAGTTTTGAAAAAAAATGTACATGAAAAGGTACCATTATTTTTGAACGTACTACGAGCTCTACCAATTACGGTACACAATTCTGGACCACCTTGTATATACATGATTTAATGCTTTTCCCTGTATTGGAGAAAATTATCTTACTATTTTTAACATTGAAATATACCTCGACACAAAATTTCATTTACTGGGGATAATTTTTTGTGATAGTTATAGTTTGTTTATTTACTTAAATTTTCAGTTTAAAAGAAAAAAATTCTGCAATTATATTTTCTACAATCTTCAATAATTTTAGTACTTTATTTTCGAGTAAATTTCTATGGGTGTATTTTTAATTTAAGAACATGTTCTGATTTTTATCAACAATAAAGCTTTTAGACAAAAATATAAATAAATCTACTAACAAATGTACTAATAAAGTTTAATTAAAATTAAAAACAAAAATATTTTGCAATTTCCGAGCTAAATTATATTCTTTAGTCCCTTATACTTTTAGTTTCAAAGGCTAGAAATACTTTTGCTCTCACTTTTAAGCCAATAAGCAAACGAAATGTAATTTAGATAGCGTTACTTGGTAATGAACTTAATTATTTAAAATAACATAACAAATAAATTGAAGCTCGTGGATAAAGATAAACAATTATATTGTCCAATTAGTTTTAATTCGTTCACAATATATTTGATATCATATTATTTCACATAATTTAAATAACATTTAATTAATTTTTCTTTTCTTAATTTTTATAATTTTATATTATCTGGAATTGCAAAAAATAATATATACTGTGTGAGTTTTTCGAGAGTTGCCATTTTTATTACAGCCAAACAATTGATTTAATCGAAAAATTGTTCAAAAAATAGTTGTAGATATCGACGGGGGCAAGCAATTGCTGTAATCAGGAGGTTTATAGCTCTTATGGTTTTCGAGCTATGATGCAAACTTATAGTTTTTTAAATGGAAACGTATGTTTAAAAGTTTTTCAAAAATTTGTTTATGATTCAAAACTACCAGTAACACTTAAATTTTCATTGTTTTATCTCATAGTTTTGAGTAATTACGTTTTAAAAATCACACTTAAATTTCGTACTCAAGTGCTTGCAAACGATTAGGATTTTACATGCTTTAAAAAGATATTAGCTAAATATGGCCGCCATTTTAATCAATGTAGTAACGAAAAATTAAACGATTAGTACGTTTTCCATCGGAAATTAAAATTATTAAATAGATTAAATTATAATATAAAATTGATAACTAAATACAATAAGGAAATAGAATTTCAGTTTTAATTCATTGAAAAATAAAAAATTTAATACTCCGGAAAGTCACTGTTTGACAGATACGTAAGCGTCTAAACATATTTTTATAGTAAGTATTTTCAAAATAAAAGTTTTTTGTGAAAAAAATTTTCTCCTTTTTAATTTGGTTTTTAATAAAAAGAAAATACTATCGAATTTCAAATAATTTTACACTATTTGAGTACATTT
This sequence comes from Brachynemurus nebulosus, assembly GCA_035578155.1. Taxonomy (NCBI): domain Eukaryota; kingdom Metazoa; phylum Arthropoda; class Insecta; order Neuroptera; family Myrmeleontidae; genus Brachynemurus; species Brachynemurus nebulosus. Next base: position 19,549,105 of record JAPWDM010000009.1, read on the forward strand.
GTTAATAATATTTTCGTATATAGTTAACCTCACTTTGCTATTATTAAGAAACGCCAATGTCACTTTGTTGTATACATGTATTTTATTGCCAACTATTGTTCTCTAAATAAATAAAAAATAAATATATTTTTCAGTAAATTAATGAAAAACTTCAAATTCTTTTTAGATTAATTTACTTTAAATACTAATCTTTTTAAGTAATTTGATTTTATTATGCAAAAATGTCAAAAACTTGAAATATAAACATCTATATTCATCTGACATCTATATTCCAAATTCTGAATTACTACCATTTGTGCTATAGATACAATAGTGGGAAAGGTTTTTTCTTGGATGTAATAGAAATGTAACCGACCAAAACCCTGTCGACTGAACTAGCCTCAAATACATATTCGTATTTTTACCATCTAATTGATAAATTGAAAAAAAATTCAAAAAATAAACTTGGGTAAAAAATTTTTTTCTTCATTTATGTTATTAATTGATGCATTTAATCAGTTTTACCGAAAAATTAACATATAGTCTCATTTAAAAATCTATAAGTTTGTATCATAGTTCGAAAACCATAAGTGCTATAAAGCTCCTGACGATAGCAATCGGTTGCCTCCGTCGATGTCTACAACTCTTATTTGAACAATTTTTCGATTAAATCAACGGTTTGACTGTAATAAAAATGGCAGCTCTCGAAAAACTCACACAGTACAGCATATATCCCTTTTTGAAACTAGAAAAATTCATTTTTTGAAAGAGCAAGCACAGTGAAATGCCTAATCAAGGGATACGTGAAATAAAATGGTTGGAAACCACAATGTTATAAATTATACAACACAACAGTACTTCCGAACTTGCTTCCTTTTTTCACCTTTTTCCAATTGTTTAAAATTATTATTAATTAATTCATACGGTTCAATTCAACTATCCCATTGTTTTCGACTTGTAGTGTACTGAACTTTTATACAGCTGCTAGCTCTATTCATACGTGGCAATATTTTATATTATACATATAGGTATGTTACATGTATACGGTGTGGCTTTTAGTCTTTTGAACGATGTTTTTCGAACTTTTGTATCGGAATATATATTTTGTCAAATGAAATTATTCGACAAACTTGACTGGAAATATGTGTGAAAAGAGAACTGGCGTTAATGGTGGACACTTACTACGGTGTATGGTGGACTGACTGTCTCGTCGTGGTCAATGGTGTGAAAAAGAGTAAACACTTTTTGACACTAAACACGACCGGTGTAATATGATTTTCACACATCATTCAAAAATTCCGATAGAAAATGTATCGTTGGAAATTGAATGTTGGTCTTTTTTATTTTTTTATTTTTTATATCTCGTTGCAAAAGTCTGTGTATTGTAACGAATTGATTTGAATACGGTACTTGACTGTATTCAAAATTTGTTTTAAATGTGAAATAATTTTATGTATTATCCTTAAATATACCTATTCAATTTTAGCAGTGACAAATAAAAATATTCTTTAGTTATTTGAAAATTCTATTTTGAAAATTACACATTTTTAGCCTTCATTTAAATGACTAAAAATGCGGTGGTATTTGAAAATGACGTCAATTTTTTTAACAAATATTATTACCGTAGTTACAAATTGCATTTTCACATTGACATTTTCACAATTCTAATTGACCAAGTGAAGTTGTTTTTCTTTGTAATTTATTTTGAATTTTTTGGTTTGTAATTAATTTTGCGCTCAAATTATATTGATGGAAGAAATACACCGTCACTTAATATATAAAATATCTTTATCAACTTGTTGTAAGTATTATCTTAAAAAGGCTTTTATTTTTGCTACAATTTTAAAGTTACGTAAAACTGTTTTCATAAAGTGCATTTAATACATGTAAGGCTTCATGAAAATCTTACGGTGATGATACTATTGGTTACATCCAAGTGAAACCAGAGGGGATCATCTGTACTAGAGATGAGCTAAACGGTTACTTTCTAATAACTGTTATTGCAATAACAGTTACTGAAAAATAACTGTTATTTATAACAGTTATTATAATAACTGATATGGTATTTGGATATCTTAACATATTGTAAGATATTCGATATGCGTATAAACGGTTCTGTTATTAGTGAAATATGCACAGATCTATAATACTGACGGATACTAAAGAACATTTTTTGCTTTATTGTACTGCAATATCTGTTCAAATACTTGTCTATACAAGGATTTAGGCTTTATATACACAATTTTAACAATTTTATGGATACAAAATTACAAATACAAATAGATAACTGTACAATATACAATAGTTCATTTTTAAGGGTTTTTTAAATGTGCTACAATAGAAAATGTGTAACTTGCCTGGGGTGTTATTATCTTGAAATTCTCCGTAGGTGGTTAGAATAAATTACTGTGATCCTTGCTTTCGAATATATTAATATTGACCTATGTTATCGATATTTCCACAGGAGTTATTTAAATAACCAGTTACTGGGTATTCCAGTTATTGACGATAACTGTTATCTTTCTATACTAGTTATAAAATAACAGCTATCGATATATCGATCATTTCTAATCTGTACTGTTAAGTGTAAAATTTTGCTTGAAGATAAAATAAAAATCCAGAACATATTCTGTTACATTAGCTGTAAATGAAGAAGATAACAAAGTAAAAAGTTGTAAATACCACTAAAACTGAGCATAATGAATGCTGAGTATTGTGTAAAAATTTGACATGACACCGTGTACCGTGTTGACATAAATGAAAGCGACATCTGTTTGAGTCAAATCATAACGTCATTGCATACGTCACTACGACGAGTCGTTTTTCGCGCCAATTTGTTCATTTAAAAATAAACGGTGGTTTTTTCAAGACTTTTTAAAAAATTTAACAAAAATGAACTAATTTGTACGTAAGAACAAAGCATTTAGAATCATTTTTCAATTGTAGTCAAGTACCCTATTGTACAATAAAAGTCAGTTCTTTTATTGTAAATAACTTTTTATTTGTTAAGTAAAATATTACTTTTCCTTTTAATAAATTTTTTGACATAAAAGAGTATTAATAATCATTAAAGAGAGAAATTCATTTAGAACTTTCAAAAACTTCATCTTCTTTCCTTTAATTTTTATAAAATGTTAGTTAAATAGTTTAAGAGTATGCATCTAAATTTTCGGAGCGATATTCGTAGTCCCTCATCCCGAGTCCTACTTTCAATACGAAAAAATACCTCAAAATAACAAGAACATTTTCTTTTTATATTGATTAACTGCGATCTCTAGCTCATGTGCAAAAGGTTATCTTCAAAAGTCTAAATATATGAAAACTGTGATGGTATGATAAACAGGCAAAAATGATTAAATTATGTCCAAATGTCCAGGTTTTGATTGTAGAACCTGAAAAAAAATTTTTGGAACACCAAGAACTTTTTATAACAACCTATTTATAATAAATAATAAAGGACATTTTTTAGAATTTTTTAAAAGCCTTCCTTCTGTAATTTTTTCCACCTCATCCAGTAGTGTAAAATAATTGTTTAATTCTGATAAAAATCTAACTCTAACTGGCTGTAATAGCTAAATTTTCTTTCTGGAAACGGGCTCAAAAAAGAAAAAAAACTCAAGAAACGGAAGAGATTTCGACATCCAAAATTTCACAAACAAACAGTCTTACTTTGCAACAATAATTAACAAACATTTTTGGGCTTTGGTAGCTTCTAAATGTCTAATATATCAACCACTAATTTAAAGAAAAAGACTGTTTGGCTGATTTTTATTTGTGTTGTTTTTTCAGTGAAAAACCATCAAATAGTAACGATGCCATAGACAGCGATAGACTTTAGATAAAACTTTATATGTACATTTTTATCATGTATATTTCCCAACAAAGAATATTTTTAATGAATATATTAAAAATTTTGATGAAGGAAATAATTCCGTAGTAGTATAAAGTTTAACGTCAAATCCTGTTGGTATTTAAAAAACTACAAAATAAGTCTTTGATAAAAAGTTTATCCTCATTGTGTTTACATTTCAGATTTCCTACATATGTACATACATATGTATAGTCAAACGTAAAACAAGTTCCTGAGGGAGAGAGGAGAGAAGTGGCGGATATAATAGTACACTTTTTGTGTTTGTACTTATAAAATATTTATATGTATTTGCAATACTTTTAGCTTTATATAGATGAAACTGCAAACATTTCACTGATTTGTTCTTTGAATTAGTTTTTAATAAATAAATTAAAATTTAGCAATCAAGCATGAATATTCTATGGTAGGTGTACCGTATTGGGCAATAGAAATGACAATAAATAAAGCCTAGGAATTATCAGTCAATTCTCAGGTAACTCAGTGGAGTCGCCGTAAATTCCCATATAAAATCACACAGGCCTGGGATGGTTTCCTCCTTTAAGATTTGACAATTGACTTTGATAGATTTCAGGGCGCTGATTACAAAAAATATATTCAAAAAATTCCAACACGTCAGAATTTTTAAATATTAGGTATTAAAATTTTTGACTGAAATTACCTAGGTCGACCAAATCAAGAATAGATTATGTATTTTTATTTATTTCCAATCCAATAAAAAGTCATTAAAAAGTTGTAATTGGCTTTTAGGAACACAATCTCATTAATGGTTTATTAAATGAAACGTGATTAACTAAGTGACATATCTTTATTTTGGGAAAAAAGGTGAAGTTTAAGATCATCCGCTAATGAGCTCATTATTGAGGGTAAAAAAATTTTCTACTCATTTAAAGAGGTAGTGAGACATTTTTTAGGAGAGAAAAAAGCCTAGATTATAAATATATAGCAAATAATATGCTCAGCAATTTCTATAAACTGGGTTGCAATATGAGTGTAAAGTTACATTTTCTGCAATCTCATATTGACTTCTTTCTGAGAATTTTAGTGAAGAACAAGGTGAGCGCTTCCAGTAACATATAAAAGTTATGGAGAGCAGATACCAAGGAAGGTGGGACGCAAACATGATGGCAGACTACCGTTTGATGTTGAAGAGAGATGAACCGGATAGAAAGCATAAGAGAAAAAGTTTGAATAGTTTTGAAGAAAGTAGAAAAAGATATTATAAGTCTTTTTAATTTACTTAGTTTCTTTAGAATTTTTTTCAACTAATACTGTTGGTTTTTTGAGTAAAAATTTAAATTCATAAATTTTTATATTTTCATAATAATGGTTAAAAAATTTTAAAATATGCATGTCATCAATAAAAATAAATCTCGATGCGCTAGAAAAAAAACAGAGCTGTATTTTAAATTAATATACCTAGATATTTAAAAAAAAATATATAATTATTGGAAGGGGGAAAGTAAAGTCAAATTTCGCAGGTCTGTGTTGTTTATGGATTACGTATCTCTTGAAAATTTTATGAATTATTTCTTTTGTTATGAAAATAATATACAGAAACGCAGTACTAGGCCGTTACACAGCTGACTTACCAGGTCTTGAAACAAATTTCGTACAACAACGTAACATTTTATTGTATTTTGCTAATTTTACGTTGTAAAAATTCGTTTAGTAAGGGGTAGGATAAACTACATGGAAATGATTTGGTAATTCTAAACAAATGGTAAATTCTTGTAGTTGTTCAACAAAGTTACCGGCATTAGATGTTTTCAAAATATACAAAATTCTTATATAGGAATTTAGCTGAAAATAAATTATTTGAATAATGAAATGCACGGTTGCTCTTGTTCTTTTTACATTATAAAGTTACAGTTTTTCTAAAACGTTTTGGAACAGACCCACTGTAACCTAACTACTTTTGGAACAAAACCTGTGTAACCTTATTACTTTTAGTATAGCTGCTGTGACTTTACTATATTTTTGGTATAGAACTATTGTGAGCTCTTACTATTTTGGGTACAGAACCACTTTGAGTTTACTTTGTCGCTTTCACCCATGTCAACACGGTATACGGTGTCATGTCAAATTTTTACACAATATTCAGCATTCATTATGCTCAGTTTTAGTGGTATTTACAACTTTTTACTTTGTTATCTTCTTCATTTACTAATGAAAGAATGAAACAGAATATGTTCTGGATTTTTATTTTATCTTCAAGCAAAATTTTACATTTAAATTAACAAATTAACAAATTAAAATTCAAATTTGTTATTTTCTTTTAAAACTTTTTCTGTTCACAGTCGTTTAATGTTCATTGAAATACAATTAGATTAACATAAAAAACTACAACAAAATATAATAAAAAAAGGATTGATTAGAGAGTACAGAGACAAAAGGTTCTGTTAATGACTGCAAACTTGTGGGAATTTATGGGAGCACATTTGATTTAGAGTCTATCATACGAGTAAAAGTACTGCTGTACGAATACGAGCGTAGCTGACTGTATATCTACTTTATTCAGATATTAAACAAATCGTAGAACAAAAGGGACAGAAGGATATAAAAAGAATCGACAAGAGAGAAAGCTGCGGTACAAATAGATGTAACTATATTATTACTTTTATTCTTATTCACGCCTATCACATAATATTTAATATTTTATTAAAGTGACAATAAGACAACTCTCATTCTCGACATGTTATACCGGGTGTAACAAAATAAGTAAGTGAATATTAAAATAAAGTAATAAGTGAAATGTAAATTTCCGATATTGTATTTTTATTGGAACATCGTGTACCATTTTAATGTGTATCGATTTCTGTGTCGTTGTTTCGAGCCGAGAATATTGAATTTATTTATTGCAGAATAAATTACACATATGTGTGTATTTTTTTATTTTGTTTGTAACATATGTACGATTAGTAAGTAATGAATGTGACAGTTGTTTTTTAAAATTAAATTTTCGAATGTTTCCTATTCTTATATCGAAATGTTTATTTGTATATTTTGCGATAAATAAGGAAGTATAAAACTAATGCCTGGGTATAATATAAGATGAATAAGTAAAATCTGATAAAAACAACGACTTCCTGCACAATGATCAAAAACGAAAAAACCACCGTTGTGGATTAAGAATATGACACTACATATCCGTGTCACACGAGTCAAAAAACAAAACATCAAATGAAAAATCAGCTAAAAACATCACCAATTAAAAATGAAAATTAAATGTCAAACTAAAATTTTAAAAAATCTTACATGTTTCGGCCCGTGGCCATTTTCAAAGATTTTGGCAAAACGACGTAAAAGGAAAAAGAAGAAAATTATTATCGAGTACAACAAGTTGGAAAAAGTTGAATAAAGATTATTATAATAAGTGAACGATTCCAGAGTATTCTATCAAATCGAACCACACCCAGTTGCTAAAAAACAATGCGACACAAAGAAAACGAGGTGTCAGCACATCACCAATTGACCAAAAGGTCGAAAAAATTCGATTAATCATAATATACTGATATATAATTGAGCACTTCAAGTTTAAATTATTGAAATTTATGAGAATTTTGTTTAAAACACTGGTTAAAAAATGATTTAGACTATTAAAACACATCGGTAATAATTAAAAATTAAAAAATTGTTATGAACACAATAATTAAACAAAAAGGTTGTGTGATTATATTGAATGCTTATTTTGAAATGAGTTTAAAATACACAACATTACTTTTTTAGAGTCGTCCAAATGTGGCAACTGCGCACAATCATTCAATGTGACATGGTGTTGCTGTAGGTATTGCGCAGTAGATAGTGACTCAAGCGTATCCATCAAATAACCCTTATTAGCAAAATGGCGGATTTCAAAATTTTCTGACAATTGAAAATTATGATCTGTATTTAAAAACATGATCGGCGATGGCTGAGAAATTTTTTGTGTTTGCAGATTTTATTGCTGATAGATGCTCTGAAAACCGATTTGAGAATTCGCGGCCAGTCTGACCCACATAAAACGATTGGCAGCCGTCACACGTAAACTTATAAATGCCCGATCTCTGGAGTGGTGATATGGAATCCTTATTTTTAACGAAGTAATCTGCAAGTGTGTTTTTTGTTGAAAAACTTAGTTTTACATCCTTACGGTTAAATAATTTTTTGAAAAAAGTGGATTGATTGGAGATAAATGGAATGGACGCATATCTCGTTGTGACCTGATCCTTTGTATTCGATAAATTCGGAAAAAGTAAAGAATCTATATATTGTATTTATTATAATGTTTAACATACATTTTAAATAAGAAATCTAAGTCATAGCCATTTTGTTTACCAATAAAAATAATTATTTCGATTTCTTTACAGAAGTTAACTTTATTAAGAGGATAGGAAAAAGTCTATGAAAGGCGTGATTAAAAAACGCCATTTTATGAATCAGAGGATGATTAGAATCGGACGGTATGCAATGATCAGTTTGAGAAGGTTTACGAAAAATCGAAAACTCAATTATTGTTTTTTAGCAATTGGGTGTGGTTCGATTTGATAGAATACTCTGGAATCGTTCACTCATTATAATAATCTTTATTCAACTTTTTTCAACTTGTTGTACTCGATAATAATTTTCTTCTTTTTCTTTTTACGTCGTTTTGCCAAAATCTTTGAAAATGGCCACGGGCCGAAACATGTAAGATTTTTTAAAATTTTAGTTTGACATTTAATTTTCATTTTTAATTGGTGATGTTTTTAGCTGATTTTTCATTTGATGTTTTGTTTTTTGACTCGTGTGACACGGATATGTAGTGTCATATTCTTAATCCACAACGGTGGTTTTTTCGTTTTTGATCATTGTGCAGGAAGTCGTTGTTTTTATCAGATTTTATTTAATCTACCTGCAGTTGAAAATTTTAAGTTATGAATAAGTAAATCTGTGAAGTACTCTATCCCATTCATAGATGTTGGTGTTCAAAGCACAAAGTAATTTTTTATAAAAGTTATTTGTGTATTAAGAGCGCAAAATGTTACATTGCCGCTCGACTAAGAATGTTGATGCGCGACACCGCCAGGCGGAGCGCGTTATTCTCATGAGAGCGGCAATGCCGTTTTGTGCTCGAATTACACACAAAATTTTTTCTACATTCTTATAAAATGTATCGTTTATTTAAAAGATACTTGAAAAAATAATAATGGACGTTAATATTTACTTTAATGTTATAATTTTGCAGCTTCAGAAATTTCTGAAGATGTAGGTAATTGAAAAATCCCTGTCACTATTGTATATTTCCATCATATATGTATAGATTTTTTTAAATTTTTTATTCTTATTATTTTTTAGGTATAGTTATTTATTATTTTTAATTAATATTTTGTAGTTATTTTGAAATTTAATAAAATTAATATTTCAGTTGATCATGATAAAAATAATATGAAGTTTAGAATCTCTTTATTTGTTGCCATAGAAAATATAAACAACGCCTACCCGATTTGTAATCAAATATACATTGAGCTAGTGACAAAGTATTACTTTTCCGCTTTAAAGCGAAAAGTAGTACTCGGTAACTAGAGTCCTCGGCAACTAGATGTTTTGCGCTCCCTTCGCAGAGCGCAAAAGCCTACTTTCCACTATGTAGAAAAAATTTAATTAATTTACGCAAAGCCATATCTTGATTTTTCTTTTAATAAATATTTTGTTATTATTTCTATAGAAACCACTAATAAAAATAATTTAAACAATATATAATTTAAAAGAAAACAACATTCAAAAATATTATTTTAAAAAGTAATAAAAAAATAATAATAATAAAAAATAGGTGCAACTTGTAAAAAAAAATAATTTATGTAACTCGTGCGGTGTTATCGATTGCTCACTCGAGAGAATAAGTGTAGTCACTTCGATTGTGCGCAATCAACAACTTGTCAAATCTTTGCCAAACACTCATTTCCTTGAAATCTGCGCATGTCTGGGTGATGTGTCTGGGTGAAAAACTGATCTAAGACTTTTAAACTTTCAAGTTTTCTAAAAATTGGATGTTCCGTTCGCGCTGTATTTATATGTATAAATTTTGCTAAATATTATTCTTCAGTCCTAGGAATCTCAGAACAAATTTATATTATAGTTGTGGGATCAAGCCTCATCATGACAGCGGCTGTAATAGTTAAATATTCCATTCGAAAATTTGCTTTAAAAAAAAATATAATGAAATTTCAGTGAAAAACAAATTTTCCGTTAAGTAAGTATTCCAGGAAATTGTGAACATGTATTGTGAAAATGAAAATTAATAATGGCATGCGGATAATAAAATACAAAGTTATTGTTTATTTTATATTTCCACCAAGGATATATTGCGACACATGGATGAAACCATGGAGACATGAAGAAAGGTTGTTTGTTTGTTTGTTTGGTTCTCTGTGGAAATCTTTAAGTACATAAAAAGGAATATTGTAAACAAGTTTGTTTTCGTAAATTGAAAAGAGAACAAAAATGTAATTAAAACTATAGAAAAATAAATAATTAAAAGGAAAATTTGTAAGATATCTATAAATAGGTACCACATCGTTACATGGTCGAGAGTTTTGTTAATGTTTAATTTTTAAGGATATGATTTAAATGTTTTAACAAAAGGATGTCAAAGTTTCGTATCGAAGAAAAATGCAATTGAACAAATTGATAACAATAAATTTATTATAAGGGTGCTCGTTTTTACCGCATTTACATCGAACCTTTCAGTAGTTAGTGATTAGTGATTAAGGCCGAATTTACACGGGATTAGTAACTAAAGCAGGTAACTAAAGCCAGTAGCTAAATTGAATAATTTTTTTGTTTAGTGGCTGTCTACACACAATTTAGTAAATTGATTTAGTATTAGTTGAAGTAGTAATACATAATCTAGTAAAACTAAATTAAAAATGGTACATAGTTGTCAATAAATTCGTTGTGCACAACAAAAATATATCAGATATATTAATAAGCGATTTAATCAGAAAAAAATGTGACATTTATATTTGGACTGACTTGTTGGTTCGACCTTTTATTATATTTATATATGATTTGTCCCAAATATATCCCATAAAAATGAAAAAAAAAATGTTATATACTTTTTTTTTTAGTATTATTAGATGAAGAGTGGTTGTCAGACGAGTTTCAATTTTTTATCAAGTTACCTTCAGTGACTTTTTTTGATATTTATAATTTATATAATACAATAAGTACAAAAATTCCCAAAAAAAAATATTTGCAATAAATAAATATTTACGCGCCTATATTTGTATATTCGAAATCTACTAAACACTTTCACTGGTACAAATAACAGCAAGTTCAAAAAAATAAAGTGGGGGTAAGCTACTTGCACAAGTAAATAGAACAGGCTTCTATTTACTTGACTAAACAGATTACTAAATTTCCTACTTGCACTTGTACTAAATACAACTGTCTACATAACAAAAGTAACTAAATTAAGTAACTTGATTAAGTAACCTGCTTTAGCTACTAAACACGTGTAAATACGGCATAAGGATAAGTAGCAAGTAAAATGCAGTAGTATGTAAAAGGCACTAGTAGAACAAAATAGTACATAGCTGTGGTACATAGGTATGTAAAACATAGGTACGGAAAACAATAAAGATAAATAGCTTCCAGAAAATTATTGTGCATTTGTATAGGGCATATCGCGCGGACTCTGTCTCTACCTCGTATCTGAAACTCCCAATTTTTGGACACAAAAAAAGAAACATATTTTAAATCCGTGTTTTCATCACTATGAGCTTAAGATTTATGCTTATTACACACTTTGCTGTTGGCTACCCATATATATATATATATATATATATATATATATATATATATATATATATATATATATATAGATATAGATATAGATAAGTATATATGTAAATACCGTATTAATATGTTTTTTGTGTGTCCTAAAACATGTAGCTTTTGATATACGAGGTAGAGACAGCCAACGCGCGATATATCGTACCTCGACGATAACATAACCACATCTCTTATGGAATTATGTGTACTGATGTGGCTGTGTTATCGCCGAGGTGCGATATATAGTTAGCTATAAAGATGTTCCTAATAACATTGCCGATATCGGCATCTTGTAAACGATGAAAGATGAAGTAGAAACGATGAACTATAGATTTTGGGAAAGCTAAACGGAATTTTTCCTTCCCTTTCTATCGATGCATCATATGTTATGTCTTATGTGTATCTTGAAAAATAACTTTGAAAATCAGAAAAGAGTTATGAAAGTAGAATCTCTTTCAATTCCTGAGATTACAGTTATTTCTACCTCTTAGGAGGTTATTTCTTACGCAGATTTCACAATTTCTTAGCTTCTATATAAACCAAACTTATATCCCATTATCTATACAAAAATACCTATATAAATATGTTTTTTAATGAAAAAACAGTACAAATTTGCCAATTTTTTAATTCTTTGAAATATTTTCGATTCACCGACATTCTACAAATATTAATAACATGGAAAATTTTTCTTAAATATTTCTGATGATAGTGACGGCGACTGGAGCGTCTCGCATTTGGGAAATTGTGGAGTGATATGCTGAGCTGAGGGGAGGAGGCAGGTGGGGCAATTGCCTGGGTGTCCGGGTCTAAAAAGGGGGCGTGGAGCCATATAGTTAAGGGCCTGAACAAAGTGAGAAAACGTTGCTCTTTTTTTTGTTTTGCTCTCAATTATTGAGTAAAAATGTCTTGTGAAAAACTTTTGTTGTGCTCGGAGACTCGGCGATCCTAGTGACACGCTCCAACGAAAAACTTCTGCAGCCATCATTTTTTATATTAAAAAGAAAAAAATGTTGTAACAGTTTAAGGTGATATAAGAATGCCAAACCGCAAAAATATAAATCAATTCTTCGCTTGTTAAAAAAATTCCCGAATATATTTTTGTTTTTGCCTGTTTAAAAATATTTTTTCCCTTAATAAATTAACAAAAAGATTTTCTTCCTGTATATTAATTAAGATCTATTAGGTGTGTGCAAATGTTCTACCCGTTTTTAGGGTATAAAAAATAAATTAATAAATCCAAGTTTATGTACCTACTTGTCTTTTTACTGTAGTTCTGTGTATAGAAAACTTCTCTGCCAATTCTTCAACAGTTATTTGAAGCTACAACTTCAAAGGGCGTCCAGATCGCGGTTTATCGGTGCAGCCTTTATCTCCGTTACAAAATTTTCGAAACCAACGACGGTAGCTACTTTCGTTTATAGCACCTTTCCCATACACCTCAACAATATTACGACAAGCTTTGACAGCATTATGACCTTTGTTAAACTCACAAAGCAAACAGTGCCGGATATGATCCTTGCTACACGACATGTTAACCGTACAACAAATTAATTACGTATAAATGAGAATTATGTAGTCACGAGCTGTTGAGAGTTTACGTTATGTAGAATACTATTGTGCAATATTACATCATTTATAAATACGGAATATTTTTTTTTTTAAACTCAGTATTGGGGATTCTGGAGACGGGTAGAACTTTTGCACACACCTAATACTTACTACACCTGGAACATGTTCATACAAAATTTCATGTTCACAAACCACAAGACGTTGGAATTAGGAGGGTGTCACGGATAGCCAACAGAGAGACAACCTCTAAGGTACCGAGACAAGGTTTATGTATATGTTATGAGGTAGATTCAATCCGTATACTACACATGTATTGGCTTTTGGACTGCATTCAGCTGTTTTATAGCGTCAACTGATCATCACTTGATCATCAACACTATTTGTATATGAGCTGTCATATTTGAATTTTAAAGTATTATTTCTGAATAATTATTAGTTGTTATAATATAATATTCAGTTTAATATAATTATTTTAATTAACTTTTCAAATTTTGTTTGTTATTTTGTGTCAAACGTAAGTTATTTATTTATTTTCACTAATTTCATTAATTGCTGCTTTGAAAATCGTTATTTCAGGGCCGGAATCTAAAATTTTTCTTACGTATTTTTATAGTCATGCCTGGTATACGGTGTTCTGCCAAATTGCAGAAATTCACAGTATAGGACATTAAATAAAGACATTAAAAAAGGGTGTAGAATAACGTTGTTGAATTAAAAACATTGAAAATACCTAAATTAATCCGTAATTAACAAAGTAAGACAGAGTTTCTCATTAATGTTTCATAATTCCCGAATTCTATGACATACAGAGAATGAATACACACATGACGTGTAACATTATCGAATATATCTGTATTTATTTTTTTGACAAACCGTAATAAATATATTCTAAATACTTATTTTATCTATCGTTAATTATTTTTTATTCTATTTTCTGAAAACTTGACTCGCGTATTTTATATTTTCATTAATTTAAATATTTTTGTTCACTTCCAACATTACTAAGACATAATAAAAAGTAAATACTAAGTAAATACTTCCAACATTACTAAGACATAATAAAAATATTCCGGACCTGGCTATACTGCAGTCAACAGTCAAGTGTCGTTTTTATTTGATTGGCGGACCTCATAAACATATAATAACCTTGGTTCCAAGATATCTTTTCGACCCCCCACCCCCCAAAAAAAAAAAGAATCCTAAAATAGTTTCATGTCATAGCGCTCATACTTGAAGCGTTCTTACAACTGATCAGCTTTAACGCTAAATTCAATTTATTTGCAGATATACTTGTCGATTATGCATGAGCGAATCATGATCGTGACAGTTTAAGTTTTATGTACCAACGAGCATTATGTTTGTTGTACATAAAAATATTTATTTACTGTTTATTCTATATTTTTTTTTTTTTTTTTTGTAAAGTGGCATGTGCTTATATACAAACAAGAGTGCATTTTATGCACACTAAATAAATGCATAATAGTGCATACAATGGATATGTTGTTACATTAAATTGCGAATTGCATATTGTACATATACAGGGTGTTAGTGAATAAGTGCGAAAAATTTTAATGGGTGATTGCTGAGGTTTCTCTATGTAAAAAAGTTTATATAAACCCAGGTCCAAAAACGCTTAGTTTCTAAGGTACACAGCGTCCCGTTCCTTGTTTTTTAAAAACATTTTTCTACATTAAATTAAAAACAAATTATGTGGTCATACTGTAGAAATGAAGCGTCTTCATCTTTTTGTTTGTAAGACTTTTTCATAAAATATCCTCAGCAATTAATACGAGAACCTAAACCGGTTTTGTAGTAAGAACAGTAATTGAAAATTGTTTTTTATCTTGAAAACGGACACATGAACGACAAAATACTGTCATTTTTCTCAACAATTTATAGAATATTAAAAAAAAAACATTTTCAAATTGGAAAAAATCATTGGCGTCCCTTTTTTTTCTTCAAAAATATATCATCATATGGCCATACGAACGCCACTGGTTTGAATGAAAATATTCTGTCTACTTCAGAATATGGGTGTTTATCCCGTCGTATTCCAAATTTTATGTGAATATCTCAAAACGTTTTTGAAATATTTAAGAAAATATTTAAAAAAGACGAGAAACTGAACACTCTGTATCTTGGAAACTAAGCGTTTTCGGACATGGGTTGATATGAACTTTTTTACATAAAAAAACCTCAGCAATCACCCATTAAAATATTTCGCACTTATTCACTAACACCCTGTATATGTTGTATAGTTATGTCTAAGCAATTTTCATGGCAATATCTGCGGCAATATTTATTTTATTGATGGATCAAAACATGTCATGAAAACATGAAAAATATGAAATAGACGTATACGAAACCATATCATGTTAAAACAATATAACATAGTGCGCCTTGTCTGGTGTAATACAACACCAACAAGTACAATAGCTTTTAGGATTCTGAAGAATTAAATTGTGAAACCGTTATGTGTCACATCTGTTTATTTCAGTATCTTTTGGCCTGTGAAAATGAAAAATCAATATTAGGAAAAAATGTTTTTTCTAAATATCTTCAGGATTTTTCCAAATTGGAAAGTATGCATAAAAAATTTTTTTCACGTACTATATCGTGATGTATATTATTATAGAGAGCTCTTAAAATGAAATTGAAGTTCCTATTATAATTATTTCATTTGGAAGCCCCCTTTGCGAAATATTGAGCTTCAAAGTGGTTGTTTTTTGCGTAGAGTTTGTCGTTCACCTGTAATTTTTAAACTATTTACAAATCTAAAAAATCTGAAAAAACTACAGGTAGGGGAGCTAGGGGCTTGTTGTAACAGAGGTAAGTAGTAACACGCAATTTTTAGTGGGAATCTGAACACTTTAAACCCATATTTTTTGTTCAATTTAATGCTTATACCATGGGGCATCACGTCATCATAGCCAGTATTTCGCCCGATGACGCAGTAAGTGGCGGTATACACGTGCTTCATTTTGGTTAGGTAACGTAAAATATTACTTTCGTAAAATTTGGTTTTTCGAGTTTATTATCGATTAATCTAAAAATTTTAGTTTTGCATATAGTTTCAAAATGTACTTAGTTTTAATATTCTTTAAAAATTTCACGTTTACCAACATGATTTTATGAAAATTTTCTTAAATGTAAAAAATTATGTTACGGGGTTTGTTGTAACAATACGTTGGGGCAAATTGTAACATGTTATTTGTTACTCCGATGAAGACTGAATTTAGTCATTATAATATAACGTCTTTTTTTCGAAAGCTGATTATTTTTTTAGATAATTATATAGTTTTATAAGTAAATGAATGTGATTCAAAGTGTCAAGTTGATTATAAATATTGCCTATCTAACTAAAAAAAGTTAATGTTGATTTTTTTGTAGAATAAGTTTTCAGTTTCATTGTTGATAAATATTAATAATGTAACATTTTATGTTAGTTTTGAAAATGGCAAATTAAAGTTCAAATACCTATCAAAAATAACTTTACCTTTACTGTTACTATCTACCCCATGGCTGTTACATCTAGCCCCAAACATGGGGCAAGTTGTACCAACGCACTTTTTTTAAGAAATGGCTGGCGTGAAGCGCATATTAATAATTTTGATCTTATTTCTTTTGGATATGATAGAGGGATAGTTAAACTAACGACAAATGCCTTTTTAATGCTAAAAAGGCTAACAGATATTTAATTAGATCAGTTTTTCTAAAAATTGTTACAACAAGCCCCCATCTCCCCTACTAGCGCTTACTAAAAACACTCAATTAGAAAAATAATAGTTTATCAATAAAAAAAAGACAAAAATTTCCGAAAAAAATATGTATTCAAATGCCTTATATTTTATTTCGAAAACTATGAAAAACTTCAGTTATTGAGGCACCCTGGTTTGATGCGTACCCAACATGCACTTGGCGATTTTTTTTGTTTAGTATCGATATTCTGTTACAATAGCTATTGAATGTTTTAATAGTTGTATACGTATACAGAATGTATCAGTGGTATTCGTACAGTTTATATTTCCCAGAATCTATATCCTAAAATGCCGGACATCTACAAATAGGAGAAAAAAGTTTCCAAGGCCATCGTGTCGGATGCCAATCGAGCAAGACTTTATTTGTTATAAGTAATGCATTTTCTATGAACTTTTTAAAAATATTCTTCGAAAACTATACTGTCTCTCATCTTTGTCATCAAAAAGATCGTTTATAAAAATCTATATAAGTAAGACAAATTAAATATACATAGATTTAGGTAAAATTATCAGGATTGGAAAATTTTTTGTCTTTATCTCCTTACAGTTGCTGGACTAGTGATTATAAAGAAAAAAATTATTCGATAAATAAATATTTCTTTCGATATAAGAAACAATTTTTGTCCTTAGGTATAATAATTATCCGTTAAGAATATGTAAAATGTTGACGAGTCTCAAAAATAAACGTAAAAATTTATTATAATTATAAAATAAATTGGTTTAAATCCATAAGTTTTAGCAGTGTTCCTCAAAAATTTTTTAACTTAGAAAGTGTTTCAGGATGAGAAATATTTGGGAAATACGCAATTATGCAAAAACTATCAATAAAAAACCTTTACAGAGAATAGAGTTTACAACAGCGCACATACGGAAATTTCACCCATTTAGCGCGAAAAAAATAATTTTTCTTAGTATGAAAAAAACTAAATGTTTTCTTACTAATTATTGTAAAATAACATAATTTATTTAAATCATTATTGTGATATTTTAACGTAATTTATTTAATTGCTAAGTTTTCGGGTTCAATGAGGGTACAAAAATAAGACAAAAAAATAGATAATAAAATAAAATGTACAATTGTAATGAAGTAAGGTATCAGTAAATGTTTTATTAGTCTTCGTCACCATGTAATTGGTGTTTGGTATCAGTGTCTTCTGAAAATTTAATTAAATCCTCTCCGCACAATAGTCCTCGTGGTTGAATTTAGATCATCGCGACTCCCTGTAAATAAATGGTCATAATTTAAAAGATTATTTGGGATAGCTAAAATTTGTTTTATAGTTTATTGGAATACTAAAAAAGAAGTAAAATAGCAAACAAAGCGGTACTCGATGGAACTTTTTTTAAAACTCTATGCAAAGTTGTATTATATGGAAAAAAATTTAAAAAAAAAAAAAATTATAATTTTATTTTTTAATGTAATATAGGGTTAAAATATAAAGGACATTCAAAATAATACTATTAATTTGTAGCACGTACCTGAAGCTACAACATCCATTATCAAAATTCAAATAATATTTGGTACAATTCTCAAAAAAAATCACTGTTAAATCTGTTTTAAATTTGGGAACGAATTAAACACACCAGCTGAAACAGAAGAACTTCTACTTACGGAGCCTTTTAGTGATTGTATTAGCTTCAAACAATAGGTTTATGGGTAAGGGTTAGATGTAAGGATTATTAGAGAATGTGAATTCATAGTTATTTGTGTTAAAATACCAAAATGATGTTTCGATTTTTGTCGCGCTAAATAGACGAAATTGCTGTATGTGCAGCGGTACCTTTATTTCGAACAAATCGGGTCGTAAAAATGTTTTTACTCCGTTAAACAAAATTATTCTCGAAATTTTTATAAAATTTCCTACAAAAATATTCCCATGCGTGTGAAATATGTGAAATCCCAAATTGACGGTAAAATTCAAATTTTTCGAATAAATAATTCGATATAGTTAAAACGAAAAAATAAATAATACTAAACAAAGCACAAATTACATAATACATGGTTACTCCGAATTATTGAATGATCCGTGATTGTGAGAGACACTGTATTACTGGCACTAAATATCTGTCGTTGAAAAGTGGTCGACGTCGCTGGTTTTCGCCACTAACAACGACAGATTTAGGAGTTGGAACGACAACACATTGCGCTAGTGTCTAATAGCGACAACAACCTGCAGTTCGTGTGTGTTGAAATTTGCGTTTTCATAATAAAACTGTACGTATATATGTATGTACGTACTCGACCACAAAGTAGCCACTATTTTGTCGCTGTCGCATGGTTACAGAGTAGTATCTACATGTAAATTGGATCTTATACACCATTACATGAAATCAATGTTTATAAAAGCAACTTATTGTACAAAACAGTATCTGGGCAAGCGACTGATTTTTAAATTGGGAAATAAGTTTTAGAATATTCTCTGCACTGAGAAAAAATTACAGTAAAAATTACGGAGCTGCCTCCGGTAAACCAGGCTCAAGTAACCAGTCGGTAGGAAATTATCAAGCAAAAATATAAAAAATGCCTTTCAAACATTATTTTTTACGATTCATTTGGAAATTTTTCCTGTACAGCTTAAGAATTTTTCCTATACTGCTCCGTAAAATTCGATGGGCTAGTAAAATTTCAAGTGGATACCAGGAAAATTTACTAAATTTTTGTTAAATTATACTAGAGATAGAAGAATTTTTACGGAGGCACAGTGTAATTTTTACTAAGCTGATAGGAAAAGTAGAGGGTAGACGCTATTTGTTATCTCTATTTTCTACTTGAAACCTGTCTTTCCGCATCTCTCTCACACAAGCATCGCACCAACGTAACGCTAGAAGACTATGTGCTTGTCTGCTTCTAACTGCTCTGGCACGCGTAAACCGAAGTCCGCACCAAACCAAGGTCATTTTGAATACAGCTTCTACTGAAAACAGACCACTAACTTATTGTTGTGTGCCTTGTATGTGATGTGTACGAAGAGTGTTATCATTTTTTTTTTTTTTTTTATAATAAACTATTTAATGGATTTTAAATTTAAAACAAAGAATATTGTTATTTGTGTTTCATGAAAATCGCATTATTTTATTATTGATAAAGAACTAATAATTAAGATATAAAAATTAAGATTTTTATATGTATTGATGTTTATTGAAACATGTTTTTTCACAAATAATAAAAAACCACAGAACATTTTTTCAATATTAATAATTTGATTTTAATCCTTACCCTTCTATCAATATCTTTTTAAATTACTTTCTCCTTTGCCTGTCACTTATGCCCGCATTACCAGAGAGCTCCGTAATTTTTTACTAGAAATTTCCGTAAAAATTACCGTATTTTTTTCTCAGTGTGTGTAAGTTTAAAAATATTCTCGAAGCTACATAAGTTTAATTCCATAAATACCTACATAGTGTACATGCATATATTTTAAACATATATGACACATTTATTAGCTAGTGTGTGTCAAAGTGAGATAGCTAGCACCAATCAGTTTGTTCTAGTACACATTATAGAGAAGGAGTGACTCTTTACATGTGAACAATAAATTTGCATGATTATAATTAAAACTATACGGTTCGCGCATCTAGGCAGCAAACCAGGGGCCGACAATACTAAGCGTGTGTAAACATACACATTTTTAATAATAAAACAATCACAGGAAATACAATAATAATAAACTGATAAAAAAAAATTTAAAAAATAAAAACACAGCTAAATACTTTCATTACAAATACATTTACACATTCCACATATGTGTGATCACTGATTGCGATTGGTCTATTCGGTTTTCCCATCTATTACACGAATGATATGTACTCAGACCGTAAAGTGTTAATCAAATGTGTTAAAATGAAACAGAAAAGATTTAAATTCAGTTACTCAAACATATTTGATCCTTAGCGCCAGTGGTATAGCAAACATTTTTTTATTTATATTCATTATTCCTATTTTTACCCACGTTTCACATTATTTCCTTAATTTTTTTTTA
Organism: Brachynemurus nebulosus; assembly: GCA_035578155.1. Taxonomy (NCBI): domain Eukaryota; kingdom Metazoa; phylum Arthropoda; class Insecta; order Neuroptera; family Myrmeleontidae; genus Brachynemurus; species Brachynemurus nebulosus. The sequence continues at coordinate 19,570,053 of JAPWDM010000009.1, forward strand.
TATTTTAAATAGTAAAAATACCAAAAAGTTAATAGTACTTGAAGAAATAGATATTTTAATTAAAATTGCAGTAAGATAGTATGTACACTTCTACGCGTATGAAATTCACATCCTACGCGTAGAAGGTCAAAAAATGATTCACACCACTGAGGGCTTCCGTAAGTTTAGGCTTGAATAAATTTAGAATATTTGCTAAACTTTTCCGAATTACTGCTGTATTTACATAGTGAAAGAAACTATATCGGCTGTTGGCTCAGTGTCTGAATACAGTAAGTAAGATTTCCATTTGCATCAGTAATTGCTAGATAAAAATATTAAAAAAAAATACTATATATGAACGTATTTTATAAAAAAATATATACAAAAGTAAGTTTTTCTCGGAGACTAGTTGATATAGAGTAATTGTAAATAAAAAAACCTTCTTTATGTGATTTTTCCGCCTCATCCCACCAAATTTTTTTCGTGAAATGAAATTTTTCGTAAAAAAATTTGGCGGAATGAGGCGGAAAAATCACATAAAGAAGGTTTTTTATTTACAATTACTCTATATCGACTAGTTTCCGAGAAAAACGCAATTTTGTAAATGGAAATTCGCTATGTTATGCAGGATGCTGTGACAGGGGTATTTTAAATAAATATTGAAGCATCAACACAAAAAGTACTTGGCTCCATTTTTATAGATATCTCCATAAAATAATAAATTGACTTTTTTTCTTATTTTCTCAAAAACTAGCTAACCTAGAATAATAGTTCAAAAACCTTTTTTATGTGATTTTTTCCGTCTTTACAATGGTGTAAAAAAATGTGGCAAAACTTTTAAATTAGAGCAAATTTTGGCAAAAAACTAATTTTTTGCAAGAACAAAAACCATGTCCCTGGCCTCCGACGTGTCTAGCTGAAGAACTCATCCAAGATTTTTGGACTTCCAACGCTATCAACAAATTTCGTAAACCTAGGACATTTCGTTCGAGAGTTATCGTGCTGATACATAAATACATACATACATACATACATATATATATATATATATATATATATATATATATATATATATATATATATATATATATATATATATATATATATATATATATAAATTTTAGTGAATATTATTTTCGGTTTCTAGGGACCTCAAAACAAATTTCTGCCATAGTGCCGGGCTCAAGTTGCGTCATGAGACCTACTGTAATAGCTGAATTTCCATTCTGGAAATTCGCTAAAAGTATATTCGTAAGAGAAAATCTATTCTATTGTATTATTTTTATTTATAAGCAAACAATAAAAAATAATAGTATTTATCTTTTTGTTAAATTTATTCATTTAGAAAGAAAAATAATTGTTATCATATTTATGTGTTTGTTGACACGTGATAATTTTTACTTAACACGGTTACATATGTAAATGGAAAAAGTAATGTATATTCCAGAATAATTCACACATTTATTGCCTTGAAAGGCATCGTCCTTATAAATTTTGAATCAAATATAATACCAAAAATGCAAATTAATTTTTGTTTAAATTTAATTTTTTCAAAGGTAAACAATTATTCCAGACGAAATCACATAGGAAGGTCACATTTGCAAAAAATAAGATTTAATATTAATGTTGTTAATTTGTAAAAATACGTATTACACCATAAACTCTTTTTATATTGTGGATCGGGACTGCCTATAAAAGGTTTGGTAGAAAGTACATCATAACTCAAAACCTTTCGATTCCCCTAAAAATTGATTTTTGTTGGATTAATTTACACATTTGGCTTCACTCGCTAAACAACTCTAAAATAGATATGTCGCCGAAGCTAACTCTTTTGTCCCCTTCTCGCCCATTCCGAAAGGGAGACGTTGGGGTCGTTAGCTGATAAGGTATTCGTAGACAAGTATTTATGAAAAAACGTAATTGAAAACATCATTCCGCTTAAACGTTACAAGGAATCAAAATTTGTTTTGTGATTTTAGTGATCCATAACTATTATGATTTTGCTACGTAGTAGTCTATGATCACTATAATCTTACTACCCAGTGGTCCATAATCACTATCATCTTGCCGCTCAGTAATTTATAATTACTACGGCCCATAATCACTGTAATCTTGCTACTCAGTGGTCCACAGTCACTATGACCTTACTATATCCAGTGGTCCATAATCACTGTGATCTTACTACCCAAGTTCCGTCTAGCTGTTTACGTTAAGCTCTTAATGGGTTACTAATACCCTGACGAACAATTTTAATCTCGCGCTAAATTCTGTCATAATTCAGTAGTATTTGAAAAATAATTTTTCTAGGATCCTGGGAAACCCAATATAATAATATAGCCTATATCAGCCTAGAGTAATATAAATTAATGTTCAAATTTGTTATTTTTTTTTCTTATTTTTCGTTCTTGTTATGGACTTGGATAGGCATTTTCTTAAAAACCGCATAAAAAAATCACACTAAAAAAATGGCACAAAAACCCGCACCAAAAGAGGTTATGCTGTATTTGATATAATAAAGTTGCTTTCGTTACTTTTACCGTTTAAAAGGATACATATTATGTGAATATTAAAACAGAATTTTATTAAAAAGAAAAGGTTAATAATTTTGTTTTTATTATTAAAAGTTTAAAAGTTACAAAGTTGAAACAAAATATAAAGTAACTTCTTTTTCTGTGATATATGAATCGAATATGTTTCATAAAAAAACTGACGAAACTGATGCTTTGGTAGAAGAGAGATGTGTCAGTTGTATAGTATTTTCCTTATATATCAAATTATTAGCATAAAATTATAAATTTCATCACAGCCCATTTTATTGTTTATATCTATCAATTTTCTATTGCACCGACAAAATTTTTTCACCTGTTGATCAAACGGCTTTTTTTATAGCTTCACTTTTTCTGTAAATGTTATTGCTTAACCATAAAATTTATTGAGGTTGTCTAGTAAATCTTCGGGTTTAAAACCCAACGGTATTTCTGTTGATCCTCTTAGTTATGTTCCAATGGTCACTCTAGTGGCGTCGATTGTAACAAGACATTGCTTAAAAAACAATAAATATTTTGGAAACGGTTTCACATTTCTGGTTAGTTTCTGTATTTTAAAGACAACTAGAGAATTAAGTTCAAATTGGGTATTTAACAAGAGGTGTAAAAAGATTCCTTATCTACGACTACCATGAAATTGCTTCTTTATTGTACAAAATATTATCTAAGTAAGCTACGTTTTACATACAGCCATATTTCCAGCTGTACAAAAAATGGCCCTTTACACGCATGTATGCTAAAAATAGCAACGCCTACTACACTTTTATTAATTCTTATAATTATTATATATTATACAGTGATATACATGGTACATATTATGTTAGAATCTGTACAAAAATTTTACCTAGCAACTGATTGTTTACGTTTGTTTTTAATAAATTTCAAATATTACATACAGTAGACTTTCGGAGATTGTCCAATCAAAAATTGTCAATATTGCAGTGATAGGGATTTAAACATCGCACGTTTACGTCACACCAATACTGCAAACACTGCAATTTTTGTGAATACAATGTTCGTGTGACGTAAACATACGATGTTTAAATCCCTATCACTGCAATATTGACAATTTGCGATTGGATAATCTTCGAAAGTCCACTGTAATTTTAATGTATTGGTATTTGTAGATTTGCACCAAATTTTTATCGTTTATTATGAGTTTCATGTTAGTCGTAGATAAAGTATAGTACGTAACTCGGTTATAAGGCATATTACCCACTCGCACAATTACGCACTCGCCACTGCGCGGCTCTTGCCTAACTTTTTCGCTCATGTGTAATATGCGACTTACAATCTCAATCACGCAATATATGTACTATTATCCACCATTTAATTTATTTATTTACTTATAACTATTAAATGAATATTTCAAAACAACTTATTGAAAGAAACTTTTTTGCACGATCGTGTATTTTCATGCATTTACCGATGCTGTTGACAATGCTGGTAAGTTACATTTCCCGAACGTTTGTTTATATCCATGGAAATCAAAAAATTACAGTGCGGTAAGTGAAATAGATGTTTGGTAAGTGAATAGGAGTGTGGTAAGTGAAATTAGCTCAAAATGATTGTAATTATTTTATTTATATTGAAATTAAAAGTACGATTTGAACAATCACGAAAATAAATCGATTAATATGAAAATTTTCACTAGTTTGCACATTATTATTATTATTGTTGGCATTAATCTTCTTATTTTATTGATATTTCAAAAGGTCGTTCAAGCATTAAAATTTTCTGTGGTTTTCGTAGTCTTCCTTTTATTTTACGAGAATAAATTTGCAGCCAAAAATAAAATGCTTCATCAGTTTCATGATTCTCACTAATATTATAGTTTAATAAACTATTTTCCTCAATTTTTTTAATAGAAAATTCAAAAAAAATATTCACGCCAGTGAAATATTGCCACTTAGTTTTTTATTTATAAATATAGTTGTCAGTTGTCACTACAAAGATTCGTATTAGTTGTTATGAATATTTATAATATTTATTTATGGCATTCTAGGTCATAACATAGAAATATAAATTTCACCTATATTATCCGAATTTTATTTTTTATTTAACATATTTTTATTCTTTAATTATTTTAAATCGATACATTTTACATCGATTTTATACAATACACGATGCGCTATGTGCATTTACTGATCTCGAAAATTGCAAAAACTCGACCCTGCGGGTCTCGTTTCCGCAACATTTTCTCGATCAGTAAAAGCAACTTACCGAACTTATATTGTAAAATACTATTATTTATACATCTTCCCACTATTTCAAAATTCGTTCATTTAATTTACACACCATATAACAAATATTTCCTAATTTAGTCTGCCGTGTTTTTTTTATGAAACTTTCTATACCTTTATGATATAATTCGTACTGTAACGTTAATTAAACATAAATTTGTTGGTTGTACAAAAATTAAATATATGTACTTTTAATGTTAGGTTATATGTAGCGTACTGCCACAAATTGTAATAGGTTTAGTCTTCTACTGCCAACTTCTTTTTTTGTACAGAAAGTTTTCACACAGTTTTCACAGCGCCATACTAAACTCTTACTTGGCGTTTGTTCGTCATAGTTCATAACACTACTAGTGAGAATACACGTAATATGTATACGTCATGTTACGTGACAGTGTGTAGTTTAGTGTTTATGTAGTAGTAAGTATAGAATCGCGTATAGCATTGTACGGCTTACTTTTTTGCTATACATATATCTGCTGGTATAAAATATTCGTATTCATATACTGTGGCATCAGTAACATCATAACTTTTTAAAATATGCAAGAATTAATATGATCTACCATCCGGGAATTTAATTCAATAATGTTATAACTGCTGAAAATTATCTTATTACAATGTGATTATCGGAATAATTAAATGACAGAATGATGTAATTGGAAATGAATTATAGGTATCTGAAAAAATCAATTTTGTGAAAGACGGTTAGGACCACTATAGGAAAACCACTTTTATTAAATTGTCATTTTGTTGATAAAAATTAAAAGTTCACATCGAATTACCTCAATTCAATATACCACTCGAAATCAAATCATTTATATAAGTCCTGTTTTGAGGAAAAACAATCAGTTTAATGACGTCATTAGGTTTACAAAAAATTTTCATTGCTTTGTAAACAGCCAGTAAGATAAGATTTGAAATGAAATATTTTAGGTTTTCCAAGTTATTCTTTAATTTTTACCGAAACTCAACACACTGGAAATTAATCATTTAATTTCTAAAAGGAATTTCGTCGTTCTGATAGTCAAAATAATCTTAACATATTTCTATCGGGGAAATAGTTTTCTTAGGAAAAATTTCAAATTTTATGTACTTGTTTATATTAGGTCGTCCGGAAAGTTAGTGCTATTTTCGGAGTCGCTCGGATGAATTCATACTTCTTCAAGTAGCAACCTCAGATGCAACATACACCAACATGTTAGTGTTAGGCCGATAGTGTTTCTTGTAATATGTATCATAATATATCTTTAAACAGTGTTTAAATAATTTTTTTTTTGCAAATAACGATGAACAATCTTATTAGACATCAAGGAACATCATGTCATGTGATACGAGTTTAAAAAAGGTACGAATGCAGCTGACGCAACGAGAAATATTTTTAGTGTTTATAGTGATGACGCGCTTTCTGACAGAACTTGTAGAAAGTGGCTCGTTAGATTTCAAAAAGGCAATTTCTCTTTGGAAGATGAGGCTTCCTCCGGTCGACCTGTGTGTATTGACGATGAATTTATCCGTCAAGAAATAAAACGAAACCCGAGGCAAACTGTCAAGAATTAGCGGCAGATTTTGAGTATTCAAAATCGACAGTCCTCAGCCATTTACACCACAAACGACAGGATCTTTCGGGATGACCTAATATATTATATGACTATTTACTTTGTACTGATTGAAACTTGTTCTTATGTAAAATATTTCTACAGTATGGGAACATCAAAAATCAATGTAAAAGTATGCCTTGAATTTCGCTATTCAATTTGAATTACATTTGGATTACACTGGATTCACTTATGTTTCATAATATATAAAAAAATAAATTTTGTTACAATTTTCATAAAAAACTATTTGTCAAATAGTTAAATGTATAAACAAAAGCTCTACGCAATTTGAAGACAATTTATATTACTGTTTAGTTTCTGAAATAATGCAAAAAAGAAACTATTTAATAATGTTATTTTTTCCACTCCTGTTGAAGAATACAGTAATTACATTTCCGTTAATTAAGAAAGTTAGGCATTATTCAAAGGTATGAAGGAATGATCATTACTCAATACCTTTCGACCAATAAAATCACCGTATTAATCATTATTCAATGGATTTGCGATTGTTTTGTTAATAATAATTAATATATGTATCAAGTTTTAATTTCATATATGTTGCGTAGTAACGTGTAAGTAAACAAAACAATTTGAATTTTATTTTGGTCGTTTCCATAGATATATATAGAAACATTTAATGAAATTAAAGATAGATTAATATTCTTTTGATTTAAAATTTATGTTCAATTTTGTTTAAATCAAAAAGGAAAAAAGTCGTAGAAAAAATATACCTAGTATTCTACTCGCTTACAATGGCTATTACTCACTCAGATGCATTACGGCACTCGCCTCGTAAACTCGGTTCGTGTGGCAATTTTATCTTCGTGAATAATAGCTATCATTACCAGCTCGTTGAATAACATACTATTATTATTATTTTGGGCAAAACTTAACAATATAGTTATACCATGCGTGTATACATATTAAATACTCTGTTGGTATCAATGTTGTTTAGTACCTACAGCTAATAATTCAGTAAAGCAATATCTTGAATGATCTCTAGTTAGCTTTTACCGCAAAAAAGCCTACAATTAAAATTCAACTTAGAAATTTCATGGTGGGAGTTGCGGAGGAACAAAAATTTAAATTCACACATAAAAATGTCGACTTGTTGAACTAAAACCATAATACATTACAATAATTTTGGTTATGACAGCATAAAACTATCTAGGCACATATGAAGTGACTGTGTTCGATAACTTTGAACAACTGGCTCTATTTATATCTGTATAGAATATTGTTCAAACTGTGGATTTTAATATTTTAGTCATGTTCTGTTTAATTTCTCTTCATGTTTTATACAAGAGATGATCAAAAGGTTTATTTACTTCAAGAAATTTTTGAACTAGAACGTTAAAAATGGTTAAAATCTATATGGAATTAAAGCTATCGGTAAAATTTTAAAAATCAAAGTATTATTAATACTTTGAGAGAATACCCTAATTCAATCACTTCCATAAAATTCTGATCTGTAAAAAAAGAAGAATTTTTTTAATAATGTCATCATCAAGTCTATTAAAATTTTTCAGTGTTTTAAAAACAGTAAATAAAGTGATAGAACTGCAGTTATTTTTTTTTATCTTCACCAAAACTGCGTAAGAATCGCGTCAAATCAATTGCATTTCTTAAAAAAAATTAGTCGTTTTAATCGTAAAGTTTCAAAATATTCTCCTTCAAAGCGTTAGATACAGTTGTAGCGGGCGAAATAACAATATTTTTTCGAGTTTTTTTCTCAACAGCAAAGTAGATATTTATTTAAAAACTGTTAACATAGATTAATACCATAGACTAATGAACACTATTATATTATACAACTAGACTAAGCGTAAAGGCAGTTTGTAGGCACTTTTCTTGAAGCAGGTAACAGGGTGAGACGGATGAGATTTAATAAATATAATATAATGTCAATTTTTAAGCAAATGCGACTATAATTATGGCAGGACATAATTTTTATACGTGCGTATTTTGAAAATAAAGCGAATACCACTTTCTTTCTTTCAAAATTTTGCAGTTTCTTCTCAAAGAAGTAAAATTTTATCATCAATATTATATTTTGACAAGAATTATTTGAAAACGTTTCTACGTATACAATGGATTATTGCATTGTTTACTATATTACAGAATACCTACTATTAGGTCGGAACTTTATCGTAACTGGCTGCCTCAATTATACATTTATATAATTAGTCTATATAATATAATATGAATGTTCACTGGTCTGTGATTAATACCTATATGTTCTGGGATGCTTGCTAAATTTTTTTCATAGAAAAATATTTGAAAATAGCGGCTACAGCTGTATTCCAGGAGCGAATAATTTTGGGCATCACTTTCGGTGGACATTTTTTAACTAAACTGGTGACTATCTTCCTAAATATTTCCTCTCTTTAAGGAGAGGGTAAGGTTAATTCGTACAAAAAAAGGTATGTTTTTGTTATTTTTTGTGACAACACAGTTAAAATCTCTTTATTAAAACCAGTCGCACATTAAAGTATAACATTCGAAGAATATTGTATAAAATTTTCACGAAGAAATATTAAAAAATACAGTAATGGTAGCAATTATTCGAACGTGTCTCGGAAAAAAGTAGAATTGCGATGCCCTTCATAACTTGGTGCTGGATCATCCGAAATAAAAAAAATTAAAGTTCATTCGTTAGATAATAGTTTTCCTCAGGAAGGTTTTTCGAAATTTCAATTTTTTACTTTTCTGGAACACTTAGAACGGAAAAACACGATTTTTGTGAAAAAGATTGGCTAATTTGTTATTATAAAATAAAAATTGTTAACCAATTTGAAAAAAACACTCCAGCGTTACCTCGTAAATTATGTACAGAAATAGTGTTCAAAATTTCAAAAGGATCGGTGCTGTAGTTTTGAAGTTATGAAGTGCACCGACTTTGAAAACGTGAGCTGTGGGGAAAACGCTTTAAAGTTTTGAACACTTAAAAATTCTTGTATAAAACTGATATAGAATACTAGCTGCTAAACTAAATTTTGTACCCTACACTGACAAAATATACAGTACAGGTATAAACACGTTAGTACTTCCATTGAAATTTCTATAATATCACTGAGAGAGAGATATATATAGAGAGCGAAACATCTGCCAGGTAACAACAAAAATGCTTATAACTTCATCAATTTTGCTCCAACCAACTTGAAATTTTGAGACAATATTCTTGAGATATTATGCATTCAGTTAAAAAAAATGCAAAAAAAATTATTTTAATATCTTACCCTGCCCTTAATACACGATATCACTAAAAACCTCGTCAGAAAATATATTTTTAAATCATACTATTTATAATTGTATACATAGGTATATTTTGCATACATATATGCTTATGTATATGGTTGAAGTTACTTTTTCAAAGAGAGTTAAAAGTGGTGTACGTATTATAATATTTGTCCACAGGCATATTTATTTTCTAACATAAAATTAACAGAATGTCCTAAACGCTAAACGTTTCGCTAAATAATTACTTACAGTATAAACAAACAAACAAATAAATAAACAAATAAACAAACAAAAAGGATAATGCCCGAGAACGCGACGTAAAACAGAATGAAAGGAACAGGACATAGTAAATTTTTAATTCAACGAAATGTAATTAAAGACTTCACAGGACTAACTTTCAGGTGTTGTTCTTTTATTTCTTTTTTTTTAAGATAGGAAAAAAATTGACTTATGCTTAAGTGATGTAGATTTATGTGAGTTTAAGTGAATTAAATATATATGAATGTACGAATATTGGAGACATTATTTTTATTTTAACAAAATTAGAGATGGCTTTTTCGTTTTCCCTAATGAATAATTCGTAGTATGTAACGAAGTATGTATTAATTTTGTTAGTTTGCTGTTCATTTTTTTTCTTTTGTTAAGGAGATCCGAGTATAGTCAAATGTAAAATAAAAGTAAAAAGAGCTAAAAATCAGGGTTCCTCAACAGTTACATTTTTTCACAGCTTTCGTGATTAAGTATAAGATATTTAAATATTATAGTTTTCAATACGCATGTGCAACCAATATTACTATGAAGGTATACCCCGTTTCAAATTCAACTGAGCATGTGTCATCGTTAAAAAATTAAATAATTCTTATATTCGAAACAACTTAGTCTTCTATTCCTTTCTAAAAACAAACTGCAAATTTAAAATTTACGCATTTGCAACAATGCAAGAGATAAAGCTAAGAAAATGGGAATTCCTTAAATTCGTAAGTGATGATCATGCTTAAATTTAAGTGAAATAGACTAGGGTACGGTAGTCTAATTGAGCTAGTTAGGTGTATGACTGACTCAGATCTAATGTCATCTGCTTCTTCACTTTGCACTTAATGCGATCATTTATCAAAAGGGGGCACTGTAGTTTATATGCGTGTTTAGTGACCGAAAAACTTTTTTTGACAAAAAAGAATCAGTAAATAGACGTAAGTAATTTACGAATTATTTCTTTATGTATTGCAGTTACTTATTTTTAATGATTTCTGTAATTTGTATGATCATTGCAAGTATAACAAATTCGTGCTCGTATTTAATTTGAATATATTAATTTGTAATTAAAGGTTAAGTTAGTTAAAAATGTAACTGGCGGGCAAAATGGAGTTAGGCAAAATGAATAATAAAATGAAGCTTCTCTAGTTAAAAGGAACATTTCTTTAAATATTCGCGGACCTTCCAATGAAAAAGAAAAGAAAATTGCTTTAAAAAAGAGTCCACTAAGGAAAATCAAAAATATAATTATTTTTGTACTGTCTGTCCAGCAAAATACATATATCCGCTAATAGAAGACTGGATTCAGCGTAATTCTTGCCAGGAATAGACCCATGAAGCGTGTTCTTTATACACAGGTCGAGGCTCGTACTGTTGTCCGCACGAGTTGCATATACTATTTTTTATTACGAATTTCACATACTTTTTTCTATTATTTATTATTACTTTTTTTGATATTTTTATTACTTTTTAAAATAATATTTTTGAGTGTTCGTCTTTCTTTCTGAATTAAATATTATATAAATTACTTTGTTGGTGGTTTCTATAGAAATAATTATGAAATATTTATTAAATGAAAAATCAAGAGGCGGCTTTGCGTGTTTTGATTAAGTTTTCCGTGTTTTATTGTGATTATGTTCCTTATGAAACTGACCAATTATAAACGTTGGTTTCCTACATTTGTGTTTTAAAATGAATGATCTACAGTAGGGGTCGGAAACCTGCGGCCCTTTGGAAGCTTTCATGCGGCCCGCCAAGCAATATAACTTTTCGAACAATTTGTTCTGCCTATGCAGAGTTGAGCATACTTTAGGTATACTTTTTCCGATGTTTTATAACAGGTAAAAGTTGCAGGTAAAAAGCAATGTTTTAGTAAAACTGTTACTAAAAATTTTTCCTCATGTTGCTTTTCAATAATATTTATATTAAGTTGTGTTAAAAAAGAAAATACCCCTGCCGCAGTATCCTGCATAATATAGCGAATTTCCGTTTTCAAAAATCAGTTTTTCTCGGAAACTACTTGACATAGAATTATTTTTCAAAAACCCTTTTTATGTGATTATTTTCTCCTTTTTCCAACGATGTAAGAAAATGTGGAACAAACTTGAGGAAACTGGAGCAAAAACTCTCTTTTTCAACAAAAATTGTTTAGGCAAAAATGCCTAAAAATCCATTCCGGGCATCGGACGTATCTGCCTTTTGTACTTCCAACATTTTTACCAAATTTCGTAAAAACGGGATTTTTCGTTCGAGAGTTATATAAATTTTAGTGAATGTCATTTTTGGCTTCTAGAGACTTCAAAATAAATTATTTCTATCATAGTTCCGGGCTCAAGTAGCATCAAGACAGTGACTCTAATAGCTGAATTTTCGATTCGAAAATTACTTTAAAAAAACCTATTTAAGCCACATACTACATTGAAAAATATTTGAGTGTGCGGCCCGCTAAAAATTATTTTTTTTAAAAGTGGCCCGCCATCCAAAAAAGGTTGCCGACCCCTGATCTACAACCCTAAATCCTTAGCTATACGATTTTGACCCGGTCTCCCCTACTCATAGTATTGTTACACAATGACTGCGACCTCATCAACGATAGAGCTTACTATGTTTTTCATTATTTTTGAAAACTTTCTAAAACAATAACTATCGGCAACACATTTCTCTTGTGTTTTTGAGTATACATTTTAATAAATATTTAATTTAGTCTCGTTAAGGTCTTTTATCGAAAAAAGTTTCAAAAAAAACAACTAACAATTACGAACATTTTTGAATTTCTACATCAACAACAATTTTCGATGTTCATTTGTTCACGTTTAATAAACTAAACAAAAAAGAAGAAACGAATACTGGACAAAATAAATATTATTGGAGAAACGAATAAAAAGAAAAAATGAATATTTAAGTAAACATTTTTCCAACCACATTTATTTCACACAAAAACGATATTCTTTTGCACCGGGAAAATGTTCAAGTACTTACTTTAGGTTGTTACTAACCATTTTTTTTTCTTGTTATATACTTTTCCAGTCACCGTAAAATATTATAAACACTTAAGATATTTTAATGGGCACCAAGTTGCCAGTTTTCTCATCTCTGTATAGTGTATTCGTTTTCATTGCGTAAATATCTGTCACACCGTTATCAAATCAACCCGAGGACAAGAAGATCAACTTGAAAACCTTTTTGACCGACAGAAACACAGTGAGACGTATAGAGGCACACGATTGATGGGGATAGGGGAATATAAATAAAATAAAAAGGTGAAACAATAATTACATTCGGATAGTATATTGCTGCTATTTTCTATTTGCTATCAAACAGTATATTCTATAACAACAATTAAGTGTGGATCTCGTCATTGTATTTTTTTAATTTGTATTTAAGGATTTCCTCGGGTATAGGTAATTAAGGAACCACCGTGTCAAGGCTTCGATGTCCGTCCTTTTCTATGGCCCGGCCATTTTTTCCACTGATAAATTTGGCACACTTCGGTATACCTAAGTCATTTCCACGCATCCATTTTGACGAAAGAATTCCAGTAATATTTTAATTTTTATTCGAAAAAGGGTACGAAATGAGGGTCAAAATTTGGTGGATATCATACGAAAAGGTTTTGCTTAAGCATTTTAAGACGCCTTCTTTTTGACCTACGACCAAAAACGTGTGAAACAATATGATCTTCTCCTTCACCTGGAAGTTGGGAAACCAAAAATTTTGAAATAATTTAAACAAATAAAAAAGGATTCGCTAAATTGTAAAATTCCTTTTTACAAAAAAGTAACGTTTTGTAAAACGGCGAAGTGTGGTTCAGTTGAATGGTAAATGCATCGTATTTGCCAATACGGCTACTAGGTACATTGCGTCCGTATCGTGAAATTCGGTTTGAAAATGTTATAATTATAATGATGTGTAATTTGAAAACATAACTGCAGCCGTTAGAAGCCAAGTGAGGTAAGTGCACTTGAATATTTTTTGAGAAAAACTAGTTGAAAGTTTTTAATTCGCAGCATAATAATATGTACGATTTTAAATATACCTTTAATAAGAAAAGGTATCCAAAAGGGTCTCTCAAAAATTTTTGAAATTGTGGTGGATTGTAGATCTTATTAAAACTAATCATGAGCCATATTTCTTTCGCTCCCATAAGCGGTTTAAGGGGGTGAAACTCACCCCTGAAAATTTAAGTTTTTTTTTTTTTAAATTTTCTTAAATATCTTGGAAATGGTAAGAACTTTGATAAGGAAACTACAAATATTCATAAATGGCCCTTTAAGATCTTTATTACGATACCAAAATGAAAGTCATAAATTAACTGAGGTTTCATCTCCCACCCCAGCTCCTAATTTTGTCAGGTATTTTTTGGTAAAAGGAGGAGGCTGTTATGTGTAAATAAAAGAATTTTTAATTAATATATTTTACACTACACCAGTTTATTTCTTTTTTGCATAAATACACTCTTTGCTAAAAGTTTTAACTTTTTGATTTAATAATGAGCAAAAGTATGGTCAAAGAATCTCGTATTTTAGTAATGAATTGTTACAAACTTAGAATATACTTAAAAATACATAATTTAGAAAGAAAACATACACTGTAACCACCCCACCCCCATGCTTTCCCGATATCTATAAAAATCTTATTTAATAATTTATTTATTTTAATTTATCTATACAATTGTCAATATTTTTACCCCTGGGTGTCTATGGATTTCGACTTTGGAAACAATTCATCAGAATATTTTCGGATAATGTAATTTTAAATGAGTATGATATCGAATTACATCGCCGCGCCGTAACAATATTCCTAAACTTCAGTCTCTAGCTCACAATCAGTTTTCGTCGCCTCGTTTTCAAAATTTGTTCAAGTATAGCTGGTATAACAGTCGATATATTGACTAACGACCAGAAAGATTGGAAAATGTTGTAACATATTGCTTTTTCAAAGAAGAATGAGAAGCACCAAAGTGTAGTGTAAGTGGTAAACCCGCTTTTATAAGATGTGCTTGGTGTGGACAATAGTATTGTTTTGAATATTTTTATGAACAATATCATTATTGTGTAAATTACAAACCTTAAAATACTGACAATTGTATAAATAAATAAAAACAAATAAATAGGTAAATAAGATTTGTATAGATATCAGTAAAGCATAGGAGGGGGTGTGCAGTGTAGTTTTTTCTTCTAAATTATGTATTTTAAAGTATATGACAAGTTTATAACAATTCATTACTAAAATACGAGATTCTTTGACCATATTTTTGCTCATTATTAAATCAAAAAGGGGGTGGGGTGGGGGATGAAACCTCAGTGGTTCTATAACATTACTTTTGGTATCATAATAAAGATCTTAAAGTACCATTTACAAATATATAGGTATAGTTTCCCTACCAAAGCTCTTACCATTTCCAATATATTTAAGAAAATTGAAAAAAACTCAAATTTTCAGGGGTGAGTTTCACCTCCTTAAACCGCTTATGGGCACGAACGAAATATGGTTCGTAATTAATTTTAATAAGATCTACAATCCACCAAAGTTTCAAAAATTTCTGACAGATACAGTTGGATACCTTTCCAAGTATTTGAGATCTTTCCAAACACCTAAACCAAAGTCATACCTTTAATAAATTTCTTTAATATTTGCTAAGCCACTGTATTAACTTTGATAAGTCATGGTATTATACAAGGTTAACAGAAAAAAAAGAAAATGAAAACTGTAGGAAGCCATCCGTGGTGACTCCAGTTATTTTTAATTAAATTTCTTCTGCTCAAATGATTAAAAATATGTCAAACTTAACGCAAGTATATGTAGGTATGTCGGGAGAAAGTATTAAAAATCGTATTTTGTATTGCTTCTCTGCAGAAAAGAATCTCATTAATTTTTAAACTGTTTTTAAAAATTATGGTATTACACACAGCCAACAACATTATTGCACATAAATCAAAAAAAATGAATTTGTGAACAATAAATATTTTTTAATATAAAAACTTCAAGTAAGATGAATAAAGATGTAACCACAAAGTAACTGTTGATGATAAATGATATGCAGTTATACTTTTATTGAAATTAAAGTTGCCGGATGTTATTATGTAATATGTAATATATAATTAGACTACGTCGTTTAAACTGAGTTAAATATTGTCATTCCCCAGCGCTTGCATCACTGTATTCCAGATTGTTCTTTTTCTTTTTCTTACATTTTTCTTTATAAATTTTGTGGTAACAGCTTGATTTTAGAGTAAATCGTTGTAGGTACTTAAACATAGTTTAAAATTTGTTTAGCAATAAAATAAAATTTGTCATTGGGAGGACTTTTCGAAAATCTTAGCTTAGATAAGACACGTAGCATTTACGAGATATTTGTTATTCAAAAGTTTCGATAACGGAATTCATACATGGTTTGTTCGTTTATTACATTTTAGTGTAGTTTTGCTATAGTTTCCACAAACGGGAAACTATTACTATAGTTTCCATATTCCGAAAGTATAAAAATCGATTTTCTATTAATCTAAAATTTTATTTACGGTATTATCAAAAATGATTATAAAAATATTAGAAACTTAGAGTATGTAGACACAAAATTTAATGTATACATATATCACTTAAATTATGATTTTTACAGACTTATATTTTAATACCAATTAAATGATGAGGCGATCATGCTGAAAATTTTATTTTTTTAAATTTGATTGTTAAAAAAAGGAGTTAATTTTGAGTGAATAGTAGATTTAGAACGATATGGATGTGAATATTTGGTCTCAAAGATGTCATATTTTGTCTAAGTAATGCATAATACTCCTCCATTTTTACTTTTCGAATGGTATCGAAAGTTCGATTGAAAATTTGATTTGTTTCTATTGGCGACGCAATGAATTTTGCACTTATTTGTATAACTTACGTAATTTAAAAAGGTGGACAGGGGAAGGTGGGGCAACACGAGGTAGTTTACCTTTGATGATAAATAAAACTTTTTTTTTAGTATCGTTTGAGTTTTTAATATCGAGATTTTTTTAAATTATTTCCTCTATCTTTGATAGTCAGTCTACCAAATTAAACCAAATAAAGAGAACAAACGTTTAACATTCCCTGAAATATATAAATGCAAAACGTTGCAACTTTTTTCTGTAACTAACTCTAACTACGAACTCTAGATAGAACGTGGATACTTATTATTTACTTGCAATTGGTACGTTCACGTAACATGATAATGTGTCTCGTCTTCCGCCTTCTCTTCCCAATCTTCTCAAGCCTTAACTTTGTCAAAGAATCGAAATTGGTTTTCTAGAATTTTCCCTAATTTCAGAAATACTACTGTAAAGAAATAGTATATTGTGCAATAAATGCGGGAAATTGTCGATTGCCCAAGAAAGCGAAGTTGAGCGCACGAACGTAGTGAGTGCGCTCATTCGCTTGAGTGGGGCAATCGACAATCCCGCACGAGTTGCACACACTATTTTCTATTACGAATTTCACATACCTTTTTTTATTATTATCACTATTTTTGACATTTTTATTACTTTTTAAAATAATATTTTTAAGTGTTCCTCTTTTTTTCTGAATTAATTATCGTTTAAATTACTTTGTTGGTGGTTTCTATCGAAATAATTATCAAATATATTTATTAAATAAAAAATCAAGAGGCGGCTTTGCGTGTTTTGATTAAATTTTGCGTGTTTTATTGTCGATTTGCGTGCGGAAAGTAAACTTTCCGCACGCAAAAAAGTATATGGGAAGAGTACAGTGGACAAACAGCTATTTTACGTACAAAAATATGTGCGCCAGGTTAGTACTTCTCACGTATGAGGAATACAAAATTTTTAATTTTTGGTTAGTATTGGTTTGACAGACGAACACTAGCAAAATGGCATTAAAGTAATAGCATATTATTGTAACTCTTGGACACGTTAGATACATTTTACTTACATTATCATTTCAACCCAAGCAAACAGTAAGTAGTAATGTAACACCAAGCGGCGACACTGTCGTAACCGTTGTAATATAACCTACTTACCGTTTATTTTACATGCAAATGTCGTTAATATAATGGACTTGTTATCGAGACTGGTCCGAAAATGTGTTTTTGAAAATTTCATTTTCACATTAGTTGCGATGAATGTTGTGGGTATAGGGTATATATATGGTGTACGAACATACTGTAGCATTTAAAAATTATTACGTAGAAGAAAAAGGGGATAACGTTGCCGAAAAAGTTAAAGACGGGATAAGGGATAACGTTGTCGAAAAAACTACTTAACATAATTCATCTAGACGGACCGATAAAGATTAAATAGAATGAGATTTTCGATTTTAAAACCTTATTCAAATAAGATTAACTATCCCAGTGTATTGCTCCACTTACTACATTATTTTCGGATAAAATTTTCAACAAACTTTATTTCAATTTAATTTTACTTTTTGTCACACAACTTTATTGTTGAATGACACTGAATAAAATCTAAATTTACTTTCATTATTTCATTTTAAACATATTTTAACATGAATAATTTTATCTCGTTCGGGTATTGTCACGAATTCTTTAATGAATGATCATTACGCATCTGATATTTTAAGACACAGTTATTCTTAATCACTTATGTACACTCAAAAATCCATTCGAGTTAATTTTATTTGCTCTTTTGTTTAAAAACTGACGCTTATTGTCTTGTGTAAATAATTAAAATGTTCAGTATTTATTAATTAAACTTTCCAAATTAGTTTAGTCAACAGAAATAAATCAAATGTACAAAGGAAGTTGAGGAAAGTATAAATTGGAGAAATGAGATACGATAATCAAAAATTGATTAAAAGTTTTCTTGAAAAATCTTTAAGTTTGGTTATGATTTCAAAGTTTCAAAACTATTCGACGATTCCATTGATACGAGCGACGTAATGCTACGAGATATTTGTTATTAAAAATTTTCGATATCGGATTTTAATGCAGTTTCACTGTAATTTCCTCACATTCATAAACCTCTATATTTCAAAACATTTATAAACCTTAATAAACTTAATAAAGAACTCTTATACAAACAGAAAAACAAGTGAAAAGAAAGAAGAAAAAAAAGAAAAACTTCAAAGTCGAAGAAAAATTGAAATTTATTCTTTTGTTTTATTCATTTCTAATATATTTCTATTTATTTATGACAATCATATTCAGTTCGAAAGAACAGGAAACAAATAGTAAAAATACATATGATGTGGTTTTATTTCCACCTATACAAAAGTGAGAATAATTTTTCTGAAATGTCTGTCAAAACTTCAAAAAAATTTAACGAGTTCCAATAAAGAAACGCAAACATTTTCACTTAAAATCATGTTATGTTGAATAAACTTTACCAGTACGAAGTAGTATGTTTCGTAAAAACCAGGTTTGCTTACTGAAGACAACTTTACCATACCATACTTTGTGTTAAAAGAAAATTAAAATTAAATGGCTCATAATGTTCGTATCATTTTTTTTTCTTTTTTAGTGACAGCAATAGTTATAACTGCTGCTGTTATAGAAATTTTTCTGGCATTGACAGCCCCAGTTTCTTCAGATTAATAAAATAAAGTAAAAAAAATGTTTTTTAAGAAAAAGCTTTTATTTATAAATGGGCTAAAAAAATAAAATAACTTTTGAGTGAAGTTTGAAGCAATATGCAACATAATTTATAAAAGGTTGAGGCGTTATCATCAATTATTTCTGTTTTGGATATACGTGTAGCTATTTTACTTTTCAGTAGTTACCAAATTTAATTAAACGCCTCAAGCTTTTAGAAATTATGTTGCATATTGCTTCAAACTTCACTCAAATGTTATTTTCTTAAAAAACATTCTTTTTACTTTTACATTCTTTAAAAAAAAAAATAAAGAAGTAATTTTTTTACCTATATTTTAATCGGTTAATTTACCCTAATCAGACATAACTATGGAAACAAAAAATTGCAATGTAAAATTAATGGACAATATTTGACAATTCGAAATGTCAAAAAGTTGCATAGGACTAAAAATCAACAATTTTGGTTTGGGGCGAATTAGGGAAAAACTAATGATACAATATTGCATTGTCATCAAGGTTAGACACGTATACAAAATTTGAAACCTCTAGCTCAATTAGAACCTGTCTAAATTTTGATTCCAAGATTTGATCTAAACCAACATACTAACATAGCAAGTTAAATAAAAGCTTTTAATAAAATAATGCTTTCAAAGAATCTGTAAACATTATTTTCAGAAACTGTCAGTACCTACCTATAAAACTTTTATGGGGTAGGTAACTTTATTACATAAAAAATTGCATAATCTGCTCATAAGTATATTTAATAATTGTCATATTTTTGTCTTCATTTTATTAAAATTTAAACCGAAAATTTAGGAAATTTTAGCTGAGTTTATAACGGTGAGTACAAGTTACTTGAATATTCCCTCAATGATATTGCTCTTTCGCAAGAATTACAAAATTGTTTTTTAAGCGATCAAAACTTTTATATAGATTATAGATTTATAAATAAGTGTTTATTTTAGTTAGTCAAATAAACAATTACATAATCTAGTTTAGTAGATATATATAATTCAATTGTATTTATTATTTATAAACTATAAACCTTCCTCCGTCTTGTTAATTGATATAGTGACATAGATAATTGCCAACTTGGAACCAAAGACATGTTTCTGCAATCTAAATATTTAATAATAATTATAATATCTAACAAGAGCACACTATAAAATTAGTTTTGTTTGTAATGAATATCTTTGTCTAATATGTTACGAAACTGTAACCAAACTATAGCGACTATACGACAGATACGTTACACATATTAAATATATTTCATCGTATAAGAGATAGCTGGAATAATAGATATACGTAATAATATACAGGGTTATATTTTAGTATCGAGTTCTAAAATTGTAAAAGTTTGTGGGTTAACAAAAACGTTTAATCTGATTGGATGTTTCAAATTTGCAACAGTAAATCTGATTGTTAAAAATAACCGATTAACAATTAAATTTTATGAATTACTTATATTTTGGCGTCTGTAGTAGAATGAATGAATTACAGAAAAAGCATGGGATTCACCATCTAGTTCGGGCATCAAAGACGTTCATAATAATTAAAAATACCGTGGTATCCAATGATATTATATATATATAGATACGTTATAAGCTGTTAAAAACTGGTCACTTAAAAGTGAGGTAATTGCCTCACTTTGCCTGCATTAGTCGTCAGTCTTACAGCAAACTTCAATGAGTAAACATCGTACAAATGCGTAGTAAAAT
This sequence comes from Brachynemurus nebulosus, assembly GCA_035578155.1. Classification (NCBI taxonomy): domain Eukaryota; kingdom Metazoa; phylum Arthropoda; class Insecta; order Neuroptera; family Myrmeleontidae; genus Brachynemurus; species Brachynemurus nebulosus. The sequence goes on from JAPWDM010000009.1 coordinate 19,591,158, forward strand.
GCCGTCATTTGTAATGAAAAACTATAGGAATTATACAAGAACTGTAAAAAATAGAAAAAATATATCATTTCATTCTTAAGTATTGATAATTTCTTTATTTTTAATGAGTTTTAATTGCACTGTTGCTATGAATTATGTAAACAAATAAACAAACTTTCTTTCCATTCCTTATGGTACATAATCAAACGTACATATTTACATACCCTGTCTTTTTCTCGCATAGGTGTATTCTGTAGTGTGTTCATGTGTTGCGATCTCTCTTTTAGAAAACATGCGTAATGCTAATGTATAAAGATACACAGTACCCACACTACAGGGACAAATTTGGGTCTATTTTTTTTGTACATTTAGTACGGTTATAAAATATCTATATATATATATTGCATCATTGGTGGTATCGTAACTATTTACCAACATCGGTAGTAAGAGTAACCCTGTCTGAGTCAAGGGCAAAAATACGCTTTATATGAAGTTGGATTGCTACGAAAAAAAATCCCTATCGCAATATCCTGCATAACATAGCAAATTTTCGGTTAAAAAATTGCTTCCATTTGAATACTCGCTCACATACGATTAGTGATGTCAAATTATTAATCGCTTAATCGGTGTAGTCGACTAATTTTGTTGACATTTGGTCATTTTTAGTCGACTATTTTACCTTCGACTAAATTATTAATATGATTATTCTTTTTTTAAACAACTAAAAACGACTAGTTTATTAATATTTCTGTGTTATTTATTGAATTTCAAAAAATTATCTATTTCTATGATTTTTCACTTTTATGTGATTGACACATTGGGATGCGTCATATCTTTCTTTTTCTTAAAAAATATATTAAAACTCAGTAAGTAAATTCAAAGGGAAACATCGTTTTTGAAAGAGTTACATATAGGTTATCCTATTCATGAATTCGATGAAAAATTTAGTCAATTAGTCGACTATTGTTTGTTCGATATTTTCGACTAATGACTAATTTTATCTAAAAAGCAACTTTAGTCGATTAATTGACTAACTGCTCGTCGGCACGACACCATTACATACGATAATGGTTCTAAAACATATTTTATGTGATTTTTTGTGCTCTTTCCCATGGTGTAAAACAGGGATTCCTAACCTTTTTAGATCCGTGGCGTCTATTGACCCTTAAAGTCGGATTTTTCGAAACATAAGTGACGACTTTCTTCCCAAAATATAAATGGCTAGCAAAATAACGAAACCAATTGCACAGCCACTTATTCTTTTACTTTTTTCGAATTTAAAATTACTGTCATTGAATTTAAAAATATTGGACACCCTGTACATTGGATATTTCTACAATAATTATAACAAAGTATCTACTTCACTTGTTGCCCGGTTATCCCCTACTTCTAATTATTCCTGAGATCCTGACATAGTTGTTTTTCTATTGCTGCACTAAACACGTTCCCGATATACTTACTTACCAACCAGCCATAACGTACACTATAATAATGGTAACGGTGATAATGTAGTGAACGACGTTATCGACTTACAAACAATGTTAAATATCGGTATGGTAGGTATTTCCGTTTGAATGAGTATTCGATTTCTAGTTCAGTTCAATATATGTATCTATCTGAATATTGGCTTGCAGCTATTTTATCGCGCTATATCAAAGTAATTGAAGTTTATGTGAGTTTCGCAACTTTTTTATTAGTAAAGATGTTAATTTTAAGTTTTCATGTTTGTATTCTAAGGTTGTTAGAGAAATGGAGAATTATAAGAAGTGTACAGTTCCTGTTACTAAAAAAATTTTGGTTAACTTGAAATAGTTGCTCTAACAATTTTTTATAGTTCACGGTACCATAAATAATGTCACTAAAAAAAAAAATTGTGATAACTAAAAAGGTTTCGAATAAAAAAATTATACACTTGCATCCCTAAAAGGCGCTAGCTGTATATTAACTCAATATACGTACAAAATTTCAGTCCTCTAGGTTTCCTTAGAGAGTCGCTAGACGTGTTAGAAAAAAAGCAAAAAAAAAAAAAAAAAAATTAAAGAAATATTAGCGTAAAAATCGTGGGGGTAAGGGTTAAAAGTTGAAACCTCCAAAAAGCAGTGGCTAGCTATTAACTTAACCTATACAAAAAATTTCAGCCCTCTAGGTTTATTTGGGGACATTTTGACCCGAAGGAAACTGTCAAAAAACAAGAAAAATCATGTTCTTTTTGGTGTAAAAATCGTGGGGGTAAGGGTTAAAAGCTGAGACCCCTAAAAGGCACCCGCTTGATACTAACTAAATCCAAATACAAAATTTCAGCCCTCTAGGTTTATTTGAGTGACCTGTGCGAGTGGTATAAACTTCGAAAACGTCGAAAAAGCATGAAATTGTAGCTTAAAAATGGTGGGGGTGGGGCTAAAATATTATAACCTCCAAAAAGCACAATCTAGGTACGAACTTTATCAACACAACAAATTTCTACGTTAATTCTGGGGGGGGTTGCGGGCTTGTTAGATTCAGCCAAAATACTTTTTTCCCCTTCTACTCCCTCCAAATCATCCTAGGAAGTTGAATTTTGGATATGTTGTAGACGATTGACCGAAACATTATTTCCAACCGGTTTAGAAAATTTCTATTGTTTTGTTGACCGCCCCCCCTCACCACCACCATCATTTTAAAGGTTGGGTCGGATCCAAAATTTGACCCCACTTTGATAGTATTGTTGTACAACGGACTGAGCCCCACTTACCAAATTTCAGCTCTTAACTTCCATAGGGGGCCCCACACATGTCAAAAGGTAGCGGGAATATGTGTATATATATATATATATATATATATATATATATATATATATATATATATATATATATATCAGACATTTTCTTTTCTACAGAATCGTGTTCTACGGGTCTGAAAACGGATAGCGCCCCTACTTTTTCGAAGAAAATTCGACTAAAAATGCTGGAAATAAAAACTACTACAATTTTTGAGAATTTTATAATAGAAATGATAACGAATATGTAGAAATTTACATATTTAAATTTTGAAAATGTCGTTATTTTCAGCATCGATAATTTTCGATAACGAAAAGTAAGTTTTGACAATCCCAATATGTCTGGAATACCCACAACTTGCTTCGTTTATGCCTTCAAAAAGTTCGTTTTAAATTTTTCAACAAATTTTTATGATAGACCGATTTCAGGGCTAATGAATGCTCAATTCCATTCTATTTTAATCGAAATAAATACGCATTACATACAAATGTGTGTGTAAGTATGTAATTCAAATTTCGTTGCGTTATTTCTTTCAAATTTTTTTATATTTTCTTATTTTCACACTTGTAATGGAAAATGCCTTGGTGGTCTCGACCAACATGGTTTCAAAGAACACGGAACCAATTAATCGTGTTCTTCGGGGGATTGCTGTACAATAAAAGCTATTCTATTCTATTCTTTTCTATTCTAGTTAAATTATTTGTTGCACCAATAATTTTCTTTTTGTCATTAGAAGCATTATTTTTCAGTTACGATAACTAAATCGATTTATATGATGCCGTATTTCACTAAAACAATCATTTTTGTTGTGCTTATTTTAGAAAAAAGTTTTACTATTTGATTGTCTTTTTAGGGAAAGAGAATTTGAAAATATCAACTGAGATCTCTCTAAATAGTATTTAGCAATAAATTTTCACTTGTTTTGTTATTGAATTATTAAAGGTGTTATAGTATAATTGCTCTATCAGACCGTCAAGTATTCACACTGTAAATATGTTTCATTTAATTACGTAAACTTTACGTATTATTTAGAGAATAGCACTATATTACACTAGAGCGAGAATGGCTGTCGAACTGTCGAAGTATAGTGGTAAGGTATGTATAATAATTAAATTTTATCCTCTGTAGGTTCAGGGAGAATACATGCTGATAAATAGAATTGTTTTTTCAAAATAAAAGTTAAATATAGTTTAGTGTTTACGAATCAATATATAAAATACCTGTATAATAGAAAAATATAACAGAATTTCTATTAATTTTTTTATCGTATGCAAGCGACATGATATGTAAAATTTGCGAACTAAATGTAGATGTAATACAATAATCCTGGTATTAGTGATACGCATGAGCGAAATTAGATAGGATTCAGTAATGACGTTGGTGATGTCCATATTTAACCTATTTTCACCCCTTCATAAGAAAACTTTACCTAATGTTGGATATCAAAATTTAGCAAAATTCACTTTTTAAACATTTTTTTTTTAGAAGGAATGTTTTAAACCTCTTATTTTTTATGAAGATAGCTGTATACGGCTACAACTACCCATTATGAAACAAATAGACACTATTTCAATTGTGAAACTTGTATCCTTTAATTTTTACAAACTTCCGAAAACTAACTTTTTTCCAAATTTTGGAATTTTGCGCCCCTGTATCTCTGATGGGGCTGGTGATAAAAATTTGTTTGCACAACTTGTAGTGCTTTCGGAGTAGATTTATTAAAAAAAAGTATTAACTTGTACTTATATTGATCCTTTACAAAACCCTCAATTTTTATCATTGCCGCAACGGGAAAAATAGGAGTTTTGTAAAGGACTTATATACTTATGAGTTTTTTTGACAACGTTGGCGAGGGGGGCGCCATTTTCAAGTTTTTGCCCCGGTTGCTGTGTAGGATTACGAAATGAAAGAATTCTGTTGAATCACTCATATTTCTGAAACGATTTTTTTGTAATTTTGACAGCACAAATGACAACAAAATATTGAGTTTGTAAATACGTATCAACGTTTGCAAACAATTTTTACATTAGATGACTACGTCCTTAAGAATTTCGATGGTAAAGGATTGTTGGTTTACTGCAGTTTAAGAATTTGCTAACAAAAGGAATAGGACAGTACTTGTCAGATATATGGACACCTATAGCCGTAATTCCGTCTCTATTCCCTAAATTATATCAATTCCACAAACATTTCGCCAGTAGATCAGCTTCATATTCATTCTGGTGATGTCACCATGTACTGAAGTGTTTAAAGTCGTAAATTTAATAATATCTACTAAAAATGCGTTAGATTATACCTTACAATTTTCTTATTAAATAGTTACTGTAATATAATTTTTTTCACTAAAATATAACCTATATTTTAAAAAATATCTTACTACGAAAAAGATCACGTACACTTTTTGTGCGTTAAATAATTTTAAAATCCCTTTTTGAAAGGGAGCTGTCGAAAAATATTTTATTTATAAATGAAAATTCAATTTTTTTTCTCAAGTAGTTTTTTTTCTTTATTAACCTATAAAATACTTTATATTACGCTCTCACTTTTTTCGCCTAAATAAAAAAAAAAGTGAAAAAAATATAAAATATAAAATATAAAACATTCCTTTTCGCATATGAGTACACCTAAGTCCTTTACAAAAATGAAACTAAAAGAAAAAATAGGTTGATTTACGTGTAGGTATTTAGGTATTGGGGTACTAGCAAGCTAGCTGAATTTATTTTATATATCTACTTGATTCTTTGCGATATAAAAATATATAATTTTATGTTTAACTTGTGGAAAAAGTACTTCCATTTTTCATCTCTTTGAAGCCGGATGTTCATTTTAATCAGGGTACTAGGTTCGGTCACTTTTCACCTCCACACTGTATAAAATACTTAAAGTCATGTAGGGATTAATATCATCTTGCCAGGACCGAATCATCGCATAGCCAAATGAGTATTTGTGACTAATGAGTAAAATGACTATTTTGAATATTTGAATGAATATTTTAGATTTGTTTTCACATTATTTAGTTTTATTCTGTTTATTGTTTTATTTTTTTTTTTTGTACTCTTCTATTATCTTATAGAAGTAGGAGGGGCCCGATAAGAAGAAAATGTCTGAAGTCCCAAAGTAAGTTAACCCGCCCTGTTGATATTTTTTTAAGCATTAAAGAAATGTTTAAAAGCAACTCGTTAATTTTGAACAGAATTGTTGTAGTCTGGAATAATTTTCATCATTAATTGAAATAACATTAGGTCGTGTAATATGAAATGCCGTTTTCCGGCCACTTGGCAGACCATGTAATTTAGACAAATATCGATACTTTTTTAAGCAATAGAGGAATGTTTAAAAGTAATTTTTTTTAATTTTGAATAGAATTCTTATAGTCTGGAATCATTTCCGCCAAAAATTTTGTTGTGGTAGTCTGGTTTCGTTTTGCGACGAAAAGCTTTTGGAGCACTCAACGTTCCACTAAAGTTCTTGAAATAAAAGATAGTATATTTTTCAAACCACAATTTATTAAACAATTTTACGATGTATTTAACAATGATTAATAATAGAATATTTATTCAAAGTCCAATCGTTCCACTGATCCTGTTCGGTTGTCCACAATGTCCACTTGACTACACTCGATTCTCCTTAGTCTGCGACGTAGTACTTGATTACAACTGATTGCACACGACTGATGTCCACCATCTGCCTCAACCGACTTATACACCCATTTGATAATGACGTGCTTTTTCTTCGATATGGAGCTTCTAGATGATTCTCAATGGTTCTAGAATGTTCCACCATTATATAAAAGAGGCAAAAGAAAAATAATTACTAAAAAAAAAAATGGTGCAGGCCGTCCTTGTCGGTGGGGATTGAACCCGGGCCCTTGGCAGTGGTGATCCAATCACATCACCACTGCTCCACCGGACCGTGGTGATGTTAGTGCTCGGTGTTGAAGTCTTGATATGCCTGTACGTAAAACTAGTGTTGGGTACAGTAGTCTTCTGCTACGCCGTACGCAATGTTAGTACAGTAGAGTCCCAACAATTTGAATAATATTGGGTCGTGTAATATGAAATATAGTTTTGCTACCACTTGGCCGGCTCAATCCATAAGCCCTTGTGATTAAATAATCGAGGAGCTGTTGGCCAATTTATGTGTGTACAACTATCGCGATTTTTTACTTCGTAAATTATTAACACAACTAAATAGTCAATAATATAATTGATGAATAATCGATCATGTGGCTGGGCCTTAGTTAAAAGGAACCACCGAATGGCTGAAATCTGCCTGATAATTTTTCCGGTCTAATGTGTCGATATCATTTGAATTAAATATTTGATTCTAATCACCTGTATATTCGTTAGAAATTTTATATTTTTACACACTTATTCTATATGTAAAAGAAAATTATGTAAATACAGTTTGAAATTTGAAACAATGTAAATACTATATTTCAGCTAATTATGTAGCTAATTTTCAGTTAAAATTACACAATTCTTTATATTCTTCCGCTACCACTTCAAATGCTCCAATTATCTATGGTACTTATTTAAAGAGACATACAGTCCTATTCATTCCAAATGCATTCTACACTAGTATTTAAAACTATACATATATACATAATATACATATATATGTTGTATTTTCGATCTTTGTTCAATTTCAACAATATTTAACAGTCGTGAAACAAAGATAACAGTATGCCTAGCTCACTATGAGTAGGTTTTCATATTCTAAGTAGTGCTAGATAAATTTTCTGACGTCAATTATAACATTTCAAAGAGAAGAAAAGTTCTATATGTGTTCGTATATAGATTGAAACAGCGTATGTGTATGTACCTACAGTCTTGTAAACAAGAAGCAAAACACCTCGAACGGAATTAATCGAGTGATAAGAATATTGTGCTTTATTCATAGGCAACAGTTAGCTAAATTTAGCTAAGTTACCGTTAAGATTTAACTTATCATTGGTATTAATAGACAGATTTTAAACTTGCCTTAGTAAAAACAGGCTTGAAGTTAGCTAATAATTAATCATCTGAGGTTTACACATTTATAACATTATTTTACCTACCGAAATTGATCAATAAAGAGACAGTTGTTTGAACAATCCAGAGCGCCAAATATACTTCGATTTAAGTTGACGGGAATTCTAATACGTAACTATATAGGGTGTTAATGAATAAGTGCGAAAAATATTAACAGGTGATTGCTGAGGTTCTTTTATGTAAAAAAGTTCATATAAACCCAGATCCGAAAACGCTTAGTTTCCAAGATACAAAGTAGATGGGCTATTAGATAGCCCATACCGATTTTGTGGTAGGAACAGTGACTGAAAATTTGATTTTTTATCTTAAAAACGGCTACATAAGCGACAAAATACTGGAAGGTCATTTTTGTCAACAACTTACGGGACATTTGAAAAAACATTTTCAAATTGGAAAAAAAATCCTTGGCGTGCCTCTTTTTCCTTCAAAAATATGTCATCACATGGCTGTTGTTGAAAATTATTTAAAATTTTAAATAATTTGCTAAAAATTATACAGGATTGGGATCTGTCGAGAGTAGGACATCTGGTGTTTTAAAATCAGACTATTCTTAAAGTGCATTTGCTGAAATGTCATTAATGATTTGAACTTTATAGATCTACATGTACATACAACTGATTTGTTCTTTCCATTCGTTGACAGTTCTACAGTTATTTCATGACATTTACTATTCAAATTTGACGTTTGTATATTGTAAATTGTAATATTCATTTATTAATTTACGCATTTTTTCATTACTCTAGTTCACAAGTTAAATAAAAAACGTGAAAAAGAGAAATAAAGCTCTTAAAATATGAGCAATAACGATTCATAATAACATATAGAAAAATGTATTTTAAGGATTTTACAGCACATAAAAAATTGCAATTGTTATTAACAAAAAAGATGGAAAAAAATGAGGTATTCGGTTTTTTTTAATAACTTAAAAAATATTAATAGTTAAGAAATGAGACAAAAATATTCTTAAAGAGGAGGATATTTGCAATAAAAAAGCCCGAATTCCCGGAACTCTACCTCCATTATTTCTAATTTTAATTTAATTCCGAAAATCGGATTCTGCGCGCCAGTTTTAGCACAGACGCAGAGACGCTGAAAACAGCATACCACCGAAATTAAATTTTTTTAGAGTAGTAAATGTCAATTTAAAAATTTAAAAAAAATTATCCAATATTCAAAACACTTCAAACAATAAGATCCCATTAGGAAATAATTTTTATCCTAATTTTTCATAAAGTTATGCAATAGTTATCCGATAAATAATTTACGGATCTCTGCTTTCACAAATAGTTACATAACAGTTTAAATAATTACATTAAAAAATTTTTGCCTGGCGGAGCCCTTTATATATATATATATATATATATATATATATATATATATATATATATATACTTAAGAAGATTATGTGGTAAAAGTTTATAAATGTTTTTTATTTTTTTTATTATAATTTCTTAAAGTTAAAAATTTAAGAAATATGAAGGAAATAACAATAACAAAATTTTTTTTAGCTTTTTTATAATTTTGGCGTTTTCTTATCTACCTATGACAGTAATTAAAATTGGTTGGAATTATTTTACGTCATTTTTTAATAAATTTTTTATAAACAAATGGAGAAATTTAATAGTTAAAAAAATTTTTTTTTACCTTTTGTTGTCATGAATAAATAATAATTTTTAAACAAAAAATTTTTTCTTGTTTATAAAAAATTTATTAACAAATGACATAAAAAAATTGGAACCAATGTTAATTACTGTCATAGGTAGATAAGAAATTGTCAAAATTATAAAATTGCTAAAAAAAATATTTTTATTGTTATTTACTTTATATTTCTTAAATTTTTAATTTTAAGAAATTATAATAAACAAAATAAAAAACTTTCATAAGCTTTTACCACATAATCTTCTTAAGTATATATATATATATATATATATATATATATATATATATATATATATATATATATATATATATATATATATAAGAAAGCCAAGGACGTGTAAAAGATTTCTCATCTCCGGGTTAAAATGGTTAAAATTTATTTTCTTTCGTTTGTTTACAAAAAAAGAAAAAAAATTATACGTTATTTGCGGTATTCAAATAGATTATTTGAAATTATCAAGTGAGTCACTAGTTGGTTATTTTATAAGTTGTTACCTTGTGTAAATTGATATATTTGAATTATTGTTAAGAAATATGTTAATTCTATTGTACATAACTGTACTAGTATATAATATAATAATATACATGTTGTTTCAAATATGTCACTGTAACATACCACCCAATTTCCCCCGATATCAGTATACATAATAATATCTTTTGGTACACATGAAAATTTCTATGGGTACATATTTTCTGCATTGGTTCATCGTCGTTGTGTTGTGAAAGTTGCAATTAAAAGCATCTGTTCGTTTCTACTTGAAGTTAATTTCAAATTTTACACTCCCGACAGTTTTGTAAATACTTCAGAATTATTGTTACTGTTATTAAATCTCGGCATCATTTTTTTAGCACTTTGTAATATTTAATAAGTAATATTTATTTTCCGACAAAAAGTTTGATAATCACAGTTCTATGTTAAAAGTAGTTTACATATTAGCGTAATTACCACGAGAATTAAACTCGCAATACCACGGAGTAGAAGCAACCAAACGACTATCCTTTTTTTAAAAATTTTGTACCTCTGTAAGACTTCGATTCGTCCGTATATTATGGTTAGTTTTTTCAGTAACTATTTCTGATATCGAATTAAAATTTTTAATGTTGGTAAAAGTTTTTTATTCAAGTAAACCACATAACGTCATCGAGTAAACCACGTTAAAATACTAAGTGTTACCATAGCCGTATCAAGCGGCATACGTACCACATACATAAGTACGTATGTAGTATTATATATACGTATACAAGAGAGGTCACCTCACTCACACACACAACACAGATCACACAAATACAAACTAAACTCAGTGCACATACATAGCATATTGGTGGGATATTTTCTATTCTTTTTTGGTTACACTGGTTTCAGTAGTATACAGATATAGTTTGTTTATTTTGTTTGGAATATGAATACCATATTCCCTTCTCTGTTTTGCAGAATAGAAAAAATGTGTAACAGAAAGAAATATGGTGTTCATATTTCAAACAAAATAAACAAATTATAGCAATGTTAATTCTGTGTTCTCCTTGTATCTGCGCTGAATGCAGAACGCGCTGCGGTAACTATCATATATATATATATATATATATATATATATATATATATATATATATATATATATATATATATATATATATAATATCCTATTTTGTATACATTCTTTGTCAAAAATTAACTTTATGAATTGTATGCAGACTTTTCACTACTTGTGTTTATTTACAATATTATACGGAACACTTGACGCGTGAGTCACACTCGCATTTCACTTAATTTGTTTCTATATTATATTAAAACTTTTCATTTTCTCTTTAAATTGTTGATTAAAAGAACCGACAAGGGTCAGGAGTGTATAGAATGTATGCACATATAAGTTAAGGGGGACCGCTAGTGTGACCGCCTGAAAAAAAGGTGACATTAGGGAATTTTTTTAAATAAAACTACTGCATGGAATGTTTTAATATTTTAAGGATATATTCGTTGATATATAGTAAATTCAAGATAAAATTTTTGGACAAAAAAATTGAAAATCCCGTAAGTCATTTGAGATCTCCTAAGGGTCCAAAAAAAGTTCGCCCACTCCTACAGTAATAGCGACCTTCACGGTACCTGAAATCAAAAAAAACAAAAAACCTATTAAATTAGAAGGTATTGCCCGTGCCGTGAACCGCAATCGAAAAATAAAAGTTGAAATTTAACAAAATGGCGAAGTTTTTAAAAAATAGTTTCAAATTTTGCACGCAAATTTGATGATTTTTGACCTGCAAAATTTACATTTTTTATTCGATCGGAATACTGGAGGTTTATGGCACGAAGAAACATATATAAAAAAAAGGTGCAATAAAAATCAAATCGGTCGAATGTTTTGTCTTCGAGTTATAACTGCAGCAAATTTGAAAAATGTAGTTTTTCTTTACCTTTTACCTTTTAGTTTTAATCATTGATAATTTTTACTAAAATAATTTACGATGTACTCACTATAACGGTCATAGTAAAACTAGATGGGCCGTTTAAATGTGCCAGGGTCTAGCTGCTCCAAAAGATGTGACTGGCAGCCACGTCCAGAAACTCCCGAATTATCAACCCTCATACCTTTCTCAATACCTCAAAGTTAACAATGAAAATCAGAATTCGCTCTTCAAATGGCTGTAACTCAAAATCTATTTGAGATACACACTTGATATTTTAGTATGTTATTTTTAGAGGTATAGACTATTAAAACATGCAAAAAAAATTCCAGTTTTTTCAAAATATCACACCAGTGGTCCCCTTTTTTATAAAATATGAAAATACACCTGTCGCAGCATTCTGCATAACATAGCGAATTTCCGTTTATAAAAATAGGTTTTCTCGGAAACTAGTTGACATATAAGAGTAGTTTAAAGACCTTTTTTATGTATTTTTTTCTCCTCTTTTAAATGGTGTAAAAAAATTTCGCAAAATTTTTTGAATAAGTGGAAATTTTGGCAAAAAATTAATTTTTTGCAAGAACAAAACCCATTTTCCTGGCATCCGACCTGTTTGGCTGACGAACTCATCCAAGGGTTTGGGACTTCCAATGTTTTCACCAAGTTTCGTAAAAATTGGATACTTCGTTCGAGAGTTATTGCGCAGACACCAAAATAAATTTCTGCCATAGTCCCGGGCTGAAGTCGCTTCATGGCAGTGGCTGTAATAGTTGAATTCCATTCTGAAAATTCGCTAAGATAGAATGAAAAATAAAAAATATATAAAATAATAATAATAAAGCAAAAATAAAACAAAACGTACAAAATATGAAAAGTCGAAGACGAGGAGTGAATAAACTCGATAAAAGTTTATTTAAAACGAAATGATACAGAAATAATAAAGTAGGTATATCTAAGATATTTAAGATTGTATATAAAAAAATGCAAAAAAATAATAAAATATACGAAAATGTATGTATTTGTTTCGTACAGTGTGTTACAGATCAAACGCAATTTTTAGTTTTTCTTTTTCTCTCTCATAAGAAAACCTAAGATACCTACAAAAATTGATTTTCTATGATGTTCGTACAGCATAATAAAAGAACAGCGGTATCTCTTTCTCACTAAAGTTGAATATTCAAGTACTTTATAACAAACAAAATCGCAAGTCAGCACAAAAAATTTTTCCAAAATTTGTAGATTTCTCACTATTTGTACATAAAATCCAAATGGTACAGACTCAACGTTGCCACCTACTTTAAAGCGTTAACATTTCTTGGTTTGAATCATCCTGTAATATATACGAATCGGAATATATATTGAAAAAACTTGTCAAAGCGAATAGAATTTACTTGAATTTATTCACATGATGAGCTAGCTATAAGGAGCAATAATAATATTCTAGGTATTTTTAAAGTGTACATACATGATAACAGATGTCTCTATCACTGACAAACGCTTTATACAAATAAAACGGCAAAAAACAATATTGATATGATATTAGTTTTCCTTTTTCTATTTGTTTTAATATAAAATACAGTCAGTTATATTGACAAATGTTTGAGAATGTTGGTGCTTTTATGTATATGCCGACTAGGGTTGCCAATTCTTCCAATAAATATTTCGGGATTTAATGAAAAAAAATCGGGAAATATAAAATCGGGACTGCTAAAAAAAAAAACGTTTTTAAACATAATAAACAGAACGTCAAAATTTCCACTAGAACTTTAAACAATGTATAGAACTATTTACTAGGTATATACACACAATACTTAGAATATATTTATCATTCTTACTCAATAATCAGTTTAAAATCAACCATTAAGATTTTAATGTGTACTATCGTATCTTAAGACAACATTTATCCTTTAAAAAAAATACAATAAACCATTTCTTGAAGATATTACAATATTTTTTTATTTATAATTTTTTTTTGCGAGAAATTATTATTATTATTATTATTATTAATTTTTTACTGTGAACTGTATTTTTTTTAAGAGAGATATTTTTCAAAATGTTGTCAGCCTTAGATCTTGGTTTTTATTGGGCTACTTGGATGCCACTTGTGTAATTCATGTACGTTAAATAATTTATTTAATTTTTTGGAGGATTTTTCGATCTACAATGCATTGTTTGGAGGGATTTTGACTATTGTTGGGGGAATTTTGATGAGTCAAACTGGCAACACTGTACATTTTATGTTTAGTAACTTACAGCAACAACGAGACTGCCGGGATTAAAAAAGTAAAAAAAATGTAGATGTTAAAAATCGGGACAATTAGCGTCCCGCCACTACTGTCGTTGGGACGCGGGACATATAGGCCTAAAATCGGGACAGTTGGCACCCCTAATGCCGACCCTTATTTGATCTCGTTATTCATTTATTGGGAAAAAATACAAATTGTAAAAAAAGGATACAAAAAAAAAAAAAAAACAAGAACAAAAACAAAAAAAAAAACAACGAAGATAGGCTTTAGTTTGATTGGTTTGTTTTCACCAATTCGTGTAAAATATAGAAAAACAAAAGAATTAAAACAAAAAAATGTAGTAATTAAAATAAACATTGAAAACTGTAATCCAATAATATCTATGGTGAATATTTAATTAATTTTTTAGATACGAATAATTATGCCTCTGAAAATTCAATACTTATAGATTATTTTCAATACTAGCAGATTTCAATTGTTAATCGTCAAGCCATTGAATATTTCACCTAGGGCCGATTGCACCAACATTATTAATCGACCGTTAACATCTTAATCAAGGATTAACTTTAACTGTAGTTAAAATCTCTGATTATCTGTTGCACCAATGTTAATTTTTGTTAACTGATGATTAATTCGTCCGTTAAGTTAATGGATGAATATTGGGCAATTAAATATTTAATGAGCGTTTAGTGCATATTTTGATGCTAGTTTCCATAGTATCGCTAATATTTATATTTATTTTCTACTAGTGAAATATACTTTTGTACAATTGCAATTAAAATTATCTTTTCTTTTTCTGTAAAATTTTGGTATCTGTTTCATTTTTCCATTCTTAAATTGAAAAATATCTTCACAATCGTCGAATTACAGTTTCAAAATGTTTTACGTAAACATAAATTATATAGTTTCTAATATTATATAAATCAAGTAGGCGCTAGCTATTTCCAAAATATGCAAACTTAAATTTTTTTAACCATATGATATTATCAACTTACTAGCATTTACTTCTCTTGTGTCTCATTTTATGTCCTATAAAAACAAATCAGACACCGTTGCTAGTCAAAATTGAATGTTAACGGACATTAGTTCACCGTTGATATATTTTAAATGGTGCAACAGACAAATCCGGGTTAGTTAATCTCTGATTTACTAATGGCCATTAAGTTCTAATTAAATTAATTTTGGTGCAACCGGCCACTAAAATATTTAATTTAAAGTGTTGGTTGAAATAACTATTTTTCTGTAGCGACAAAAAAAAAATATTTCAAAAAGAAAATTGCAAGAATTCTACGAGTATATTTCAGATAAATAGAGAGAGGTACTATAAGTACTTTCAAATAATTATTTTTTTAAATTTTCCTTTGAAAATCTTTAGAAAAATATTTAAATTAAATCACTAAAGGGTAGGTATTTTATTTTAGTATTAAACTGATTCTAAAATTAAGGGGAGGATAGGGTTAATTCGCTATAAAATAAGCATATTTATGAGAAATTTTTTGACAACAGAGTTAATATAAATTTATTTATGTAGTTAGTATATAATATAATGATTTTTGAGGAACATTTCATAAAAGCTTTATTGAAAAATATGTAGAAATTAGCCAGTGGTGACAGATTTTTGCAGACGCCTCAGAACAAAGTGTTTAAAGTTTCCGTCAATAATAATAAAAGCGATACTATTGTGAAAAAAAATTTTTATACTCTTTTTCAATCCGAGAAAGTACTTCAAAATTACCTTACAATATTAGCTAAGGTACTATTTATTAGTGAGTTAAAAAAATTTTTTTCGACTTTTTTTTTTCTTTCATAAAAGGGTCTATAAATGGACGGAGAATATGTATAATTTCAAGTCAAAATTCAAAGTAGGAAAAAAAGTTATACCGACTTTTGTATAGTCATGTTTTAACGACACTGTGTAATACCGGAAGGCCGGACAACGAATAAGCAGGATATGAAACTACAGGAGGAAGAATCTGATATTACTTATGGATTACTAATACGGTCCCAAATTGGTTGATTAGCTATTAGTAAGTTTATCTATAAATATTTTATAAAATATAGGTTAGTAAAAATTTATTTCTAAAAAAATTTTAAATGTATTTTACTCGAAATGACATTTTTTAAATTTGCCCAAATTCTAGCTTAAAAACTTTTTATCCGATTTTAATAAAACATGCCTCATTTTGTTTATTACTATGACTATTGCGCATCCCCCACCAATCTGGTGATTTTTTTCCTTTTTTTCACACTTTAGACACTTACAAGTGCAGGAAAATAAAGCTGTTTTTAAAACTTTTCTTTCAAATACGCGCTATTTTTCAAGAGAACGCCTCACTTCCGGTTTTGGTGGGGAAATGCACAATCACATAATTCTATATTAAAATGCCATATGATTTTTTTTTTCTTGGCTGTACTAGAGAGGCTCTATTATTTGTGCAGTTAGAACTGTTTTCTTTTTTTTTAGGCTTACTTCAACGTCCTCGTACTAAAGAAAAAAAATTAAAGGAAATTTTTTTTTATAAAATATAATTCCTTTAACACTAAAAATAAATTTTTCACTTAAGTAAAAGAAAGTTATTTAAAAAGAGCTTTTTTTGGAGCGTATAGTAATCTATAAGCAATTTCAAATTCTTCCTCCTGTAGTTGTCTATCCTGCTTTTTCTTTGTTTGACTTGACGTAACGTCGTCAAAACATGACTATACAAAAATCAGTGTAACTTTTTTTCTACTTTGAATTTTGACTTGAAATTTTAAATACATATTTTCGGAGAATTTATAAACCCTTTCATAAAAAAAAAATCGAAAAATAAAATTTAACTCACTATTCTTAATAGTACGAAATTAGTACTCAGCATACTGTGATAGTACTTTAAAGGAAATATTTTTTTGTTTAATAATTAATTATTGAGACATACATCTGAAACATATACAGACAACATTTGATTTTCATGGGCTGAAAAAAAATAGAAATTATCGGGATGCACAGTGATCCAATTTCCAGAAAAAGAGGACAAAAATCGAAAATTAGTTTGAGTAAAACAAAAAATGGTATATAAAGGTTTTCAAGGTCGTTGATTATGGATATGAAGTGAGACAAGAAAAAACTGAAATTGGTGTAAAAAACGAAGCCGGGGCACATTGGGGGCAAGAATTTTGTTTTTTAAAATAATCTACATACTTCATACTTTGTTGCAAAAAAAGCAAATCATCTAACTCGATCAAACTCATAACTATTTCTTATAAATAAACACATTGACAATGCAATATTTCTCTATAATAAGTACACCCTATAGAAATACTAAATTACCCTTTACCAGATATCCATAATGATTACTCATCTTCATTTTCAACTTCCATCACTTTTGATTTCAAAAACACACTTGCAAACAAAAGTTACTAATGAACAACTAGAAGATGCGTACGAGACAGGTGCTCATTTAGCTGTGTTTGATCTTCCCTTATCTGGTAATGCAGCCGATATAATGGACTATCGGCTTGCACCGAGGTGCAGTGGTGTCCCCCTTACGGTATTACGGGGTAATAAGTTCAAAATTACAAACTCCGTTTTTCTCATTTTTGTCTGCTTTTTTTGGAAATTGGACCACTGTAGGGTGTCACACACAAACAGACAGACAGACATGACGAATTTATCATCTAAATAACTACGTAAACTAACAAAGTCCTTGTCTTTTTTTTTGAAATACCAGGTCTTAATTTTTTGAGATAGGCCAACTTTCTATGCAAAATGGGACCTGCTCTTTAACAACATTGCTCTTGTCTATTACATTAAATAATCGTATGACTCTATAGTTGCCTAGTAAATGTACAATCAGCTACTCATGTAGCGAGCCAACCACTCCACTACTCATCTTGTTTCACTAATAATGTTTTTGATTGATCGTTTGTCACGTCAGCACGTCAGCATTTTATTCTGTTTCCGAATTATTATTTAATAGTTTGAAAATGTTGATGTCTGCCATTTTGATGATGATAATGACGGCGGCGGCGGCGGTGGTGGTGGTGGTGGTGCAGAGCACAGTCATTTATTTCATTAATTTTGTTTCTTGTTGTATTTCAATTATTTAATTACGTTTTTATTAATGTTGTATCAGAATTTTGATAATTATATTTACTATTAAATTGGTTCAAAAGAGGTAAATGGAATCTGTAATCTGTACAATTACCCTTCCCAGCGCTCCTACCAGTGTAGTTATTTTTCGATGCGGTTAACCGAGTGAGATGGAATGATGAAATTGGATAGGTACATTGCATCGAAATGTATTAATTATTAATGAACCTGTTTGATGAAGTATTATTAGGACTTTTTTTCCAGGAAAATGCAAAAATAATTTTCATTTGTGCAAATATATTTCGACGAAATGAATTTTTACAGTTGAATGATTTTTTGATTAATTAGAGAATAGAAATACACTTTTGTCCTTTTCTGTATTGTATTTCTATACTATTCGTATATAAAGATATATTAAATTTTTGATATTGGACTATACTGTGTCGTGTGCGCCATCTGTATTGTACACATGACAATTTGTTTTGATAAAATAATCGTATGACATTCGATCATTTTGACGGTAACATTAACAATAGTATTGTAACGTGTGTATATATACATCAACGGTCATATATTTGTAGCATAGCTAGTTCTAAAAGTTAAAAAATTTAAAATAAAAAGACAATTTTTTACTTTACTAATACCACTTTATTTAGAGTTTTAATTGTCTGTGACATGTTTCGGCCGTATGGCCATTGACAAACAGTCAAACGGCCGAAACATGTCACAGACAATTAAAACTCTAAATAAAGTGGTATTAGTAAAGTAAAAAATTGTCTTTTTATTTTAAAATGGAATTCCATAAAGTAACGCTGAAATCTATTAAATATATTAAAAAATTTACCTTTTGAGTTTTCCGTTTTTTTTACGTATGTAGCTGTAGAATTCAGTTTGACAAAACTATACGAGTTTTAATAAAGAAAGGAATTATTAGATTGCAAATAGGGAAATTTTTGGAAAAATAACCACCAGTACACTAATTGAAAAATTATTATTTTTTATTTAACGATATACGTTTTGGTCTACATTGGTCATCATTAGGTATATAGGTACCCATTTTATAAAAAAAATAAATAAATAAATAAAAATAACATAAAGTTAAGATTAATTAATTTAGAATTATTATAATAAAATCAATTTAAAATACTCACAAACAAATTTTGTTTGTGATGGCTTGTTGAATGAAAAATAATTTTTCAGTTAGTATGCTGGTAGTTATTTACTGTTTACCATTATAGTCAGTGTATTTTCCCTTCTACTTTTCACTAAGGAGCTCAAACAGATTTGAGTAGACTATAGTTTGTACAATATAAAATATAAAAGTCATCATAAAAACCTAATCAATAAAATTTAAAGTAAACATGCATTGATAAATTAATTTAATTAAAAATTGAATAATTTGAAGTAATATGACATCAAGAATGCCGAAAACAAATTAAATAACTTATAAAATATTATATAAAAATTTTTAAAATTAGTATTTTGTTTAACAAGACAGGAAAGAAGCAACTTTGCTATCGAGGCTGAGATTTACGTTGCGTTTTGGCAATGAAAACAGGAAAGAGTATACGTGTAGATCTGTTTTTTACACTCAATTGTCAATAAAAGTATGAATTAAAATTCACATAATGATTAAAAAATTATCAAAATGAATTTGTTGAGACTCGAAGCCGGAACTCTTGGCAACTAGTCTAGCGCCTTACCCATTATGCCACCGAATCATTGTTCGAAAGCCACTCCAATTCGATAAGCAGTCAATTATATACTTTTTGAGGTGAGAAATAGTTATATTTTTGGATATCAATGGTATGGTAAAATATTGTTTTAGAGATATACAGAGCTTGTATTTGTTCATGTATCATATGATGTGTCGTGTTGGTCGTGTATATGGGTGATTGCTATACGTACCACCTATATACTGATCTCTGACATCAATGCATACACAGTTGTTGATTGAAGTTTAGTAGTCTGATTTGACCTTGTATGTCGTGTATACATCAAAATCTACCCGAATATTAATTTCAATAATTAATATTTCATTTTAACGTTCGTCAACACGATGTTTTTTGTGCAATTATATAAATTGCATATTTCAAAGAATATTTTTCAACATTTTTTATTATGGTACCTACCCTGATAATATACTTACTATAATTTTTAAAATGAAAAAATGCTGTTTAGAATGCTTTTTCCAATGGCTCTGTGTTAAAAATTTGATTTTTAATCGTCAATTACTTTAAGAAATGGTCTATGAAGGCCTTAAAATTTTTGAGTGAAGATAACTATGTAATTGAACTTGTCAATTCTCTAAAATTAAAATTTTTATTATTACTATTAGGTTTGACGCACGAACGTCCATAAATGTATGTGTGTTGGTGTACCAATAGTATGAGTGTTGCTAATACATAATATATTTATAAGTAAATGGCGCTTGGTTCAACCGTATGCAAATGTACATTAGTTTTGTAATATGATATTTCTGAAAAATACATTGTGTTGTTATATCTGCAAATATACATGAGAGGGGTAATACAAGCAGAATTTATAGTATCTACGTATCTATACATTACACTGAAATATATATTTGCATATTTAATGTAATTCTATATATTATGTATAATGGTTTCAATATATTATGAATATCTCTACTATGGAAAATTCAAAATGGTTATTTTTATTTCAAATACAATAATATACCTACATACACTGTCAAAAATAATTTACAAAAATGCCTAAAAAATAAAAATCTCAAAAAAAAAGAAAAATTAATCGTATATTATTAAAAGCTTTTATTTAACTTGTTATGTTAGTATGTTGGTTTAGATCAAATCTTGGAATTAAAATTTCGACAGGTTCTAATTGAGCTAAGGGTTTTAAATTTTGTATAACCTTTGTGTATAACCTTGATGACAATGCAATATTATATAATTTTTTTTTTTTTTATTATACTGTATTTGCAACAGTAAAGTCATTTATACAGTATATAAAAAGATACAGTAAAAAAAAATATTAATACATATTATGTAAAATGAGTAATTATATAATTAGTTTTGTCCTAAATCGCCCCAAAACCAAAATTGTTGATTTTTAGTCTTGTGCAACTTTTTGACATTTCGAATTATCAAATATTGTCCATTGATTTTACATTGCAATTTTTTGTTTCCATAGTTATGTCTGATTAGGGTAAATTAACCGATTAAAATATAGGTAAAAAAAATTACTTCTTTAATTCTTTTTTTAAATTAATTGTGATGGGACTAAAAAGGAGAAAATACATTAAGGTAAAAAAAAGGTTTTTTAAGAAAAAGCTTTTATTTAAAAATGGGCTAAAAAAATAACTTTTGAGTGAATTTTGAAGCAATATGCAACATAATTTATAAAAGTTTGGGGCGTTTAATTAAGTTTTATAACTACTGAAAAGTAAAATAGCTACACTTATATCCAATACATCCAAAACAGAAATAACTAATGATAATACCTCAAGCTTTTATAAATTATGTTGCATATTGCTTCAAATTTCACTCAAAAGTTATTTTTTTTAAATAAAAGCTTTTTAAATAAAAGCCCATTTTTAAATAAAAGCTTTTTCTTAAAAAACATTTTTTTACTTTAATTTATTTTTTATTTTAAACATTGCTTTCATTATTCGCCTAACAAGAACAAAATGCATGCGTTGCCCATCCGTTGTAAATGCGAAATCGTTGGTCCTTCGAAAAAATCACGCGTAAATGAGAAAAGTCTGAATGCGAATTAACGCTGGAGGGTCAGCTTCTCTTTTTCCTTAGAAAATTCTCTTGGAATCGTAGGTTACAATTTTTTTCAGTCAATTCTTAACAAATTCTCAAAAATATTGAGGTTAAAATAATGATTAATGCTCAAATTCGCTAAATGATAATGGAATAAATTTTACGCTAATTTTTAACAATAATAATGAAAACAAAATAAATAAATAAAATAAAAACAGATAAAGTATTTCACTTTTACTAAGTATTCGACTTTATTAATTAAGCTATTAAAAAAAATGTTTGTATATGTATATAAAGCGATCAAAACATATTTTTTCATTTTTAGTCGAATTTTCTCCGAAAAATTAGACTTATACAGTCTATACGATAAGAGCTGCGAGAGGCGAGACCAGGGGCGCTATCCGTTTTCGGACCCGTAGAACACGATTAAGTAAAAAAAAAAAGATGTCTGATATATATATATAAATATATATATATATATATATATATATATATATATATATATATATATATATATATATATATATATATATATATTTTCCCGCAACCTTTTAATATGTGTAGGGCCCCCCTATGGAAGTTAAGAGATGAAATTTGGTAAGTGGGGCTTATTCCGATGCACAACAATACTATCAAAGTGGGGTCCAATTTTGGGCAAATTTTTTTTCGGACCCGACCTTTAAGGGGGTGGTGGGGGGCGGAAAAGCAATGAAACTTTTTCAAACCGGTTTTAAATAATGTTTCGGTCAATTATCTACAACATATCCAAAATTCAGCTTCCTAGGATGATATGGTGGGAGTAGAGGGGGGAAAAACGATTTTCGCTGGATCTAACAGGCCCCCAGCCCCCCAGAATTAACGTAGAGGGTTGAAATTTGGTGTGTTGATAAAGTTCGTACCTAGGTTATGCTTTTTGGAGGTTTTAATATTTTACCCCCACCCCCCTTATTTTTAAGCTACAATTTCATGCATTTTCGACGTTTTCGAAGTTTGTACCACTCGCACAGGTCACCCGAATAAACCTAGAGGGCTGAAATTTTGTATTCGGATTGAGTTAGTATCAAGGGGGTGCCTTTTGGGGGTCTCGACTTTTAACCCCTACCCCCACCATTTTTATACCCAAAAGAACATGATTTTTCTTGTTTTTTAGCAGTTTCGTTCGGGTCAAAATCTCCCCAAATAAACCTAGAGGGCTGAAATTTGGTGTACAGGTTAAGCTAATAGCCAGACACTGTTTTTTGGAGGTTTCAACTTTTAACCCTTATCCCCACGATTTTTACGCCAATATTTCCTTAATTTTTTTGCTTGTTTTCTAACACGTCTAGAGACTCCATAAGGAAACCTAGAGGGCTGAAATTTTGTACGTGTATTCAGTTAGTATCCAGCTAGTACCTTGTAGGGAGTCCACATCACTTTTCCCCCCACTTCTCCCATTTTTACATCGGAATTGAATGCTATTGTTAAATGTGTTTTAAAAGCATTATGTTTATTCTAAATACAAGTAGGCGAATAGTAATTTTAAAAAATTTAAAAAAAAGTGAACTTACTTTTATGACAAATGAAATACATACATATTAAGTAATTTAAAAATGTTATTAAAGTCACTGTTTATTTATAAATTAGGAATTTTGAATTTTTAGTATTTATAAAATAGAAATTTTGGATTTTTTTGGAAAGAAAAAATATCTTTATAAAAGCCTTCCAGTTTACTATTTAAGGTCCTTTTTTAATATTTAAAACTAAAACATAAAGGCAATTAGCGGATAAACATGGGCAGGAATGTCCTCGTACGAATTGTGTTGGCTTTTCTTCTGCTACCTGTTTTCGGCACAAAATTGAAATTTACTGAGATACAGCCCTTAAATACTTAAAACCTTTTTTTAAAGCCTCGATCAGCCGAACACTCATCACCAGTTTTGAAACCAACAAAATGACAATTCGGTTGTAGACTTTCAATCACATTTCGCTTGTAGACATTCAATACCGAAGATGAAGGGGAAAATTCGACTACCGTGATGGGGCCCCGCTCCTCACGGCGTTTTTTTTTCTTTATACAAACATTTAACAAAATTAGAAATAGATTAGAAATTTGATTTCAAATTTATATTCAATTTTATTTAAATCAAAAAGGAAAAAAGTCGTAGAAAAAATATCGTATTCTACTCGCTTGCAATGGCTATTACTCACTCAGATGCATTACGACACTCGCTTCGCAAGCTCGGCTCGTGTCGCAATTTCATCTTCGTGAGTAATAGCTATCATTACTAGTTCGTGAATAATATACTACTTATTATTTGTTATGTGATATTTAAAAGAAAAAGACAAGTGTTGATTGACAAACGCGTGATGAAATGAGATGAAGTACTGTACGAAGCACCGAATAGACATCCTAGGTACCTGTCTTAAGATATTACATAGGTATAGTGACATAATTTGTTGGAACGTGTTTTGGGTACGAATTTAAGTAAAACGCGCGGTTTAAATTTCCAAATGTTACTTTTCACTAATAAAATATTCATTTTATTGTGGTGTCACATTCATTCCATTTATGTGTACAGTAAGTTATCAAAAGTGGTGCCAATCATGTATATTACATATTTATTAAGTGCTAACCGTATGAGTGACAAATAAATCCATCAAGTGCAAAAAAAGTTTAAGAAATAGTTCCCTGTTTTTGATGACTTAGTGTAGCGTTCTTGTAGACGTACAAGTCGTTAGTAACAAAATATACTTAGTTAATTCCTTTTTTCATGGTTGGTAATTTCACGGCGACGACAATATTGTCATGGGAATTAATTTTGAAATGTAATTTAAGCAATTATACATTTCCTTCTAGAAGTTACCGGTATGCTTTGACAAAAATAATTTTACATCTGCAGTAAATGTGATTTTTGAAGTGAAAACTTCTTTAGACGTGTTGAGCGATTTTTGCTAGGGCGGAAAATCGCCCACTACCAAATGTTAACCGTATATTTGCAGCTATAAGTATGACGTGTAGGGGAGACTGGGGTAAAGTGGTCACTCTAAAACAAAATGTTGTTTAGTTTATTTGTTTGAAAAGAAATACAGATTAATAAGTATTTAGCATATAGTTGCTTTAGTGCAGAACCAGTAACTATCCATATATCAACAATATCTTGAAAGGTATTTTTGCAATTTTTGTTTTTGACAACATGTGCAAAGTGACCCATCTTTACCCTACTATGTTGGGTAAAGTCGCCAGGGGTACCCATTTTAACTCGAAAAGAAATCTTGAAGTAATAAACATGTTTATATACAAAATCAAACTATGTTTGCATCATTAATTATTATATATCAACGGACGGACGAACGGACGGACAGACATTGAAGTCTCATCATAAGGGTTCCTTTTCCACATTTTTTCTCGGAACCCTAAAAACTGATTTCAGGCAATTCTTATAAAATATAAAGAACTAAATAAAAGTTCCGAATTTAATATAAAATGTTAAAATATTCTAAGAATTCCATTTGAGCAGCGATCGGAGACACTGACCACTTTGCCCCATTATAAGCCTGGTTACTTTACCCCGCTAGACGCCATTTCGGCAAACTATAACTAATTTCAAGAAAGAATTTTCTGATTCATGGATAACTGTATTATTTTAAAGGTAATTAGACAGAGTCTTTAGCTATCCCAATTAAAAATTCTATTTGTAATTAATAAAAAAATTATAAGAATGCAACTTAAAACTTAACTTAAATCAACACTCGAAAATTCAGAAAATTCGTTATAATTCATACAATCTAGGAAACTGATCATTGGCGTTTTAATAGAATACTAATGGCTTGTCTATAAGCTAGTATTCAGTTTCACCACAAGATTGGAGTAGTTTCCGGTGAGTAAAGGCCGATGGCCACTTTACCTCCACTGGCCACTTTACCCCAATCTCCCCTATACGTATACACATATATACATCAACACATTGTATATACCCGACTGTATGATGTGCGCGTTGGACGCTTTTTGGATGGGTAAAATCTTGTGAGTTCGCGTCACCGATATGCTGTTACAGCAGTATGTATATCTGTAGGTATAAGGGTGACGTGTTGTGCAACATTAGTGCTGTGTATATCTGTTATTTCATAGTTTTAAGTATGAATTTCTATTTTAAAATTTTTATATTTTCTTAAAAGTTGTTATACTTTTCAATCATTACACACGCAGAAAGCTAAAAATGGAAATGTTTTCATGGATGATCACTGTGAAATATCATCTGGGTAAAAGCTCAGTTACTTCTATTAAATTAAACTTTATTGTGAAATTTTCAGAAAATTAAAAATGTTTTATTTCATCAATTTGTTTGAAAACTTTCAAATGTTACAGCATCAGGTGAAGCGGGACAAAAACATATACAATTAAAATTTGTATCTTCATAAATAAATAAGTCAAAAGATTTTCAAAATTATAAATTGTTATACTATAAATGTATTTATTTTACACTTAAAAATGTCTATATCAGTGTTTCCCAACCACCGACTCGCGAACCGGTGCCGGGCTGCGAAAGTATCTCAGCGGTCCGCAGAGAGATGTATGAATTAAAATGAATTACAACAATTTGAAATTTTTATTCCTGGTCCATGCTAACATACGTCTGGCACAATAAAGTACAATCGTTTTTGAGAAAAAGGAAACGGTGGGACTAGCTTTAGGGTCAACAATAGTTTTTCGCTGTAAAAATAGTAATTATTAAGGTTTAGCTTTTTTTATTTACGGCACATTACATCCTCTTTATTTCAAAAAGAAAGTGACAAGACTAACTTGGTGGGTACATATGGTCGACAAAATAGTCGCATAACGACATTTCATATTACACGATCAAATGTTATTCCAACAATAGTAGAAATGATTCCACGACGCAATAATTCTATTTAAAATTAAAGAATGACTTCTAAACCTTTCTCTAATGCTTATAAGAAAGTGGGAGTTTAATAATTACATTGTAAAATAAGTGATCACAAACGACATTTCATGTTGCACGACTAAATATTATTCCAAATAATGGCCAAAATGATTCCAACATACAATAATTCTATTTGAAATTAAAAAATGGCTTTTAAACATTTCCTTAATGTTTAAGAAAGTGTTGATAATTTTATGTATTACATCTTTGACCAGGTGATCGCAAATAGACATTTCTTATTGCAGGTGTTAATGTTATTTCAACTTATGGCGAAAATTATTCCAAGCTACAGGAATTCTATTTAAAATTAAAGAATTGTTTTAAACATTCCTAAAATGTCAGTAAAATTGTCGGTCACATTGTGAAAAAGAAATTATTTTTTTTTTTAAACCTTAGAAGAAAAAGAAAATTGCCAATCATATCATAGTTTGTACTATGTAATTAATAAAAAAAAATTCGTACGACTAACCAGTTGAGCTGCATCATTCACTAATATGTGAAAAACAATGTTGCACATATAGGGGAGACTGGTGTAAAGTGGCCAGAGGAGGTAAAGTGTCCATTGGCCTTTACTCATCGGAAACCACTCCAATCTTGTGGCGAAGTTAAATATTAGCTTGTAGACAAGTCATTAGTATTCTATTAAGACGTCACTGATCAGTTTCCCAGAGTGTATGAATTATAACGAATTTTCTGAATTTTCGAGTGTTGATGTAGTAGGTGAGTATTAAGTTGTAGTCTCATTATTGTTTTATTAATTAAGAATAAAATTTTTTAATTGAGATACCTAAAAACCCTGTCTAATTACCTTTAACATAATGTAGTTATCGATAAACCAGAAAATTCTTTCTTGAAATTAGTTGTAGTTTGCCGAAATGGTGTTTAACGGGGTAAAGTGGCCATGCTTATAATGGGGCAAAGTTGCCAGTGTCTCCGATCGCTGCTTAAATTGAATTCTTAAAATATTTTAACATATTATATTAAATTCAGAACATTTATTTAGTTCCTTATATTTTATAAACAAAAGAATTGCCTGAAATCAGTTTTTAGCGTTCCGAGAAACAATGTGAAAAAGAAACCCTTCATGATAAGATTTTAAGGTCCGCCGGTCTGTCCGTCCGTTGATATATAATAATTAATGATACAAACATGGTTTGATTTTGTATATAAACATGTTTATTTTTTCAAGATTTCTTTCTGGGTTAAAATGGGTACCCCTGGCCACTTTGCCCAACATAGTGGGGTAAAGTGGTCACTTTGCACGTGTTGCGAAAAACAAAAATTGCAAAAATACCTTTCAAGATATTGGATATATATTGATGGTTATTGGCTCTGCACTAAAGCAACTATATGTTAAATACTTATTAATCTGTATTTCTTTTCAAATAAATAAACTAAAGATCATTTTGTCTTAGAGTGGCCACTTTACCTCAGTCTCCCCTATAATGTAACTGTTACGAAAATAGATATATATATATATATATTTTTAAATATAAAAAATAAATAAGTAGGAAAAATCTATTAATCGCAATTGCCATTTTGTCAGACGTAGTTACCAAATTCATAGTTTTTATATCGGTCATATTAGAAGCATAATCCCTTCAGAATATCATATTCTATGAGAATAATAGTATTTAGAAGTTTCGGAGCCCATGCATGTATATGAAAAATAATTAGTTTCACTGTAGGCGATTCAACATGGTTGACCAACTTGAGCTCCTCTTTTAAAAGATCAATATATTTTAATTTTAGTACAATCGTTGCGGAAACAAATTTATTGAGCAACTATCTCACATACACGGCAACTAACAAAGCAACACGACCAAGTTGAGCAACATATTGCCCGGTGTATGGCTACTATTAGAAACAGGATTTACCAATTTTCGAACAACTTATATTTTTTGAACTCGAAATATTGAGGGGTTATGTTAATTTAGAGGTTTTTACATTTTTAAGAACAATTAAATTTATATTCCTTTAAAATTGAGACCCGGGAAATTCGTTATGTTACGCAGCATGCTGCAACAGTTGTATTAGAAGTTTTATTTGAAATTTTAAATATCTTGCTAATAAAAAGAATTTAATTTAAGCAAACATAGAATTTTATTTTTCTTAAGTATAAAAATTTTAAACAAACTGTTATTACTATTATTGTTATTTTATTTTACTTTTTTATTTTTTTGTAAGAATTTATAAATTTCCGTTTCAGAATAATATATTGTTCTTTTAGTTTATATTTACATTATCAGTATTCTCCCGAATATTTGCAAACTAATTTCTGAGTACAATCAGTAAACAACCAGTTTATTGCATTTTCAGATAAATTATTACCTTTGAAAATAACGGGTTAAATACTTATTTTTAATTTTTCTTTTTTTTGCTTTTTATCTTTTCTATTTTATTTTATTTTATTTTTTTTTTTTTTTTTTGAGAAAGTTACCTAGAAATGATATCATAATGGTATATTACGTGATCGAGGTTGTACGTAACATATTGTATAAGAGCGAAGAACTTAGACAAGAATCCCACAGCGACAAATCCGTAATTGC
The DNA here is from genome assembly GCA_035578155.1 of Brachynemurus nebulosus. NCBI lineage: Eukaryota > Metazoa > Arthropoda > Insecta > Neuroptera > Myrmeleontidae > Brachynemurus > Brachynemurus nebulosus. Next base: position 19,620,517 of record JAPWDM010000009.1, read on the forward strand.
GCAAAGTAGTAATATGCCTTATAAACGAACTACATACTATAATATTTATCTACGCCTAATATGAAATTCATAATAAATAACACAAATTTTGTACGAATACAATATGTATTTTAAAATCACATCAAACTTGAAATTCATTAAAAACAAATGCCACCATTTAGCTGTTAGAAATCTTTTGTATAGGTTTTTATTAAACCTAATAAATTTTATTTATTATAAAATTTACAGTGATTGAAAAATTATCGTATTAGATCGATTGGGACTCGAATTCGGATCTCAATAACGAGCCAAACGTCTTACGCATTAGGCCTCCGAACCGTTGTTCGAGAGCCACTCCGGTTTGATAATCAGTCAATCACATACTGTTTTTGATGTGAGAAGCAGTTATTATATTTTATTTTCAAATTAATACTGTATAATACAAAAATTGATAAAAGTGTGATAAGCTGTGGTTCTTTACACACAATCGTGTGTAAAGTAAAAAAATTTCGTACAGCTGTAGGTACATAGAACATACTTTATAAATAGTATTTTGTACAATAAATTACCAATTTGATGGTAATCGTAGACAAAATATTTTTATTTTAAATACCAATTTTTACCATTTATTTTCCGAGGCACCTCCAAGCAGTGCTGCTCCGAAATGTTTGGAAACGCCACTTCGCTCCTTACATCGTTTAAAAAAGAGATTGGAAAACTTAGATTTGAAAAAATGCAGTGCCGTCCGGAGACAATAGAATTGAGATTAAAAAAAATTGAGTCAAGCCGATATTTTCAAACACAAACACGATTTAAAACTTTACACGCCTTTTTATCAAAATTAGGTCTTTTAGGCTAACATAACTTCAAATTTTAATCGCAACTTCTTAAATAGATTATTAATTTACCAAAAAAAAAAAAAAAAAAAATTGATGGCTAGTTTCCAGAAATCAATTTTGTTTTATATTGTAGGTACTGTCTGGAGGTTGTTACCAGAGTGGTTATTTACCTCGCTGGAAAGAAAGTTTTCTTACGTTATCTACTGCTATCAGGGCCGGCGAGAAGCGGAGTGAGATGGAGCAACTGCTCGGGGACCCGGAGTCTTAGTTAGGGCCCGGATAAAGTGAATAGAGTTTTTTTTTGCTTTATATTTTTGTTGTGCTTGGAGGCCCGTCATTTCTCTCGCTGGTCGTAACTTCCACTACGTCATTTTATGCTCTAAATAAAAAAAAATTTTTTTGTATGTCCTAAGTAGGTATCGGACATTTTTCGGATCAAACAGCATTCGTGCTTTGTGTATGCAGGTATATCGCACTTGTCCTAACCTTCAGAAGCATGTATCCTTAACGAAAGTGTTCCCCAACTGCGAGAAAAATTCAAGGATAACTTGTTTTTAACTTTTCAGTTTACCTTTTTGTGACGGCGGTCATGTTTTTCGATTTATGATATTTTGTGAGACCTTTCCATACTGATGAAAACACTGGTAATGAGCCATAATCGCACACGCTTGCTTTTTTTAAGGGTGACAGGAAGGCGTCGGCATATTTCATGGCTAAACAAGCCCATTAAAATGGCTGCAACACCGAGTGCCAGTAGAGACCCTTATATTTAAATCCTTAAGTTAGCCTTACTTGGCCCAATTTTGCGAAATATTTTTAGACATATATTTACTAATTCAAAGGGGTAGATTTCAAAAATCTATGTCTCATTTTGGTACAAGGTCGCGTTTTGTGTGTTTTTATAGGTCAAATAGAAATTTTCGCAAATATCTTCTTCTAAACACCGTGTTTTGGAGAGCTGCATGCACTGTCTTATGGAGCTCTTAGAACCCTACATGCATATATATAATACTTATGCACTTGGGGGAAAGCGGAAAGCGGAAAATCGAGAAAAGTCCAAAACTGAACATTTTGATACAATTCGAAAACGTAAAGCTACCTTGACCTAATATTGCAGCTATGGAATACATGTGCAAGGGCGAACGCTACCATGGCACTCTCGATTCAGATTGCGCCTTAGGCAGAGTCAGCTACCTTATCCGGAGGGGTCCTTTATCTATTTACAAAGAACTGAAATAGTAACAATATGAGACCAATTCATTTGTCACTTTTCACTATAAAACATATACAATATGAATACGAGCCAACTTTCGGTGTTTACATCCGACTTCACTTGAAACACAATTAGACGTTAATTATTTGTGCAACAACCATTTAATAGTATAATAAGTATAAAACGGAAATGACTGACACTTATATAGTATATCCGCTCCCGTCTACACATTCCAATCATTCCAAAAAAATAGAGTGTATTTAGTTTATATACGCACCATATACAGACGACATTAAATTGTATTAAATCTGTATAGCGTTATATAGGTATTAAATATTTAGTTTAAATAATTAATTTTATACAAAAATATGTAATCTAATTTTAATGTTTAAATGATAAATTTCTAGAATCTGCTTTTTGAAAATTCTGACTATCTGAACATCCAAAGTTACTTTTTTTCCAAAGTTATTTTTTTTTTACTTTATTTTTTTTTAACTAGTCAATACAGTTTTATGTGTACTGTATTGTATTTACTGGATTGTGGGACAAGGGTATTTTATCGTAATAAAAAGATACGGAAAAATTTATGTTTTAACACTTTAATTACTTATCAAAAAAAAAAAAAAAAAAAACAATGCAGCATTCATTTCTTTTAAATACATTTATATAAATAAAAAAATTATGATTTTAATAATAATATCATTGAAAATGGACCAAATATGTAGTAGCACTTAAAAGTTTTGGAAATATTGTAACCTTAAAATTTTTTTTTATATAGGTACCTAGATAATAAAATAATACATAAAATTTACCCTTACAATTTCTGCTGCCTACTCTACTTTTGTTCAATCTTCGATAGATGATTCTTTATCAGAGCCTAACAGACCCCTATTTTGCCTTCCAGACAGGCTCGTAACTAGGCTGGGACAATCGGAGCATTGCCCCGGGGCCCCCAACCAAAGAGAGTCCCAACAGAATACAAGAAAATCCAAAATTAACTGACGTTTTTATGACATATGATAAACATTTTGAATTAAAAAATTAAGTTGTTTGCTGTCAATAGTTCTAATGTTGTTTTACTAAATTTTTTTGTAAAGTTTGTTCAAAAAAAATTAAAGAAGAAATTGGTAAGACTCGAAGGAAGAAAACCTCCGGATGGCGTCCAGATGCATAATACCACTTTGTGTATCAGTTTATAGCGGATATACTATATATTAATAGTAGGGGGTGATGAAGAAATCAACAGACAAAGAGACAAAAAGTACAAGTTGAGAAGCCAAGTTTGTAAATAATTTATGAAGTTTATAATTATGTTCACCTGAAGATGGTGTAAATCAGTTGGGGTTTCGTTTTCGTATATATTCGTTCGAAAAATGATGAAGTAAACGATCCCATATTGTAATATAGATTTTCACAAAGTAAACATTTCGAATGTTAATTATTTGAAATAATTACCGTATTAATAAAAATTTCATGAATTCGTGGTGTCAAATATGATAATTTCGACAAAAAGTGCAAACAACAATGATGTAGGTGGCTTCTGTTACAGAGAATAGCCATATAAAAACGTTCTAATTTTGTATATTTGTATCATTATTGAATTTAAATTTATTTTTAAGATTGGAATCTTAACAAAACAACAAATATATCAACTGAATTTTTCAATCATTTTAAGTAATATCAACAACATTACATCTGTATACGGTATGTATGGTTGTTATGTTGAAGCTTTGCGTACACTAACTTTAATAAAAATGTGGTACAAATTTTTCTTTGGCTCAAGCCGACAAACTTTATGAAATGGATTGTAATATATTATGCTTTAGTAACAAATTTTGGTGATGAATTTAAACAATAAATTATCCCTTAATTGCTACACAAAACACTAAGTAATTGTATTTTTTAAAGCGTCCCTTTTTTATGGAAACTAAGACTACATTTTACTTTAATCGTTCAAATACTTTAAAGAATGCAAGTACACTACCGTTCAAAAGTTTGGAAACAGTCATATTTTTGCAGATTACAAAATTTCTTTACCAGACATTTTAATAAATTAGTTTGTTATTAAAATAAATTAGTTCGTATACCACAATAATAACTAACAATATTATAAAAGCTGTTACATCTTTTGTCGGTAGTCTCCCGTATTGTTTTTGATAAATGCACGTGTTTTATTACAGTCTCGCTAATGACACAACAGATAACTGTTCTCTTAAGGTAACTGTGTAGTTGGTGAAAAATCGTTCTCGATCTAGTGTAGCATAACTCTGGACATTCTTAAAAGATGAATGGGAAAATTTGACAAAGAATATTTTGATTAACTTCTAAACGGCGGCCCAGAATTTGTGAACAAGTCATCAAGAAAAAAGATGGTTACTTTGATGAAGTTAGAATCTAATATTTAAGCCATAAATTTATTTTTTGTAGCAATATTAGTATAATTAAGTATGATTAATATTAGTGATGAGAAAATGCAAGACCAAGACCAAGACTTGGCAGTCTTGGTCTTGGTCTTGGTCTTGCTAGAGCAGTTTCAGTCTTGGTCTTGCAAAATGCAGTCTTGGTATTGCTAAAAAATCTTGCACTTTCTTGCATTTTTTTATTAGCGAATTTTTTCCTTCTAAAATCAGAATTTTCTCTCTTTACGGTATTAATTATACTTTTAAACTATTTAAATAATTTAGCAAGAGTCTTGCTTTTTCTTGCTGTTGTCTTGGTCTTGCTCACTTGAGTCTTGGTATTGGTCTTGCAGCCATACTTATAGTCTTGGTCTTGGTCTTGCAAAAAATGCAAGACCAAGACAAGACTGCAAGACCAAGACTAATTTTGCTCATCACTAACTAACATGTCCAAATAAAATTCATATTTTAAACTAAATAAATATGATTAATATCTATCCAGTGATGATTTTACTGAATTTTGTAGTGTTTCCAAACTTTTGAACGGTAGGGTAAAAGAAAAATAAACAGAATTTTCTATATATAGTCGAGTTCTTCTTTTCTAGTTTGTCTTGTGAAACTGTCTTGTATTTTTATTATTTGCATGCCACAATAGTGTAAATAAGTATAAAAAAATGTGAACATATACTCGTATTGTATTTGTTGATGGTGTATAAAATATACTCTTAAAAAACTGTATTATTGTTGTTACTAAATAAATTTTAGTTAACTTGAAGTAGTTGCGCTAACAATTTTTTCTAGTTTACGGTACTACAAAGTCGCCAAAATAAAAAAAGTTAGTTATGATATCTAAAAGGGTTTGAAAAAAAAAACTGACATTGAATATTTACAACAAAAGATTGATAGCCACTGTAACTAGTGTACTATAGTTAATGCAACAAAAAAGTATTTGTTAATGCAACAAAGTATTTAAAAAAAATTAAACTTTAAAATAAGTTTATAAATTAACCCTTTGCGCTTATAATACATGCACAGCATGACAAGGTGGTTTGTCCATTAACTCTACCATATTTAAAAGTGTTTTGTCTGTTGGATCATAAGACATGTACCACATGACACACTGAATGTTGAACTGTAATGACTGCTCATACTTCACATTAATGAATATTTTATTTAATAACTGCAAACACATTCATTTAATAGAAAAATTGTAAATAAAATAATACAAAATCACGTTGAATTATCTTTTTAAAATTAAAAACTAATAAAAACAGCATTGAGGACGTATTTAGCGCATTTAGCATTCAACTTCGGGGAAACAAGGTTAGAACGTCAAAAGAATCCGTCAAAAAAAGAACGTCGGTCGTTGTCATGTGCTACATGTCTTACCAGCCTATTTACAACTTACTTTTTTTTTTGCTTGAGTGTAAAGAGTTAATATATAGTGTCCATAGCGTTTAATCAGACATTTTTTTCTCAAAGTATTTAATTTTAATCTGTTTATCAAATTGATGATTCTAGCAATTATTCAACTTATTGATTTTAATTTTTATTTAATAAAATCTACAAAAAATTGTCTTGTCCAATCTTGAAGAAAATAGAAATGTAAAAAGTTTATCCTTCATAACAAAAATATCTAATCAGAATTAAATTAGTACTTGGAAGAGATAAAAAAAAAAAAAAAAAAACAACTAAATAAACACGCAAAAATAACGAAAATACACAAAAAAAATGTAAGACCTAAAGGTTTCCCATCAAGCGTGGCACGAAATATTATTTTAGTTACTGAAACAAAAACATTGGCTAATGTATAGTTAATGTTTTGATTACATTACAGAACAATAGAATATAGTTATTAGTACAGTACACTTCCGGTTATCTGAGCCTCCGGATTATCTGAAATCGTCCGTGGATTTTTTTTACAGGTATTGTAAATTGTACTTGAATGTTAAAGATCGTAATTTCCCCTTCATAAATTAAATAGCGTACGTACTATTATTTTAATACAATGTTAATAAATTATCAAAAATTAAATTATCAAAATCCAACTGCAGGTGAAAATGAATGATTAATTTCCAAATTTTGCGACACCCTGCATGAAAAGTATTAGAAGAATTAAAATAAAATTGTTCTACATCATTTGATGTTTTGCTTTTGTCTCAGTTATTTCACAGTTGAGTTTTTGAGTTCCTGAAGATGATCATTTAAATGATCGAAACATGTAGAACAATTTTATTTTAATTTTTCTAATACTTTTCATGCAGGGTGTCGCAAAATTTTGAAAGTAATCACAATGTTAATACTAGGAATGACACTTTAGTTTGGTCATATAAATGTGTATGGTCATGTATAACCTCAAAATACATTGGGCCACCATGTTATCCGCGGTAGTCTCGGTCCGACAACCTCGGATAATAGGGAGTCTACTGTACATTGTTATATACCAGAGTCGGCCGAAGCAAACCGTCTGTAACTGTTAGTATAAAACTGCTCTAACCTTTTACTTTTGGTGTAGAACTGCTGGGACCTTACTACTTTTGGTACAAAACTGCTATGATTTTCCTACTTTTGATTCTATTTTTTTCTTATTCCAATTCTTTGTGTAAAATTTTATCAAAAACCAAAGGTAAGATTCGCCAAAAAACATCAAAAATCGACCATTTTAGTGTTCCGTACCAAAATTGTCAAAACGGAATGCAATCAGTTCGGTGTCTGTTCGTGTGTCACAGGCAATTTCCTCTGAAACCACTTAACATGAAAATTTGAAACTTAGCACGGAGATAGGGTGTGATGGCCTAATTCGAGGCGTGAAGTTAAGTTTTGATTTTGGGGATCAATTTTAGGTGATAATCTGAAAAGTCAAATCGAAATTTTTTCTCAAGGGCACCGAGTAGGGTATCAAACGAAACCCTATTAAAGCCCGAATCTAGTAATATATATATATATATATATATATATATATATATATATATATATATATATATATATATATATATATATTATTTATATATATATATATATTAATATATATATATATATATATATATATATATATATATATATATATATATAGTAGTGTATATATATGTATAGTGTAGTTATATATATATATATATATATATATATATATATATATATATATATTATTTATATATATATATATATATATATATATATATATATATATATATATATATAACTACATACTTTTGTCCATTTTTTTTGTCACAATTTTGTCACGAACATTAAGAATGAGGTGTAGATTGAGCGAAAATTATCAAAACTGAATTTCCTTGCACAACTTCCTTGATATACAAAAATAAAAGTTGATGACATACTTTGCTTTGATTAAGATGTTGTTAATCATTAATTGTATTACTATTATGTTAAACGTGTATTTTACTTATCTTTTAAACAGTGATTTTTAAAAATTAAAGAAGAAGTAAAGAACAGCTGATAAATTTGTAAACGAAATTACATATTATATTACAATCTTTGCACTTGAATATTATTTAATATTTGAAGAATTTGTAGGTATCCACAGAAATAAGAAATTCAAGCTATTATGGGCGCAAGTTAAAAAGGACTTTTTTATCTACATCTGCATTTATCTTTGTCTATCATATTAATAAATGACAGTTTACTCACTCACTCATATAAAAACATAATTACTTGGTTTGGTTGGTAACTATAGAAATAATACAATTTGTGTTCCCCTCACCACAGTTTCCGGATGTCTTTTGAGCTTGCGCCCATAATTCCTATTCAAGGAAATTGGCAAATAATATTTAGATAATTTTCTGACTTAAAATATTATCTAATAGAGGTACAATTTTTATAATCAATAGTGCTGTTAATAATTATTATTGAAAGAAAAAAAAGCGGCGACTCTTAGTACCATTATTTCATTTAGTAAATATCCCTGTTCGTTTCTAGTAGACGTAAAACAGTTTTGAAATCGAGAAACATTGTTTAATTTAAGAATAAAATTTATTCATTTAGAAAAATATTTCATCCACTTTCATATACCGTTACAAAAAATTCGTAAAAACAATTAATTGTACGGAACATTGTTAGCGCAAGTCAACTTGCACTTGACGACTAGTTTATTATTTTTTTTTCTTTTATACAAATAAATATTTTATTAAAAAGCTAAATATATAACATTGTTTCTACATGTCTTGAGAGGACAAAAAAATTTTCTTTCCAAAAAAAATTCAAAAATGAGCTGACTATAAAATGGCTTTGAAGTCGACACTGCGAGATTTTTCCACCTTGATGGTTACTCGCGTTCTGAAATCCCCAGTGAACCAAAATTACAAAATCGAGAATATTCTGAAAATGTACGTATACAGTTATAGAGCACTAACTAGGCTCTAAGAAAAAAAATAAAAAACAGCCAGATTCCGCATTTTGAAAATAAATTTTCAAAATTCACCGCTTTTTCTCGACTATAAACTGTCCCTATTTTGAAAATATATAATGGAACCAAAAAATCCTAGTTTCTGCCAAAATGGCGGTATTGAGGAATAATATGCATTTTGATTTATGTCGATATCTCAAATACTTTTTGAGATACATGAGAAACCATGTCGAAAAGCGTACTCTCGAGGAAAAACCATTTAAAGTTTTTTTTATATAAAATGGAATTATAGTAAAGTGCATGCACTAAAATGCCCCCAACTTTTTGATTTTTCCTTTTATTTTAAATAAAATTTTAGGAGAATATCTTTAACACCTTAAGGGACATGATTTTGAAGCAAAAAATCGTTTTTTTTTTTTTAGGGAATCTCCTTATTAAGAACATTTTGCATTTAACTACAACTTCTTTCTTTCACTATTTGCGACAAATACGTGTTTTACTTTTTATTGTAGATCGTATTTATTTTCGGTCAATTGCTCAAATTGATAATAAAATATTTTTAAAAACAATATAAATCTTAATTTCATTCATTCAAACAAACAACAGATGGCATACAAATTTTAAGTGGCATTATAAATGTGTTCACGTTTTAAAATTATTTAATTATTTACGTGAAATTCATAAGTAAAATACATGGAAACCGTGAAAGGGATGCTGTTTTCTGTTTTGTTTACTTCCTATCTATACAATAAATAGGAAGCAACATTTGTTTAAACATTTTGAATAATTTATTTTAGTATTTATTCTGTTTGAGAATTAAATTTTACAAAATTTCATTTCGTATTTTACATAAAAATAACAATGTTGTACCTAAATTAATTCAAATTTTTTGAAAAATGAAAATCTGCTGTTGACATATTAATTTTAATAGATTCAATAGAACATGGGTAATATCAATGAATGCTCATATGATTAAAGTTGTCATAATGCACTGGTGCTCTACCTATCATTCTATGATGGTGTGTGTGTGAAGTAATAAACAGTGATTGTCCTGCCCACGACCATTTCAACTATTTTATAAATAAACTTATATAGTTTATTCCTGTTAAAAAACACAATTTACGTGAATTAATTCTATCGGACAGACCATAAATAAGCAAATAATCGAAAAATTAAAATTCGGTTTCAGTTTATAGAAAAAATGAAAATTCGTTTTAAAAATTAAATACGATGAGAAATGTCTGCCATATTCTCATGCTGTATGGACGACGTAAACTCTTGTGTGATATATATATATATATATATATATATATATATATATATATATATATATATATATATATATATATATATATATATATATATAATAAAAATTTGTGTTAAAATTAAAACAAATGACATGTCCAGAACCGGACATTCAATTTTTTGTGTTAATTTAACACAAAGTATATGTCAATCTATACACAAGATTTGTGTCAATGATTTAACACACAAGAGGACATACATTTTGTGTAAATTTATCAGATTTATCAGAGTTAATTGTTAAACTTTTTAATTCCACTGAAGCTTAAGATATTTGAAAGTCGTCAAAAATTATAACGATTTTGTCCACATATTAATATCAACGAGACTCAAAGAATGCAAAGTAAGTGAGTTCTTTGTAACAATTCTATTAGAATAGAATATAGAATATATTTTTTCGTACAACGGTACAATATTTTACAAAGTTTTTATGTAATTACAATACTTCACTTAATTCTAGGTACCTACAACTAGCGCTTAACCCTAATCTAACATATAACAATTCTTACTTGCGTTCATATATATTTACGAAAATATATATAATAAAAAAGAAGAGAGTAGTTTTTATTATTAAACAAAACCGAAAAATTGAACGTTTTTTCAGTTACTCACGAATATGGTTTTATTAAACGTTTAAAAATGAAACAATTTTCTTACATTTTAAGGTTATTTTGTTACAGATTCAGTTAAAAAAAATCATGTGAATTTATTTGAGATTATATTATATAATATACAATCTTACATGTAAATAAGCTTATATGATTTTTTGTAACTGAATCTGTAACAAAATAACCTTAAAATGTAAGAAAATAGTTTCGTTTTTAAACGTTTAATAAAACTATATTCGTCAATAACTGAAAAAACATAATTTTTCGGTTTTGTTTAATAATTAGAACTACTCTCATCTTTTTTATTATATATATTTTGGTACATATGTGTTCTAATCTAATTTACATACTTATAACATTCTTTTACTCTACACAAATATTATGTTACTTCTTTGTTGTTCAAAACAGGTTATAATCTTTATTCTGTTAAATCGAAATTTGTGTTAATATTTTCATTTAACACAAACACCAAAAGTTGACTTTCTGATTTAGCAATTTGGATTGCGTAAATTATTGTCAAAATATAATACATATTGATAATAAAATTTTACTTTTTTGAGAAGAAACTGCAAAATTTTAAAAGAAAGTGGTATTTGTTTCATTTTCAAAATACGTACGTATACAAATTATGTCCTACAATAATTATAGTCCTATTTTGCTGAAAAATGGACAATACATTACATTCCTTAAATCTCACCCTGTCTTAACAAAACCCCGTTACAAACTGGCTTTACGCTTTGTCTAGTAGCATAATATAATAGTGTTCATTGGTCTGTACTCTTTGCTCTATTTACAATGCCGTAGAAGAGATGACGTCACACATCTGTGTCAGATGAAACAGAACACTAATATATTATGTAAAGTGTAACTTTAAAGTCCCATAACTTTTCTAGTTGTTGAGCTACCTTAATTTTCCTTTACATTTATATTTTTAATTTTGCTTCAATTTTTATTTTCATTTATAAAAAAGAAAAAAATGGTACATTTCTCCATTAGCGGCAATGCTTCATTTTGTGATTAGAAATATAAACACTTGGATATACAAATGAATTCAATAATTATAAAATATTTAAGCTTCTTGGAGGTATTTGTCTTTGACAATATGATAAAAATGCTTTGATCGTTCAAAAATTAAATAAACATATGATCATTACTTTTAGGTAACTCTGTCTGAGTAAATAACGAAATCTGTAATGATTGGGAGTGTACAAACACAGTAATGCTGTTAGAAGTATTTTCATTTCAACCGAATGACTCTCACGCATACACAATTTTTTGTTTTACATATAATTTTTAGTTGTCGCTGAAATCCTAACATCGAATCTTTCGTTTTGATTTTCCCTTTTATCTGCAATAACATTTTTCATTTTTGTTTTTCATATATCGTTTGTTTGGTTTAACTACAGGCAACGTACACGCCTTTATACTCATCAACCAATCACAACAGCACATAGTGACAGTGAACATAATTCAAACCAATCGCATACAATCAAAGAGTTGCGTAGTTAGGTTGAACAAAGTATAATGATATTTTTCTTTTAGATATTTTTTTTTGTTTAACATAATCAATAATAAACATAAACTGAATAGAGATGAAATTATACGAAATGTATAAGAGGGGATAAGAGAATAGCAAATATAAAAATGCTGTAGTTTTTTTTTGCCAATAGTCGCCAGAAAATTTGTTTTTAAATTGTATTAAAAAATTTATTGGTAGAAATCTTAAAATTATGTCGTAATCTTTGTTGCTTTACATTTGTGCACAAGTCTGTTCAGAAAATTTATCAAACTTTCGCATCATATTTATTCAGCTATAAATTTTATAGAGAACGGTAGAATCCACTTGTAGAGGTAGATCGTATAGCGGTTATATAACTTTATATACTTACTTCAGTAGGTATGTACATTTAAAAAATATAAATATAAAACAGTGGCTAACGTACGTCGAGGGTAGAGGACGGAGATCGGCGGTTTAGGTCGAGCGGCGACTGAAGGAAATAAGAGAATGAGATTGTTTGTGAACAAGCGCAGATGAATTGTTTCCGAGCATTCCGTTCTCTGTATCTATGTACACACACCGGCATAATTAGCGGAACGTAAAATAAATATAAAAACCTATTTATTAAACAAAATTGGCGGTTTTATTCATTTTTACTTAAGGGGGGTTAACTCGGGAGTCCTTAAAAATTATGTATTTTTCTAAAAATTTTCTAAATATCAACTTCAAATTTTGTGCACATATTTATTAAATATTAAACTACAGAAAAAAAATTTTTCAAGGAAAAATATAAAAAAGTGTCCATTTTATAGATAGTGCAGTGTGACGATCCGAAAATCCAATGCCTTGTTGGTGGACATCCTAGCGCCGCTAATAAACCACCGAAATCCAAAAACAAAAAAGATTTATAAAATATATGAAGAGTACCGGCACCTCTACCTATAATATCAATAAATTGCTGAAAGAAAAAAAAATTGGCGGATGTTTGAACTTTTGATTACGATTTTTGTCTTACTTTTCCCTCTTTAAAGTAAATTTAAAAATAAAAAAAAATATTGAAAGTGTATCGAACTTAGGTAGAAGTGCCGAAGAATTGAATTATTTTTAAAATAAAAAATTTAAAAAAGGATTCATCGAATAGTTTTTGAGTTATCGTGTCCACCAGTTCCAAAAATGTAGTTCCGAGATATTATAAAATAAGAATGTATAAAGAAACGTATTTTCAAAATTTTATATTTAATACTCATTATTGCGTGAACTACGTTTTTTGAATTTTTTTTTTTATAGAAAGCTGGATTCGGTTAATGTGTAAGAATCTTGTTTTTAAATTATTTTCAGTTAAATCACTTTGGGAACATATTCTACACATAATTTGTTATCAATTTCGGCAAAAAAAAATTTTTTTATCAAATCTCAAGTAAACCTTCCCTTAAATTACTTTCAGGAAAATCACTTTGGGAACATATTCTACACATAATTAGCTACCAATTTCCGCAAAAAAAAAAATCGATTTTTTTTAACGACTCTCAGGTAAACCTTCCCTTAAAATAATATCGAAGTAACGAATCAATTGACTTTCCATAGAATTGTTTTTATTTTTATTTATTATTGATGCAATTCTTTTTATGAGGTCTGTCACTTTCGAATTCAAACGCCGTTTTTTCTCAATGTGGTCGAGCTTCAAACTGCCGTAATTGAAGAATGGCAAAGACTGTCCCAGGAAACTATAGATAACATCATGCTGAGTACAGAAAAACGAATGGAAGCTTTAATGAGAGCACGGGAGGAACCAGGCGGGATTAAAACGCCGTGTTTCATTTCCTATTTGTTAAATAATATTTAACTTAAATTATTCTTAGACGACATAAGATACCAAAAATTTGCCATTTTATATGGTTACTTGTTTTGCTACCGAAAATAAAGGTATATCGACTTGTGAACATGTAATTAAATATGATTAATATTTTCTTGAAATTAAATGGTTTGTTTGATTTTTACAGATATTTTGTATATTCCCGTAATTCTGCCGGTGTGTGTATGTATATGTATTGTCGTCCTATCAACGTGATGGGAAAATTGCGGTAAAAACATCACAATATATACAATATTTAGGGTTTCGTAGCAAACAGGCGGTGCTTACAGTTTCGCCTTGTTTATTCAACTCGTTCTTCCTCCCGTCTGTACATATGTGCCTATTAAAACGAAACTCATTAAGAAAACTTTCTTATTTAATTAATATTTTTCACGTTTGCTCTCAAAATGAATAAACTTGACGTTAGTAAATTAAAAAAAGTCAAGCTTTGTATTAGAATGATTGGCTGAACTAGCCCTTCTTCAGTCCCGATTTTTTTTGGGCGCGCATAAAAATTTTTTCCTTTGCTCAATATCTTAAATAGGATCGTTTAAAATCATTTTTGGTATATTTTTTTTAAATTTTCTAAGTCTATACAGTGGACTTTCGGAGATTGTCCAATCGCAAATTGTCTATATTGCAGTGATAGGGATTTAAACATCGCATGTTTACGTCACAGGAACATTGCAATCACACATTTTTTGTGAATGCAATGCTCGTGTGACGTAAACATACGACGTTTAAATCTTTCTCACTGTAATATGGACAATTTGCGATTGGACAATCTCCAAAAGTGGACTGTATCTTAAAAATCTAGAATGTCTATTGTAATGGACAAAGGGTCATAAAAATGTTGAAATAAAAACACTAGTAATTCAATAAGTTTTTAAAAAATGTCGATCCAAATCACTTGATCAAAAATGTGATATTTACATTTTAAAATAAAATAAACTCTAAAAATAGATAACGTTTTTGTACAAATACAGATTTAAATTTATGTACATTAAAATGGACGTAGGGACCGAAAGGGCTAGGGAAATTTGGATATGAACTTTTTGTTTTTCATCAAAGAGACAAATTCTTTAGAAATTGACGGATTCGACAGAAGTCTTTTTTGTAGTAGTCGTAGCTGCTTAATTTTGATAAAGATAAAAATAATGACTTCAAAAACCTATAGTTCACCTCACTTTTAAGACTTGACCTGACCAAAAATTTTCAGTTAACTTGCGTTGATAATTTAAGGGATACAGACAATCAAATTATCACGTAATTAACTCCAATAGTGACATAAACAGTGAACGGATACACAGCTGTATAAGTAATATTTTCGTACATATTTCTATACTGACATGCTAGCTACCGAACCCTATCGTGTGTGTTCAACACGCAACCTAGTCGTGTTTTTTTCTAAAATTAGATACACCGAGTTTATCTTGAAATTAAAGGTACAAGGAATAAAATTATAATGAGTAAAATTAATAATTAATTGTGTGTAACAGAAATCTTACCACAACACTGAGATATGTATTATAAGATAGTAAGGTAGCAGTGTTAATTGTAATCTGTATTAAAAATACTTCAAATACTTTAACAGTAAAGAAGACTGACACATCAACGGTTCAATTAAACAATACCATTCGAATAAGCCATTCGAATAAGTTTTTCACTTCGCTCCATTCTCTTTGAATTTGAAAAATTTTTTAGTGATCCGCAATCACTATACCCTTACTACCCAATAGTCCATAATTACTATGACCTTACTACCCGGTGGCCCATTACCACTGTAATCTTACTGCTCCATTGTCCATAATCACTGTAACCTTACCACTCAGTGGCCCATAACCACTATGATCTTACTACCCAAATGCCGTTTAGCTGTTTATTATAAGCTCTTGTTGAATACCTAATACATTGACGGAAAATTTTCGACCTTACGTCAGTTTCGTTCATAATTCAATAGTATTTGAGAAGAAATTTCCCAAGAATCCTGGGCAATCTAACACAATATAGTCTATGTTAGCCTAGAAATTGTTTAGCTTCTCAATAGTAAAAAGATTTTCAAAATCGATTGGGTAGTTAATTTTGGAGCTTTTAAGGTCTCCGGGATCTCAAACTTTGTGTTTAATATTTTTATTTAAATCAAAAAAGAAAGAAGTCGTAGAAAAAGTATAGTATTTCAATCGCGTGCAATGGCTCAGATGAATTATGACATTCACTAATTCGTAAACTTGACTCGTGTCGCAATTTCATTTTCGTAAGCAATAGCTGTCATTACTTACTCTTTGAAAAATATATTATTATTACTCTGATACAAACTAAAATTTTTATAGTTAATATTAAATTATTGGCAAACGTTTTTTCAATCAACCAAGTTTGGGTACACTTGATACACCGCAAATTGCAAACACATTACTAACTTTGGTCATATTATGCAAGTAAGATATACTCTGTATTTCTTAACTATGTATTTTGAGAACTAGACTTTTTAACCATTAAAGCACCTTATAACCCATGGACACAGGTATCGGTAAGTTAGATTGCAATTTCTACTCAGAATTTTATTGGTAAATTTATAATTTACCAATGTACAACGTAGGCAAGCAAAGCAATTAAGTTTCAAATAGGAATAAATGGACCGGAAATGAAAATACGGAACATTAATATCGGACTATTAACAAGTTTCCAATGATAAAATTTATCGCAATAATTTTCGTCGAAAATATGCAGACAAAATATGTACCGATAGTGTAGAGGAAAGTGATGAAACTGAGGCATAGTATTAGTTTCTTTGATTGTAGGGGAGATAATGAACTATTTGATCAATTTTAACATTTGCTTTTAACAAATTCTTAAGGTGAATCGATCACTTGAAATTTTCCAAGTTTAGAATTTGAAATTTTAGTATATTATAGAGAAAGATATGCATTCACTGACACTATTTTGAATAATTTCTGATGTCTAGTTCAGAAGAAATGAATTTTCAAAGTTAGAATTTTTAACGTACGAGTAAATGTAAAAGTATGATTACAGGTGAATCAGAGGTATATATTTAAGTAAGTTGTGTCATTAAAAACCAACTTTAAGATTTAAAAGACTGAAAATTATTTTCTTTTATGTTTTTGTCACAAATGTCAATATTTTATAAATGACACGAAGGCACTAATAATATATTTTTGTATGTATTAGTTATTATCTGTGTGTACACGTCAACTACCAGAATCAAATTCATTACTTTTAAAATTATTAAAATTAGAGGATTGAACAATAATCAAATATTAAAACTTTTACATGTATTATCAAATTTAACTTATTTTTCTACACATAAATTATATTTTTATTTATAGAGAAAAAATAGACTTAGTAATTCATTTGTCAGTACTAATCGATTCACCTTAAACCGTTGTTTTTAAAATATTTTATGAAATGTTCGTGTTAATTAAAGTCACCAATAGACATGAAATTTTCAGCTCGATATTATTTCGTAAGATAGATATTTTAGAATTGATATTTCAATAAAAATATAATTGACGTATAACTTACTTTTTTGAAAAGTAACTTGGTCGAATTCTACGATTGTGTTGCCATTTGTTTTTTTTTTGGAAAAAAGAGTTTTTTTGTGTATCACAGGTCACGGATAATACACTCTAAAATGTTTTTTATTGAATTAAATTTTTTTTCGTATTTCAAATTGATGCAAATTTTAAGTTTTCTATAACAGCAAGCAATTAAGTTCCGTGAAGTGTTCCGTACAAATTTTATAATTTAAAAAGTGTTCCACGATGACAACGTTAAAAGTTTAGGAAACTCTGATATATGAAAATAGAGGCAAATACTGTTAATAGAATTTAATAATATTCAAAATTAAGTAATATGATAACAATTGCTGATCAAAACCCGCGATATTTGCTTTTCCCTTTTTCTTTCTGTGATCCTGATCCTCATATTCTTCACATCCTTCCAATCCAATTTCTTGTTGTCTCCGTTGTGATGCTTTTTGTGTATTTTCCTTATTTCCGTCAACATTTTTTCCAATCTTATAAATCGGTTCACCCAATATATTACCACCTGGAAAATAATTACAAAACAGAATCGTTTCTTCTTCATTATTTTTCACACCTAGTGTCACACCACATCCGACCATTTCCGTTTTGGCCCATACAATTTGTGTATAATGTCCATAACCGCCGCCACTTTGATACTGACTGACCACTGTTTTTGACATATTTTTATATTCTTCAAACATTTCGGTCAAACGGTCCTTGATCATTGACTGTATCGTCACCTGCATATTGAGTGAGTGGCTACTCCGAGCGATATTTTGTCCCACATAACCATTTGCAATATCTCTACACTTGTCATGTTTAAATACACATTGATTGGCCGAACACTGTGCAATCTGGGCCAGTTCATCATTCCATATTAAGTGAGGCAAATATTCGGCTGCCGGTTGTCCGGGCACTTCACCATTCATCACTCGATGCCGAAAATCGTTATGTAAATCAACAATAAATTTTTGATCTTCTGCAGTTAGTTTGGGTTGATTGGTCACTGTGGCACAATGCAACTGTAGTGGACACTTTGGTCCATATTTGCACATTGGGTGATCCTGGCAAATGGAACAGTAATCAGTGGCGGTTAGTAGTCGAAAATGTACGTGAAGAATAATTAACGTAATTGGAATATAAGAAAACATTTTGATGCAAAAAAATTTTTGATAATTTTTTTTTTTATTTATTATTGTAACTATGGGCACTATTTATTTATTTTTATCTTTTATACATATAGTTTCTGTCTATAGACAAACCTTGTGCTTTTAAATTCGACCATTGTGCCGCTTATTGAAAGAAAGAAATAAAACTGGTGCTCATTAAAAATATTTCCAGTTCCTTAACCCTAGAATCATACGTACTCGTCAAAACGACGAACGAACTTCTCTACCTGCTCCAATACTACAACTTGTCGGTGCCCGCTTGCGGTGAAACTTCTGTTATCTAATTAATTTGTTATTATAACACATAAGACGTATAAATTTTGTTTATAGCTATTGTCGTTTTTTTTTTATACTGAAATAGTGTGCGTCCAAAGGACGATGATGTATGATTAACCCACATTTCTTTTTAAAGATTTTGTACTCCACATATAAAAGTTTTCCTAATTGTTCTAAAATTTATTAAAGATATGGATGTTATAATTAATTTATTCAATGATTATGATAATGTGAAAGATGATTACAGCTGTTTGACTTATAGAGACGACATAATACTGAAGTTTTAATATATTGAATCCAAAACTAAAGAATGCTTTTCAAGTGACTTAATAAAAGGTTATCAATTTATTTTGTGGAAAATATTTTAATTTTTATTATTTTTTGAGATTTTATTCTAAAAATTACTAACAAATTTTAGAAAATTTACAAATGTGCCTAATGGGGAAATAATTACATATCTATAGGAATATTTATGACTGAGAAATTTCACATTCTGTAAAGTCACACATGTCCACTGACTCATAATAGTTCATAAATTAATTATTTGAAACACATTTTTATGATACAATTGATGTATTTATCCATTTTTTAATTTTTATAATGAAAATATGCTTTGATAAAAAGATTAAAAAAATTAATAAATATTTGCATTAAGAAATTTTTCCAAATCCAATTTTTTTAAATATTTTGTTCGCTTTTGTAGTATTGTTATGTAAAAAAAATGTTTTTGCAAATAAACTCTAAAACTCCCCGTAAAAAGTCCATTCGTCGAAACGACGCGATGTATGTTTAACTTGACTCGTAGACCAACGTATGATTCTAGGGTTAAACTAGATTTTGTCCGCCCGACGTTAAATTCCGAAAACCAAATTTACGATTCATTTTTTAAATAATTTAATTAAAAGTAACTTCTCTGACATTTGCAATTACAACAAATAATAATCAGTCATACTAATCTATTAATTATTTTAATTTTGAAATACTAAAAAAAGTTTTAAAAACCCACCACGAAAATAGTCACAAATAAAAATTCCTGCAATTCCAAATTTCATTATAATTTAAAATAACCTAATTTTCGTTCGTCGTGTGTGACATTTAACTACAAAATACACGGCAAGAGATGTCACACACGACAAATGAAAATTAGCTTATTCTAAATTATAATGAAATTTAGAATCGTAGGAATTTTTATTTGTAACTTTTTAGATTTTTCATCGTGAGTTTTTAAAACTTTCTTATTTGAAACTTTTTAGAGCTTTCTGTCGTGAATTTTTAAGAAAAAAATTATTTTAAATCCACGTTTAAAGAAAAAAGTTTTATTATACGCCACACTATTTGTGCAAGTACAATTTGCACTTTACCGTTTTTTCTCAAATCTGGCTAAGAACCATCTTGCAAATACCAGCATTCAAATTGCCTTGTTAATATTTTTCAATTTACTTTTATCCAGGAAATCCTAGAATATCTTGGAAATGCTGAAATATCCTGGAAACTGTACCGATGTTCATTAAAACTGATTTAAAAAAATTCCGTAAAATCATCAGTATTTAAAATGGGTTTATAAACTTTTTATTTTTTTTATCCTGGATTTCTTGGAATATCCTAGAAACGGCTGAAACAATTTTCATTAAACCAGACTAAGAATTATCCCTGGATTAGCAGCTCTTAAAAAAAAAAACTGCGGTTAAGGCGTTTAGGAGATAAATGGCAACACACACACACACACACACACACACACACACACACACACACACACACACACACACACACACACATTGAAGTCTACTGAATGTAATTAAGTTTGGGGTACTTACGAAACAAAAATTGACGGTAAAAACATAAGTACAACCGCAAACTCTACCTACTACTAATAATTCCGCTATTTTTTTTATTTTTTATTTTTTAAATTGGAATGAATTACCGATTAACTATTGCAGAGAAAAAATATTATTAAACAAAAATAACTGGGGAAACTTTTAGGGGAGCGATTTATCTTTCCTATTCGCCTTACCAGAGCCGTTATTGACTACTATTATTAAAATACTACAAAATAGTACAATATAATCTTAATAAATTTGAAAAAGAAACAATTTAGCCTTTTTTAATAATACTCAATTAAAAATATTTTAATTAACTGTGTCGATAACTTTCGGAGATACAATCAACCAAATTTTCGAAAATTGAAACGAGAATCCGTGATAACGAAAATGGTCTCCAGTAAATATTCCTCAAAACTTCAAGCCAGAATTTTAAACGAAGATGTTGAAAAATTAAATGAATTTTCGTTTTTCGTAAATAATTCTCATCGCGCCGGTAATCGTTAGAAAAATCACTTACAACACAGTTGAGATCCGTTTAATCATACTTAAACGGATCATAGTTAAACGGATCAGCCTCATTTTCGAAAGCTTATGTGTCTTTTTGAAAGATATAGAAAACTAAATTTTAACGTAATTGATGCGCATAGTAACACATATGCAAATAGTGCAAATAGTTAAACGGATCAGCCTCATTTTCGAAAGCTTATGTGTCTTTTTGAAAGATATAGAAAACTAAATTTTAACGTAATTGATGCGCATAGTAACACATATGCAAATAGTGTTGTGAAATGCGTTAAATGTCCTTAAATGGCCAATATTTTATCCTGAAAGCTGTGAAAAATTCTAGCTACTGAGGAACTCTTATTTGATGCGTATTTAACACAATCTTGGCGATTTTTTTTTTGAAATCGTTGTGTGATAATTTTTTGAAGCAGAAATAAAATTGTCTAAATAAATAAAACATTAATGAAATAATTTTATTTTACTTTATTTTATTTTATTATTTTATTTTTTTTTTTTTTTGAGGGGAGGTACATTATGATAAATAAAAAAAGACAAAAATGAATGTGAGTTCATTTAATAGTCATGTTGCAAAGTGGAACATTATTCTGTTTACGGATGAGCAATTAAATTATAATTGGGTATCATAATTAATATTTTTTATCTTCACTTGTATTTAATTCTTTTTTTAATTATTTAAATTTTTTTCTTGCATTATGGTTTTATTGTTATAATTAATGTAACTATTTACAATTAGCAAAATTTATAATGATCTAAAGTTAATTAAAAATTTAAAATATATACATACATATATATATATATATATATATATATATATATATATATATATATATATATATATATATATATATATATATATATATATATACTGTGTGAGTTTCTCCAGAGTTGCCATTTTTATTACAGCCAAACCGTTGATTTAATCGAAAAATTTTTTCAATAAAGAGTTGTAGATATTGGCGGGGGCAACCGATTGCTATAGTCAGGAGCTTTATAGCTCTTATTGTTTTCGAATTATGATACAAACTTATAGATTTTTAAATGGGACTATATATTAATTTTTCGATAAAACTGATCTAATGCATTAATTAACAACATAAATTAGCAAAAAAATTTTTTTACCCAGGTTCAATTTTGTAATTTTTTTTTAATTTATCAGTTAGGCGGTAAAAATATGCATATGTACTTGAGGCTAATTCAACCGATAGTGTTTTTCTTGGTTACATTTCCATTATATCGAAGAAAAGAACCTTTTCCAGTACCATTTCTATCATAAAAATTTGGTTGTAATAGAAATGGAAACTCTCAAAAAACTTACATGGTATATATATATATATATATATATATATATATATATATATATATATATATATATATATATATATATATATATATATATATATATATATATATATATATTATTGCTAAAAAATTATACAAACATTATTTTACATTACAATTGTTATAAGTATGACAATTGTTATAACCAAATTATAAAAATTTTGTAATTTTACAGCTCCTTAAATACCCTATTCCTAAGGCTGCCATATCGGTCCAGGTTTCCGCGGACTTGTTCTCCTTTTGAGGGCGTCCTAGAACTCGAACTTTATTAAAAATCCCACCCATATTCATCGCGGATAACTTCAAAAGGAGGACCAGTTTATGGAAACTTGGGCGGATGGTACCAGTACCGCGGGTTATTCAAACAAATATATGAATACAAAATTACAAATCACTGTTTTGAAGCCGGATGAACTGATAACGCTTTAAGTCATATACAGGATGTAATAAGATGATCTGTGTTGAATTCAATTTTTAATCGCTCATTTAAAAAAAGTACGATATCTCTGCAGACCGTTGTGTTGCAGTTGAATTCGGGCGAATTATTACTGCTTTAACTGTTTCGCAAGATAAAGCAACATCCGTCTTTGTATTTTTCACTTTACGCGACCAAGTTGCCGGTTAGAAACATGAATTGTCATAATTAGTAGGAATAATTTTGGTCACTGTGCACCGGTTGATTTTCTCTAAAAATTTTCTTTAAAGTGTAATATTACATTTTATTATTTTAAAATTAGTTTAAAAAAATATACTGTACATAAATGTCACCATTTACATATTCAAGGTGGTCCAGAATTATGTACTGTAATTGCTAGAGCTGATAGTATGTTCAAAAATAATGGTATCTTTTCATCTACACTTTTTTCAAAACAATAATAACGGTGATAAAGCAGAGGGGTAAATGTAGAGGGGTGGAACGAAACTGACTTCTTTTTTTTTAAATTTGTGAGGCAATTTGGATTGCTGGAATCATATTTTAGGGGCGCGGATGAATATTAAGATAATTAAATTTATGGTATCAATTATTCCATCACTTATGATTAGGGGATAATTTGGAAATAGATATTTCTACTTTAAATTACTCGAAAACGATATTATTTATCGAAACGTAACAAGTATACCTTTTTTGGGTAAAATTGTCTGAGGAATCATATTATCAAGGATTTTGTTTAAATAATTAAAAAATAAAAAAAGAAAAGACATGATAACTCACACCTACCACCCAAAACCACTCCTTAGTCATGAATGGTGGAATAAGTGTTGACATAAATTTAATCCTCTTAACGCAAAATAAGTACCTCTGAAATATCAATCCGTTATTCAAAAGCGTTTGGAAAATATTTAAAAAATAATGGATTTCGTTCCACTCCTTTACGGAGTTGTATCTCCCTTATTATTGAGTTTTGAAAAAAAATGTACATAAACAGATACCATTATTTTTGAACGTACTACCAGCTCTAGCAATTATGGTACATAATTCTGGACCACCTTGTATTTTAAAAGACTTAATCGTAACAGTTCCTGCAGGATATTTTAAAATATAATCAGCGTATTTATCCAGAAAATACTGAGAAATATTACGTCGAAAATAGGCACATTTGCTACATTTTCTAGGTTTCTTGTTTTGATCTCATCTTTAATCTCATCATTAATCCTGTAAATCGGTTGACCAAATATATTACCACCTGGAAAATAATTACAAACCATAAAGGTATCAATCCAAGGACCTTTCAGTCCCTGTGTCACACCGCATCCGATCATTTTCGTTTCTGCCCAAACTATTTGTGTATAATGTCCGTACTCACCACCAACAAATTTATTTACAACCTGTTTTGGCATACGTTTATATTCTTCAAACATACGGAACAAACTTTCATTAAATAGTCCTTGTATGTTCTGTTGCATACTGATTGGGTCACCGCTCCAACCGATGTTTTGTCCCACATAACCTTCCGCAATACTAATACATTTGTCATGTTCAAACATGCACTTGTTAGCGCCACATTGAGCAATTCTGGCCAATTCATCATTCCATACCAAGTCGGGTAAATTTTCGGCCGCCGGTTGTCCTGGAACTTTACCATTTCCCACTTTACGACGAAAATCGTTATGTAAATCAACAATAAATGTTTGATCTTGTGCGGTTAATTTAGGTTGATCGGTCGAAGCACAGTGCAACTGCAGAGGGCAATCGGGTCCATATATACATAGTGGGTGATCTTGGCAAATGGAGCAGTAATCAGTGGCGATTGAGTGTCGAAAATATATGCAAAGGACGATTAACGACATTACGGTTATTAAAAGCATTTTTGTTTGGTCGAAATTTGACAATTTTTTTCCTATTTTTATTTATCAAAGTAACTATAGTATCATTTATTTTATATTTTGTTGCTTATCTTTTCAATTCTTGTTGGAAAATAATAGATTCGGATAGAAGGCCATGAAGTGTTTCATTATTAAAATTTTCACCGAAAATGTAAACCATTACACTGTATCCAAGGTCATCGTATTGAGATGGGGGTGGATGTTAAATTCATTTAAGAACTCCTAGAACATAATTCTGACAAGTGTAAGGGTCCTCCATGATGGAGTTCGTTAAATGGGGTTGTTCTCTAAGTACAATAATGCCATAAAACTGAGAGTAAATTTTGGGCATAACTGGAATACGTTTCAAATTTCACCAAAAGGATGAAATTTTTCCAAACTAGTTAGATATAATGTCTAGGTCAATTTTCTACATTAATAATATTTAAAATTCAATTTTCTAGGGAGATTTGAAGGGAGAAAAGAGTGAAAAATGTGCCACTAAGGGATCTGGCACTCTCTCAGAATATCCGTCAGAATAAACCTAGGGATTACCTCTTGGAGGTTTCAATTTTTAACCCTTGTGCTCATCAGTTTAACGCCCAAATTTCATGTTTTCTCGGAGAGTTTAGCAACGTACAGGGCTGCAATTTTGTATCTAGGTTGAATGTGCCATTTGAAGGTTTCAATATTCAACTCTCACCGCTGTCATTATTACTTCAAAATTTTATATATGTAAACCACAATTAAAACATAAATTTTAATCACATTTAGGTATCTTAAAAATATCCAAGACGAAGGGAAAATTTGATTCAAGTGATAGAACTCTGCTATTCACGGCTTTTTATTTTATATCATTGCTATATTTGTAATAACAACTAGCAATTTATTATTTTGCGATTATCAAAAAAATTTAAAGTATAGTTTTGAGGCAGAGTTTCTCAACTTTACATCCATGGGCAAAATTGTAAACATCAAAATATTTGGTGAGCCAACGGAAAGTTTTAAAATACGGAAGTTCACAAAGGAGATCCGTTGTGTTGGTGAACAAACTGTATATAACAGTGGTACTCAACCTGTCGATTAGGATGGATCTCCTGTTTTAATTTGCAAATTGGAAATGGACCTACAACCTAACAGAAAAATACCTCCGAGAAATTGATCATACATATATATTTTTTGAAAAGTCATTTTTTGTTTTCAAATTACTCAAATTTCACCAACAGGTCTGATTCATATCATTTTTATAGCTATTAATTTAAAAAAGAAAAAATTAACCCTTTCCAATCCTTTTTTTGCTGGCGAGTTGCCACCAGGTCAGAATTAACCTTAAGTAATTAAAACTAAGAATTTAACACTCACCATTTTTATGATGTGCCAGCTGTACTTTATCTCAAAATATTCACATAAAATTTAAAAGGAAACAAAACAATGTCGGACAGATGAAAGGAATGGGAAAAGGACAGTGGCGGAAGATACTGACATATGATTGGAAAGGGTTAAACTTAATAACGTTATTACGTATACCAAACTTTTTAAAAACTCCAAAAATTGTAATTTTGATATTAGAAGCATAAAAGTACTTATAGGTTTTTGATATTGCTTTTCATTTTTCATTATTTTTGACAAGACTAGATTTCTAAAGGCAACAGAAAAATTTTGATATTTATGCAAAAATAGATCACCTAATAAATTAAAATAAAACGTAATTCGCATAGTAAAAAAAAAGGTTCAACACTGACTAAATAAGCTTTACAAGGTCGAGCCACACTTTAAAAAGCCCTGCTTTGAATCTAACGGACACTAACAATTAGTATGCAAAAATATTCCAACTGATACACAATGTTGAACACTAATACACTATATGAAACTGTTAACGGAGTATAGCTTTGATTTGACGCTCTACAGCGACTCTATTCGAATGCAAGTGTTTATCTAATTTCAGTACCTGACCGTACCAGTTTTGACAAAACACTTTAAAAGAAAATTAGTTTATTCATCCAAAATATACTGAAAACTATTACATCAAAAACCGCCACATTTCCGTTGTTTCTTATTTTAATTTTATCATTAATCTTATAAATCGGTGCACCCATCATATTACCGCCTGGAAAGTAATTACAAACGATAAATATTTCGCTCGGTGCTAGTGTCACACCGCATCCCACCATTTTCGTTTCGGCCCACACAATTTGCGTATAATGTCCATAACCACCGTTAAAGGCAAATCCACTGACAACCTCTTTTGGCATTTCTTTATACTCTTCAAACATCTTGAACAATGTGCTATTAAATTGTAATTGTATATTGGGACGCACATTAAAATAACTGGCCCAACCGATATTTTGCCCTACATAACCTTCTGCAATATTAATACATGAATCATGTTGAAATATACACTTGTTTGCTCCACACTGAGCAATTCTCGCCAATTCATCATTCCACACTAAATCGGGCAAATATTCGGCTGCCGGTTGTCCAGGAACTTCACCATTTACCACGCGATGGCGAAAATCGTTATGTAAATCAACGATAAATTTTTGATCTTTTGCGGTTAGTTTGG
Source organism: Brachynemurus nebulosus (assembly GCA_035578155.1). Taxonomy (NCBI): domain Eukaryota; kingdom Metazoa; phylum Arthropoda; class Insecta; order Neuroptera; family Myrmeleontidae; genus Brachynemurus; species Brachynemurus nebulosus. Next base: position 19,648,107 of record JAPWDM010000009.1, read on the forward strand.
GTTGATCCGTCACTGTGGCACAGTCCGATTGCAATGGACAATCGGGTCCGTATAGACATAGTGGATGATCTTGGCAAATGGAGCAGTAATCAGTGGGGGTTACTCGTTGAAAATATACGCAAACAAGGATTAGGGGAATCAAAACTCCAGAGAACATTTTAGCCTCAACAAATTTTGACGATTTGTTATTTTTTTTATTAATTATCTGTAACTATGGCACTATTTTATATTTTGCTTTTTATCTTTCTAATTCGCCTCTACATTCTGGATAGGAAAACTATCGTACACCACAAATCCAATTTTACGTAGTGGTCGGTGCAAATTTAAGGGAAAGTACGTAAAATCGGAAGATCAGGAGCGTCGGTAAATTTTTGTTTCGGGGATTGATATATATTATTTATCTGAATTTATTTAAAACAATATTATCTTAAGAGACAATTTCCATCTAAAATTCGGTTGTGTAGACAAAGGAAATTGTATGTTATACTAATGAATATGAGTGACGACTTTTAGGAAACTGTCGAAACATCAACTTCACTATCGCATTCATCAGCGTAAAAGGCGCCAAATAGCGGAATCTGACAATGATTCTAGAATATTCTACTCGTGAACTAGCAAAGATACGAAAAAACAAACTTCATTATTGAATTGATTACTAAAAGTTAGATTAAGCAGCGCATTTTGACAAAAATTCTAGAATGTTCTATTCGTCAACTAACAAAGATATCGAAAAATCGATTGCTCCATTTGATTGGCCATCGAATAAAAGAGGGAATAGCATATTTTGATAAATGTTCTAGAATATTCTATTCGTCAAATAGCAAAAATTATTTGTCAAAATCGGACATTTGGTTTACACTAGTTTAATTTCGGTTGGACAATTAAGTGGTGCAGTAGATTTTCCAATATCTTTGTTAGTTGACAAATAGAATATTCTAGAACATTTCTCAAAATGTGTTATTTGGTCTCTTTTTTGGTAGCCAATTCAATGGCGACGTCTGTTTTTGAATATTTTTGCTAGTTGACGAATAGAATATTGCAGAACATTTGTCAAAATTGTGTATTTTGACCTCTTTTTCAATGGACAATTAAATGGTACAATTGATTTTTCAATATCTTTGCTAGTTGACAAATAGAACATTCTAGAATTTTTGTCAAACTACACTGTTTAATCTCATTTTTAATGATCAATTAAACGGTGAAGTCTGTTTTTTGATATCTCTGCTAGTTGACGATTAGAATATCCTAGAATTTTATGTTACTCATTTCGTATTTGCATTTTGCATATTACGTATACAGAATATGTGCATATATATCTGCAGTGAAATTTTAAAATTTTTATTGGCTACGAGACCCTCAGACAGTATTACCTACGGCCCTGACTCTGGCTTGGTAAATAAATTTTCACCAACACAGATAAACAACAACATATCTGTGAGAGGAGAACCCCACTAAATCGCTGACGTCACTACGTAAAATCGGAGTACGTACCATTGTATGGCCACTGTAATTAGAATTTTTCTAGATACAAATTAGACCGTGAGCCAGCGATAGGTGAAAGGTTGTGATTTTTTTTACCTGCCTTTTTGAGCAGTGGAGATAAGCAATGTATTAACGGTGGTTCCGGTAACGAGGAGACGGAAAATCAAATTTTTCGAAAGAACATTTTTGGAAATTTTTGATCTATTTTTTTTTTATCTGCCATTCCATAAAATGAAAAAAATGGTATCCATCGACAAAAATTTGCAGGAAGTTTCCACTGGCCGAAAGAGTGGAAATAAAGGTGTTATGTTAACTTGCGAAAAAATTTTGAAATTTTCCACGGTTTCTTTTTACCTGGCAGTTAACAGAGGGGAAGGTTAAGCTGTAAGTAGCTGATCAAAAAACTGGACACAGAGGTGTTTGGACATTACCAAGTACAGTTTTCGAGGAAATATTTTGCAAAAAATTTTCATTACTTTACCATTTTTTTTTTTTTTTTGATTTGAAATAACCACCTGCCATTTTATTTACCAGCAACTTATAATAGCTTAATCTTCCCCTCTGTTTATTGGTAGGTAAAAAAAAAGTCGTGGAAAATTTAAACCCTTATTTCCATTCTTTCGGCCAGTGGAAACTTCCTGCCAATTTTTTTTTCAATGGACATTATTAAGTATACCATTTCTTTCATTTTATGCAATGGCAGATAAAAAGAAAATGTAAAAAATTCCCAAAAATGTCCTTTCGAAAAAATTGATTTTCCATTTCCACGTTAACAGGGACACGGTTAATACATTGGCACGAGGGGAATGATCCAGAGTTGCCAACCGTTGAAAAAAATAAACGCCCCAAGTCAACATCAAATCCCCCTAAAAACCCCTAAATTTTTTAGTGTGGTATTGTTGACATATATTTATTGATATGTGCTGACAATAAAACAGCCAAATATAAAAAATGTGGAGTTCTTTGGAATTTTTAATAAAACTTTGGGAAAAGATAGTACAAATTACTTCCAGTCCCAAAACTACAGGAGCAACATTCATCAAAACCTAGGTTTTGGAGGGAGTAATATCAGCAAAAAAATGTAAACAAACATAACTAAACAAAACTTTTTAAACGCCCTAAAAAAACCTCTAAACATTTGCTCCCCCTAAAAAAAACCTAGTGCAGTTTTCTTACCCCCAAATTTAGGGAGAAAACCCCTAAGTTGGTAACCCTGAGATGACCGCTCCTCAAAACGGCAGGTAAAAAATATCACAACCATTCAGTTGTCGGTGGCTCCCGGTCTAAATATTCGAATTTTCTTGTGTGTTAGTTACTATAATATTTATCATTTTCAAAATTCGATTCAAATAGCAATATTCGTTTCGATTCGATTCGTACAGAACTAATAATTTTTCTTCGTTTATCCTTCCTTGTAATATATGTCTTCGTTATATTTACAAACATAAAGAAATTGCAAGAAAGTTTTCAATAAATTAATAACTCACAATCAATATAGAAACACCAAAATTTTTCTGACCAAGATTTGTCAGTTTAAGTATAATAAACAATGGTTGTAAAATATGGCATCGAGGAAATAAGAAAATGTTCTCTATTCGGTTAAAAAATAAATGGAAAAATAACAAAAAGAAATAAGAAAAAAAGGCAAACACAATTTTTCATTTTCTTCAATAATAACGTAATGCTTGAACCCTAAATAATTTCCTTTATTGTTGAAAATACAAACATATTCATGTGTGTACCGTATACCTTTTCTTTATTTCATTATATCGAATCAATCGGGCCAACAAAATTCAGTCCTTTGATAAAAAAAAGCATATTTTATATTGACTGATCTTAAATTATGTTCGATTGAAAATGATTACGAAAATTTCTTTCTATTTAATAAGTGCGGTATTTTGGTCTAGAAATTTGAAACAATCGACTTTTAAACCTTTAGGAAAAATACGTCCTCAAAAGAAAATTCCAAATTTTTAGCGATTTTTTGAATGGCTGTATCTTCGCGAATAATGGTCGTATCGGAGTCGTAAGCAAAGCAATTTAAAGCTGGAAGTTTCTAGTGCTGAGATCTTGCGATAAAAAAATTTTCAAAGCAACGTGTACTTAATAACAACTCAATCTTAATAAATACACTGAAAAAAAAATTTTCGAAATTTTTTCGGTTTCTTTTTTTGGTCCACGGATTTGGAAAAAAATTTTCCGATTTAACCACCATATGGGTCGGATAACTTGTTCATTCAACTTTAATTTGCTTTTTCTTAGACTTTTATACGACCACTTCTCGCCGAGATATCAGACTTTAAATGGAAATGGATCATTTCGTTTTTGACCATCGATATCTCAGCAACCAATGATCACACAGAAAATTGAAGGTGTTTTAAAAACTCGAATAAATTCTCTACAAGGTTAAGTCACTGTTTTTTACGAAAAAATTTATTTGCATACTATACATGCATTTGAAAAATCAAGAAAAAAGAGCTTTTGGTAGCTTTTTGGAAAATCAAGCGCTGAATTAAAAATTTCGAGAAAACCATTAATGTTAAGCGTGCCTCTTACAGTTCAATATACCCACAAAAACCCCACCGAGTTTCAATTTAATGCGTCCAGCCGTTTTTTGTTTCATTCGATTGAATTTTTGAAAAAATTAAAGGATCATTTTTTTGGTCTTAAACTTTTATAATCTTGAACAAAATGAAAAAAAATTTTTCTCAGCTTTTTTCACATTTTTATCAATAACAGTATTTAAATTTGTAAAAAAAAACAAAATTTCTGAGAAAATTTTCAAAAAAAATTTTTTTTAAGAACTTTTCGAAAACGTTTTTCAAAAATTTTCTTAAAAAATTTTAGATGGTCAAAGTCGAAATGATCCTTTTCCATTCAAAGTCCGATATCTCAGCAAGAAGTGATCGTATAAAGGTTTAAAAAAAAGTAAATTAAAGCTGAATGAACAAGTTATCCGGCCCAGATGGTGGTTAAATCGGAAAATTGTTTTTCAAGTCCGTGGACCAGAAAAAGAAACCGAAAAAATTTCGAATTTTTTTTTTTTCAGTGTATTTATTAGGATGTAGCGGTACACGGAATTTTTTCTGACCCTTTAATTTTTTCCAGTAGTGTATTTAAATGAGGCATCAATTACGCCGTTTTGGAATGAATCAGCGGCCAAATTTAACGTCTCGAGACTAGAATAGCACTTTAATTTTTTATTTTTGTGATTCGAGTAAAATTGTGATGACTTTAAAACCGCCAATAATTGCTTCACCAGATCAGTAATTACTTCATCAGAAACTTAATTATTTAAGTAGTGATTTATAAAGAAAGAAATTCTTCTTCAGTATATCTGCAGTCATCAAAATTTTGTAAAATAATGCATTTTTATACAATTTTTAATGTCAATAAATTGCTCCCAATTTGCCATAGTTAATTTAAAAGCTAAACACTAACTTTTCTGAATAATTATTATTAAAATATTTAGTTTATTTATAACGATATCCATCTGTCAAAATCGTTGTTCTTAAATATATGCAAATAATATACAATATATTTACCTACATATTTTAATAGTAATTGAGTTACATAAACTAATTATTAATAGTTTTAAGTGTTTATATACCTATTTTCCGGTTAAATTTTAAGAATTTTTTTTTTGATTAATTGCGGGTAAAATATGTTGATTTTATAGGCAATAGAAGAAAAGTGATCTCTCTCAAAATTACCCTACCCAAGTCATCTACTTTCAATTAACGATTAAAAATTAATTAATTAAAAATGTCTCTTTCACAGTATTTAAATAACGAAAATTACTTTTTTTTATATTGTTTTGTTTAAATCTATGTACCTAAGCAAGTAGCTATAATACCTATAGTATAAAAGGTTATTTTTATCCTGAATAACCACCTCTCACATTCAGCTGTACGGTTCATATATGAAAATTGTTTTCCTGATTTCCTTTTCGGTGATTATCGTTAAAACGATAACAACTTCGGATAGAGGTGGAAGGAGACATCTACTTGTGTTTTGAAAATAACATTTTTTCTTTAAGAATTTTTTCTTCACTACAAATCAAATGGCTTTTTAGTCGAATTTTCTCCGAAAAATTAGACTTATACAGTCTATACGATAAGAGCTGCGAGAGGCGAGAGTAGGGGCGCTATCCGTTTTCGGACCCGTAGAACACGAATATGTAGAAAAAAAAATGTCTGATATATATATATATATATATATATATATATATATATATATATATATATATATATATATATATATATATATATATATATATATATTTTCCCGCCACCTTTTAATTTGTGTAGGGCCCCCCTATGGAAGTTAAGAGATGAAATTTGGTAAATGGGGCTCATTTTCGAGGCACCTCATACTATCAAAGTGGGGTCAAATTTTGGGCAAATTTTTTTTCTGACCCGACCTTTAAGGGGGTGGTGGGGGCGGAAAAGCAATAAAACTTTTCCAAACCGGTTTTAAATAATGTTTCGGTCAATTATCTACAACATATCCAAAATTCAGCTTCCTAGGATGATATGGTGGGAGTAGAGGGGGGAAAAACGATTTTCGCTGGATCTAACAGGCCCCCAGCCCCCCAGAATTAACGTAGAGGATTGAAATTTGGTGTGTCGATAAAGTTCGTACCTAGGTTGTGCTTTTTGGAGGTTTTAATATTTTACCTCCACCCACCTCATTTTTAAGCTACAATTTCATGCATTTTCGACGTTTTCGAAGTTTGTACCACTCGCACAGGTCACCCGAATAAACCTAGAGGGCTGAAATTTTGTATTCGGATTGAGTTAGTATCAAGGGGGTGCCTTTTGGGGGTCTCGACTTTTAACCCCTACCCCCACCATTTTTATACCCAAAAGAACATGATTTTTCTTGTTTTTTAACAGTTTCGTTCGGGTCAAAATCTCCCCAAATAAACCTAGAGGGCTGAAATTTGGTGTACAGGTTAAGCTAATAGCCAGACACTGTTTTTTGGAGGTTTCAACTTTTAACCCTTACCCCCACGATTTTTACGCCAATATTTCCTTAATTTTTTTGCTTGTTTTCTAACACGTCTAGAGACTCCATAAGGAAACCTAGAGGGCTGAAATTTTGTACGTGTATTCAGTTAGTATCCAGCTAGTACCTTGTAGGGAGTCCGCATCACTTTTCCCCCCACTTCTCCCATTTTTACATCGGAATTGAATGCTATTGTTAAATGTGTTTTAAAAGCATTATGTTTATTCTAAATACAAGTAGGCGAATAGTAATTTTAAAAAATTTAAAAAAAAGTGAACTTACTTTTATGACAAATGAAATACATACATATTAAGTAATTTAAAAATGTTATTAAAGTCACTGTTTATTTATAATTAGGAATTTTGGATTTTTAGTATTTATAAAATAGAAATTTTGGATTTTTTTGGAAAGAAAAAATATCTTTATAAAGGCCTTCCAGTTTACTATTTAAGGTCCTTTTTTAATTTTTAAAACTAAAACATAAAGGCAATTAGCGGATAAACATGGGCAGGAATGTCCTCGTACGAATTGTGTTGGCTTTTTTTCTGCTACCTGTTTTCGGCACAAAATTGAAATTTACTGAGATACAGCCCTTAAATACTTAAAACCTTTTTTTAAAGCCTCGATCAGCCGAACACTCATCACCAGTTTTGAAACCAACAAAATGACAATTCGGTTGTAGACTTTCAATCACATTTCGCTTGTAGACATTCAATACCGAAGATGAAGGGGAAAATTCGACTACCGTGATGGGGCCCCCGCTGCTCACGGCGTTTTTTACTATACAAATTGTAATTGCTATATTACCTGAGTTTCAGTAATACCTAACCAGTGTCGCCCGGAGAAACGGTGCGACGCACTAATCCCCGCGTTTCTTAAAGTCAAAGCAAAATCAAAACCTTAAATGTAACCCTTGCAAAATGATATCGATTTACTTAGTTTACAAACATGTACTTATTACAATATTTATAAAAATTCCAATATCAATTTTTGATCAGTTTTTTATTGATATTTAAAAAGTATAAAATGTATAAAAATTTTAAAAAAAAATTCAAAATTGGAATCGGTACTGGCCGGCAAAGTGGGGATCCGTCTCCTTGGCTGACGTGATTCCAACCCTCCTGGTGATATGAACCATAAAATTTTAGTTAATTCTTAATAAAAAAGGATGTAGAACAGAACAATTGTAGAGCAATAGAGAACAGAAAAAGTAAAAGATTGCAAGTTTGGTTTTCAGATGTATTTTTGTTGTTTCACATTTCCGTTTTCGTATATCATTTTAGTGATGTACGTATTTCCTTTTTTGCAGCCAACGAGTCGCTATATTTGACATTGTTTGATTTGATTGGTTTTGATCCAAACTAAAAGGTTTTTTAAATTAGGATTGGTTAAATTTTTGGAGATTTTGAGAAGTTGCTCAGAAATTTTTTGTCGAATAGGAAGACTTGTCACTGTCACTGAGGTTATGTATGGCGGCTTCGACATCTGCCAGAGATTTATATATAGATTTTTTAATTTCAAACTGACTATTTAAAAGATTTTTAGTTTCTTTTGTTTATGAAAAAATTTTTAAATTTTTTCATTTTTATTTTTATTTTATTTTTTTATATTTTTGTCTTGATAATGGTGTTTTGAGACACCGAACCGGTCGACATGTTGAAGATTGTTTAAAAGAATTCTGTTTGGTTTTTTGCTGGTCTTAATATTGAGGTTTAACGCCAAATAAAGTCAAATAATGAAATTACAAGTTTAAATTTTTTGGCGAAAATAGAGGTAACAATTTATTTATATTTGAATAGAAATTTTAAATCAAATTTTTAATCTATTTCTAATTTCATTAAATGTTTGTATAATATGTAAAACGCCGTGAGCAGCGGGGCCCCATCACGGTAGTCGAATTTTCCCCTTCATCTTCGGTATTGAATGTCTACAAGCGAAATGTGATTGAAAGTCTACAACCGAATTGTCATTTTGTTGGTTTCAAAACTGGTGATGAGTGTTCGGCTGATCGAGGCTTTAAAAAAAGGTTTTAAGTATTTAAGGGCTGTATCTCAGTAAATTTCAATTTTGTGCCGAAAACAGGTAGCAGAAAAAAAGCCAACACAATTCGTACGAGGACATTCCTGCCCATGTTTATCCGCTAATTGCCTTTATGTTTTAGTTTTAAATATTAAAAAAGGACCTTCAATAGTAAACTGGAAGGCCTTTATAAAGATATTTTTTCTTTCCAAAAAAATCCAAAATTTCTATTTTATAAATACTAAAAATCCAAAATTCCTAATTTATAAATAAACAGTGACTTTAATAACATTTTTAAATTACTTAATATGTATGTATTTCATTTGTCATAAAAGTAAGTTCACTTTTTTTTAAATTTTTTAAAATTACTATTCGCCTACTTGTATTTAGAATAAACATAATGCTTTTAAAACACATTTAACAATAGCATTCAATTCCGATGTAAAAATGGGAGAAGTGGGGGGAAAAGTGATGCGGACTCCCTACAAGGTACTAGCTGGATACTAACTGAATACACGTACAAAATTTCAGCCCTCTAGGTTTCCTTATGGAGTCTCTAGACGTGTTAGAAAACAAGCAAAAAAATTAAGGAAACATTGGCGTAAAAATCGTGGGGGTAAGGGTTAAAAGTTGAAACCTCCAAAAAACAGTGTCTGGCTATTAGCTTAACCTGTACACCAAATTTCAGCCCTCTAGGTTTATTTGGGGAGATTTTGACCCGAACGAAACTGTTAAAAAACAAGAAAAATCATGTTCTTTTGGGTATAAAAATGGTGGGGGTAGGGGTTAAAAGTCGAGACTCCCAAAAGGCACCCCCTTGATACTAACTCAATCCGAATACAAAATTTCAGCCCTCTAGGTTTATTCGGGTGACCTGTGCGAGTGGTACAAACTTCGAAAACGTCGAAAATGCATGAAATTGTAGCTTAAAAATGAGGGGGGTGGGGGTAAAATATTAAAACCTCCAAAAAGCACAACCTAGGTACGAACTTTATCAACCACACCAAATTTCAACCCTCTACGTTAATTCTGGGGGGCTGGGGGCCTGTTAGATCCAGCGAAAATCGTTTTTCCCCCCTCTACTCCCACCATATCATCCTAGGAAGCTGAATTTTGGATATGTTGTAGATAGTTGACCGAAACATTATTTAAAACCGGTTTGGAAAAGTTTTATTGCTTTTCCGCCCCCCACCACCCCCTTAAAGGTCGGGTCAGAAAAAAAATTTGCCCAAAATTTGACCCCACTTTGATAGTATGAGGTGCCTCGAAAATGAGCCCCATTTACCAAATTTCATCTCTTAACTTCCATAGGGGGGCCCTACACAAATTAAAAGGTGGCGGGAAAATATATATATATATATATATATATATATATAATATATATATATATATATATATATATATATATATATATATATATATATATATCAGACATTTTTTTTTTCTACATATTCGTGTTCTACGGGTCCGAAAACGGATAGCGCCCCTACTCTCGCCTCTCGCAGCTCTTATCGTATAGACTGTATAAGTCTAATTTTTCGGAGAAAATTCGACTAATAAAGCGATCACAACAAAATACAAATTACTTTGTTTACTTTGACGTTACTACGCAACATATATGAAATTAGAATTTGATACATACATTATACACAAAACAAATGCCGGTGATACGGTGATTTCATTGGTCGATAGCTATTGAGTAATAGTCATTCTTCCACACCTTTGAATAATGCTTAACTTTCTCAACAATTAACGGATATGTAATGAGTGTGTTCTTCAACAGGAGTAGAAAAACAAATTTTTTCACAAAATGACGTCCATTTAAAAAAAAATCATTTTTTCGCCTCCTTTTTTCAACTTTAGAAATGTTTTTAAAAACTCCTACGTCGGACCAATTTTGATAGCATTAAGAAGGTTTGTATCAAATTGCAAATAAATCTGTGCATTAGAAATTGAGATATGATGTCAATTGAACCGTATCGAAAGTAGTCGTTTCCAGTAATTTATATTAAAAATTTTAATTGAACACGGAAAAGATACACAGTACACAGGGAAAAATAACCATAACTCCGAAAATAATTCGAATTTCCGTAAATCCTTTTAGTGAAGGATTTACGGAATTAGAGTCCCCTTCGGGAGGGTGCACTTCGGACTACCTTATTTCGGCAATCTACCAAGGGGTCTGCCAGAAAACGCCACCGGAGGACTCCAAAACTTCTCTTCGGATACTCCCAGTGTACAGGTTCGGAGCCGTTCGGTACGTCTTCTGCCATAGGCCACGTGAAAAAACGAGGTTAGGCCACTTGCCAAGAAAGTGGTTTTACACAGTGATAGGCCGGCCCACGACACGTCTCATAACCCATTTGTACCTATACAGAATATCCCGTTTGGCTATGGCCACGTGCACACTTTTTGTACATTAGACGCCATATAACTTTTGAAGGCCAGGCTCACCATGAAAATGGCCATTGATAAAGTTGGACTACTTGACCAGAGCTATCGATTGGCAGCGGTCTCAACCTTGGGCGCTACGGGGCAGCTCCCCATATAGTTTTGCCCATTGTCCTTTATATTAATCTTATAGTTGTACTATTACCATTATCTACAGAAAGTTATTTTCAAAATTAGACGTAATAAAATTTTTCTTGGAAATTAGTACCTACTAGCTGTTATCCGCGGCTTCGCTCGCGTGGCTTTTGAAATTATGGCATCTAGTTAAAACATATAAAGTGTACTTTCATCACGTCGCTATTACGCGTCGAGTAGGTGTTATTACTTTTTTCTTTGGAATTTTCCCACAGAAATACAATATTTTCCCCGGGCAAAAAATAGACTATAACATTTCTTTAACAACATGCCAAGTTCAAATGAAATCAATGATTCTTTTTTATATTTAAATATATATTTTCCCACGGGAGTTAGATACTTTCCCGGGATAGAAAGTAGTCTGTGTCCTTTCTCATCGCCTCTGTAAACAATATGCAAAGTTTGAAATCAATCATGCTTTTTTTTTAATAGTCAGTTGTTATTTCATTGTTTCGTTTTAAATACATTTTCCCTCGGGAATGAGATATTTTATCGGGATATAAATAACCTATGTTTATCGCTGTATATCGTCATATTTGCCTATCATCATTGTTTTTTTCATTTAAAATACATTTTTCCACAGGAATGAAATTTCCCACGGGAAATTTTCCGGGGTATAAAGTAGTTTGTGTCCTTTCTCATCCCTTCTGTTAGCAATATACACAGTTTGAAATCATTCATCCGTTTTTAATATTAGCTGTTGTAATTTAATGCATATTCCCTTGGGAATGAAATATTTTCCCGAAACAAAAGTAGCCTATAACCGTCTCTGGCCCGCAAGCAATGTCTGTGCAAAGTCGCAAGTTCTTTGGTTAAGCTGTTGAGGCGTGAAAGCCAGTCAAACAAACAAACAAACTCATTTCCGCATTTATAATATTAGTAAGGATAAGGATTAGTCAAGATCGATTTACCTCTTCAGCAATTTGATCCGTCAAATTTCTATAACAAAAATAGCGAAGTCACAGTAGTTGTATACCAAGAGTAGTAAGGTTACAGCGGTTCTGTACCAAAAGCAGTAAGCTCACAGCAATCCTGTACCAACGTATCTATCAAATTTGTTTTAACCATAAATCTAAATTATAGCGATAATAGAAACTTTGTCATAAAATATTTACGAAAATCGCTATAAATAAAAACCGCATATTAATATGCAATTTCTTATTGCAATTATATTGTAACCTTCTGAAATTCCACCAACCGTACATTTTATTTAGTCTTTTTCATGTTCCGTGCTAAAATTGGTAAAATGCAACACTTATGGGAAATTACTTTGGTGTCCGTCCATCTGTCACAAGCATTCTTCTTTAAAACCATTCGCCGCGAAAATTTGAAATTAAATTTCGATTATGGTGGTTTATTTCAAGGGATAACCGGAAAAATGAAAAGCTTACTAAAATTTCGAATTCAGTGATGTATACTGGATGTCCCGGCCGGATGTATACATACGATTTACATGTTAATTCTCAACATTGGATTCCCATAAGGAAAAAGTTATGTCACAAGACTGCTTTGGTTAAATATATTCCTATTTTTGATATTTTGTTTTTATAAAATAATTTTTTTCCACCAAATAATCTGCACTATTTCTTCAATAGAATATTTTTTGGTATTTTTATTATTTTAATATTTATTTTCAAAAAAGTAAAAAATGCCATTTTGAATTTACAGCAGATGACACCAACATTTATTATGTAAAAACGTGAATTGCTTGAAAATTGCGACATTCATTTCTTTATTTTACTGCATTATTATTGTTAAAGCTATAGTAACAATAGTTATAATATTAAATTAGTATTATTAGTTTGTTCAAAGCACTCTTGTGACATAACTTTTTCCTTATGGGAATCCAATGTTAAAAATTAACATGTAAGTCGTATGTATACATCCAAATGGGGCACCTGGTATAACTAACTACTTTTTTTTAAGTTGCTGTTCGCGACTTTTATTATCAGAGGGATCGCTCTGAAAAATTAAAATTTATGAACATTAGGAATGACGTGTAAATTGAACGAAATAATCAGGAATTAATTTTCTTTTGCAATTTCCTTGGTACATAAAAAGAAAGCTTGATGACTTATTTTGTTTTGATCATGATGTTTTTAATCAATGATAATTGTATTACTATTATGTTAAACGGGTATTTTGGTAAATTTTTTTAGAAAATGAGCTCTAGATATTAAAGAAGAAGTAAGGAATAATTGATAAATGTACACACGAAATATATATTACAAGCTTTATACGCGAGCGACTTAACCTTAATTTTTAACAAAAAGTTGCCACGAGCGTTCTAGTGGCTAATTTTTTTTTTAATCGATACAAAATTGAAAAAGCCATAAAAAATTCCAATACTTCTTTTTTTTTTTAAATGCCGACGTCACTATGAAAAGCAAAATTGATGAAAATAATAGATAAGTGAGTCGCCTAGTATCAAAATCGATTAATTCCACTTTATAAAGATCGTGGGAAATCGGAAAAAAACCATAACTCAGTTCAAAATTAATTTTTCGATTAAAAAGTCATAATTATATTAATTAACAAGGTAAAAAAGATGATTTGTACTATTATCAAAAAACAAAATTATCGTTTTACCCCTTTTTTAATCAAATTATTTGAATTTAGTACGCTTTGATAGTAACATTTATATATAGCGCGTGTTAAAACAGAAATTATAAGGGAAATTTATGAAAAAAAACTTGATTCAGCAATATTGGATGTATCAGGGTTAGACTATACAATTTGTTTTGTAATATTGTAAACTATTTTCATTTTGTCACTTAAAACCAAAGTGCTTACTTAGTAATTCATTTACATCTACGATTTCATTATTTAAAATCTTAGATAAATACTAAAATACAAATTTTACGTGAAAACATAATTTTATACTTCGTACGTCCCGCATGTCAGTGAAAAAATTAAAATTTGAACGGTTAAAATCTAAAATATAAATTATGTATAGGTATTTAGCAGGATTTGTAAAATTTTCAATGTAATTTTAGCAGGATTTGAAAATTATGTTATATTTCAGTTGTAGATTTTTTTAGTAAGCAGTTAAAATTACAACAAAAAATGTTAAGCGACATATATGCCTTGTTGCATTTAAAAATTAATGGCCCTAAAAAACAAAAAATTCGAAAAGTGCATTTAGTAGATTTTGATATTAGGCGACACAAGTCATATGTATAAATTAGCTAAATGACTAAGTAATTTTTAATTAATTTTATTCTGAAAATATTGTAACATTTTTATATTATTTAAAGCCTGATGAGGAGGTTGTATGATCTCGAAACGTACGTAGCTAGAAATAACTAAATCCTTAGTAAAAAACTAATGACTTTTTTCCAAAAAATTCCTTATAGAATTGTTTTACAAAAGCATTTTGTGTATACTGAAAGCATATTATGCCCGACAACTTCGTTGAAGAGCCACAGTCCCGTAAAAACTTTTACTTTATCCTACCACTTACTGTACGAATTTATGTCAAGTAGCAAAATGCAATAAATTGTTATTTTGTTGTACGAAATTGTTTTGAAGGCCCTGCGTAAATTAACTTCGCACCGGGTCCTGTTTTTAATCCGACCGGCCCTGCATCCACCAGTAAGTAAAAAGTAAAAATACAGGCGAAATAAAATAAAAAAATATGACCGTAAATATAGAACGAACCAATAAATAAAATTGACCAGTGTAATACTCTGGTGAAAAAGGATAAAATTCATACAAAACGATCGAAACGATAAATGGACGAACGCAAAAAAAAAAATGTTGACAAGAAAACCAAAAGCAAAAAAAAATTATATATAGTGTATACAGCTACAGTAGACGACAAAAGATAATAGACATTTCGTTAAATTACACGTAAATTTTCTCATCTAGGTATTGATTCAGGGATGGACCTAGCCCCCAAACTAATAGGGGGTTATATTTTTTTTAACTTCATAATCCCTTTTTAGCATTACAAATTTAAAAAAAATGCATGAGTTAGCATTAAAAGAACGACCTCGAAAGGTAAAAATTTTCTCCCAGTTTCATCATTCTCTTATTTTATTAATAATTTTTAAGGCACTGGAAAATTTCAATTCAAACTTTATGGAAGTGATTTGAAACAGGGTGACTGATTGAATTAGTGTAATTTGGACATGAGCTTTTCACTTTTGCTAAAAAAATGACCCAGTTCCGTTTACAAATGTAACTGATACAACAAAAAATTTTATTCTAATGGTCCTATTTGTCTAATTTTGGTAGGAGAAGGTCGCTCAAAGCGGGTATCCCTCTTAAAGCGAGTAAGGGTCTGTATATCGTTGCATCGAATGTTTTCGTCGTCAGGTGGTGTGTATACCGAGATTAACCGAATATCAACCAATATCAATGAGTTGCACTTGAACACTTGTGTCGTTTAATGTCCTAATTAAGCGTCATCAAATTTTTTTGTTGGTTTCGTTAAAAATTTTGACGATAAATATTCTGTGACTAGTCATAAACCTTTTTACATATATATTTGTAATCTTTTTAGAATTACTGTATTATGTTATCGTCATTTGACTTTTAATGTAGAAAAAGATAGGCATGTATCGGCTTCCATTTTGAAATTATTCTAAGTTAACGAAATGAAGTTGTTTTGGACAAAGGGTGTAGGGGCAAGGCGGGTAGACAAAATAGAAGCATCTTAATGGAAAAAACTGTTGGAAGGGGAAATAAAATAAAAAACCTTCTATTTACGACGGAATTAAGGAAAAAGCTTAAAAAAATATTTTTGCCTTGTTTGTGGTGATTTTGATGTGGAACCACCAGAAATAATATTACTCCAATGTGGAGATTGTAAAGAAAATTACAGTTAATTTGTTATAAATTTATTTTTTTTGTCTTTTTTCAATTTTTTTTTACTTAATTATTATTATTGTTAAGTTCTATATGATTAAGAAAGTTTGTGTTAAAAAATTTAATAATAACCGTATTTAAATACATAATTTACTTACCCGCTTTGCCTAAAGAGGATTACCCGTTTTAGGATACCTATATAGGCACAGCGTGTTTTTGTATTTTCTTTATTAAAAATAAAGATCGCATAAAAATTTCTTAAGCGAAGTTTCATTTTAAAGTTCGATAACTGTTCTATCTAATAATATAAAAAGGATCTGCTTATCGAGGTCAAAAGCCACTTTTTTGGGCGTTTAATCTTAGTTTATCCGCTTTGTGCTACCTTCCCCTAAAAAACATTGGGTAAATCATGAAGTCATTGAGAAATTTTAGTAAACTTTTGTTACGTCATTAAATAATCCACGATCAGATTTTGATTAGTCTCTATTCAGGGTGGGAGAGGGGAAATCGTGATTCCCGATGACCACCTCCCTGTATCCGCTCTTGTACAGATTGTTGTCAATTTTAGGCACACTACTGTATCCAAATATATTTCTCTTTTTTTATAAGATTTACTATTTATTTGTATATATATTGTACATTTTTTTTTATAGCTATTAAATATTCATTTCTCCTATCCTCTTTTTGGCCAACATGCGTATCAGGGTATTTATATCAGTTTATCCTTCGAATCCGTAGGAAGTTTAATATGTCCGTGTTTTTTTGTATATTTTATTTTTTTCCCTCCCTAAAATAAAATCAGTATCAGAGCTGAAATGTATTGTGCGTATATTTACACGTATTGTACGATTATCCAAGGTTTTTATAAATAGATAAAGATTAAAAATTTTCTGTAGATCGTAAGGAGACGATAATATTTTTAAGCTTCTACGCTTAAAAGGTAAAAATAGAATCACTACGAGAATTCAGTGTTCGTATATAACAATTATTTAACACATCGCTAAAAGTTGTTTAACTGCAACAAATTCAAGTGAAAGAAGAATTTCAAAATGTGAGGTCGAAATTTAAAAGTACGATAATCAAACGGGGTGGTCATGAAATTCGTCATATCTATTTCCCTGAACGGAGGTAAATTAAAATCTGATAGTGTTAAAAAGGGGACCACTAGTGTGACCGCCTGAAAAAATGGTGATTTTTGTGAATTTTTTTTAAAGAAAACTACTGTATGGAATGTTTTAATATTTTAAGGATACATTCGTTGATATCTAATAAATTCATGATAAAATTTTTGGACCAAAAAATTGAAAATTCAGAGAGTTATACGCAATCTCCCAAGGCTCCAAAAAAAAAGTTCCCCCACTGCTGCGGTGATAGCGACCTTCACACTGCCTGAAATCAAAAAACCCAAAAAGCCTATTAAACTAGAAGGTATGGCCCGTGCCATGAACGTCAATCAAAAAAAAAAGTTGAAATTTAACAAAATGGCGGAGTTTTTAAATAAAAGTTTCAAATTTTGCGTGACAATTTAATGATTTTTGGTCTGCAAAAATTACATTTTTTATTCGATCGGAAAACTGGAGGTTCATGGTACGAAGAAACATATATAAAAGAAGCTGCAATAAAAATCAAATCGATCGGATGATTTATCTTCGAGTTATAACTGTAGCAAATTTGAAAAATGTAGTTTTTCTTTACTTTACCTTTTAGTTTTAATCACTGAGAATTTTGACTAAAATTATTTACGATGTACTCACTATAACGGTCATAGTAAAACTAGATGAGACGTTTAAATGTGCCAGGGTCTAGCTTCTCCACGACATGTGACTGGCAGCCACGTCCAGAAACTCCCGAACTATCAACTTTCATACATTTTTCAATACCTCAAAATTAACAATGAAAATCACAATCCGCTCTTCGGATGACTGTAACTCAAGAACTATTTGAAATATGCACTTGAAATTTTAGTATGTTGTTTTTAAAGGTATAGACTATCGAAACATGCAAAAAATAATTTTACATTTTTTTCAAAATGTCACATTAGTGGTCCCCCTTAAGTTATAGTTAGTGTTAATTTTCTACTAGTTTCTATCTTACTAATTTGTAGACCATAGTCTTAGATATCTATAAATACTGGTAGGTTATGATAACAATTCGGCTCGCAATAAATATTCGACAGCTATTCGACTGAATACCGAAGAATGAAAAAAAATGAATTTTATTTTTTTACGACCTTGTTTCAATAAAATAAAAGTTGATATTTCAATTTCTTTTTAGTTTTAGATACCGTGTTGAGTGTCGTTTGCAAGATCTTGTTATAGCAAATATAAAAAAAATAAATAATTAAATAATCAAAATAAAATACAAAATAATTAAATTAAAAAATATACAAAATATTGAGTAACAATATAACAATTTCCATGGGTCAAAGACGATTTCAAAAATCATTTACATTACAAAAGAAGAAAATTAAAAAAAAAGAAAACAGGGGGAATTTTTGAGAGGTATCGAACTATTATTATCGATTTATTTTGTATATATAAGTACAACAGTAAGTATGGTAACAATGGTTAACTTTGTAAATATCTTTACAATAATTAGTATATATATTCTGTTTTGAAAATGATTAACCATTTCGGTGCCAGAGTTGTTTTTAAAGAACGTCAACTTTCACAATTCATAAAAAAGATAAAATCGATGTTTCCTCTTTAGCTCAGGAGTTTTTTGCAACAATATAGATGTTAGTTTTTTTTATTCCAGCGGTAGATGGTGATAGAAGTCTCTCAAATGTCTCTAAAAACAAGCTGTTTTAGTGGGAAGGTTAGATCGTTGAGATCCAATCTTGTACCTAAACAGCAATTTATGATAAAAAAAATCGAAAAATTATTTTTTAAATATTGTTTTTATAATTTCGTACGAAAGGGTTAACTGACAAATAGTAAACTAACTTTGTTTGCTTTTTAATAGTGCACGAAACCTTCGGGGCGCAGATTAGACTTACATTTTATCAAACTTTTTCTTCTTGGATTCTAATCCCATTGAATTTAGTTGAAACTTACAAGGTGATCTTAAATTGACTCACTCAGATAGCCTAATCAAACATTGCTAAAGAGACTAATAGATATCCAATCTTATTTCAGACACATGTTCCTGTTTTCAAAACTTAAAAGAAAGAAATGTTTTTTGTTTGTCGTCTTCAGTACCTAATTAAACTAGAGAGTGTTTGTAGATTATTCTAAAAATTTTGGGATATGTTATTTTTCAGTATTTAATACGCAAAATATCAAAACTTGAAGTAATTCTGACGTACGCAAGCTCAAAAGACCTCCAGAAACTGAGGTGAGGGAAACACAAATTGTATTATTTCCATAGTTACCAACCAAACAAAGTAATTATGTTTTTATATAAGTGAGTGAGTAAACTTCTATTTATTAATATGATAGACCAAGATAAATGCAGATGTAGATAAAAAAGTTCTTTTTAGCTTGCGCCCATAATACCAATATCCCCCATCAAAAATAATAAATTTCTGTTAGGATATCTTGTTTAAAAACTATTTTTTAACAAAATTTAATTCATAATAAACCTCAAAAAGCAAAAAAAATATAACTAATTATTCGTTAAAGCAAAATTACAGTAAAATTAAATTAGTGCTTACCTTGGTTAAAACTTAAGAGTTTTAGTGAATATATACAAATTTTGCAAACACGAACTTTCAGATGAGCCGTTATTATATTTAATGCTAACTGAATGCTATCATAAATGCAATAACGGTTGAGCATACTTTCCAGAACGTATAACAGGAAACAAAAAATTTGTCATTGCATAATACCTTAATATTTATCACTTTACTGAAATTTGACGGCTATTGGGTCAATGACGGCTACTGGTGCTCTTACCTTAGCTTCCATTAAAAATTAAATAAATTTAACTTTGTGGAAGATTAAAGATTTATTCAATTAAAGAATAAAATCACCAAATTCTGATATGTAGATACACTATTTTAGTGCACCTTGCATACTAGCGACAGCTATTGTAAATAGTATGTATAAATAGTATCATATTCATCGAAATTTTAATAGGACGTTGATCGCGAACCTAAAGTCAAAAGTTAAACCATTGAGTCACTAAAGGACGAAAACTGTTCCCAAAAAGACCCATACCCAAACATTCAAGTAAGTAAGATTTTCTCAACAATTAAAGCCAAAGTAGATACTGGTTATGTACAAAAAAAAATTAATACATATTTTGATAATATGATACGTTTTCCTTTCATGTCAAGTATACAATATAGTTATAGTTTCAAAGATATTTCGGTAAAGGGGATTGCAGAAAAGATTCAAAATTAACAGTTTATTTACGATATGTGAGTAAATTATGAACACACTACATGCTCAGTTTATGCATATGACAGAATATTGTAGTCAAGAGAGAATTCATATTGAGAATTGCAGGGTCAACTATACTAATTGAACTTCGGTTTGCTATTTTTTAAATATAAAATAAGGTCTATTATTGAGATTTAAAAAGAAAATGAGTTTTAACAATTAAATACAATTAATTAACGACAATAAATGATAGATTCTTACCGCCTGAAGTTTTATATTTACTTATTTACTTAAAAAAAAAAAGAATTTTAAAATAGCAAATAGATTTACATGGAAAAAAATTTTGTCGACTAACATATTTTCACTTGACACGGCTTCCAAAAAATCAACATTTATACACCATAAATAAACAAGGCACATAAAATCATTATATTGCGTAAAATAAACACGTAATAGAATGAAAAATCAGACTATTATAGGCGCGGTTTTTCTATTTACAACACATATATTTATCTTTCTCTATCAAAATTTTCGCGAAAAATTTCAGCACATTTCAATTATGTGTGTGTGTGTATGTGTGATGACGTAAACAAAATTAAATAAAACAGATGATACAGGTTCCGGGAAATGGTGTGAGCAATGGATAAAAACATCTTACCTCAATTGGAAAAACCTCGAATTCCCCGAAATTGTTATGTTTGGAGAAAAAGTTTTAAATTTATTTTTTGTTCACTAAATAAAATCACATCACGTAAACTTTTTTTTTTTTTTGAAAATTGTCAAATGTTTATTGCTTTTTTAATTTGCACAAAATTTTTAACAATATAAATAATCCTGCGGCGATATAGGGCCGCCGTTAATTTAAATATAGTTTCATCACTCATAGTCATACAAATAATTTGATACACATATATGTGTCAGAAAAGTCATCTGGTAACTGGGTAACGTCCCACAATTGAGTCAACGTAGTAGTATCGTCGTCGAGCGAGCAAACGAGCGGACGCCGCTAACCGTCGCGACGTTAGATCAGTTTCACTTCTACTACCCATCTAGCACAACAACACTATATAAATGTGAGGGTTCACAGATGAAAACAGAATTCACAAAACCTCAATTTCAGTGCCGACAACAAATGTCCAATATATATGAATGTATAATTGGTTCCAATAATATCGGAGACAACTCACGAACACTAATTGTATAGTAGAAAGTAGGCTTTTGCACTCTGTGAAGAGAGCGCAAAATATGTGTTTGCTGGGGACTGTTATTTTTTGCTTTAAAGCGAAAAGTAGTACTTTGTCGCCTGCTCAACATATATTTAATTACAAATCGGATAGACGTTGTTTCAATTTTCTATAACAAAAAATAATTTGATTCTCAACTTCACATTATTTTTATCGTGATCAAGTGAAATATCAATTTTATTAAATTTCAAAATAATTAATGTTAATTAAAAATAATAAAATTTAAAAAAAATATATACGGAGCATTCTTTTTGAACGGGAGGCCCCTTGCTGTCCAAAATTGGTGTTGCTTAAAATAGATCTACAACAGCTCAAATTAAAGGTTATGAAGTTAACTTTTCAAATATAAGTGGCAAAATTGATCTTACACAATAATGGTTTCAATATGGCGGCTGGAAGGTAAAAATGCATTTTTTTGCGGACAATAAACGTTCTGTAACGTTTTAAAAACTTTTTCATAAAACTTTTTTTGGTTAAAAATATAAAGGTTTGCTTAACGTTTCGAGAATAATTTAAAAATATATAAAATATATACAGGTTGATCCATATAACTTGGAATTTTTTATATCTCTTTGTGTAAGAGCAATTTTGCCACTCATATTTGAAATGTAGGGTACAAAACCTTTAAATTGAGCTATTGTAGACCTATTTTAAACAACACCAATTTTGGAGAGTAGGGGTCTCTCGTTCAGAAAGAATGCCCCATACATATATGTGGGAAATATACAATAGTGAGAGCGATTTCTCAAATACACCTCCAGATATTTCTGAACTGCAAAAATTATAGCATCAAAATGTTAACGTTCATTATTATTTTTTTCAAGTATTTTTTAAATTTTCAAGAATGTAGACAAAATTATGTGTGTGATTTCAGCACAGAGGTAACATTGTAGCTCTCATGAGAATGACGCGCTCCGCCTGGCGGCGTCGCTCCTCAGCGTTCTCGATCGAGCGGCAATGAACCACTGTGCGCTCTTAATATACAAATAATTATTGTCAAAGTTCTTGTTCACAAACAGTATTCTTATTCTAAATATTACTATTAAAGACTTTTTGTGCTATCTTATCTTTTTACTTAAGTTGCTCGTAATCTAAGAAAGAATACCACATTTCATTACAATTTGGTTTTATTTATTCTATTCTAGAAGTTCTGTATAATATTTGTAAAAGACATATTACCAATACCATAATTATCCGCCATATTAATTTGTCACTCTTACTTGTAACACCTACTCATTAGATACTTCATATAATTAACAATAATCAAACATACATATAACAAATTTAGACACTTCAATTCGGCATAAATTTATTGATATTGATTGTTAATTGTAAAAACTTATTAAAAACATATACAGTAAAAGCCCCCTAATCATGACAAGCATGTCCATGACCATTCTCTAGTCTTGACATTCCCTCTATGTAGTACTCCTATGCGCACTGAATGCGCAACATACTAGTATAAGTCTAAAATACCCCTGTCGTAGCAGCATAGCGAATAACATAGCGAATTTCCAAATATTAGGCACTGGCGGATCTCATCTAAGACCTGTATCCATTTAAAATAGTTTAGCTTTCTAACAGTGAACCAATTTTCAAAATCAGTTCAGCAGTTAATTTTGGCGAATATGGGTCCTCAGGACCCCAACGAATCTCATAGTGTATAGCATACATCCATTTAACAACACATTACATTACATAACAACACATCCATTTAACAACACATTACATTACATAACTATAGTTCTCGATTTTTTCTAGGTGCGCAAATATATATAAATTATATTTTCTCTATAAAGGAGGACATCATACAAAAATTTCCTTTCCATAACGTACTCTTAAAAAACTCATTAATTTTAATTTAAAAAGATGAGACAGAGCTATTGTTATTATAAAAGATACATACATATTGAATAACTAACTAGCACTTGTTTTATCTAGAAAAGAATTGCTAAAACGATAAAACATTTATTGTAATGAAATTCAGCAAATTTCTTAATTTTTCTTAAAAGTTAGTTCATTAAGTACAATGTTTTACAAACTTATGCAATTTTTTACGCCCTTTTCGATGGTGTTAAAAAAAATTAAAATATTTTTGAATTCCAGCCAAATTTTGCAAAAAAACCACCAAAATTGCCGAAAATTGGCCAAAAAATCTACTTCTGGGTATCGGACGTGTCTGGCTAACGAACTTAGTCAAGCCAGTCCGGATTCTAGCCCGCATATCAAATTTCATAAGCATTAAACGTTTCGTTCGTGTACACACATAAATACATATATATATATATATATATATATATATATATATATATATATATATATATATATATATATATATATATATATATATATAATATATATATATATATATATATATATATATATATATATATATATATATATATATATATATATATATATATATGTTACGATATAAATGAAATGTAATTAAATGTATATGTGACGATGACACGTATCTTGTATGATCATTTGTCGAATAAAGATATATATATATATATATATATATATATATATATATATATATATATATATATATATATATATATATATATATAAATTTTAGTAAAGTAAATTTTCTGGTTCTAAAGGCTCCAAAACAAATTTCTACCATAGTCCCGGTCTTACCATGAGAGCTGCTGTTATAGCTGAATTTCCAGAATGGAAAGTCGCTAAAAAGAGATGGGTAGAGAAGGAAACTAAACTTACGTTTATGTACTAATAATGTAATATAATCTGTTCATATACTTAACCTAAAAATTATTTAATATCATAGAAAAACTGTTTCATAATATCGAATTCTTTAAATAATTTAAAGTTATAAGAATTAATTTATCTAAAATGTAAAATTACTATTGTTTAGGTAACCTTAAATTTAAGTTACTATGTAATTGTGCTTTTCAAATAAGAAGTATACACGTATTTGTAACACGTGCTAGATGTACTTATACAAACAAAATAATTTTCTATTATGTTAAAAAATTTATAACTAGGTATGCAAGAAATAATAATAATAAACTGATTTACTAATTAATATGTATTTATTACACACATACATTTAGAACTGATCAATTTATGAAGGTTATTTATCTATATTGGTAATTATTACATAATTTTCTTTTTCGTAATGTTGAATTACAGATATTTTGGTTTATAAGAAATTGTAATTTAATTACTCGGTATTATTTATCTTATTTTCCAGTATTTGTAAAGGTGTTTTTTGCATTAAGAAAGAAAATTATTTTTCTGTATGTTTATTTAATCACATCATATGCCATTGTAAGGTTAGTTATATCGTAATATGCTGGTGTGCATAATTGGTTACGCAAGAATGATGGTGGGAGAAAATATTGTCGAGAGTAGAGAAATTATCCAATCAAGATTAGAAAGACAGCAAGTTTAGGGAGCTTCTACTGTATCATAAATTAATTGCACAACAATTGGTTAAGAAACTTTTAATAATTAAACATAATGAATTAATAATTAATTGTATTATGAAGAATTCAATTGTTGGCTCTGATTGTTTAATTCTGGAAAATATCGAGTGGTTAATATTCTAACAAAGTATTCTACACATTTCACGAATTTCATTATTTTGTTACAAATTCCATTGGATTTTTCAATTTTAACATTGTTATTTTAATTGTTGAATTTAACTGTCTAACAATTATATTCTAAAAAATTTGAATGTAACAGTGTTACTTCAAAAAGCTATAAATAGGCTCCGCATTTTAACAACTGTATAAATACAGTCATATGACACATATGGGTCAGTGATATTAAATGTAAGTACAATAAACTTTTCACAACTTTTCACAGTGATATTAAATGTACAATAAACTTTTGAGTGATACTTAATGTGTATTGTGTAGTGAAATATAATAGTTCAAACATGCATCAGTTATTCAAAATTTAACTTCTCAGTTATAATGAGCAAAATAATCTTTCTTTTATCGTGGAATCAAAATTGTAAAAAGTGAAAATACATATTATAATAGTGAATTAATTAATTAAATAAATTTGGTTAATATTAGTTTTATGTTTTATCATATTAGTAAAGTGATGTTTGAAATAATGTATAGTTCATGAAAATTTGTTGTGACTCAAAATATTATAAAATAATATTGGGCTTATTTATTTAAAAACAGCAAACATTGAAAAGTCACGATTTCAAACTTGTTTCATATTCACGCTATTTTATCTATTCAGAGCCTTGAGTCATAATATCACACCAGCTTTTTCGAATTATCATTCGCTCTCGAGATATTTAGGTCAGAATATTGAGGCAAATAACATAGCTTTTTTGTAACTTTAAAAAAAAAAACAATTATTATAACTTTATAACGGCTAGCTCAAATTTTATGAAAATAGCTACGCGAAGTGGAGAAATATCGTAGTATAAGCTATAACTGAAAAAACTTATTCTTATTGTATAGTTTCACCCTCTCACCCCCTCAAAATAGTCCAAACTTGGATCGCCCTAGACAAAAAGTGCCTTAATGTATTTGAGTGATTTTGGTCTTAACCCTTTGCACTCGATGGGCGCCGCCACGGCGACACAATAAATATTAATTCCACTTGTTAGGCGCCGCAGCGGCGCCATAAACAATAGGTACGTATTTTATTATTTACAACACACTAGGGGACCTAAGGCCCGATTTACATTAACGCTCCACTCTCAGTACGATATCACTCCGTTCCCAGTTCGATAAAATATTCTTACATAATAAATAATGAGTGTATTCACATCATCGCTCTGATATCGGTCCGATATCAATCACGGTTCGCTCTCGCTTCACCGCTCCAATACCAATACCACTGAGATAATATTTTATCGGAGCGATATCAGACCCTCTATCGATGATAGTGAACACATTTTTGATTCCACTTCGCTCCGTTTCTCAGCCTTCTTCATTTATTTGAAAATTATTATATTAGGAAAACATGATACAACACAACGACGTGACGTCTTGCTACAATACAATAGTGTTTGCAGTGTTTTAAAATTACTGTCGAGTAGCTGAGTACCCATACTAAAAAATGGTTCGAGTGCAAAGGGTTAATTTATGTAAAAATCTATACTCTTTTGACTTACAAAAAGAAACGAGAGGCTTTTTGATGGCATCATTGTGAAAATCAAGAAAAACTGACAGTCTCTGTTAACAGAGTAAGATGTAATATAATAAATAATATTTTTACTACAGAAATGACCAAGAAACCTTCTTATTTAGTTTTGTCAATTTTTGGATACGCTAGTCTTTTTGATAGTTTAAATAACATTTAGTGTTTTCATTTGTTGAAAAATTATTTAAAGGTATAATCACTTCCTTAAAAATTAAGGCAATAACAAAATTACTAAAATATTCCTAAAAAAACCAGACAGACGCACGGACAGATAGATACTAAACCAAAATTGTTCAGGAAGCTCTAAAACGTAAAATGTGCGTGAAAATTTTCATTTTCGGGGAAAAATTATTTATATTTCAAAATTTTGTTTAATATTTAACGTTTTTAACATCATATTCACGAAATTTAACCTATAACAATAATTTTAAAGTCTAAGACTACGGATATAAAATGAGGATACTTTTATCTAGGTTAGTCTAGCATTATTGTGTGCAGTGTTTACACGTTCAAGCAAATTTGTACTCTCGAAAAGGTGCTTAGATCAGGTTAGAGCAGTTCCATACCCTCAAGTAAATATTTGCGGTTGTTTACACGGTAGTGTCATACACGATAAGTGGAACAGTGTCAGACATACTAGTGTCAACGTAACATTACTATCTCAGCTCGATAGCCTTTTCGACAGACATTATTGTAAAATTGTCTAAGTTGTAATTGCGTGTGTGTGTGTGTATAATATGAAAATATTTCAATAAATTGAAACTACGTTTACTTTGTGCACTATTTGAGCAAGAGTCCAAAACCGGTTGCTTCGCATCCCGTACTAGCAGTTGGAATCTCAGTTTAGCGTAGCATTTTACCATCAAGGTTAGGTATGGCCAACTGTTTTTGCCCCTGGGCTGGACAAAATATTAAAATTAAAGAATATTAAGCAAAACACTTATTTTTTTTAAGTAAAAATACTAATAAAAAAAATAATACTAATATTGAAAAAAAAATTGGGAGACAGGTCTACCCACACTATCAACTTCCCATTGGGTGTCCTTAAAGACTAGAGACTACTGTACATAAATAATTCTTTTTTCATTTCAGGCGACTCCTCCCCTGGGCCCCCGATAGAGGCTTTGCCCCTTACACCATATCGGGGGCTTCGCTTCTGTACCTAAGGGTGGGGACTCCACCCTTATCAAACAAATGATAACATCATTTGTTCTCAAGATATGCGAGACAAAACATATTTTGGCAAAAAACTAATTTTTTCAAGTTTCTTATTTCGTTTTCTTTTTTTTTTAAATTTTGTAATAAAATATTGGCATTTTTAACATCAAGGAAGGTTCTTAGGCCATTATATAATAATGTTATGGTAAAAAATCCATATAATCTATGTTATCTTAATAAAGTTAATTCCGTTTTTTTACCACAAAAAACAAGCCGCTAATCCGCATTTGCTGAAAACTTTATCAGGCCTTCATTTTTTGATTACGCATCTAATGAAATTAGTCCGGAGTTGATATCATCATCTGTTCTCGAGATATGCGAGACGAAAAAAAATTCACGAACGAACAAACGAACGCACACACAGACATCACGCTAAAAACGATGGATTCGGATTCTAGTGACCTTGAAACGTGGAGATATGTCAAAATTAGCGATTCGTAAAATTGGACCCATTGCAATAACTTCCTATGGGAAGTTAAAAATAGCTCGTTTGCCACATAAATTCATTACTTGGGCCAAATTCGGCCCGCATGGCCGCGTATGTTGATCATGCTTGATCTGGGTGAACAAAGAATGACGATGGCAACCACACTTGACGTTCTACTACAAAGAACTCTCCTGAATACATTACACCTCGTTTCCGTAAGTATCGAAAGTAAACACTGGTATAAGGCTGTTTCTTCTAACAAGAAGCTTTTATTGGAGAATTACTTTTCCCTAACGAATAGTGATCAATATAAAACTATTTAGAGCAGTGTAGCCCAACCGCTGGCTCGCGGATTTGTGCCGAGCCGCGAAAGTTTCTCAACGGTCCGCAGAAAGATGTGTGAATTAAAATGAATTACAAAAATATTTATAATTTTTATTTTTGCTTTAAAAAAATAAACTAGTGAGACTAGCTTACGAAAAAAAGCTTTTGACGATAGACCCGCATGTTTTGGAATGAAAGTTTTTTTTTTAAATTATGGTCCATGATAGTACCTACCTGTAAAAAAACAATTACATAGGACTCTCCCATTATGAAATCCACTGGGACCGTTAGAGGAGAAATTGTTAAATGAGAAAGTCAAAAGTCATAGGCGTCAATGTTTCTGATTTATATATTTACATGATTTGCTGTTATAAAGTATTACTTAGATTACAAAACTTCAATACATAAATTTTTATCATTGTTTGTTTTCTTTCTTCACACAAGATAACAGCAGGTAAAAAATAGAAAAGACACTCAAGAGTTAAACTGTAAACAACGTAACAACACATTCAAACACATTTGTTTTGAAACACGGAGAGGTGCCATTATAGGTACACATCTTGTGTAACGAGGTAATTGTTAAATGGGAGCGTGCTATGGTATTAGGGTTAACTCTTTTATTTCATTCACGATATTTGATATTACACGATTAAAATTATTCCAATTAATGGTGGAAATGATACCGGGATACAATAATATTCCGGGATACAATAATAATGATTAAAGAATGGCTTTTAAATATTTCTCGAATTTTTAAGAAAGTGTCACTATTTACTTGAATCATGTGGTAGACAAAGTGGTCGGAAAATGACATTTCATATTACACGACCAATCTTATTCCAACTAATAGCGGAAATGAATCCGGAATATAATAATTGTATTTGAAATTAAAGAATGGCTATTATGGTAAACATTTCTCTGATGCTTCAGAAGGTGTCGATATTTATCTGAATTACGTGGTAGATTCAGTGATCGGAAAACGACATTTCATATTACACGACCTAATGTTACTATTTTCCTAATGCTTTTCTAATTAATGATTAAAAAAATACGTTCAATATAAAATTTAAAGTATGTTGATTTTGACCATCATATTATCTTTTAACAACGATACAGAGAGAAATTAACTGGAAAACTGGAGGTTCATGGCACAAAGAAACATATATAAAAGAGGCTGCAATAAGAATCAAATCGATCGGATGACTTGTCTTCGAGTTATAACTGCAGCAAATTGGAAAAATGTAGTTTTTCTTTACCTTACCTTTTATTTTTAATCACTGGGAATTTTTACTAAAATTATTCACGATATACTCACTATAACGGTCATAGTAAAACTAGATGAGTCGTTTAAATGTGCCAGGGTCTAGCTGCTCCACAATATGTGACTCGCAGCCACGTCCGGAAACTCCCGAACTATCAACCTTCATACATTTCTCAATACTTCAAAGTTAAAATGAAAATTAGAATCCGCTCTTCAGATGTCTGTAACTCAAAAACTGTTTGACATATGCACTTGAAATTTTAGTATGTTATTTCTAAAGGTATAGACTATCGAAACATGCAAAAGAAATTTTTCCAATTTTTTCAAAATGTCACACTAGTGGTCCCCCTTAACAATAGTACACAAATTACAGTAACTGTCAAAGCTAGCTAAATTTTTTTAAGCAACAGCAATTAAATTGTTTTTTAGTGCATTAACGTAACACAGCTCCGTAAACATTTTTTTTAAACATTTCAATTTTAAATCAACTTTATATTGCCAATTAATTATTGTCTCAAATTCTTTTGAAACCACTTCTACTACTCGTGCTGTTCTCATGATCCCATTCCTCGTTCCGCACCAAGCCCGTGCTGCGCTTCAACAACGAACGATTCACAGGCGCGGAATTACGACACATGTACTATATAAGAGTGTGTATGAATGTGTTAGTGTACGAGCAACTGGCCTTAACTAGCATGGGAAAACTAGGATTGAATATAATAACAGATGATTATTTTCGATTTTTAAATCAATTTCCTAGTGGTGTGTATATATACGTAACTTTTGTCGTTGGAAATGCATCAAAAATTTTCTCTTTATAAGGTCAATGACCCTATTTGTCACGGGGTGGTTGGAAAACACGTGTGTTGTTGGAATGATTACCTTAGAGATTTTGCCTGCGGCGCCTAATTGAAAATTGTCTGCATATTTTGTTTTTCTTCAATATAATTCTTTTAGATTTCTCTAAATACGCCCTTTTTATATACATTTTCTGACTGAAAAGCTTTAATTTAGGTTACGAGGGAAAATCGATGTACATCCAAATTCATCTATGTCTTTCCCTTAAAGATACAGGTCGAAGTCAAATATCAATCTGATTTTTTGGCTAGTAATTAGCGTAAGGTAAATTTACTGGGTACCTACATTTCTATTTAAAAGTAAGTATTATTTCCCTCATTTTAAAAAATTTAGTTTTTTCTTGTACGGATTATTAAGGCTAAATAAATTCCGAGATTCTAAATAACGTAAAAAGTATATTACGTGATTAAGGTTGTAAGTTAGATATTACACACGAGTGAAAAAGTGATGCAAAAACCGCACAGCAGCGAGTGTGAAATTACTACATTAAAGTCTACAAAAAGTTCCGTTTACAAAATGATAACCAAAAAAAAAATTTGGGGAGACAGGTTTACCCAGACTGTCAACTTCCCTTTGGATGCCCTTAAAGACTAGAGACTACTCTATATAAATAATTTTTTTTCATTTCAGGGGCTCCTCCCCTCGAATCCCGGACAGGAGCTTTGCCCCTTGCACCTCACTGGAGGGCTTAGCCCCGTGTATCCCGTGGGGGACTCTTTCCCTCCTCAAACAAATGATATCATCATTTATTTTTAACCTCCCCATGGAAGTTATTGTGATGGATCCGATTTTACGAATCGATAATTTAGACATATCTCCACGTTTCAAGGTCACTGGAATCCGAATTCATCGTTTTTAGCGTGATGTCTGTGTGTGCGTTCGTTCGATCGTTCGTGAATTTTCTTTCGTCTCGCATATCTCGAGAACAAATGATGATATCGACTTCGGATTAATTTCATTAGATGCGTAATTAAAAAATGAAGGCCAGATAAAGTTTTTTGCAAATTCGGATTAATGTTTTGTCTTTTAAGAAAAAAAAAAGGAAATTAAAAACATTTTGTGAAAAATTTTTCCTCTTTCATATCTTAAAAATAAATGATATAATTTGTTTGAGGAGGGATGGAGTCCTCTACGGGATACACGAGGCTAAGCCCTTCAGTAGGGTGCAAAGGGCAAAGTCCTTGTCAGGGGTTCGTGGGGAGGAACCCAAGAAATGAAAAAGATTATTTATACTCAGTAGTCTCTGGTCTTTAAGGGCATCCAATGGGAAGTTGACAGTGTAGGTAGAACTATCCCTCCAAATTTTTATTTTTAAGAGATGAAAAGGGAAAAATTTTTCATAAAAATTTTTAATTTTTTTTTTTATTATAAAAAACAAAACACTAATCCGAATTTGCTGAAAACTTTATCCGGTCTTCATTTTTTAATAAAAGTTAATGAAATTATCTAATGAAATTAAGCCGGAGTCGATATCATTTGTTCTCGAGATATGCGAGACGAAAGAAAATTCACGATCGAACGAACGAACGAACGAACTAACAAACGCACACACAGACATCACGCTAAAAACGATGAATTCGGATTCTAGTGACCTTGAAACGTGGAGATGTGTCTAAATTAGCGATTTGTAAAATCGAACCCATTACAATACTTCCAATGGGAAGTTAAAAATAACCAGATTTAAATAAAATACTCTCTAGGGACTCTATCTTAAAGTTCATAGTAACTTTTAAGCATAAGAGGTACGTTTAAATTTAACAATAACACTTAAGATACGTATATTATGAGTCAATAGAAACTCAGCCTGGTGGATAAAAGCGGTTCCTTAATAAATTGTTCGCAATTTTTACTTTCCCGTTCATACAGGTCATATAACTTAAACAGCAAATTTTAATTTCGTTATTGTGGTTATTGTGGTGTCACAGTAGGTGGGACTGACTTGAAATATGAATTTTGCAAATTTTCGGAAAATTTTATAAAATATAATTTATAAAAATTTCAACTGACAACAAATTTGCTTTCGACGACTTTTTTTTTAAAAATGCACTAATTCCCCAAAAAATTGTAAAATAATTTTTTCTTAGAGTTTATGTATCAATTCTTTATCAATTACTGACCCCAGCCTCTTCCCCTCAGCAAGTTTGAAGAAATAAAGACGAGGCAAGAAAGTCCTACAAGTGCATTGTCATCTTTTTTAAACATTTAATTAGGATATTTCTGGGATATTTTCATTTAAAAAAAAATGTTTCGAGTAACTCATAAAATTGCTTTCTTCTTATTCTGCTGTCTCACGAGGCAAATCCGAATTTTCAAACTTTTAGTACAAAAACCGGTTTTCTTGCAACTTCCTCAAACAAAATTAAAAATTATCACATCAGTAATTTACAAATAATTCATCAAATCAAATCATCCAAGCGAAAATCATAATTTAAGAACCTCCAGCCATTCATTACATATGCAACACAAATAAAATTTGTGTGACACTCTGTCACACAAATTTTCGTCTAACGAATAAATAATTAAATTATCTAAACATTATATGAGAAAGTCCTGTTCCTTTTGTTTCTCACTTTCGCTTTGCGTACGCCCTGACAAAACGGAAAAGACGTTTCACAACAGGAATGTAAGTAGGTACGTAAGATATTAGGACAAGACAAATGTTATAATATCAACATTTTGCTCCGGCAAAAATACCTAAAATGTGTTGGTTCATTTCATTAACGATTACAGAAATCATATTACATGTAATTTTACTACTTTAATGATAAAAGTTTTAGTAAATGTAGGTACCAAATATTTAATTATGTAAGTAAAACTAGTAGTGCAGATTATCTACACTTTAGGTGGAAAAAAATATAGTACATTGTTGTATTTCCAAAATATCGTTGTAGTTTGAACGCAGCCTTAATTAGTTCATGTTTGTGAAACATTGTGCGCATGACTAAGTTAATTTCTAATTATATTGATAATCTAACTGGAAGTTAAAGCAACAGAAGATCACTTGAAACTGAAATAATTATCCGGATATTAACATTAGCCCATTCGAGTATATTTGATAGTATCAATGAAAAATAATCAAAACAATTGTTGATAAAAATTTATAATAAAGAAAATCTATCAAGAATGAGTTGGACTCGCGCAATTAAGGTTTCGTACAGTAGGTTTCGTTAAATGTATTTAAACCTAATCCAAATTTTCGACCTCGTCAGTCTCCGAGGCTAGTTACGTTGCAGGATTTATCGGGACGATTGAAGTTAGTAGAAGCAATTTTCCAAACCAAATTGCATATGTTTCAGTAAAATAGTTTCCTAAATTCTAGTATACAAAAATCATAGTTTTGGACAATCATTTACTAACTGACTAAATAGATTATTAAAAATTTAGGGTAATTCCAATCGAGTTAGAGCTTTGGACTTAACATTGGAATTTGAAATAGTGTTTAAACTAATAAATACTAGAAAAATAAAAATTAATGGGTTAACATAAGTTAAAAAACTATTTTTAAGTATAAAATTTTTTTTGTGACTATAAACTTCGTGATCAAAACGAGCTGAGACATCACATTCTCTTATACAGCTGAACCTTTTTTATGCGGTCCTTTTTTGTGCGATTTTTTATGGGATTTTTTATGCGGTTTTAAAAAAAAATGGCCATTAAAATGCATAATATAAATCAAAATCAAGAGACAGTAAGAAACCTAAGCATTTACTATATAATAATTTTCTTCCATATAAATACTTTTTAACGACTTTTGAGCATTTAATCAATACATTGCATAAGGACATAAGTTATTGCATCATTTAATTTTTTTACAGATGTATTTTTCAAAATTTTCATAATATTATAAAATTGGAATGAAATGTTTCTACGTTTAAATTAATGCTTTATCTTGTTTATAGAAGCAACTTCTAAGGAAATTTCTAAGTTTTGAACGTTTTGAGTTAACCGCATAAAATAGTATATTGTACAATAAGTGGGAAAAGAGACTTATCTCTCACGAATATGAGTTTGTTGCGCGAGCCCGCAGGGCGACTGCAACAATTCATATGAGTGAGAAATAAGCTTTTCCCACGTATTTTACACTATACTTTTTCTACGAGCACATTTTTTTCGTAAAATTTAACATAAATAATTAATATACTTTTAATTTCAAATGTTATCGAGTGCCCGTGAAACATTATTAGTGTATGGCGGATTTTTATCCGTATTTAAACATACACCAATATTGGTGTATGTTTAAATACGGATAAAAATCCGCCATACACTAATAATGTTTCACGGGCACTCGATAACATTTGAAATTAAAAGTATAAAAACTGCGTCTCGCGTTAGAGAGAGATTGTGTTTGATTGATTACTGAATTGGAGTGGCACTCGAACAAGTGATCGGTGGCCTAGTTGGTAAGGCGCTTGGCTGGTAACCAAGAGATCCGGGTTCGAGTCCCAGCCGATCCAGTTTGGTAATTTTTCAAACACTATGTCAATTTTAATTAATAAATAATTAACATAAATATTTAAATAAGTAGTAAAAATTTTTTAAATTTATAATATCAGTGGTAAGATGTTCAAATTTTTGCCAAATCATACTTTGAAACTATGGAAACAATAATAAATAATCAACATACATATGTATATTCTTAGAATTACATATGACATATATTAAATCAGACATAGCCAACTTTTTTATTATATTAAGCTGTGCGAAATAATTTCCCACCGCTATTTCCGCATTGTGTGGGCAATTGTTAATTTTTACATATAGTTAGCCGTGCGCAAAATGTTACTTTTAATAGTAGGAGTAGAAAAAAAAGTTTCTTTTACAATCTGGATCGAACTATAATATTTATAACTATTTATGATATTTTTGAATATATTTTTTTTGTGCAATTTTTCTTATGCGGTCCCTATCCACCGTACAAAAAAAGGATCAACTCTACCTCGATTTGTATAAATCTACACCGTAATAATAAAGTTTTCAAATACATAATATGGTCAAATCGAAACAATTTTAAATTTTTTAAAAAGGAACGCAAAATGTATTTCTCTTAAATAGGGTAAATGGCATAGTTATTGGACAGTTAAAAAAAATTTTCAAAACAAAGTGCAGAAAAAGTACGTGTTGTAGCTTTATTTTTAACGAAAAAATTCATAAATCAAGTAAGACCTGTCTATATTAATGTACCATATAAAACTTTCATATTACATATTGGTAAGTCTCTGAAAAAAAAATATTAAAGTTGTGCGTGTAGAAAAATACAGTTATTGGACAAAAATTTCATTTATTAATTTCTGGCGTATTTCCACAATGCACAAGTTCTGTAGATACTAGAAGGTTATGTTTAACTAAAAAATCAAGACGTTTGCTTTACTAGTCTATAAGCATTTTAATCTTCAAAAGAGAGTGTCTCGTTCAATAATTGTCCACGTCCAATAACTATACCGTTTACCCTATCTATTTTTTCCACGGATTAATTTTTACATAATTATACGAGAACTGAAATTCAAGTTCAACTGTTTGAACTACTAGTAAAAATTACTTTAAATGTAGTAAACTTTTGTAACTACGCATGAAATTTGTGAAAAAGAAACAGAGCTTATGAGAATTACGAACTACAATGAGAGTTTTAGAGATTGTGACGTAACAAACAGCTAACAAACGTTTTCACTCAAATTTTGAGAATACTCAAATATTAAATTAATTTTTTCTCATAATTTTCGGAATTATTTTGAAAACAGAAAACATACATTCATAATGATTAAGTATGCACAAATACCTTACTTTGCAAAATACCACTTTTATGTTTGAAACTGTGACATTATTTGTTTATTATTTACAAATATGGAATACCATAAAGTAACCCTCAAACGTAATAAAATTAAGTGTGCACACTTTAACTAGTTACCCAAATCTATTTAAATACGCTATTTTTAAATCGACACCAACTATTAAGAATAACATTTACAGTTTAAATAGAAATTTTATGACTTTCTAGACCTAAAGAGCTTGAACATAAAAAGATGTTTAAGCAATGTTTTTTTTATTTTTTTTTATTTTATTATTATTCTTTATAAATATTTGATTATATTTCATATTTGGTTTGATATTTCAAAATTAGCAGCTAACGGCTATGATATTTTTTTTAATGAATTGAAGAAAAAGAAAAACGTATCATATTTAAAAATAAATGTACCTCTATTCAAAATATAACAAACTCTATATATGTATGTTTCTTTGCTTTTAAGCGAATTTCCAGAATGAAGTTCAGCTATTACAGCCACGGCCATGACGCGATGTGAGCCCAGGACTATGGCAGAAATTTGTTTTGAGGTCACTAGAAACCGAAAATAATATTCAGTAAAATTTATATATATATATATATATATATATATATATATATATATATATATATATATATATATATATATATATATATATATATGTGTGTGTGTGTGTGTGTGTGTGTGTCTATGTGTGTGTGTGTCTATGTGTGTGTGTGTCTATGTGTGTGTGTGTGTGTGATAACTCTCGAACGAAATGGCCTAGGGTTACGAAATGTTGACAATGTTGGAAGTCCCAAACCCTTGGATGAGTTCTTCAGCTAGACACGTCCAATGCCAGAAACATGGTTTTTGTTCTTGACAAAAACTAGCTTTTTGCAAAAATTTCTACTTATTCACAAATTTTTGCGAAATTTTTTTACACCATTTAAAAGAGGAGAAAAAATTATATAAGAAAGGTCTTTAAAGTCTATTATTCTATGTCAACTAGTTTCCGAGAAAACTTAATTTTTATAAACGGCAGTTCGCTATGTTATCCAGGATGCTGCGACAGGGGTATATATAATTATATGAACGTAGGTACTTATACCTATATACTACCATATGTATGTTGTACAACAGGATAATAGCTTGTATAGTCATATACATATGTATATGTTTGTTTGTTATATGCCATTTTTTTAGGGTTCCGAAGAAAGTCCTATTTTTAGAGCTCCGAAAGAAAATCCGGGACTGTAATAGAAATTTGTTTTGAGGTCCCTAGAAACCGAAAATAATTTTCACTAAAATTTATATATTATATTTATTGCTAGACTTACGGGTTTTATGGGTGGTTTTAGCGAATTTCCAGAATGGAATTCAGCTATTACAGCCACTGTTCTGACGCGACTTGAGTCCGAGACTATGGCAGAAATTTGTTTTGAGGTCCCTGGAAACCGAAAATAATATTCACTAAAATTTATATACTATATTTTTATTTAGTCCCACACCGTTGGACAAGTTCGTTAGTCAGCCATGTCGGATGCCTGGAACATGGTTTTTTTGGTCATTTTTCGTGAAAAAAATTAGTCTTTTGCTAAAATTGTTTCAAATTAAAAAAATTTTGCGATATTTATTTACAGCATTAGAAAGAGGCACTTAGAAGGGTGAAAAATCACAGAAAAACGGATTTTTATGAAGGGGAATTCGCTATGTTATGCAGGATGCTGCGACAGGGGTATTATTTTATATTATCCTTCCGGAGGAACTATAGGTTACAAACACACATACTTCATAAACGTATTATATTAGTGAACACATATGATTCTCAAACAATTTGTGAGGTGTGTCTGACTCTACAGGTCCCATTGAATAGAGGTCACATTCGATCCTTTAATAAACTTCTCCCAAAAAATTAAATTCTAAAATCTACTTTTTCAATAGATTTTTTTGTTTAAAAATTTCTACCGAATTTGATAAATTTATTTTTACATCATATTGATGTTAGTACCTACACTAGTGACGGGAATAAACGAATAATTTCAATAATCGAGTGTTCTTATTAATCCAATGATAATCGAATAATCATTTAATCATTTTTGTCGGTTATTTTCATTCGATTACTTTTATCAATTATTTTTCATTCGATTATTTTCGTCGATTATTTTTGCCGACTATATTCATTTGATTAGTAAATAAAATCGTCAACATCAAAAATATTTTATTGAAATAAAAAATACAGAAAAATGGTTTTATACTGGTTATGGAACTTAAAGGTTTTATCCTTTTTAGAATAAACAAACTAAGGTTTATTTGAAAAATACCAAAACATTTTATGAATGATCATTCAAGTCGACTTTTGTTTATTTCAATGAATCTTTTCATTTTTATTGCCATCCCAAAGCTAGAAGCAAAATCGAGTTATTAAGGAGGG
The DNA here is from genome assembly GCA_035578155.1 of Brachynemurus nebulosus. NCBI lineage: Eukaryota > Metazoa > Arthropoda > Insecta > Neuroptera > Myrmeleontidae > Brachynemurus > Brachynemurus nebulosus. The sequence goes on from JAPWDM010000009.1 coordinate 19,687,005, forward strand.
AGCTCAAATAAAAAAGCAACTTTTTTATTTATGATTATTTTGAAATTTTCTTGTTGAAATTTTTTTTTCAAATTAGGGAGGGTTTCAAATAGAAAATTTTGTTTTTGAAACATTCATTACTCTTCTCTGTGTGGGGAGAGGGCCCTTTTTTCACAAGTTTTTAAGCGTTTACAAGGAACGCCATATCTCAAAAAGTAATAAATAGTTTTTAAATATTTTTTTATTATTTTATTCCTAATGAACCTGTCCATAAAACTGAGTATGGGCTTAAAAATTAGCTATAAAATAGTAATCCCAAACTTCTAAAAAATTATAAAACCCAATTTCTTATTTAAAAAGAATGTTTAAAAATAGTTACAATTGTTCAAATGGAAAAAGCATACTACATTTTATGGGCAATATGATTATGAACAAAATTTTAAAAAAATTAAGTCTCTATCGTTTCTAGAACTTGAGATACGATTTTCCTTGTCGGGAAAAACACAACTTTCGGAAAACGGCAAAAAACAAAAATAATAACAAAAGAAGCGGTTTACTCACTGTCTAATAAAACGTCTACAAGGGCTTACAAATAAAAGAACATTATCAAAGTGCATACTATAACTCATGTACACACCAAAATTAAATATAATTAATCAAATCGCGAGGGGGTGCGAGCGTTGTCTGCAAAGGAGCAGCAACTTGGCTGTGCAGCGACTCACAATTAAATATTCTTCTACTTGAAAAAAAAAATTTTTGGCCGTTTTATATATCACCGTGTTTGTAAAGAACCACAGAACAAAATAAAAACAAAAAACGAGATTCGAAAAAAATTAGTTTAGTAGCCGTTTCTGGCGTGAACTTCTCCCTTAAGAAAACTTCTGTTATCCATTTATTCGATACACCGTCGCAGTCCTAACGGTGGCTGTAAATCGAAGTTTTACTGTATAAATTTGAAATTTTCAGAAAAACTTATTTTGTCTGGTTTTATAACCGTTAAATGTAGATACTAATGTTTAAAAGGAACATTTTTCAATGTTAAAAACTGCTAATAAAAATAATATTATAATATAGAAAATTAAATTTTTTTCTCGTAGTAAAAAAACTATCGTTCTACCGACTTGTATACGTAATATAAATTTTAATTAAAGTATGACTCGTTCTATACATTTATTTATCTATATTTTTTCCCACTTTTCTGGCTCGAGTGAATTGCCAAGGAAATATTTCCTAATAATCATCCTCTGTTTGGATAAATATTATGTAGATCAAATAGATATCGTGTATTTTCACATGTATTTGTGTTATATATACACATATAATAATTTCTACTGATATATTTGTATAGAGAGTCAGAGTTAGCAGCGGAATAGGCACTGGTGTAAACCTAGTACACCACTAACACGTGAGAGTGTAAGAGTGTGTGAGTGAGAGAGATGAAATATTATTGTAAACTGTAAAATAGAAAGAATAATAAAATATCTGTACATTCTATATGTCGCACGGAAACATGAAGTTGTATTTGGCACAATATTATATGATTGTAACTCATAACTGGGTGAATGTTTTTGTAAATCGACTAGAGAATTCGATAAATCAACTGTTTAATATCACAAAGTATTTCTGAGTTGAAAGGAACTAGAACGATTGTCGGATTAAGGGGGACCACTAGTGTTACATTTTGAAATAATTGGAAAATTTTTTTTGGTATGTTTCGATCTCAAATAGTTTTGGAGTTACAGCCATCTGAAGAGCGGATTCTAATTTTCATTGTTAACTTTGAGATATTGAGAAATGTATGAAGGTTAATAGTTCGGCGGTTTCTGGACGTGGTTGCTAGTCACATGTTGTGGAGAAGCTAGACCCTGGCATATTTAAACGACTCATCTAGTTTTACTATGACCGTTATAGTGACTGCATCGTAAATAATTTTAGTAAAAATTCTCAGTGTTTAAAACTAAAAGGTAACGTAATGAAAAACTACATTTTTCAAATTTGCTGCAGTTATAACTTGAAGACAAATCATCCGATCGATTTGATTCTTATTGCAGCTTCTTTTATTTAGGTTTCTTCGTACCATGAACCTCCAGTTTTCCGATCGAATAAAAAATGTAATTTTTGCGGACCAAAAACCATCAAATTTTGTTTGTTTATAAATTCGAATGTGAATGTAAAGCAGTTTATATAGGTCAATCGGGACGACGTTTTTGTATTAGATTTGCTGAACATTTGGCGGCCATTAAGGCATCAAATTTAAAGAATCATTCTGCAATAGCTGAGCACATTTTGGAAACCGATCATAAATTTGTGATTACCGATAACTTCACGCCGTTGCATTTTGCTAAAAAGGGATCGTAACCAGATACTTTGGAAACACTATACATAGCACATTACAATAATTCAAACCAACCAATTCTTAATGAGACTGTGCAACTATGTTCATATGAACAGTGTCGTTCTATCATGAAAAGATTAGCTGAGCAATTTGAATCTCCATTTTACAACGAAACTTTGAAAACGATACACGATTTGTCTTAACAATTGTTTTTTGAATTATTTTAAGTATATTTTTCGTTTTTATTTTTCATTACTAACCTGTAACAATTTACATTTTACTAAATTATGTTCTCATTAATTATGAGTGTTTTAAGTGTAATAATTGATTGGTTTGGTGTTTCTATTAATTTTTTAATTTATTTAAATCTTTTCAAAAAGGGTGGTGTCTTACATAATTTCTTTGTGACTGATATTAGCGGAGTTTTCTACGACGTTCTATTGAATTCTTAGTTGTAACTTGATGTCCCTGATACGGTAAGTATTTGGGTCGCATCTATTTTTTCTGCTATTCTTCTTCGTTCAATCTTATCACGTTTTAACTTTCCCTATTTCTTATGGGGTTCGCTATTTTAACATTGTTTTTCCGTTTGTCAGTTTTACATCCAATTAATTTTAAAGGTTATGTCCTTTTAATGTTTTTCTTATTTCTCAGTTGTTTCGCAATTGAGTTTTTTGATTTCCTGAAGATGATCATTTAAATGATTGAAACATGTAGAACAATTTTCTTTTAATTTTTTTAACATTTTTCATGCAGGTTGTCGCAAACTTTGATATTACTCACGCAAACTTTGATATTACTCATGTTGTCATACTACTATAAATATTTTTGTACGCACACATCTATGGACAAAGTACTATTGCAAGCAACGTTTAAAATTAAATATGCATGTATACACATCTCATACTTACCACATTATCGTTGTTTCATTTGGGCATCTTTCTCTGTCTGTACCATAAGCACTCATGGAAGCAATTTAGAAATAAATACGCTATGTACATATGCCTGTTTCAATTCCTAAATCTAAATGTATATGTTTATACGTTTAACAATAAACATATGCTGTATATTTAATGTTGATTTATTATTTATTAATAAAAAAAATATATGGAAATTAGTGTTTTGATACCGAATGCTGTTGACGAGAATAGTATCAGTTATACTGGAGCCAATTTCGAAGTTTAGTTTTTTGATGAGTACTCAGGAAGCTCAATAAATCGTACATTTTCCTATCTATTCTGTCTATTTTATCAGCGCACCGCCTATATCTAAGAAAACATTTATAGCTGCAGATTCCCTCAAAATATCGACTGTTATAAGAAATTCAAAAAGTATTCCGTATTTTATTCTTTCAAGTAAAATACTAAGGACTGACAGCCTTAAGAAAAATAAATCAATGGTAAGAAAGACAAAGCATTCTTTAATTCTCGGATAAGAGAAAATTCGATATCTAGCTTTTTTTCTTTTTAAATATTCTGTGACAACTTATTTTCAAAATATTCACAAACTTTTAACTCAATAATATTAAAATTAGTTCGGTCATTTTGATTGAATAAATGTCTATCTATAATACCCAACTAGAAAATCCCTCGGGTAATAATGTCCAAAAATATAAGATTAAACTTTCCCTTTTACTTTCCCACGAGACGTTTCTGTTTAACAGGACGCAAACGAAACCCCCCTCCGATTTTCATTATTCTACAGTATATAACATTGTAAATTGGCAAGAATGCGATACATATAAACATTGAGCGTAGAGTATTGTTTGTAACAGTGACCCCTTTTCTAAGTATTTCTAGGTTCAACATCTGCTCCTCCCTCGCGCATATATCATTCCGTACATAAACCGAGTGCGAATAAAAGTTTAGACAACCATTAAATATTTGAAATTATGGAAATGACACAATTCAAGAAGAACTAGAAATGAGAAACAAAATACCGTGTGTTTCAGGCAACATTTTTCATAACAAAAAAAAAAAATAAAACTAGAATTTTAACCTAGAATTTCCTCATAATCCTTTTTAATTGTGACACCCTGTACGTATAATAAGCTACAGACTCTCTGTAACACGACAAGGCGGTAAAGTTCCTTGGAAAAACATCATCAACTACTACTTTGTTGTTACTTCTTCTGCTCGTATATCTAGTCAACGCACGACTCCCAGCACGACGACCAGCCTCCAATTCCATACAGGCCGCACCGGGCCATACAGACGCGCGCCATAACAGAAATGGACTATACACAGTAGCGCCATCATTGTCAGAGCACTAACTCACTGCGTATTGCCGAACACCATTATTTTCACTCATACTAAAATAATACATTAAGTTACCAACAGAATCAAAAATTGGTAAAAAAAGGTTGAAGGGAAGCTTTTCGAAAAAATTTGGTAGGCATTGTAATGTTAAGGAATCGTACAGACACGAAAAGGCCATAGACAAGTGTTTGCCGACGATGAACGAAATGAAGTTCCATTGCAAGTTGAATCGATTGTATCGAATAAATTGAAAAATTTCAAATAATTATATTATATTTAGCTATTCAATATTTTGACTCAAGCCAAGGGTAGATTCAGCTCCCAAATTAGGAAGGGGGTCACATTTTTGAAAATTTTGAAACGGTATATCGTCGTTTTTTAAGTTAGCATTAAAAAAACGACTTTAAAAAATTAATATTTCTCTTCCAATTTCATTATTCTGTTATTTCATTAACGGTTTTTAAGACATTGAAAAATTTTGACGACATCATTAAATAATATTTTCTTTATTCTGAAATCAGGCTTTATGGAATTGAATTAAGGCGATTGCTTGAATCAGAGTGATCAGCATATGAAATTTACATTTTACTACCAAAATGGCGAAATTTCTTTTAGAAATATGACTGACCCCATTGAAGCTTTTTCTTCATATTCTTACATAACTAGTTTTAGTAAAAATGAAAATAACGAGTGTCAAGACCAATAATTCGCTTCCAATTTCATCACTCCATAATTTTATTTATGGTTTTTCACGTATTAAAAAATTTTAGTAAACTTGATCACCAAATTTAAAAAAAAATTTTTTTTTCAAAGAAGTCACATTAAAGCAACTTGAGTTAGGATGACCTCGATTTAAATTAAGGTGACTTGGGTAACTTAATTTTGTTATCAATCCAATTCTCTTTATAAAGGTGACTAACCCAGCAGAAGTTTTTAGTAAAATTTAGGATGTCATCAGGAAAATCAGAATAAAATTTGAACTCATCTCTGTTCCAGGTATGTGGATCATGACTCCCAGAATTACCCCCTGTATCCACTCTTGCGTTGTAGCAAAAAGGTAATTCAAAATTTTTGAAAATTCGTACAGGTTTAATGTAAATTGGCTCTGAGAATTGAAATCTTGTCATAACAAAATAAAAAGGTTGATTAATTTTATGAAAAAGTGCTACACAAATAATATAGGCCTTCAGTTTGGAAGATCGCCCATTTAATCCCTCTAGGAAATTAAATTTTTACTACAGACCCTGAGGATCCAATGATAGTCATAAGGGATAATATTTATCTTTCGAATCACCTGATGGGTGATTCTAGATTAGGAGACAAAAATTCGGGACTTGGAAAGTAACATGAATATATGTATCTTTAGGGAATATAAACAGTCACCAGTATCACGGAGACAACGGACTCCTGTTTTCGCTTTAGTATTCCCCGAATTTCAACATCTCCCTGTGTTACCTCACACCAGTCCTCATATGATTTAGTCATATTCCTTATCCACTGTAGGAGCGATTCCCGTTCTCCTGTGTGTGCGTCCTAATAATAACTCGTTGTTTTGATCTCCATTTAGAAATGAATTGATAAAATAAGAATAACATTCCTGCGGTTGCAGAGGCATGCTCACACGCATGCATCACGCACATCATGGTTCCCTGAACCTCTAGACAGTCAAATAACGTCAGTCATATTTCAGGTGTTTAACAATAAATTTCCAGGAAATGTACGCATCGACGAAAAAAAGGGATAATGCAATAAATCGTGGTGGTTTTTTATTCTTTTTTCTCTTTAGAAAATTATTGTAAATTTTTGAAGGCATAAATTCTAATTTGCGATGGTTGGTAGAGGGGATTATATTTTTATTGCAGTTTCAGATAAATGGAAGTTGGCCTCTAGCCATTTTTAAAGTTCAAAAGGATAAAACTAATGCGAATTTATCAGTAGCATAAAAGGGTAATGAAATAATAATATGGAAAAAGATGAATTTCCTTGAGGATATTAGGATTCTCCACCCCTTCAGAAAATATTTTTATACCTTAGATTGTGTCTGTAAAACAAATAAGCAAGTAATGTCACAACTAACGTGCCTACTTGACTACAAAAAATATTTGTTACATTACATTAAATGAAACTGGGCTACGTTCCACAAATCGAAGAATTCAAGGTATAAGAAGGACTAGTATACGGCTCAGAATAAGGTAGATTATCTCGCCATTAACTTACACAACTAAATATTTGCAACGGAATACTTTAAAATTGTTATTCTTGAAATTATGATTTACAATTTACCGTGGACGATAACTTTTGAACCAGACGACAGATCAATTTAATTTTTATTACATTTTAAATTGAATTTGCTGTAGGTTACATCTATAGAACAAAGCTTTTGTTTTATTTTGTATATAAATTTTATAACAATGTAAAGAGAGAAAAACTAGAGTGAAATCGAATCGTTACTTTCACGTAACCGCCATTTTGTAAATTTTTTAAGTCACGACACTATACGATCCGAGCATTTATACAGTAAACTTCCCCAGAGGCCGGCAATATTTTTGAGGAATTAAATAACTACACATTTGTAAACATACACATTTTTAATAAAACTCATAACAGGAAATACAATAAAAATAAACGGATAAAAAAAATTGAATACATTTATTACAATTACATTTATACATTTTTTTTGTGTTATCTATCCGTCTATAAATATTTAAAGAAATCATCACTGGTCAACACCTGTTTGCGGTAAAATAGAACACATGTGATCACTTATTGCGATATGTCATTATTTTTCGTTAAAAAAAAAATTAGGAAAACATTATTTTTAGGTCGCCAAATGAAAAGTATTAACTGGAAATTTTCCCAAAATAGATTTTGTTATTACTATAATCACGATTATTCAAAAAATTGAGTATTCTTACATTTTTCTTTTGGTATGAGAAAAGTGTTAATGCCACGTGACTGACAATTACACCATTGGTGCACGAAAGCGTTACGTAACAAATTGGATTTCTAATTAATGAACAGATGAAAATAGATGTTTGTTGTTCGTCTGGAACAAATATAGAAATTTCGAAAACGTGAGCTATGTATTATTTAAATATAAAAGAATTTCTAAATGTCATTTACTGGAATAAATAATGTTCGTTTATAATTATTGTACACTCCCTCATTATATGAAAAAGGCAAGATACGTATCAGAAAAAAAAATGGTATACAATGACTGATCACCTTTGTGCTTTGGGACTAGAAATTTATTAAATTATATTATCTATTATGATAATACTGTGGAACGCAAGGACTAAATAGATTTAAAATTCACTCAAGAGTGTATTTAGTTAAATTAAAATTTTTTTCCCAAGTAGATAAATTATTAAAAGTATGTAGGATAAATTTACAAATTTATTCTTTATCTTTTTCTTTGTATAAAATTATTATAGGCAAACGATGTAACATAAATGTAAAGCAAATTGTGATAAATGATGAACTTGCTGTGAACATAACCTAAAGAAAACATTTGAGTATCGCATGAATGTCAAACATATGTAATAAAGAAGAGCAGATAAGTGATTGATAAGTATGTCATTGGAAAAACATAAATGAGTTAATATATGCAATATCACTATCAGAAGTGTCGTATCGGTTGCCAATACAATAAAAAATGTAATAACTCGTATCGGTAATGTAGTAATCGAATGATGACTTGGGATAATCCAGATATTTTAATACAATGCTGTTATCTATATAGCAATGGTTTGTTTATTTGTGTATTTGCTTTTTAGTTGTCCCTGTCGATAATACAGAACCTTTTACAGAAGTTTAAAAAACAGTAAACTATAAAAAGTTAGTCAAGGTCAAAACCAGAAAGAATTCTAGTAAGTATTTATATAAAATAGGAATCAAACTGGAATGGTAAGTATTGATCTAAAGTAGTTCAAGAATTGCAATGTAGATGTCTCTTACTAGTGAAGTTACAAACCGCACATTTGTTCTAATTGTACCATTCACCAGTAGATGGCACGTTAGTTACAAATTCAGTTATAGTCCCTATAATAAATAGAATCGTGACATGTGTGCTGAACGCTGATTGGTTCCGTTATTTTCTTCCAAAGTTTACGTAAAATACATTGGAAATAAATTAAATATTAACAAAAATCATTTAATTTAACCTAGAAAGAACAATTAAATTAAAATGTTTTAATTGTTCATTAATTCATAACTGATTAACAATAATTATGTACCGTAAAACCGTCTAGACCCGGACACTTTTTTACATTTTTTGGTATAGTTTTATGTTTACACATGTTTCCTTCATAGATATCACCAATAAAAGTATTGCAATTGGAAAGAGCGTATATTATTTGTTATATCCCTAACCCATTTGTTTCATTATAAGTAAAAATAAAAAATAATTTGTAAGTGTCCGTGTCTACACCCCAAATCCGTCTTGACCCGGACACTTACTTAAATAATGTAATAACATGTAAACTAACCTCTCCCGTCGGGTTTAGGACAGTGTTTTATACCGTTTGATGCCTTTGAATCTGTCAAAGACTTCAAAATATTTTGTGGGAAGGGAGAGGGGGTAATTCATAGTATGCCTGTCTATAAAGTAAACATACGATATGACAACAGAAGGAGGCATAAACCGTGTAATTTTGGGGGGGGGGGGGAAATATTAACGTATGGACAGTGGGAGTTACAACTGGTGCGAATCGCGACCATAGTGTAATAAACTGATGTGTCCGGGTCTAAACGGATATACATATATAGCATGTGTTTTTTTATATATACATCGAATATAACTTCAAACATCATTAAATGATGCGCGATAAAATTCTGAACACATACATATCAAAACTAAAACAATATAACAATTATGACGAAAATTACATGTCTAAGTTAGACACACATTTTATTTCTTTGAAAAACTCTAGGATAGTAATCCTGTAAAATGAGATAGTAAACGTTGAAATCCGTAGTTTTTACTGGTACAGCTGTTTAGAGGATGTTTTTCTCTCTCTAATGACGTCAAGAACAAATGTTTATTGTTGCAGGTTAATGTAGAAATTATTTAATTTGAAGATTGGTGCAAAGTGTCCGGGTCTAGACCCCCAGTCCGAGTCTAGACGGTTTTACGGTACTCAAAAATATTTATTCAAACATGTGATAATAAATTTTGAAGCTTCCCGGTCTGTTTTGGACAGAAAAGGATGACATGTCACGACTCTATTTATTACAGGGGACTCTAAAATTAAATATTTTCAACAGTAATATTTGATAGTCTATTAGGGTATTGCTTTGTATTTCATGTGTTTTTCTACACAAACGAAATTACTTTAGCGTTATATCCTTTGTCTCTGTAATTTACAAAGAATTCATACTGCTTATGATTTTACGTTACTGTTAGGTTTTTTCACTTAATTATTTGAAAAGGTTGTAAACAAAAATTTTGGACTACTGTATTTTTAATAAAATAAGTGATTTAATTATTATTATTAAAATTTTTTTTAGTCGAATTTTCTCCGAAAAATTAGACTTATACAGTCTATACGATAAGAGCTGCGAGAGGCGAGAGTAGGGGCGCTATCCGTTTTCGGACCCGTAGAACACGAATATGTAGAAAAAAAAATGTCTGATATATATATATATATAGATATATATATATATATATATCTATATATATATATATATATATTTTCCCGCCACCTTTTAATTTGTGTAGGGCCCCGCTATGGAAGTTAAGAGATGAAATTTGGTAAATGGGGCTCATTTTCGAGGCACCTCATACTATCAAAGCGGGGTCAAATTTTGGGCAAATTTTTTTTTCTGACCCGACTTTTAAGGGGGTGGTGGGGGGGGGGGGGGCGGAAAAGCATTAAAACTTTTCCAAACCGGTTTTAAATAATGTTTCGGTCAATTATCTACAACATATCCAAAATTCAGCTTCCTAGGATGATATGGTGGGAGTAGAGGGTGGAAAAAACGATTTCGCTGGATCTAACAGGCCCCCAGCCCCTCAGAATTAACGTAGAGGGTTGAAATTTGGTGTGTTGATAAGGTTCGTACCTAGGTTGTGCTTTTTGGAGGTTTTAATATTTTACCCCCCACCCCCCTCATTTTTAAGCTACAATTTCATGCATTTTCGACGTTTTCGAAGTTTGTACCACTCGCACAGGTCACCCGAATAAACCTAGAGGGCTGAAATTTTGTATTCGGATTGAGTTAGTATCAAGGGGGTGCCTTTTGGGGGTCTCGACTTTTAACCCCTACCCCCACCATTTTTATACCCAAAAGAACATGATTTTTCTTGTTTTTTAACAGTTTCGTTCGGGTCAAAATCTCCCCAAATAAACCTAGAGGGCTGAAATTTGGTGTACAGGTTAAGCTAATAGCCAGACACTGTTTTTTGGAGGTTTCAACTTTTAACCCTTACCCCCACGATTTTTACGCCAATATTTCCTTAATTTTTTGCTTGTTTTCTAACATGTCTAGAGACTCCGAAACCTAGAGGGCTGAAATTTTGTACGTGTATTCAGTTAGTATCCAGCTGGTACCTTGTAGGGAGTCCGCATCACTTTTCCCCCCACTTCTCCCATTTTTACATCGGAATTGAATGCTATTGTTAAATGTGTTTTAAAAGCATTATGTTTATTCTAAATACAAGTAGGCGAATAGTAATTTTAAAAAATTTAAAAAAAAGTGAACTTACTTTTATGACAAATGAAATACATACATATTAAGTAATTTAAAAATGTTATTAAAGTCACTGTTTATTTATAAATTGGGAATTTTGGATTTTTAGTATTTATAAAATAGAAATTTTGGATTTTTTTGGAAAGAAAAAATATCTTTATAAAGGCCTTCCAGTTTACTATTTAAGGTCCTTTTTTAATTTTTAAAACTAAAACATAAAGGCAATTAGCGGATAAACATGGGCAGGAATGTACTCGTACGAATTGTGTTGGCTTTTTTTCTGCTACCTGTTTTCGGCACAAAATTGAAATTTACTGAGATACAGCCCTTAAATACTTAAAACCTTTTTTTAAAGCCTCGATCAGCCGAACACTCATCACCAGTTTTGAAACCAACAAAATGACAATTCGGTTGTAGACTTTCAATCACATTTCGCTTGTAGACATTCAATACCGAAGATGAAGGGGAAAATTCGACTACCGTGATGGGGCCCCGCTGCTCACGGCGTTTTTTTAAATTAAAGTAGATACCATTTTTGTTGCAGCTTATGTTATTTTAAAAGAAGCTTATTTATCTTCACATACACGGAGAGAGAGATATGATAGTAATCCCAATAGTTTAGTCGTCGACTATAGTCCCGTTGATACTGCTAGTTACAACAGGATTTTAACTTAATTACTCCAGCGGGTACTTTTCCATTAACTTTGTAATATACCTACACATACACATGTAGAAATTTAAAATTAAATTTGTTTGTTAGCAATTTTTCAATAATTCAATCTCCGACTAAAAAGTGAGGAAAATTGAAATTAATATATTAAAAAATCGAAATCTATTGAAACTAAACATTCCAATTTGAGTGTTGCCTGAACTAGAATTGCTGTGACGGTACTACACCACAATAAAGCAGTAATGTTATAGCGGATCTTCACACCAAATCCTTCCTATACTATTTTGTTACATTTTCCAATGGAAATCTCGTACGACAACATACAGTCTATCGTGGTTTTTCGTTTGTTGTTTCCTACAGGAATTGAATTTAGTAGGTTAATCTGTAAAAGGTTTTGTTAGTACAGCATATATTCGAGATGCTCGAGTTGTAAGCTTACCGGCAATATCCTGGTGTGATTTTAAATTAATAGGTTTTTATCCGCTCAGCAGGTGTGAAATTTCACAATATGTGTAACAGCGTGTATACATCGGAGCTTATACTGAACATAATTTTTACTATATTATACTTTTACTGACACATGGATTTGACGATATTCGATAAAGTGATTTCAAAATGTAAATAACAAACAAATATTTTACTTTGCAAAATACCACTTTTATGTTTGAAACTGTGACAATATTGTTTCGAATCGTTAGTTCACTTTCAAACAGAATAAAATTTATATTCAATACATGCACTTATATACTTATCTACCTATACTTATGAAGGGGAGTGGTATATGGTGTGGAAGTAGAAGGGGCGGGGGTAGTGGGAGAATCCGAAAAACAAGAAAAACTAGATTACATTACATGTGACAAATGCGAGCAAACACGTGACAAAGGATTGAAATTGACAAACAAACAATATTACAGACAATACAATTTTAAAATTATAATATTGAAAATAAAGTTGAACTGTAGATATCGGTGTAGTCATTTAAAAGGTGATCGGATGGTCACAATAATGGTCAATAATGGTCACTGGGTGTGCACAATATTTTTGTTTTGAACATTTTTATGAACAGTATCATTATTGTGTAGATTACAAACCTTAAAATATTAAAAATTGTATCGATAAATCAGAAAGTAAGTAAATAAGTAAATAAATGAATAAGATTTGTATTGATATCAGTAAAGCATGGGGGGGGGCAGTGTATTTTAGCGAATTTCCATTCTGGAAATTCAGCTATTACAGCAGCTCTTATGGTAAGACCTAAGTCCGGGACTATGGTAGAAATTTGTTTTGGAGCCTCTAGAATCCGAAAATCTACTTCACTAAAATTTATATATATATATACATATATATATATATATATATATATATATATATATATATATATATATATATATATATATATATATATGTATTTATGTGTGTACGCGATAACTCTCGAACGAAACGTTTAATGCTTATGAAATTTGGTATGCGAGCTGGAATCCGGATTCGCTCGGCTAAGTTCGTTAGCCAGACACATCGAATGCCCAGAAGTAGGTTTTTTGGCCATTTTTAGTGGTTGTTTGGCCATTTTTAGTGGTTTTTTGCAAAATTTAGTCAAAATTTTTTTAAATTTTTTTTTACACCATCGCAAAGAGCGTAAAAAATTGCAGAAGACAAGCTTTTAAAATATTGTTCTAAGTGAACTAGTTTTTGAGAAAAATTAAGAAATTTGTTGAATTTTTTTACAATAAATGCTTCATTGTTTTAGCAATTCTTTTCTAGATAAAACAAGTGGTAGTTAGTTATTCAGTATGTATGTATGTGTTATAATAACAATAGTTCTATCTCATCTTTTAAATTAAAATAAACCAGATTTTTTAAGAATACGTTATGGAAAGGAAATTTTTGTATAATAGAGAAAATATAAGAGAGAAAATATAATTTATATATATTTGCATACCTAGAAAAAAATCGAAAATTATAGTTATGTAATGTAATAATATATTGTTTACTCGATATTATACTTATGCTACACTATATGAAATCCGTTCAAGTCCTGAGGATCCAAAAGCGCCAAAAATTGACTAGTGAACTGATTTTGAAAATTGTTTCATTGTTAGAAGGTTAAACTATTTTAAACGGATACAAGTCTTAGATGTGTACCGCCAGTGCCCCAATATTTGGAAATTCGCTATGTTATGCAGATACTGCGACAGGGGTATTTTCTTTCTAAGCTATGTATTTTAAAGTATATCTTAAGTCTGTAACAATTCATTACTAAAATACGAGATTTTTTGACTAAATTTTTGCTCATTATTAAATCAAAAAGTTAAAATTTTTTCCAAGTTAATATTACAAAGGATGTAGTTATACAAAAAGAAATAAACTGGTGTGATGTAAAATATTTTAATTAAAAATTCTTTTATTTACACATAACAACCTCCTCTTTTATCAAAATATACCTGATCAAATTAGGGGTTGGGAGTGGGGGATGAAACCCCACTAATTTTATAATTTTAATTTTGGTATCACAATAAAGATCTTAAAGTGCCATTTACAAATATATATAGTTTCCTTACCAAAGCTCTTACCATTTCCAAGATATTTAAGAAAATTGAAAGAGACTAAAATTTTCAGAGACGAATTTCACCCCCTTAAACCGCTTATGGGCACGAACGAAATATGGCTCGTGATTACTTTTAGTAAGATCTTCAATCCACCAAAGTTTCAAAAATTTTTGAGAGATACAGTTGGATACCTTTCCTTGTAAGTTAGACACACATTTTATTTCTTTGGAAAACTGGAGGATAGTAATCCTGTAAAATGAGATAATAAAAATTGAAATTCCTAGTTTTTATTGGTACAGCTGTTTAGAGGATGTTTTTCTCTCTCTAATAACGTCAAGAACAAATGTTTATTGTTGCAGGTTAATGTAGAAATTATTTACTTTGCAGATTGGTGCCAAGTGTCCGGATCTAGACCTCCTGTCCGGGTCTAGACGGTTTTACGGTGGTATAAGGAGCTGTTGCAAGAATCGCTGTGACTTTACTACTGTAATAATAATAAGACGGTAGTAAAACTACAGCGATTCTGATCTTAAGTTCAAATTAATTTCGGATGTCTGATGATCTTAGGCAATAATTATTATTGTTTTTCCGATAAACTGCTTCGTAATTAACAACTAGTTTCGCTCGTGCAAAATTTACAAAATTTATATAACATTTATTAGTAAACAAACAATATTGTCTATGTACCGAAACTACTGTTTACTGTTTATGTATTGTTAGATTGTTTAGCTTGTTAGATTATATAATAGCAAACTTAGTTTGTTAGCATAACAAGGCAACAGTGTAACGAAGTTTACGATATCGTTACACAAGTTTAACTATATAAATATTAATAATAATGCTGTTGGGCACTACAATACTTGAATAAAAATGGGTAAAAATTTCCATTGCCACTTTGTGAACACTTTAACCGCAAATAAATCCATTTCGCTCGGTGATAATAATGTCATCTACTGTGAAGTGTATAATTTACAATGACTTACGATGAGATAGTATTATTTAAAAAAAAAGTGTTTCTCCACTTTTGTTACATTTTATACTTTTGAAGTGGTTTTTCTGTTAAAATGTATGAAAAATTTGTTAGAAGAGGAAAGTTTTTAATCTATATTATTTATTAAATGTGTTTTTTCTAATTTTTGTGTTTTTCATTTTACACACTTTGCTTGCGCATTGGATAAAGCTATTGAATTAAAAGATACCCCTGTCGCAGCATCCTGCATAACATAGTGAATTTCCGTTTATAAAAGTTAGTTTTTCTCTGAAAATAGTTGACATAGAAAAATAGTTTAAAGACCTTTTTTATGTAATTTTTTCTCCTCTTTTAAATGGTGTAAAAAAATTTCGCAAAAATTCTTGATTAAGTCGAAATTTTGGCAAAAAATTTGTTTGCAAGAACAAAAACCATGTGCTTGGCATCCGACGTGTCTGGTTAATGAACTCGTCCAACGGTTTGGGACTTCCAATATTTTCACCAAATTTCGTAAACCTAGGATATTCTGTTCGAGAGTTATCGTGCGAACACATATATATATATATATATATATATATATATATATATATATATATATATATATATATATATATATATATATATATATATATAATTTTAGCGAATATTATTTTCGGGTTTCTAGGGACCTCAAAACAAATTTCTGCCATGGTCCCGGGCTCAGGTCGCGTTATGAAAGTGGCTGTAATAGCTGAATTCCATTCTGGAAATTCGCTAATACCTGATTATGGATGGAATTTTTTATATAAATAAATCTGGTCAAGTGTGAAATTGAGTCACACCAGGTGTTACGAACCATGATATTACCATGTTAAGAGCTACGGAACTCAAATTTAAGTTTGATTTTGACCAAAAATGATGAATTTGTAAAAATCTATAAAATTATCTTCAGTATCGATTTTAAATAAACGTTGAGTAAGCCTTTATAAAATATTCTAATTTTCTCAGAATTTTAGATTGAGTAGTTTCAAGAATGAGAAAGATTTTCTGTTTCTGTATATTTTCGATGTATATGAAATGTATTTTGCTTTCGTGTCGAACAAAAACCTATAATTATATTTATAGCAGATGAAAAATTCTTTCTCTAAGATCAGAATTTCCATTCGAGTTTTACGCTTCAGACGTTTCTGAAGGTCTATTCGACCAATTTTGATAAAATTTTCAGAAGTTGTGTGGGTTGGCATCTAGATAGTACGATTCCAAGAACGCTCACCGATCTACTCATAGATTCCTCACTTAATACGTTAAACTTTTGGGTTAATTACTCAGAATTAGGACCACCTATTTTTAGTTACAAAAATAAAACTGATGGCCCGATTTACTAGAACTGGATACCAATATTGGAAAGACTGGGCAACTTTCCTTAAATCTGAAAAATTCATACATATATTGGTATAAATTTTTCCTACAGAATGATTTAACATTAAAAAAAAAGTTACGCAGCTAGTCTTTTCGTAATATTCATGGTTGTATAGCCGATTAGAAAAAGTTAAGATGTACTTTAAAAACAATTCACCCTGCTCTTTTTTTCCAAACCGACGTTAAGGTAGTTACCGCGACATTCAACTTTTCGACAGAATAGTTTCAAATTTTAATAGCATAAAGAAGAATACTATGTCTGATTGCCCTGGTAATTTGGGAAAGATTGATCGCTTCTGAGTTAAGATAATTAGGGTTAAAGTTTGTATCTACTCCATGTATTAGATCTTAAAATTCTGACTACCCACCCTTATTTTGTATTTAACAATATAATGTCTCGACAGAATTCAACAAAAAACTAGGGAAAGAAAGATTAATAAGTTCTGAATGTAAAGAAAAAATTGAATTATTTGTTGATCGTTTTGAATTGAAGATATCATCAGAGAAATTATAGTATTTTAATAAATACACTAATTTCAAGCAACTGAACCGAAGCAGTCTGACAACTTTGTATATTAAATAACTGGTTTATTCGTATTTATTGTTTAAACAATACTGAAAATTTATGAATAGCATTTTTTGACCTTTCTCCGCTTACGTAGCGAAAACGGTGATAGATACATTAAAAAGTGTTAAGACCTTTTTTGTAGAGAATGGAATTCTTTACAAAAAAAGTCCACTAGGGCACCTGTCTATCTTGTATAGGTGAAAAAATAAGGCAATCTAAACGCATATGCATACCACTTAATATGTTTGTTGGGCAAATAACATTGATGTCAAAGCATTTATTATAAAAAAACTTTGATAGTATAAGTGTGTATGCACAGACTATGTTTGAATGTATGATTACACGTTCGTATGAAAGATAGTATGCATCAACATCTATCCATTAATACATACAATAATGACATAAAGTAAGTTTGGTTTTATACCTTTTAGTTTTATATTAATACATACAGTAATGACATAAAGTAATTTTTTCTACTAGCATGTCACCCGGTAACTACCTTAATAATATCACAAGACACGAAATTTAATAGAAAATGCAGTTTATGCAATGTACGAGGAAACTATGTGCCACCCCCAAGTATCTTTCACCCACCTCATTATCTACGTATAATCCTAAACAATATTATGTCACTCAAACGTAAGATTATTTGAATTTTTTTTATATTCTTATTATATATTAAATTTTATACATCCTTTAAATAAAAGTCCCACTTGGTTCTGTAAAAGCTACGTACGTTATATATGTACGTTACTGACAAAATACACTTACAAAATAATGGAATATGTTACATTCTAAATAAAGAGTAAATTTTTTATTTTCTCTTGGCTCGTTTACGTTTTTCGAAGCGTTCCTTGCACATAGCGAAATAGTACAATCACATATATATATAACACAAGAGTAAGCACGAACGCCCCTTATAAACAAAACTAACGAGTAAGTAAAATAAATGTTCACTTGTGCTCAACTAGAAGCGGATTTAGAACTATAATATAAAAAAATATATACGAGTAACTATACGTTACAGAGTGTTTTAGAACATATTCTATATCTCTTATAACATTACAGTGTGAATACCATAATTCATAAAATGTCAATGACCTAAATGTCTGTAGAATTAGTTTAGGGGGGGGGGGTTACGTGAATTTAAAAATTACAAAAAATTCATTCATTTATATTTTTTATTACTCATGCGGGAGAAGTACTAACTTGGCGCACACATTTCCTTACGTAAAATAGCTCTTTGCCCACTGTACTCTTCCCACATATTTTTTTGAGTGCGGAAAGCAACTTTTCACACGCAAATTGACAATAAAACTAGCAAAATTTAATCAAAACACGCAAAGCCACCTCTTGATTTCATAATTATTTCTATATAAACTACCAACAAAATAATTTAAACAATATTTAATTCAGAAAAAAAGACGAACACTTAAAAATATTATTTTAAAGTGCATTATTTTTATTCTAAATACAAGTAGGCGAATAGCAATTTTAAAAAATTTAAAAAAAATGAACTTACTTTTATAACAAATGCAATACACAAATATCAAGCAATTTAAAAATGTTATTAAAGTCACTGTTTATTTATAAGTTAGGAATTTTGGATTTTTATTCTTTATAAAATAGAAATTTTGGATTTTTTTGGAAAGAAAAAATATCTTCATAAAGGCCTTCCAGTCTACTATTTAAGTTCCTTTTTTAATATTTAAAAATAAAACACAAAGCAATTGGCGGATAAGCATAGGTAGGAATGCCCTCGTACGAATTGTGTTGGCTTTTTCCTGCTAACTGCTATCGGCACAAAATTGAAATTTACTGAGATTCTGCCCTTGAAAACTTAAAACCTTTTTTTAAAGCCCCGATCAACCGGACACTCATCATCAGTTTTGAAACCACCAAAATGACAAATTGCTTGTAGACTTTCAATTACATTTCGCTTGTAGGCATTCAATACCGAAGATGAAATGAAAAATTCGACTTCCGTGATGGGGCCCCGCTGTTCACGGTGTTTTTTATTATTTTGCAGAAATGATTTAATTGTCTATAATTTAATTTAAACGGTCATTAACATTTCAATAATTATGAATTTATGATACTAGTTGTATAAAAGTCTGGAACACTCTGTAATCTACTGAGATAAACTACAGACATGTATCCTGAATGTATGTATGTGTACACATATATAACTCAAATAAAACGGACAAATGAACTAAACTGGAGTAAAGCCGGGAGGCCGAAGAAACGAAACATGTCTCGGGGGTAATTTGTAACCAAAATCCCAAATGATGATCATTTATGTTTTGTCAGATTTGTTACTTTATATCTAGAAAGTGTTACTGTTTATAAACATACAAACACATTATACATATAAGGCATATAAGTAAATGAATGACTAATGAAATAGAAAATAAGCTACAGAAATTGTGATTTTTGTTGCTTTTCGAGGAAATATCAAAAGATAACTTCTTTCATGTATATGTGTCTGTTACTGTCTTAAAGATAAAATAAACGATATATTATTTTCTTAAATTTAAAGACTTTAAAGTGTGTTAGAAATAAAGGGTACTCTTTGATCTAAATCAGTGTTTTTCAACCTGTTGGTCGCGACGCCCTGGGGGGTCGCGAAGCCTTTTAAAGGGATCGCAGTTACTTTAACAATAAAACCACTCTAGTTCAATATATAATATTTAATAAAGAAAAGGTTAATTAAAGGTTACATTAATGTGATGGTTTCATACTTTCGCTTGATAAAATTTCAAAACAAATAACTGCGGTTTATTTTCAATAACAGTAAATCCGAGTTTCAAATAACTGTCGTCATATGCTCATATAGATGCTTTCTCTTTACTTTTGTTTCATTACTCTCATTAGAACTTGAAGTTGACGGTTGCGCATGTCTTTCCAGAAACTCATCCATTTTCTATAATTAAAATGGGCACAGAATTTTGGATATTAGACAGTAAAGAGAGTGAGCAACTACTAAACAAACAACACGTCAATTCAATAAATTTAAACACAATTCAAAGCGAATTCATAATTCAAAGAATTCAGAAATGTCATTCTTAATCGCCTGATGTTCCATGCAGCGCTCATCACGTCGCGCTATGTCTCGCTCACACAAGTCGCACACGCATTTAGAAGCTACCAAAATCGTCAACTTTGATGTTGATATAAAATATGCCTAATGAAAAAATTTTAATGAAAAAATTTTTTAGCGACAGCCTGCATATAAATTATTAAGAACGAACTAAAAGAAAGAAAATTGTTCTACATGTTTCAGTCATTTAAATGACCATCTTCAGGAAAAATCAATAATTCAGTTGTGAAAACAACTGAGAGAAATAATATCAAAACGACATAACCTCCAAATGTCAAATGGATGTCAAAATGACAGACGAAATTAAAAGAATTGAAAATCAAAGAATCAAAAAATTAACGGACCCCATACGAAATTTTTTGATTCTTTGATTTTTAATTCTTTTAATTTCGTCTGTCATTTTGACATCCATTTGACATTTGGAGGTTATGTCCTTTTGATATTATTTCTCTCAGTTGTTTTCACAACTGAATTATTGATTTTTCCTGAAGATGGTCATTTAAATGACTGAAACATGTAGAACAATTTTCTTTCTTTTAGTTCGTTCTTAATAATTTATATGCAGGCTGTCGCTAAAAAATTTTTTCTATATTCATTTTACCTGCAGTCGGATTCTAATAATTTAAAATATGCCTGTTTAAAGTCCTTTGTTACGTATTTAATTGACACCTAATTGAAAATAATTAATAATGATGAACGGATCCGATATTTATAACATAAAAAAAAACTTAAAAAATAGCAGTGAGTAAGGGTCGCGAAATATTTTTTTATACTAGGGGGGTCGCGAAATATTTTTGCATACTAGGGGGGTCGCACCATGGAAAAGGTTGAAAAACACTGATCTAAATTGACAACCTTAACCACGTTTTTCTTGAAACTACATTTTTCTAAGTGACCAAAGCTAGAATAGCGTCTGTATTGGACATACATTACAAATATCTGTGTTTACAATACAACGCGTCTTGATGTGAAACTGTAAATGTCTCTGAAATTATAGCCTTTAGGTAAATAGTCCAAAGAACCCTTTTTGTAGAAAACTAGTTAATTGATAAATTTTTTTATTGTGTTAATTGTTGAACGACCGATATGAAACGAGATAGGTACTAGCAAAAAAACCATATTCGGGGTCTTTGATGTCGAATAACTATTTTAACTAACTACATTTTGATATGAATTTTTCGTATATTATTTCTAATTGGGGTCTGTCGAATGACGGTAGGACATCTGGTATTGAAAAATCATACTATTTTTAAAGAGCATTTTGCCAAAATGTCATTTCTGACTTAAATCTTGTAGATATGCATGTACATACAATTGATTTGATTTTTCCATTCATTTACAACAATTCTCCAATTGTTTCATGACGTCTACCATTTAAATTTGACGTGTGTATACTATAAATTGCAATATACATTAACTTATTCGTGCATTTTTTCATATTTTTACCACATTTTAAGTGCTTTACAGATGTAAAATTTTCTTTTCTTCAACAAAATATCTTTGCTTCGGATTTGTGTCAACCCAAGTCCGAAGTATGCTATTATTTGTTATTAACTTCCTATAGGAAGTTATTGTAATAGGTCCGATTTTACGAATCGCTAATTTTGACATATCTCCACGGTTCAAGGCTACTAGAAACCGAATCCATCGTTTTTAGCGTGACGTCTGTGTGTGCGTTCTTTAGTTCGTTCGTGAATTTTTTTCGTCTCGCATATCTCAAGAACAAATGACGATATCAACTCCAAACTAATTTGATTAGATGTGTAATCAAAAAATAAAGACCGGATGAAGTTTTCAGCAAATTCGGATTAGCGGTTTGTTTTTTGTGGTAAAAAAACAGAACTAACTTTATTAAGATAACATAGATTATATGGATGTTTTACCATAACATTATTATATAATAACCTAAGAACCTTCCTTGATGTTAAAAACGCCAATATTTTATTACAAAATTTAAAAAAAAAAAAAAAAACGAAATAAGAAACTTGAAAAAATTAGTTTTTTGCCAAAATATATTTTGTCTCGCATATCTTGAGAACAAATGATGTTAGCATTTGTTTGATAAGGCCACCACCCTTGGGTACAGAAGGCGAAGCCCTCGGTATGGTCCAAGAGGCAAAGCCTCTATCGGGGGCCCAGGGGAGGAGTCGCCTGAAATGAAATAAGAATTATTTATGTACAGTAGTCTCTAGCCTTTAAGGACACCCAATGGGAAGTTGACAGTGTGTGTAGATCTGTCCCCCAAATTTGTTTTTCTAATATAACACTGATTACTATATAGTAATCAGTGCTATATAAAGAAAAACTGTTAAAACTAATATTAATGCACTTTTTCGTCAACCATTTTTACTAGGCTCCACTTATTTGACAAACCCCAATAGTAATGTAAAAGTATACGCTAACATACTACCAGACTAGAAATTTTTCAAAGTGAACATTCAACGATATTTTATAATATTTTCTATAGCTTCATACATCACCTGTCTACTTTTGCTGCGCTTAAAATCAGCAAATATATACCGCAATCAAAAACTAAGTGAAATTATTTATTAAATAATACTTACTACTCTATAAAAATGCTAAGGAGTACGTTTCTGTTTAGATGGAAAATAGAAAAGTTATATGATCTTAAAGTTTCTCACGCCTTGGCTGGTTAACTTTTTTCACCATAATTTTTTAAATATTAATTTTCCACTCAAATGTTTCAAATAAAAGTAGTAGATAATTATATAATCTCAAAATAAGCTAATTACAAAATTTTTGTTAGACTCGCGTTCAAGATGACGGACGACGTACAGCACATCGAGTACCGAAGACTCCCTTTTACATTTATAAAAGGCACTCCGCAGATTTGCTGACAAAATCGAGATCTCGAAAAATTGACCACTTTTCGAGGTTGGCCCATGATACCGGATAGGATAAGGACTGGCCGACAAAGCATTTTCGTAACTTCTAATGGTAAACTATTACAAGAAAAAATGAAATTATCTTTAAATGGATGCGTAAACACTTTTATATTACCGCTTCCCTGTCTATTCTATGTAAATCAGACTTTTATGTCAATATCCGAACAGACGGATTTTTTTAATACAAGATAAAATGTGAATTTCATGAAAATTTAAAGTTTATTTAAAATTTCTTACAAATTCATCAGTTGTTTAGTTTTAAATTTTTTTTTAATTCACCGACATTATATACATGTCAGCAACATCAAAATTTTTTTTGTATACTTTTAAATTAATAATAGGGTACTTGATTGAAGTTACAAAAATATTCTAAAAGCATTGTTTTCCCATATCAGTTAAGTGATTTTCTTTATTTTCGACAGATTCTGTAAAAAATCATCAAAAAAAATTGTTTTAAAATTTTATTAAACTGATTTAAAATTTTAAATCAGAAAAAGGCAGGAAAAACACCTCACTATAGTGACATCACAGTTTGAAGCAACTAAACGTCAATGTCAATATTTATAACCTCAAAACTGTGATTATATTCATAAAATATCAAAGTAAAAGCAAGTATTTATTAGAATTCTGATCGATTATCATTACTATATATATATATATATATATATATATATATATATATATATATATATATATATATATATATATATACAGGCTGGTCCAGAATTATGTACCGTAATTGCTGGAGCTGTTAGTATGTTCAAAAATAATGGTACCTTTTCATCTACACTTTTTTCCAAAACTCAATAATAAGGGAGATAAAGCAGAGGGGTAAAATGTAAAGGGGTGGAACGAAACTGACTTTTTTTTTAAACTTTTTAGGCGCTTTTGAATAATGGATTCATATTTTAGGGGTACGTATGAACATTAGGATAATTAAATTTATGGTACCAATTATTTCATCACTTATTATTAGGGGATAATTTGGAAATAGATACTTCTACTTTAAATTACTCGAAAACGGTAATATTTATCGAAATGTAACAAGTATACCTTTTTTTCGTGAAATTGTCTGAAGAATCATATTATCAGGGATTTTCTTTAAATAATTGCAAATTAAAACAGAATAGATGTCATAACTCACACCTACCGCCCAAAACCACCCCTTAGCCATGAGTGGTGGAATAAGTGTTGACATAAATTTAATCCTTCTAACGCAAAACAAGTACCCCTAAAATATCAATCCGTTATTGAAAAGCGTTTGGAAAATATTTAAGAAATAATGGTTTTTGTTTCACCCCTTTACAGAGTTGTATCTCCCTTATTATTGATTTTTGAAAAAAAGTGTACATGAAAAGGTACCATTATTTTTGAACGTACTACCAGCTCTAGCAATTACGGTACATAATTCTGGACCACCTTGTATATATATATATATATATATATATATATATATATATATATATATATATATGTGTGTGTATATGTATATTACTATATAAGTATATATAGTAATATATATAAGCTAATAGAAATATTCAAAAGAAAACACAAATTCACCTCACCGATGAAAATTGTCAAAAATCGACATATCTAGCTACAAAATGTTACGTCATATTCAAGAAATGGCGCGTTTTCACTAATTTGAATATTTGTTGAAAAATGACGACTTTCAAAATAAAATTTCTAAATAGTTATCAAATTTTTTTATGTTTCGTCATTAAAATTGGACATATGTAATCATAATGCATAGAATTATTTAACATTTGACACAAATTTTAAATACAGTCAAGTACCGTATTACGACTGCTGTAGTGCCCGCCGTTTGCGAACATGTGTAGCAACTAGGGTTGCCAACTGTCCCGATTTTAGGCCTATATGTCCCGCGTCCCAACGACAGTAGTGGCGGGACCCTAATTGTCCCGATTTTTAACATCTAAATTTTTTTTTACTTTTTTAAAAAAAAATTAATAATAATAATAATAATAATTTCTTGCAAAATAAAAAAGTATTGTATAATATTATCTTCAAGAAATGGTTTATTGTATTTTTTTAAAGGATAAATGTTGTCTTAAAATACGATAGCACACATTAAAATATTAGATAATGGTTGATTTTAAACTGATTATGTATTGATTAATATTTACGATCCACTAAAGATTGCTGAACACTTTAATGAATTTTATCTGAACATAGTAAAAAATCTTAATTTAAATTATTCAGATCTTTGTAACTATAAATTTAACTATGTTGGTCAATCATTCTTTGCAGCACCTGTGGACGAATACGAGCTTAAAAATCTAATTTTAAAATTAAAAAATAATTTATCGACTGGACATGACAATCTTCCAAGCTGCACCCTTAAAACTACGGTTAATAGCATTTGTAAACCGTTGTCATATATAATAAATCTATCTCTCACAACTGGAATATTTCCTAAATCACTTAAAAACGCTGTTGTTAGACCCATTCATAAAAAAGGAAATTTAGAATTATTAGACAATTATAGACCTATTGCCCTTTTATCTAACTTTTCAAAAGTATTTGAAAAAGTTATGCATTCGAGATTAATTAATTTTCTGTTAAGCAATAACATTATAAATAAGTGTCAAAATGGTTTTATTCCAGGTCGAGACACAACTTTAGCTACATTTCAAATCTTGCATGATATACTTGAAAGCAGACGTAATAATGAAAGTGTTGCCGGTCTTTGTTTAGACCTTAGCAAAGCTTTTGATTGCGTTAAACATGACTTTTTATTAAGTAAGTTGGAGGATTGTGGGGTTCGAGGAATTACTAATGACTGGTTTTCGAGCTATCTAAAAGATAGAAAACAATGTGTTAAAATAGGTGAAACATGTTCCTCTTGGGAGACAATTCTTCAAGGTGTACCACAAGGTAGTGTCCTTGGACCTCTTCTGTTTATAATTTATGTTAATGATCTCCCTCGCGAAACTAATATATTTAGGATGGTGTTGTATGCTGATGATACCAATTTAGTTTTTAGTAATCGTAGTTTCAGTGACTTAGTATTAAATATTGAACGCGCCTTTACAAGTTTACAAAATTGGTTCAATTCCAATGCGCTTAAACTTAATATAGACAAGACACAGTTAATATGTTTCTCAAGCCGTAAAATCAAGGATACCGTAATAAATATTAAAAACTACCAAATTACAGCTGTAGAAAATGTTAGTTTCTTGGGTTTAATAATAGATAATGATTTCTCATGGAAATCGCATACTCTGTCTTTAATTAATAAGCTCAGTTCTTATACTTTTCTTCTTCGGTCCCTTTCGTGCATTTCTAGCATTGATACAACACTTACAGCCTACTATGCATTAATACAATCAAGATTGAGATTTGGCATTATATTTTGGGGTTTCTCTTGTAATTTTACAGACGTATTTAAGGCTCAAAAGCGAATCATTCGCGCAATATTTAAGTTGAAAACCAGGGACTCTTGCAGCAACTTCTTTAAAAAATATAGAATCTTTACTCTTGCCTCGTTGTGTATATACGAATCTGCAATTTTTGTTAGGAGAAATTCTAACTATTTTAATGACGGTACGCTGGTACATTCACATGAAACTAGACATAAAAACATGTTACGTAAACCTTATTCTAATAAATCTGTAATTCATAATAATGTAAGTTTCAAACTAATTGATATTTTCAATGCCTTACCTGGCGGCATTAAATATGTCTCAAACATGACAACTTTTAAAAGAAATTTGAAAGAATTTCTCCTGGCAAAATGCTACTATAAAATTGACGATTTTCTCTGTGGATCCTAAACTTTTAGCTATTGTACCTATTTTTAATTTATTGTTTTTGTAAAATTTATTATTTTTGTAAAATTTATTATATTTTGTATTGACGTATTCAACGCCTATGGTATTTTATTGAATAAAAAATATTATTATTATTATTATTATTATTGAGTAAGAATGATAAATATACGTAACTATTGTATGTCCCTAGTAAATAGTTCTGTGCTTTGTTTGAAGTTCTAGTGAAAATTTTGACCTTTTGTTTATTAATGATTAAAAACATTTTTTCTTTTTTAGCAGTCCCGATTTTAAATTTCCCGTCCCGATTTCTTTTCATTAAATCCCAAAATATTTATTGGAAGATTTGGCAACCCTAGTAACAACCTACTCCAATAAAAGACTACTGCAGTCGCCATATATATGTATAATTATGCAATCTTTAGGGTCATAGTAAATAACATCGGTACTCAAAAATATAGATCATTATTTGCCTTGTTAAAAAATTCTTTAAATTGTCATTTTCGCCTATTTAAAGGTATTGTTATTCTCTTAAATTATTTGTACGCCTACAAGTGATTCAAATAAATTACAAAATAAACAAAAAACAACACAATTTATTTTATAACAAACAGTATTTCAAAAATAAGAACGTTAATTTAGCATAATTGAACTATAAATTTAAATTGACCAATCAAATTAGATTAACAATTCAATTCGAATTTCAATTGAACAAACAAATAGAATAGAAAATAAATTATTTAAAAATATTTACACTAACGAATTGCGCTGAACCCACGCACTTAAAATGGAGATTCAGCTGAAGCGAATGGAATGTAAGTACAGGAATGGTTATAATAAATAATAGATAATAATAAATAAAGCAATTTAACGTCCTTTTCCAAATTCTTTGACTATAAACAGATACTACACACATTATTAATTTATACTTTAATTACATTGTGGGGGAAAGATGCGGGAATTGGTAGGGCCTAGAGTCTAGAAGGAATGTTTCCAGTCGTGTTCTTAGAGAGACTGTAGGAAACCTTCACGAGATTTGAATGGTTACAATATACTAATGTGATTCTTTTAGAGTAGTTTTCAACTTATGACCGTTGGTGTACATTGATTTATAAATTCAATCTAATTTTACCCACTAAATACTATTTTTCTGCATCCTTTTTTTATTGATTCAATTTTTCTCTTAACCGAAACAAGTTGTTTTTTTTTTTTATTTAACTTTTAAACAAATAGTTATTTGGCAAACACGTTCAGTATATCTATAACATTTTATTAAAAACTTTTATATATAATATGTCCAAAACTAAATTTAAAGTTTATGGGGACTGAAGTCGAATTGAGATTTGTTTTCGGTAGAATTCGTTTCGTTAAAAACGTGCAGAATACTACTTATGATATAATAATGAAGTAAAAAGTAAACATGGAACGGTTTATAAAGTTTGTTTAAATAAAGTTAGTTTACGTTTTATGGTAGCCAGAAAATTCATTACGAGTTCTCATTCTAATGTTATATATTTTTTCTCCAATTTTTTGTACAATGTTTGCACATTCTGTTGTTTTTCATTAAAATGTAAACATTTTCCGAAAATTTTCAATGGATGTACTTAAACAAAAGAACCCCTAATTATTAATACACGACTGAATCGATGTTGTGCTGAGTCATTTTCATGATATCGCTTATTTTGTTTATTCACAAATCATAATAAATATTGCTAAAATAAACAATCTACATACGAGTAGATGTCCTCCAATCTACATAGAGATACATAAAAGTACAAAAAAATATCAGGATAAAATAACATATCTGAATACCGCAAATCGGAAGCAATAGACACAAATTCAAACTTCACTCCGTATTTTTTTATAATTTCAAATTTTTTGTATTTAGGTATACATCCAAAAAAGAAATAATAGTTCATGATTTTGTGTAGAAATACATAAAATCAAAAGTTTAAAAAGTATATAGAAATATCATGCTAAATGGGTTTATAGAAATATCAATTGCTTGATAACTTTAAAAGTGCTCTATTCTCTATTCCAATACTCCATGATCCGCCCCTAATCACCCCACATTCATCCCATTATGCATGATATAGCGTCCCTATTGACCCAGATACTGTCCCTATTCACCCTTTTCCATCCCTGTTAACCTCAAACTTAACCTAAATATCAAGTCCTCATTATTTTCTCTAAAAAAAATAAAAACAACTAAAAGTTTGCAGTCTTCTTTTCTCATATCGCGCGTACTCTTTCTCAACCTTGTATATCAAAAACTGCATGTTTTAGGACACACAAAAAAGGGTGTAATTAGCATAAATCTTAAGTTCGTAATGATGAAAACACAGATTTAAATACGTTTTTTTTTTGTGTCTCCAAAAATTGGAAATTTTCAGATACGAGGTTGAGAAAGAGTACGCGCGATATATGTTTCAAAATAACTAAAATTTCGGTTAAATAACAACTTATTCATAAGAGCACCAAAATAAATAGTCCTTAGGTAAAGTTTTAAATTTTTTATTCAATTTCAAGCTTAGTCGTTATTGTTACCCCAAAAATTTATATTCTACTCTAGTTTAAGAAAGATACATATTTGCATTTACGTCTTAGTTTTTAAACCAAGCTCATGAATAACATTTTTGACTTTGTCCCTATTCACCCACCTGTCTCGATTCACTCCAGTCTACGGTATTGTTGAAAGTTTTTATTTATACACTCAGACGCAATTACAATGAATTTGTTTAATTTTATTACTTTTTTCTGTAACGTTTAATGAACTGTCTGGCTCGAAACAAAGAAAGGATTAACAACTTCACTAGTATCGTTAAATTTCGTACTATACCGAAATATGAATAGACTTACTTTGTTGCTCCGTCATCGTTGGATTTCGTCCTTGGTCCATGGTTGATGTGTTTTTTGTAAATGATATATCCAAATTCCTGTAACAAAAAGAAAATGATTAATTACAGCACACTCTCCTAAAATGAATTTTTATGTTTGTGAAAATACATGTTGGAAAATGTGAAAATGTTTTTTTGTCATATTTCACTAATAAATAATTGATAAGACTATACGTTCGAGTTTCATCTTATCGTTAGGAATAAAAATTTCGTTGTTTTCAAATGGTTTGTTGAATCTTCTTCAAAAATTGTTAGTGAATTATCATGAATTATAGGTACATTTAACTAAGAGTTCTCTGACGTTATCAGTGAGTGAAACAAAATTAGACGTACAACTTTAAGTTGTACTATAGTTACTCTAGACAAGAAACTTAGTTATGTCTAATTTTGTTTCATTTCTTGAGAACACTTACTGTTAGTTAAATGAACATAATATTTGGTCCATTTCACTTAAATTTAACCATTATTCATCACATTTGAATTTGAATAATTTCCGTTTCCTTGGCTTTATCTCGTTCAGTATTGGACTTAGGGCAAAATTTGGTTAATCGGTGATATGCAGTAATTCTGTGATACTTCATTTGGCTTCTATAGCATAGTCACTCTATAATCTACAGTTGTAAAATATTGACGATAGATGCCGCCGCTCGCAAAGTTTATTATAGCATAAAGAGTGTATAAGAACTCTTTGTCAGAAATTTAAAAAAAAATTCGTCAATTGCTCGTTCTATGATCTAACCCTACTTTCAACTTGTCAATTGATTGGGCGTAAATAAAACTGAATTTTTATAGAAAGCAGTTCAAAATGGGGAAATGAACCTCTAATAAAGATAAGGTAAGAGTTTTTCAGTAAATTTATATATATCTTAGATCTAAAAAATGTCATTTTTTATATTCAAAATCCTTAAGTTCTGCGGGTGAATTTTTCGTATTTTTCGAATCACAAAATTTTTACTAAATGTAACATTAAAATTTATTTGTAAAATTGTTCTAGTTATTTAGTAATCTATCCAATTTTACATTTCATTCAATATTTTCGTGTTATATTGTAAAGTAATGTTTCATCATTTCACGTATTTAAATTCTTTGTGGTACTAAAATGTTTTCTTTTGTAAAATGAAGCAATCTTATTATCCTATGAGGCTAATGTGCCAACTTTAGGCAAACTTTAATAAATTATTATTGTTAAGTAAATCTATTTATTATTGACCTTTGGTACATTAGTGGGCCAATGCTTCGTCTGAACTGCTAAACTAGAATATCAAGTTTACAAAGATTTGTTATTAAAATTTAAAAATTCTTTCACAAGTTAATCAACAATTCAAAACTAAATTTTTTTCTGCTTCAGTATTTTTTCTAACGATGAGATGAGACTTGAAAATCGACTCGTAATCTTATTTTAATTATTTTGGTGCCGGAAGAAAGTAGCAAAGAAAACGTGTTCATATTTTCTAATTTTCATTGAGATAATAATTTTCACTGCTAATTTATAGGTGTTTTTGAGAGTTAAAATATGTACTTTATTTCTTTCGTCGTAATTGAATAATGATCGCTATTGTTTGTGTTTTATATATGTACTAAGTTGGAATTAAGTTTTCTTTCACAATTACTAACAATGAATATTCCTAATTAAATAAACTTTTCAGCCATTTTTGTATTTAAACACCTTAATCTTCATAACCTCGATAATTGTTATTTCATTCTCTCTCACTCTAAATTTGTTTGTGAAATGAGTCCACAGTAGTGAAGACAAAAGTTATGAGATATAGAATATAAAATTAAGATAATTCTATCTATAGCATGAGAAAACAAAACTACCAAAAAAAAAAATTAAATAAATAAATAAATAAATGATAATGTTATATTTACTTCCTTTCTATTCACTGTTCGTTTAAACCACTTTTCTGACGCAAATTCTTTCTTTATTGTTTCTACCGCATACACATTGCGGTTTAACTCAAAATAATTATAAACGTTAAATATTGACAAATTCTAAGTTACATTCATCGCATGATAAAAATAGACTCCTCATTAGTTGCACTATCAAAATTGTATAAATAATTTTTCGTGGCAGTTTTTCATTCAAATAATAAACATTATTTTCAAATAAAAATCGAAAGAAATACATAATTATACAGGCTGTGCTTTGTAAATAATAATACGCTCGACTTTAATAAATTATTATTTATTACATAAAAAGTTAAAAACAAAGATAAAACCTAATTAAAAATAATAAAAACACTGAAAAGTATGACAAATAATTAAGTCACAAATGAAAATATAAGTACCTATAAATTGATAGTTTTTGATGTTAATACTAAGCCAATTGATCTACATTTAGAGCCAGGACACACGAACCACGCCACGACCACGCGACAGCGACAAAATAGTGGCTATTCTGTAGCCGGGTATGTATGCATGTACTTTTCTTATGGAAACACAAATTTCAAGACACACGAGCCACAGCCTGTCGTCGTAATCGGACACTGTCACAATGTGTCGTCGTATTGTCGTTTTTAGTCGCTAAAACTTGCGACCAATGGACCACTTATAAGCGACAGATACGTACTACTAGTACTACAGTGTCTCTCGAACATTACAAGAAATCATTGAATAATACGACTCAAGCAGGTGTTTTGTAATTTTTGTTTTGTTTAGTTTTCTTAATTGTGTGTATTTTTATTTCTTTTGGTCTTTTTTGATTGTTTTGTTTTTTTGTTATTATTTTGTTTTTTTGTTTTTGTTTTGTTTTTTTCTTTTTTTTTTTTGGTCTTTTTTAATTTTTTTTTGTTTTTGTTTCTTTGTTTTTATTTTCTTGAAAAAATGGCAATGGTTAACGAAGATTCATTTGATACGGAATTATTTATTGAGGAAATCCGGAATTTACCCGCAATCTGGGATTACACATATTCGGGATATAGTAACCGGATGGAAAAAGTAAAGGCATGGGAACATCTTTGCTTCAAATTTTATGATAACTTTGAAAATAAAGAAAAGAAAGAAAAAAATTGAATATAAACCTTTTTATGACACATTTTATTTACAATAAAGGTACCGCTGTTATAAACGTATCCTGTATATATATTGTTTATTGATTTATTTTTGCAGAATTATTTATGTAATACAAAATAATTATTATAAAGGCAAATTGGTCAACAGAATTGAAACATTTTTATGGCATGGAAAAACCCTTCGGTTAAGAATAAAAGCATGTACTAGAAGCTCTCCTGCTGTTTGAACGTGGATTATTGACTATTATTAGATAAATAAGCTATATAATTATTTAAACCTTTTTAGTTTTATAATAATAGAAAAAAATTAAAAATTCAAAGAAATAAAGAGCTGAAAATTTTTGAATTGTTTCATCAAATAATTTTAAAAATTGAATCTGCAAAAATATGTAATACCAAAATACCGATATGTATTTTAAAAGAAATATTATTTAAAAGAAGAATCACCTCTCTGATTAATTTTGTTTATTTTTATCCTAGCGTACCTACTTCACGCTGCAAAATTTTAAGTTCCTTAAATTTCAGTATTGATAAATCAATTATTGTATGAATACTTAACGCAGACACTGTATATAACAAACAGTATTAAGTGGCTTTGATGCCTCCTAGCAGTGACTGTACGTGCTGTACGTCATTCGGCCACTAAAAAGTGGCTCGCAAGTCGCCGTCTAAGACACACGAACGACAGTACAACCACACGACAACCACGCCACGACCACTTTTGTATGTTACCATAAAGCCTCAGCTACTAATGTGTTAATTTATGGTGTAATTATTTTTTTAATACTTTTTAGTGTTTTATTATTATTTTGAAATCGATTTTATTTTTCTTAAAAAGTGTTTATTTTTTCCTTTTAATTGCTCTTGGTCTTTGTAAACGTGATTAACTGATCACCAAAATGTACCCAACTGGCCAGTACCTATGTACAATAACCAACTGTTATGTCGGCCGTTTGACATTGAGGAGTTCCGTGATGTACCGTTAAAGTTCTCGATCACCTCGAAAGTATACTCTTTCAGATCAAAAGTCATCAAAATCGGTACATATTTGTCGGAGTTATGGCAGGAGATGCATAAAAACAGGGGTTCTCAACCTTTCAGACTCTGAGCCCCCCTTCATACTTTGGTGTCGGGTCACGCCTCCCTTTACGAATTAAGTTAATTTAGACTTATATATGATAAATTTACTTACATTATGTTTGAGTAAAATGATTTGAACTTAGGCTAGACATACTCTGGTAAGGAATATAAAATTATATTTCTTCAAATACAAATTTTTATTACACAAATCATCGAAAAAATCACAAGTCAGCTAGTTTTTCACGCCTGGCCGGACGCTCACTTACATTTTATTGAGTTAATAGCTATAAAGATATTTCAATGATTGTGTGTTTATGTCCAGCATCAAATTCAAATTTTTGTTGCAAATATACATGCAAAAATAATTGTTTCAAAAGCTACAAACTTATTTAATTTTTTTTAATTTGTTGACGCCTCCCCTGGAATTCTTCCACGCCTCCCCAGGGGGGCGCGCCCCCCGGGTTGAGAACCGCTGCATAAAAAAGACCATTAGTAAGAGTAAAATATAAGCATACCACATTAAGCATAATATCTCTTAAGCTACCGAACCGTTTTTGATTAAATTAGTGCCATTCCGTAAGCTAAATTAACGGCAAAAGAATGATTTCAATCGGATTCGCATTTCCTGAGAAATGCATGGTCAAAGATACATATGTAGACACATTCACAAAATTTGGCATACGCTTTCAGTGGTGTACATAGACCAACATGTACAAATATTACCCATTTCCGACAATATTACATACGTACAAGTCAACTGATAACCTCTTTTCTTAAGTTGATTACTAATTTAAACAGATTTATTTTCGATCATGCTTTTAACAAATTTTCAGAATTAATATATTTGAAAAGGTACACATTAACATTACACTCACTATCGCATTATATTAAACAAACAAACTATATTAGTAGCTCTCCCTAGTGCCTATCTAAGCATCTAACACCTTTTGTATGTATGGTAATGATGATAAAAGGATTCAGCTGATTTTCTTTAGTCTGAGAAATATTTTTTGTATTATTGGGATTTCGTTTCGAAAACTGTCTTTGATTTTTGTTTTGAATCATAGAAAGTAAAGTACAGATAATTATACGAGCATTAGTAATATTACTAACAAATTAAAGTCTAGACATCAAAACAACGATTGTCGACATTGTTGTCCGTCTATCTGTCTGTCTGTTCACGCATCATGCAAAAAGTACTGAACGGATTTTAATAAAATTTGGTGCGGCAATAAATTATTGCCTGGGTCAACATCTAAGATACTTTTTACTCTAGGAAAATCTCTCATTCCCACGGGAAAATAGAAAAACCATTTTAAGCATGTGCACACATTACGCAAAAACTTTTGAGCAGATTTTCATGAAATTTGATGTGGTGATAAGCTATTACTTGGGTCAACATTTCAAATACTTTTTACTCCGGGAAAGTATCTCACTCCCACGAAAAAATAGAAAAACCATTTTGAACAAGTGCACACATTACGTAAAAACTATTGAACGAATTTTTAAGAAATTTGGTGTGGCGATAACCTATTACCTGGGTCAACATTTAAGTTACTTTATACTCCGAGAAAATGTCTCACTCACAAGCGAAAATAGAAAACCAGTTTGAGCATGTGCACACATTACGCAAAAACTAGTGAACGGATTTTTAGAAATTTGGTGTGGTGATAACCTATTACCTGGGTCAACATTTAAGTTACTTTATGCTCCGAGAAAATGTCTCATTCCCAAGCAAAATAGAAAAACCATTTTGAGCATGTGCACACATTACGCAAAAACTAGTGAACGGATTTTTATGAAATTTGGTGTAGTGATAACCTATTACCTTGGTCAACATTTAGGATACTTTTTACACCGGGAAAAGCCATTTTGAGCACGTGCATGCATTACGCAAAACTACTGTTCTATAAAAATGCTTTATAATTACTATACTTTTATATTTCTCACTGATTTTATGCGTGAATGACGTCGGGGATATAGCTAGTTTATAACAAGCTAATATTTTAATTAATGAAACTTATTTTTTATGATCTATTTTTATTATTAAGCAATCTAATTGTAAGTATTGTCTTTTATAATTCTTTTTCGCCATGGTAAATGTTAAATTTTAATTATTATTAATTCTTTTTTAATATGTATGTACAGACATGTAAAATCACGTGTACTACATATTTTGGCCTGCATTGATTACTGTACCTTCAAATAGTATTTACCTAATGGAAGTACGGCAACAACTAAGGGAACAGCGTGCCTAATATTTTTTTTAAAATAAAATTTTACCAATTGTCATAATTTATTCCATTTATACCATTTTGATTGTAACGCTCGCATCACATTACCCTCACACCAGAAGAGGGTAATTACAATTTCATTTGTATTATAACATTACATCAAAATGTGGAATACAGATAGAAAATTTAATAACAGAGTAGGCGTTACTGTCCAATTGGTCGGTATATACGTGTGTACGATATGTTTTAAAACCAACAATTTTGCAGGTAAAATGACTATATGAAGAGATAAAGTATAAAAGAAAAATTTGATCTTAATTTTGGAAATACTGGGAATAAGAGTCACAAATCATTGAAGACATGAGTGAATGAAGTTGTTATGTAACATTTTTTATTAAATTTTGAAATATTTTATGCTGAAGTATCATCTACTAAAATTTGGTTTCATTAGGTCCAATTGTTTTGTCGAAATTCAATAATAAACATGAGCTTTTGCATGGAAAGTATTTGTAAATAAAAACTTTCAAATGCTTCTACTGTAAGATTATAAAAATGTTACATAACACCTTCATCCATTTAGGTCTTCTATTAATCGATTTAATTTTGCACACATTTTTTGTTACAGGAGTGTAGTTTTAGTTTTATAAAAATTCATGTGTTAACTGCAAGAATCTTACTTTCATTTTCAGTGTTTTATTTATTAACTAGCTGGAGTCCGTCGTTTCGCCCGCGCAAAATTACATTAATTTTGGTTCGAATTATGTACCTATAAATCAAATATTCAGAATTCTGTACAAAACCAATTCCTTTATATTTAAAAAAATTTGAATCCTTGGATACAAATTTAATCATAATCTGTCAAAATTTGTTAGTATTTTCATACAATTTTTTTTAGCGCTTTTAAACAAACCATATGGAAAAATTTTTTGTCCCAAAATGCCGGACTTTTTACTGCCAAGTGATAAGTACAATAGATGAGGTTACAAAGAAGAAAAAGAAAAAAAATCAAAGATTCCAACATCAAAAAAGTGAACCTTAGGAATTTACAAAATATAAATTATACTAAACTATGCTGATAAAATTTGACATTATTTAAAATTATACCGTACTTCGGAAAATCTGTCACAGATGGCAGCACCTGTACCAGTGAATATGTACATATCGCAGCATCTTGAGCCGCCATATTGCAGGACGAGTTATCTCGTCTTAATCATTTAAAGAGTTAAGGATAGGGTTTCATACAATTTATAACAACGTCCTCAA
The DNA here is from genome assembly GCA_035578155.1 of Brachynemurus nebulosus. NCBI lineage: Eukaryota > Metazoa > Arthropoda > Insecta > Neuroptera > Myrmeleontidae > Brachynemurus > Brachynemurus nebulosus. Next base: position 19,724,701 of record JAPWDM010000009.1, read on the forward strand.
ACAAACAACTTCCTGTAAAAAAATCCTCTCTTAGCAGATGCTTCATTGCAAAATACGTTATAATAATCGAGCAAAAAAAAGTTTTTTCACTTTGTTTGAGCCCCTAGCAGAGGCTTCGGGCGCCCTCTTTAGACACGGGTCTCGGGCAACTGCCCCACCTCTAGGGCGCCCATATATAATGATTTATTGGGAGGGGGACTAGAACTGAGAGTAAAGAGTAATTGTATTATTTTGGATGACGATTGGCGGTTTGTAAGTAGCCATAAAAAGTTCCAATTGCGATCATGTTAAAAAACTTTATCCTGTTATTAAAATATTCGGCAACGCTAACGAAAAAACACTTGACTACCATTATACTTATATATTTTGACGTTTCCCTAACAGCTAGAGGGGGCGCAGCCCATTTTGCCCCCGAGTATGGGCACCCTTGCCTCATCAGACGTCCCTTCTTGTCAAGAAAAAGAATTTCCCAAAAGCGATACTTTACAAATGTGACAATTTTGACGCATTTCATAAATGTTTTAATTGTTGGGAATTAATTTGACCTTGATAAATTATAAACAAAAATAAATAATGTCTGTTGTATAGCCATTATTTTTTTTTATTTCACTAAAAAATAATTTAAAAGTTGTATCGTCTTGTTTATATTTTATAGACAATGGAAACCACCAAAGAATAACAAAACACGTAATCATGTAGCATTTCAACCAACAAACTACGCTCCCATCTTGTGAGGTATATTTTTGTCTTTCGGAGCTATTACGTATATAACGGTTTTTTTATTTTATTAAAATAATGAATCAGACCTACCCAATTTCCAAAAAACCGGTGCCCTACTGTATATAGAATATAACCGAAACGAAAACTATAGTAATTTTTTGGTAACTTCACTCTTTACGTGCAAAATCGTCACAAATGGAACGTACTGTACATTACGTAATACGTACGGTATTTTCAAATATTTCACATATAATCGAATAATGTACAATAAGCATAAATGCTTTAATGGTGGCCTAATTTTGACAATATGTATTTAATGTTGTACACGATGATTCAAAATTTTTACTGTTGGAATCAGGTTGCTAATATATTTTTCATGTTATATCAGAATCACCGTGACCTTACTACCGTAAGTAGTAAAGTCACAGCGATTATCGTCCTAACTTAAGGAGGGAAGGTCCTCCAGAACTTTCAAATTTTTCATTTTTCGTTTTACTTTAAAAGTTCATTTAAACTTTAAGGAATATATTTCTAATGTTTTAATCCCAACAGAAAGATTATCTTAGATAACGATAAACTGCTTTTAACTCTACTTTTCAAGAAGGAAAACTTTTCAATAGTGTTTTTCTCCAAACAAGTTTTTTTCCGCACCGTGGAACATAATTTAAAAAGTTATTAAGGTATTAACTTGAAAATTTGTTGATATTCTTTAAGATATTGGCCTTTGCATATATACCTACAATTTTGCATAAATTATTACTATAAATATGGTTTATAACAATTTGTTTATAAAAAAAAAGTAAATTTTTTTTTTTGATTTTAAATTGTGCAAAAAAAATTTTCTCATCAGAAATAGATATATGCAAAGCGAAATGATTTATTTTGATAAAATTTTTTTATCCGATTGAATTCAGTTGATTACAAGAGGCTGGGCATTCCACGGCCCAAATTAAAAAAAGTCTACTTGGAACAGCTGTAGCGCCGCCATTTTTTCTTTTTTTTTTTTAAATTTATGAGTGAATACACCATAACATGTACTATACTATGTAACTTCATTTGATACAATAAATGTATCCAGTTTCTTAAAAAAAATTATTAAAAAACCTGTTGTCTGCAGGACCCTCCCCCCTTTAAATTTAAATTATTCCAATCTAAATGAACTGGTGATTTTTTTGAAACATTCTGTACACAATACATGGTCGTACAATTATCGTAGTATTTGTCGTATAGTTGCGACTATTGTAGACGATTATTTAATCGTAAATATTTTCTATTCATGTTGAAACTGTTTATACTCGCTTACAGTTAGACAAATAATATGTTGCAGATAATAATGTTGAACATATTCGAACACTGCTGTGCTCCAAATTCAATACAATAAATTTCTTGCTTCATTAGTTCTGTTTATTTTCTAATAATTCGATGTGATTCGATGTATTTTCTACGTACATCTAGATTGAAACAATTAAATAAATGTTTAAAATGCGAACTATATTAAAAAAAATCAGTCAAGTGTAAATCGTATTTGCGTAAATAGTGTTCCATAAAATAAATGGTTTTCGGACATGAATTAGACAGTTCCAAGGACGTTTTAACAATTGATCGAGTTAGAATTTAAGGGGGACCACTAGTGTAACCGCCTGAAAAAAGGTGATTTTTGGGAATTTATTTTAAAGAAAACTACTCTATGGAATGCTTTAATATTTTAGGGATATATTTATTGATATATAATAAATTCGTGATATAATTTTTGGACCAAAAAATTGAAAATTCAGTGAGTTATTCGCGATCTCCCAAGGCTCCAAAATAAGTCGCCCCTTTTACTGCAGTGAGAGCGACCTTCACAGTGCCTGAAATGAAAAAAAAAAAAAAAAAACAAAAAGTCTATTAAACTAGAAGGTATTGCCCGTGCCATGAACCTCAGTCGAAAAAAAAAAGTTGAAACAAACAAAATGGCGGAGTTTTTAAAAAAAAAATTTTCAAATTTAGCACGAAAATTTAATGATTTTTGACCTGCAAAAATTACATTTTTTATTCGATCGGAAAACTGGAGGTTCATGGAATGAAGCAACATATATAAAAGAAGCTGCAATAAGAATCAAATCGATCGGATGCTTTGTTTTCGAGTTATAACTGCAGCAAATTTGAAAAATGTAGTTTTTCTTTACCTTACCTTTAGTTTTAATCACTGAGAATTTTTACTAAAATTATTTACGATGTACTCACTATAACGGTCATAGTAAAACTAGATGAGTCGTTTAAATGTGCCAGGGTCTAGCTACGCCACAATATGTGCCTGGCAGCCACGTCCAGAAACTTCCGAACTATCTACTTTTATACATTTCTCAATACATCAAAGTTAACAATGAAAATTAGAATCCGCTCTTCAGATGGCTGTAAATCAAAAACAATTTGAGATATGCACTTGAAAGTTTAGTATGTTGTTTTTAAAGGTATAGACTATCGAAACATGCAAAAAAAATTTCCAGTTTCTTCAAAATGTCACACTAGTGGTCCCCATTAAGGGGAGATTCGCTAAAAAAAAAAAAAATAAATCGATTTTTTTTTCTTCATAATTATGTTTCTTAAGGAGTTAAAAATATTCTCCTAAATTTTTATTAAAAAAAAAAAAATGAAAAATCTGACTTATGGGCGTTTAAATGCACACACTAACTATAATTCAATTCAAATAAAAAATTTGAAATGCTTTTTTCTCGAAAGTACGTTTTTCGTCATGGTTCCACATGTATCTCAAAAAGTATTTAAGATATCGACATAAATCAAAGTACATATTATTCCTCAATACCGTCATTTTGGCAAGAATTATGATCTTTTGATTCCGTAATATATTTTCAAATTGGCGGCTGTTTATAGTTGAGAAAAAGCCGTGATTTTTGAAAATTTATTTTCAAGATGCGATTTCTGGCTGATTTTTTATTTTTTTTCTTGGATCGTAATTAGTGCGATAATTGTGTATGTATATTTTCAGAAAATCCTTGATTTTTTGATTTTGGTTCACTGGGAATTTCAGAACGCAAGGGACTATCAAAGTAGAAAAATCTCGCAGTGTCGACTTCAAAGTCATTTATACTCAGCTCATTTTCGAATTTTTTTTTAAAAAGAGAATTCTTTGTAATCTCATAACATGCAGAAACAATGTTGTATATTTAGTTTTTTAACTCGGGAATTCCCAGTGTCATCTGTAGGTGACAGACATTTTTAATTGTAAATTGTATGAATTTGTTTGTTTGACGGATAGTATAATGTTGTCACAAAAGAGAAATATAAAGTCACTTATTGGTTTTCTAATGGCGGTAGCAGAATGTAGGTAAATATTTTATTTATTTGTATAAAAAAAAAAAAAAATAATAATAAAGGTCGATTTTTGATGTTTTTTTTGACGAATCTCCCCTTAAGTAATAAGAGTGACGGACAGTAATTTTGAAGCTCTAATAACTCTTAATCTGGTGGAGCAGATGACCATTTCATTTACAATAATCTAATAAATAGAAAATGGAAATTTTTTGATTCATCATTTTGATCAAATTTACTTTTTCTGTTTTTATTTATCCCGAATGGCCAAGATGGTGCGAACGTTTCTATCGTGATGCTCATTTGAGACTCGTAAATGTGTAAATAGATAGTCGAGATATTGATCCCGAATACATTAATGATAGCAAGTATCAATAAAAATGAGATTTCCCATTGTTTTCTATTAATTCTTTATCACAAGGAACAATGGTATCAGGAAGAAACAGACGCAATAAGAATATACATGTGAATGAACATGATGAAATTTATCAATAAAATTTTATATTATCCTATGGGAATTTGGATCGATCAACAACACGTTCTCGATTTCATTCGACAGTATGAGTGAAAATTATTTGAATTAATTTACACTTTTTAGTGTTCCGTAGCAAATTTGATAAAATGTAACACTGACGTAATTAATTTCGTCTTTGTCCGTCTGCTACAGATGATTATTTTTCAAGCTATTTGACGTAAAAAAGAGATAAATGACTCAGTTGAAGACATGCAGGTAAATTTTGATTATGGGATTAACTTCAGGGACTAACTTAGGAAGTAGAAAAATCTATTTCAGATTCAGATCTATTAAAGCGAGAACTCCAGAAGACTTGTTCACAAAAATCTGAAAAAATCATGAGTATTGAAAATGAGGTGTAGTGAGTAGAGATGGGAATCGAGCCGAGAGTTTTAAGAGTCCACTCGCGTCCCGGCGGGTCCCGCCATGAACGGGAATGAATTGCTTAAAATGAGCGGGAGTAAAAATATTTCACGGGAATGGGAGCAGGCGGAAATGTTTCGGAAGTCTTACATTTCTACTTTCAATTATGTAATACAAAAAAAAGCGGCGCTCGAAATAATGAAATGGGTCCCACCGGAAACTGAACTAATTTTTTAGAAAACGGGTGGTAGCGGGAATAGGCAAGAGTGAAAATTTTGTTACGGAAATGAAAGTGAACGGGAGTGTTAAACAAAATCGGGAGCGTGCAGGAACGGGTTAAGAAGATAACTCCTGTTCCCATCTCTAGTAAAGTATCCAAATAGTATATTGTGCAATAAGTGCGGGAAAATGTCGATTGCCCACGAAAGTGAAGTTGAGTGCACGAACGTAGTGAGTGCGCTCATTCGCTTGAGTGGGCAATCGACAACCCCGCACGAGTTGCACATACTGCTTTTTATTACGAATTTCACATACTTTTTTCTATTATTATTACTACTTTTGACATTTTTATTACTTTTTAAAATAATATTTTTGAGTGTTCGTCTTTTTTTCTGAATTAAATCTTGTTTAAATTACTCTGTTGGTGGTTTCTATAGAAATGATTATGAAATATTTATTAAATGAAAAATCAAGAGGCGGCTTTGCGTGTTTTGATCAAATTTTCCGTGTTTTATTGTCAATTTGCGTGTGGAAAATTTCCGCCCGCAAAAAAGTATGCGGGAATAGTACAGTAGGCAAACAGCTATTTTACGTACAGAAATGTGTGCGCCAAGTTAGTATTTCTCCCGCATGAGTCATAAAAAAAAAAATAGAAATTAAAAAATTTGCTTATAATTTTATTGCTAAACTGATTCGATTCTTTGTTTTCAATAACAATAAATTGTAGTTAATTGTCTGAATATTTTCAATAACGTTTATAAGGTAAATTTTTAGTCATTTTTGCTTTTGAAATTCTACTTTATATGAAAAGTGCGAGTTTTAAATCTCTACTTACATTTCTTAATTAAAAGTTTGCTATAAAAGGTGAAGTTTTTTTAAATAAAATATAGGTACCTTGATTCTGAAAGTTTCATGTCCCATCGCTAAAGTAAAGAAATTTCGAGAACAATTTTATTCGGGAACAGAAACATAAATACCCATGCACGTACAAGCACCATTTTATTATATCACCGGTAAGGATACTTTCGACCGTCGCACCGGTAACTTACGATTGTTGTCTCGGCTATTTCAATCTCAAAATATGGTACTGAACAATTATTACGTCGAATAAAATACCTACGTATCTCCATCTTTGTCTTGCTTATTGTCAATTGTTTTGTGTAAACGAGAATAATCATCGTCTACCTTTCGGGATGACAATTATTAACAATATATATCTACCTATTGTGAAAGTGGAAGAAAATTTGTCGGGTTTTCATATGAACCAAAAATAGAATGAAAATTAAATAGTAAAACCTTAATCAAGACAAATATTAAATTTAATTAAAAATTTTCTGGTGACATTAAATTTTATTCAAACTGAATTAAGCAGATGTTGTTAGAACATTTGTATTTTATATTATTTTGGAAATTTACAAGTCTATTCAGAAAGAGGGAAGTGTCTCCAAAAACTGAAATTTGTAAAAAAAAAGGTTATCAATTATGAACACATGAGCGAAGTCAGGACAGGCTGCTAGCATGTAGAATATAAATTTGAATTTACTAATTAACAACTTTTAATTAGAAATGTAAATTGTACAAAAGTTTTCGAAATGAAACAACTTAGATGGTACGAGAGATTGAGGGGAATCGTGATATTAACATAGGTGTAAGATTTTATTAGTTAAGGCGGTATTCTAGTCTGGCAGGAGTCTAATCGGTTAGGTTATTGTTATAATAAATTTTGTAAATGTATATATAACAGATTTAAAATATTTTAAAATCTGTTTTGTTGGTCGATAGGCAGTGATTTAACGAATTCGATGGTGTGTATAACTCAAAAATTGTAATTTTTCTCAAAAGCTAGTTCACTTAGAATAATGTTTTAAAAGCCAAAAAACCTACTTGTGGGCATCCGACGTGTCTGGCTTACGAGCTTAGCCGAGCGAATCCGGATTCCAGCTCGCATACCAAATTCCATAAGCATTAAACGTTTCGTTCGAGAGTTATCGCGTACAAACATAAATACATATACATATACATATACATATATATGTATATATATATATATATATATATATATATATATATATATATATATATATATATATATATATATACATATAATATATATATATACATATATATATATATATATATATATATATATATATATATATATATATATATATATATATAAATGTTTCTGAAGCAGATTTTCGGGTTCTAGAGCCTCCAAAACAAATTTCTACCATAATTCCGGACTTAGGTCTTACCATAAGAGCTGCTGTAATAGCTGAATTTCCAGAATGGAAATTCGCTAAAAAACGAATAGTGAAATTTTTTTATTAAATCTGAAAATAATGACCGAAATTCAAATTTTTAGATTGTACATTACCGCCTTAGAACAATTGTTAGTTTGAAAAATTTTATAATAAGTTGTAGGAAGATAATAACATAGTTTTAATAGTTGAAAAGTTAAACTTTGTCGGATAACTTATTTATAAGTGGTGTTGTATATTTTTAAAATATAATCGGTACAAGCATATGTTAAAACTTGAAAAGTTTATTCAACAGTTTATATATAATTTTCGTAATTTTCTCATTGTTCTATGAGTTTCTTGAACAATAAAAAATGTATTGTAGGCACAAATTATTAAAAATTGATTAAGTAGATAATTTGAAAAGTTTGTGGTGTTTGTCAAATTTATTTTGTTTTTTCCTAATAATAATAAAAAAAAAATCAGCCCTCAATAATAATTATTAATTGGATGAAATCAGTTTTAAAATTTATGAATACCTATTCTTCATTCTAAAAAAAATTCTTTTCCTACAAATACTCCTTCACAGATCACAGATCTCACGTTGGGCACCACTTTTACGTGATAATCTTCTATATAAAATATTTTATGATAAATAAACAATTTATTCTGGTTATCGATTCTGATTCTATTCTGATGGCATTTAATGTTGTGACTTGGTTTGAAAATTACTTAATATTATTTACTTTCTGCATTTTAGCGAATTTCCATTCTGGAAATTCAGCTATTACGGCAGCTCTTGTAGTAAGACCTAAGTCCGGGACTATGATAGAAATTTGTTTTGGAGCCCCTAGAACCCGAAAATCTACTTCACTAAAATTTATATATATATATATATATATATATATATATATATATATATATATATATATATATATATATATATATATATATATATATATAAATAACTTTCGAACGAAACGTTTAATGATTAAGAAATTTGGTATGCGTGATGGAATCCGGACTGGATTAGCCAGACACGTCGGATGCCCAGAAGTAGGTTTTTTGGCCATTTTTCCCCATTTTTAGTGTTTCTTTGCAAAATTTGGCTAGAATTTAAAAATTTTTTTAATTTTTTTTGACACCATCGACAAGGGCGTAAAAAATTGCATAAGATAAGCTTTTAAAACATTGTGTACTAGGTGAACTAGCTTTTATGAAAAATTAAGAAATTTGCTGAATTTTTTTACAATAAATGTTTCATCGTTTAGCAATTCTTTTCTAGGTAAAACAAGTGCTAGTTAGTTATTCAAATGTATGTATGTGTTATAATAACAATAGCTCTGTCTTATCTTTTTAAATTAAAGTTAGTCAGTTTTTTTTAAGAGTACGTTATGGAAAGGAAATTTTTGTATGATGTCCTCCTTTAGAGGGAAAATATAATTTATATATATTTGCATACCTAGAAAAGAAATCGAAAACTATAGTTATGTAATGTAATAATATGTTGTTAAATGGATATATGCTACACAATATGAGATTCGTTAAGGTCCTGAGGACCCAACAGTGCCAAAAATTAACTACTAAACAGATTTTGAAAATTGTTTCACTGTTAGAAAGCTAAACTCTTTTAAATGGATACAGGTCTTAGATGGGATTCGCCAGTGCCCAATATTTGGAAATTCGCTATGTTATGCAGATGCTGCGACAGGGATATTTGTTATTGGCTACGGAGTACGCACTTCCATTCGTAAACACTGTTTTTATGTAGCAAAGGAGGTACCTTAATTATTCTATAATTTACTGAATATCGATAAAAATTTTTAATAACATTTTTTTCATGAAAACCCCGCTTTAAGTATATGTGATACCATCAATAAAGTGAAAAAATTTTCTTCTTAACTAAACATTATTAAAATTATTTCTAATAAGGTCTCTTGATGGGTTTTGAATAACATGAGAAGTGTAATTTTGAAATTTAACTTAGGACTTCAATAAAAAACAAGAGAAAAGCAATTACGAAAATGTATGTCCGACGAGATTCAAAACAATTTAGTAATTTCTCAGATATATTTAATTTAATTGTTTATTTTATTTAACGTCGCCCCCATACACCCCCGCTATTCTGATATGTATACATATTATATGTCTACCTACGCCTGTTTGCGTCTAGTCGAGCATTTCTGTTTGTATTCAACGTCCCGACGCGCATTAGTTAATGCTAACATCTTAAACCAATTCACTGAATGGTGAAATTCTATGACCCTTATCACAAGTGCAGTAGTGGCTATACAAATATAAACATTAGTCAAATAATGTTTTTCATTGTACTGCGATCTTTTTAGTCATTATAACTGTACCGTAAAATTGGATGACTTTGGCCACCATGGTTGACTTTGGCCATTTTTCAATATTTGTTTTATTTCTGCACGATTACGTTATAATAATACTTATGAACCAAATAGCATTTTTTACTAATTCTATAGATTATATTGGACTCGAAAAAAATTATATACATAAAAAAAATATATTTTTAGTACCTGAAAAAGTTTAAATAGAAAAATTTACGAAAAACCTGCAATTTTTACCTTCAAAATCTTCAAAGGCAGCTTGGCAATGAGGCGACATCTATGACTTTCATGCGAAAATATGCTGTCATAGAACTTTTAGGAAACTTTACGAGCCAAGGCAGCAAACTTAAATTTTTAGATCTTGCCGCTAGAGGGCGGCCAAAATCGCCCAATGCATTATTCGCTAATATTGGTCTGACTTTGGCCACCACATGTTTGCGTTGTTTTCGACCTATAAGCACCTATCCCATCCAGAAGAGGTTTCTTTAAAATACCAGAAGTGGAAAATTACAGTTAAACCCTGTATCTTTTATTTTTAATTTACCTACTAAAGAATTTGCTGTTTTTTTATTTTACCAAATAATTTGTTACCTTATTTGCAATTTGCCTTTAAAATAATTATAAAATATTTTTTTTAACATTTGTTTAAAAAATTTGATAATAAAACATAAAAAAAGAAGTATTTTTATCCTATTTTTATTTAAAAAAACCTCAAAAAATATTTCTTTCTTAGCGTTTTCTAAATAAAACAACATGTGACCAAAGTAACCCAACTTCGTCGTCTGACGTGGGCAACCCTTATTTAAAAAAAAAAAAAATGTACTAATACAGACCCATAAAACGTAACTAGAAATAAAAATTAATATCATTTGGTGTAAAACTTATAACAGTGTAAAGTTCAAAAGTGGACCAAAGTCATCCAATTTACGGTACTTTCAGGTACCATACAGAGTGTCAATTTGAAAACAAACCAAGTCCATATATCTTTGGAACTCTAACAAGTAAATAATATTTGTCAAAACCGTTTCTAGAACATGGACGGAGAACTATTAGGACCCACATAGGGATCTTCTACAACCAACCCCTGGGATTCCAGCCATTCTAATCCTATTTTTTTATTTAAATTGTAAGATCCCATTTGTCATACATTATTGAAAAGCTCTTTAAAAATGCTCTTCTTTAATATAACAAAAAATAATGTTAATTTATCGATTATTTTTTGAAGACTTCGAAAAATTTTTTTCAATAAGTAGATGTATTTTCTCTTATACGAAGTTACAAATATCAAATCAAATCGCTACTTCAAATGAAATGGTAAAAAATTACAAACTTTAAGTTAGAAGGGATAAAAATATTATTAATTCATCGATACTTTTTAGGAAATTATATATATATATATATATATATATATATATATATATATATATATATATATATATATATATATATATATATATATATATTATTCGAATTGGGCCAGCTGCTCAACATGACTCTATTATTCTCTAACTTACTGAAAATTATTTTTTGTATTCTTCAAAATATAATCGATATGCTAGTGTTATCATTTTAAAGAGCTTTTTAATGATCTAATATTACAAATATAATAGTGTTGGATTGCCAGACCCTAAGGAGTTGATTGTGGAATGAAGTGTGAAGACGTTTTTTTTATTTTTTGCTTGTCATTTGTATTTAAAAAAAAAATGAAATTTTTTTTGTAGTACCCGAGGGCTCATAATTTTTTTCGCTGACCGTGTTTCCTTGAAAAGGTTTTGGCAAATTTTAAGTATCTGTTACCGTTCCAAAGATATGAGGCCTGAGTTGTTTTCAAATGGACAGCCTGTATGTATCTTTTATTTTGTAACGATGCATCTATTTATCTTGATCTTTTTAGGATAATACAACGGACACAGGTATGTTTGTATGTATAATTTATGTTTACTTTTCATTTTCTCATACCCGGAAAAAGGTTGGAAAACTGTCGGTGTGTGATAATTATTCGAATGAAAAACTCATTTTCATTTTATGTAATTTTATACCTGGCCTCTACAAAAAACAATATATATGTGTATATCATCTAATCTGTTGTTTTAGGGTAATGTGTTTTTATTTCTGACGAACTGTAATTAAGTTTTTGACATTTTAGAATCGACCCAATAAGCAAATTACGTAAATTGGGTTAATGGTGGTAGAACAATTTTTTGGGGTAATTTTTTGATTTTTGTCAACAAAACTGAATCTAATTATAAGCTTCGTTATATAATATATAATTAATTTTACTTTCAATTTATTCGGAAAATTTAAATTAACCGCACATTTTTCATATAGTTATAATATAACCATGACAATATTAATTTGATAAATACTGGCAATTTGATAAAATTTATACTGTATTAAAAATTAATATACTATTCAAAATTAACAATAATAATGTTGCCTCTTAGAATGCGTATTTATTTAACTACTAAACTTATTTTTAAATAAAAATAGTTTATGCTTACCTTCCTAATAACCCATTTGAAAATTTCAATTCAATTATCTGAATTCCGCAAATAAAGCTGAAGGTCTATAAAAGTACATAATTATCATAACTAATTTAACTAATTTTTTTCTGACTATTTAAAAAAAAATTAAACCAAAAAAATTCCCAAAAAAAAACAATTTTTTTAGTTACTCATGCGGGAGAAGTACTAACTTGGCGCACATATTTCTGTACGCAAAATAGCTGTTTGCCCACTGTACTTTTCCCACATATTTTTTTGCGTGCGAAAAGTAACTTTCCACACGCAAATTGACAATAAAATACGCAAAATTTAATCAAGATACGCAAAGCCGCCTCTTGATTTTTCATTTAATAAATATTTCATAATTATTTCTATAGAAACCACCAACAAAGTAATTTAAACAATAATTAATTCAGAAAAGAAAAAACGAACACTTAAAAATATTATTTTAAGAAGTAATAAAAATGTCAAAAATAGTAAAAATAATAGAAAAAAGTATATGAAATTCGTAATAAAAATAGTATGTGCAACTCGTGCGGGATTGTCGATTGCCCACCAAGCGAATGAGCGCACTCACTACATTCGTGCGCTCAACTTCGCTTTCGTGGGCAATCGACAATTTTCCGCACTTTTTGTACAGTATGCTATTTTTAAAAAGTTACCAATTTTAGATGTTTTTCATTCTTTTTTCATTGTAGTTCTTGCCAGAATCATCACCTTTCTGAACCAGAATCTTTTTCTTTTTTGTTGCAGATTAACGCAAATTTTCATCAAATCACTTCTTGCATGGTTCTATTTAAATCGCTATAAGCCCTTAATTTTGAATTTTCTTAGACAGTAAAAGTATGAACAGTTTCTTTTATGAATTCTTAAAAAAACTGAAACTCTTATCCTCTAGACTGGAAGATCCCCTTAAGAGACGACGTATGATACACTATTGATCTGAAACAAATTACTCAACGTCTTACTATTAACACACATTGCTGTCTTAATACTTTTGGATTCAGCCATTTTAGAAATGGCGATTTAATAAAATGTTATATATACTGTAGGGGTAGATTACAATAAAATATATTTTTTTATTGGTCGATTTAAAATTGTTACAGAATAATTTCTCACATTTTTTCGCGCACGGATGAAATACCCTTGGTGGTTAAGAAACAGTGGTTTACATTTAACAATAACACTGAAGAATGTTATAACTAGAACATTGATAGTTCCATAAAAGAGGACATCGCCCACCTAGCCGTTTCCAACACACGGCTAGGTGGGCGATCAGGAGCAGCCTTTGAATCCGCGCTCATCAGAAATATAGTTACTGTTGTCACAATAAAGTTAAAAGTACTGAATAGTGTGTTCATTAATTTAAATTCTATGCTTCTACCATCATCATCCAACATAGATAATTATATTTAATATTCAAAACATATATAATATAGAATGATAAATAAAACAGTTAGCTGAACACATAACCTCAACGGGAATATTTTCCATTGAAAATTATTATTTCAATTAATATACTTAATTAACAATAATCCCCTTAGCGTCATTCATAGTTGCCGTAACTATATAACAAATATTTTATTACGTTGAATTCAACGTATAGAATACAACATAAGTTTCATAGATGGCATTAGTAATCAATTTTATTTAAAATGACAGTTAACATAACCTATGTATATGTATACATAATAAAATTTTATTATAATATATTGGGTTGTTATGTTCGTCATACTTCGATGAAATATTCCTTTTGTGCAACGTTCGACGAGCAACTGTTGTTGTTTCGATGTGCTTTCGACAAGTTTAAATTCTGAGCAGTGCTATAATAATACTGTGAGTCTTTGACGATAACATCATACGTCAAAATTGTATACAGCAATTGATTAATGAAATATCAGAATTTATTCTACGATGTATGACGTCAACATCCATCAAAGATTAATGTCGCTTTTTTTTTTCTTTACTACGATGGTCGAAAGTTCTGGCACTATGTATTAAAATTAGACGCCCCTGTCTAAACTAGTCATATTTCTTTAGAATATAAGTTTAATGTGTCGTAAAAATGACGATATGAAATTCATATCGTAACAGTTTGACATAATTGCAATGAAAATGCAATAATATTAGTAATGTGTATATTGTGACAGTCTGACATAATTGCAGTGAAAATGTATACTGTATTTACATTTAAAACAAACTGATTTTATGGGCCGGATGAGGTAAGGTAAGGGGAGTACATTTACAATACCACCGATACAGACAATGGGTTATCTATACAATAAGACTGTAACGAGCCCGTGTCTGTACATGGAATATTCTTTGAAAATTGTCCTGGTACTATAGATTGTTATTGATTTAAAGTAGAGATTTTTTGTCTGTCTGTCCACACATCACACAAAAATTACCGGACGGATTTTGATGAAATTTGATATGGTGTTAACTTATTACCTGGGTCAACATCTAGGATACCTTTTACTCCGGCAAAATATCTCACTTCCACAGAAAAATACAAAAACCATTTTGAGCATGTGCATGCATTACGCGAAAATTACTGCACGGGTTTTAATGAAATTTGGTGTACAGTGACAACTAATTACCTAGGGCAACATATAAGGTACTTTTTATTGTGAGAAAATGTCTCCTTCCCTCGAGAAAATACAAAAACCATTTTGAGCAGATGCATGCATTGACTAAAAAATATTGTTCTATGCAAATCATTTATATAATTATTATACTTATATACTTATCATTGATTTTATACCAATGCGTCGCGCGAACGACAGCGTGGGTACAGTTACTAGATAAATTTATAGGAACGAGTGTATTGGAAAATGATAGATTCAGATGTGGAGGCCATGGATCGGGTATTCTTTTTTTAAATGAAAACGGTCTTTAATAATATTAGAAGTGTATTTAATTATTTGTTCAGCTTGTAACCTCGTTCGTTGAAAAATCGTTCATAACTCGAAAGATATTAACAACTTTTACCACTCGTTACGAAATATACTAGCCAAATTAAAAATCCTATTTTGTTAAACAACAAACAATTTCTAATTATCAGTTTTTATTTAAATCATTAAGCAATTGCCCAAAAGGAGGGAAATGGGGCAAAGGGGAAAATGAAAGGGACGGAAAAAGTTTGGTAGTAAATGTTAATACATTTTTAGTACAGTCAATCCTTCTACTACAACGCGATTAAATTTCAACTGAATTGTAAGAAATCCGGAAAAATTTTTCATATTTTTCACTGAAATAACTAAAATATGACGTAGAACCACAGATTAATTAAAAACAAATTTCGTTTTGTATTGAAATGTCGCAAATACGTTATAAGAGGTCCACAGTTAGTGGAAATTAACAAATTTGTACTAAGGCTCACAAGAACACAGGCAGAACCAAGTGATAATACTTACGATTACAAAACAAAATGTATGTTCGAGGCGTTGTTGGATAAATTTTGCGTTGTTCAAATTGAGGAGCTCGGTGGAAAAAGGGCGTAAGTCGCTTTACGCCCTTTTTACTTAGAATTGATTTTCTAACTCTTTAGAGTGTCTACTTATAGTAAACCAATTTTTACAATGACCAGAAATCAATTATTGCCTCTACGCTACGATAATAATTTGAAGCGTATAAGCCATGTATGCGAAAAATTAAATATATAATTAGTAACTCACAACTAAGAATGAATTTTTACAGCACATGGCACATAATAGCCTTTAAAAGATATCTCTGGTCCTATTATGTACATTATGATACAGAAAAAAAAGAAAAAATCTAAAATTATTTTTTGGAGCAGTAGGCTGTGGTTCGGTATTTTGAATTAACTTTCACTTCTAAAAAACTTTTTCAAATTATATTTTCTTATATTTTCATTAATTATAGTACTTTACTCTTAAGCCATATTTACATTTTTAAGCCCACCCTCGATACAACCAGATATATCCAAATTTCTGTGGCTGATTTTTTAGCCTAAGACCAAGTACTAACTTTTATCAAGAATAAAATTTTCTGAAAAATTTGATATAAAATAATTTTCCACATATAACCAACTTTCAGGCGGACACTGTACAAGTATACATATAAATATTCATAAAATTAACATGAATCAAATGTTTTGGTTTAGAATTTAATAAATGTGCTGACAAAGTTTAATTAGAATTTCAGAAAAAGGAAACAGAACTTATGTTTTTGTTCAATCAAAATTTTATTTTCAAAAAGGGCGTGAGTCATAGTTCCGAAAAATTCAAAAAATTATGCAATAACAACCGTCCTTAACTGTTTTTTTAATCTCAATGCATAGTGTATTATTAGTGCTACCAATTGTATAACACGACAATTACCAGTTTTTCAGTCTTCATCTTCATACTAGACACCCAAATGATCTTTTCTCAAAACGGTATTTCTGTACTTACGCCGTTTTTCCACCCAGCTCCTCAATTGTGTTAACAGTGTACCGCGTTATACAAGGGCTAATTGTAACTACACATTAATATGTGAGTTAGTTAATTTAGTTTATTTGGATATCATTAAGTCTATAATACTCTTGCTTAATTATGTTTAAAATTTTAATCAAAAACGAAAATACGCGAAATGGAACGAAATTAAGTCTAAAGTTATTTTACTATGTGTTTTTGAAATTTTCACATCATTATAATAAACATTAATGTTGTATTGTTATCTCTTTTTACTGTAATCTTTGTCTTATTCACAATATGTGTAGTTATGTAGCTACTTAGTAAATGTTGATTGTTATATACGATTGGCATTAATTTTACAGAGTACTTTCTTACAAGTAATAATTAATACTAATGTACCATATAAAATGTACCGTATAGTACTAATAAACAGTTTTTTTTTCAATATTAGTATGATTATCTTTTCTTTCTTTTGGAATTCTGTTTTGAAACACAAAACTTGTTTTCTACACGGAGGGAAAGTTCCGATAAAAATTACTGTGCTCGACGTGTGAGGCGTACTGAGGCGAAAATTATAAAAATTATAGTTATATTATTGTAATTTTTATAATTTTACCGTACAAAAATTGGATATGTTCGCCTGTTACACGTCGATTGTAGTATGAGCACAGTAATTTTTATAGGAATTTTCTCTCCGTGTACGTATACAAATAAAGCTTGCACTGTTAAGCCGGTTCTACACGATGCTACGAACACCTTCCAACATTGGACGTTCGATGGTTCATCGCATCGTGTGGCCGTTGTTCGAACCTACGAGTGTCCAATGTCGAGCGTCAAACATTCGCATTTGGACATGTCCCGCTCGATGTCGGTATTCTTGCACCGAGTCAAGGGGATGCTTCGAACGTTTGAAGGTCAATGTTGGTTGCGTTGGTTGGTTCGACTCAGCAGCTGAACGACTCGTTCATGTGAAGAGAGACAACATCAGTGTATAACATTAGAGATAACATCAGACAGATAACAGCCTCGTCCACTGAGTACCAACACATCATCATTCGTATTGGATCAAACATTCGATTCACCGTGTAGCAGATAGATTCGTCGCACCAACTATCGAACTTAATTGCCTCAAACGTTCGATCGAACGTTGGAAGGAACGTTCGTAACATCGTGTAGAACCCGCTTTAGACGAGGTGCCAAGTGACATTGAGTATGCACTGAAAGAGGTATACATTTTGACTTCTGATTACTGTTAAGGGGTCTTAGGTGAGTATGAAAACCCATGTCGTCGACCTCTAGGGTGGTCGATAACTTGGGGAGGAGTGGGGAAAGTTGCGGAAAAAATCGATCGGGAGATCGCTTATATCTTGCTTATTATTGATCGTAGAGTGATGATTTTTTTAAAAATTTTTTTCTAATGAAATGACCTAAAATTTATGTTATATGCAAATTTTTGATATATCTAACGGTTTTCGTGTAAAAAAATGAGAATAGAAGGCAACGTTAAAATTTAAGTATTTTTAGTATACAGGGCTAGTCAAATCTAAAAAAAAAGTCAAAAATCTCAGCGGGAAAGCATTTTTGGGATAAATAGTTACATCCGACGATGACCTTCACCTTGACCTCAAAGTCAAGGTTCAAGGTCATATAAAGGTCAAGTACCTTTTTCTATATGGCAATCCCTACTTTTGACCCCGGAAATGGAAAGAGCGGGAAATTCTGTATTTGAATATGACCTTGATCTTGATCTCAAGGCCAATTCAAAGGCAAACCCAAATTCTTAAATTTTACCATTATTTTCTGTTCTCATTTTTTTACAGGAAAACTGTTAGGTATATTTGAAGTTTGCATATTACATAAATTTTAGATCATTTCATTACAAAAAAACTAAAAAAAATCATCACTTTACGATCAATAATAAGCAAGATATAAGCGATTTCCAGATCGGCTTTTTCTGCAATTTTACCCCCCCCCCCCCCCCCCCCCAAGTTGTCGACCCTCCCTAGAGGTCGACGACATCCGTTTTCATATTCACCTAAGATCCCCTAATAATAATCAAAAGTCAAATTCTATACCATTTTAGTGCATACTTAATGTCAACTAACACCTGGGCAGTAAAAATCAGCATCTGCCCTTGAATTGACCCTGATCATTGACCTTGAGATCACGATCAAGGTTTTCCGCTCTTTCCATTTCCGAGACCAAAAGTGGGGGTTGCCATATAAAAAAACAGACTTGATCTTGATATGACCTTCAACCTTGACTTTGAGGTCATGGTGAAGGTCATCATCGGATGCGCCGTAACAAATAATGAAACTTTTGTCCTCATCATCTATCCCAAAAATGTTTCCCCGCTGAGATTTTTGATTTTTTTATACTTTTAACTAGCCCTGTATACTAAAAATACTTAAATTTTAATGTTGTCTTCTATTTTCGTTGTTTTTCACGAAAACCGTTAGGTATATCAAAAATCTGCATATAGCATAAATTTTAGATCATTTTATTGCAAACAGTTATCCCCCCAAGTTATCGACCACCCTAGAGGTCGACGAAATGAGTTTTCATACTCACCTAAGAACCCCAACAATAATCAAAAGTCAAATTCTATACCTCTTTCAGTGCATACTCAATGTCACCTAGAACCTGAGCTATGTAGGGAATGCTATTGATTACGTCCCAACTTGTATTAAATGTGCTTTCCGAAGTTTCCATTTTGAAACTTTGAAATCAAATAAACAGGAAATGGAATTTTCAAAAGAGAAATGATACAGAATTTAAACATATTGCTACAAAAGGCGATGCAATCTTCGTTTTATCTCCTCTGCAATTTTTAATCAAATACAAGAACAAATATTGAAAAATAAATTTGTGTTTTGTCACAACAATATATTTTAACAAACGTTCAGCTTTATACAGCTTTGTAAATATAATATTTCTGTATCCTCAGTGAGCAATTTATAAAAAACATCATTTTCCTTTATACTATTCCGTACAATAAATACGACAGATAAATAAAACGGGAAATTCTACGTAGAAAGACGAACAGAGAAACGGGAATTAAATAATATTTTAAAATATTAAAACAGAAAAGTATTAAACAAATATTTATCTATGTATAATTCTGATATGTTATTACAATTTTTAATATACTTCATCGTCATCCTCCATAAATGATGCAAAACACTGATTTAATACGTTAGTACCAAACCATCACAAGAACTGCTGTCACTTTACTACCGTAGTCACCGGTAGCAAGAATACAGCTTATAGGATTTAATTTGAGCGTGATACGTAGCTTCCTCGTATTTTTATAGAGACTTTAATCCCATTTTTAAAATGATTTTGTATTAAACATAAAAATTTATACAAAAACTATTGCAAAAGAACGAGAAAAAAAAACGAATTAATTCAAATATGTTTTATGTTCTCAGAAAATAAAGCGTAGCTCCAGATGTGATAATATTTCTAATAAATTCCGCAAAAAACTATTAAAAGAAAAATTTGGGGGACAGGTCTACCCACACTGTCAACTTCCCATTGGGTGTCCTTAAAGGCTAGAGACTACTGTACATAAATAATTCTTTTTTCATTTCAGGCAACTTCTCCCCTGGGCCCCCGATAGAGCCTTTGCCCCTTTCACCATACCGAGGGCTTCGCCTTCTGTACCTAAGGGCGGGGGCTCTACCCTTATCAAACAAATGATAACATCATTTGTTATCAAGATATGCGAGACAAAATATATTTCAAAAACAGTTTCTTATTTGTTTCTTTTTTTTTTATATTTTATAATAAAATACTGGCGTTTTTAAGATCAAGAAAGGTTCTTAGGCCATTATATAATAATGTTATGGTAAAAAATCCATATAATCTATGTTATCTTAATAAAGTTAATTCTGTTTTTTTAAAAAAACAAACCGCTAATCCGAATTTGCTGAAAACTTTATTCGGCCTTCATTTTTTGATTACGCATCTAATGAAATTAGTCCGGAGATGATATCATCAATTGTTCTCGAGATACGCGAGACGAAAAATAATTTACGAACGAACGAACTAACGAACGCACGCATAGACATCACGTTAAAAACGATGGATTCGGATTCTAGTGACCTTGAAACGTGAAGATATGTTAAAATTAGCGATTTGTAAAATCGGATCCATTACAATAACTTCCTATCGGAAGTTAAAAATTAATGGTAAGTTAGCTAAAGAATAGTAAAATATTCTTAATTAAGATTTTGTCCATAAATATTATTTACCTACAAGATTTCTAAGTTTTTCACCAAATATATAACCTGAAATTATATATAGTACGTACGGTGCAGTTATTAAAAAAAAGGCCTAACCTCAACATCCAAAGTAACAGTTTCACTCCAACTCAGAATTGTTCTATACAGTCCACATACTGTCGGGTTTTGGGGGGAGGGGGGTAGAAGTAGGCAAATTAACGGATTTCATCTTTTTTTTTAAATATTTCGGAAACTATAGGGTTTAGCGTAAAAAGTCTCATACACAAAAATAATCTGCATTAAATTGCGAACAAAAATTGTCTTATGCATAATCTTGCTAAAGTGAACAGTTCCAGAGTTACGGAGGGTGTAAATGTAGCAATTTTTAGTATTTTTAGTCACTGCTGCACCTATCACCAGGTGTAGCAGTGGTTGAATAAGAAGAATCCGCTCGAGTGGGGGTGAAAGAAGATTGATGAACACCTGAGACCAATTACAACAGTACGTTCTGCAGCTCCCGAGGAATTACTTGCTCTCATAGTGTGCGCTTGCAAAGACGAATGCGTATGTAACTGCGAATGCAGAAAGAGTGGTTTAAACTGCTCAAGCATATGCGGTAATTGTTCAGGCCAAGGATGTGATAACAGGGATACGAACATCATAGACGAATATTTAGAAGAAGAGTGCTATGTTTGAAGAGGACTAATCGCAATTTCCTTTTACGAAACACAATCCTGTATAAAAAAAAATTAGTTTCACTAGTGACAATATGTCATAATTTTTCCAAAAAATCTAAAAATACCAAAAATTGCTACTTTTACACCCTCCATAACTCTATAACTCTTCAATTCAGCAAAATTACGCACAAGACTATTTTTGTTCGCAATTTATGTAGATTATTTTTGTATAGGCATTCCCTGCGCTAAACTTCATAGTTTTCGAAATATTTAAACTGACGAATACCGTTAATTTGCCTACTTCTACCCTCCTCCCTCCCAAACCCGATGCTCAAAATGGTGAACTTTTTGCCAAACAATATGTGAAATGTATAGAACAATTTGGAGTTCGAGTAAAACTGTTACTTTGGATGTTGAGGTTTGGGTTTAATTGCACCGTATTAATATTCCTGTGGTTATGAAAATTTATTGTAGCTCAGAATATTTAAAGGCTAAATTATAAAACACTAGCAAAATACTAGCCCAAGAGCCAGTGGTCGGCTACCTGTATGTATCTGACCAGACTTCGATTTTTGTGCAGTGAGTCCCCTATACCTATCATACATGAAATGGGGACTCGCTAAGCCCAACGCGGTGAGAACAGCCGGAGCTCAGGTAGGCCAGGTATCAAAAATAGACGAAACTCAAATGTATTTGACCACGTCTGCCATTTGAAAATTTAAAAATACATTGTTATTATTATCGGAAAACAACAATGGCAGACCATTATCAGGCGATTAACATCGTGGCCGACGATTTTTAATGTGCCAAAAAATATACAATTTTGAAATTAATTGATCACGTCTGCCGTTGATATATTTTGTTTATTATAAGTAGTCTTAGAAGGTTATATTTTTCACGGCAGACGATTTTAATCTGAGCAGACATCAGCAGTCAATAAAATCTTAGCTACTACCCGAGCAGATTTATGTATGCACAGACTGCATGCTGTTTCACATAACAATACTACTTTCATGAGAATAACGCGCGACACCGTTAGGCGGAGGATTCAACATTCTCAATCGAGCGGCACAGTTCCACGGTGCGCTCTTAATACACAAATAACTATTTAAACGAACTTTTATGTATTAACTTTTCTTTTTTTGGCAAAAGTGTAAGCCGTACAACATAACAAAGTCGTCAAACGTAAGTTTTACTTATGCAAATAATTTCCGTCATATTGTATATAGTCTATAGACTGGCTATATCAATGAAAAAATGAAGCTTCCAGATACGTTCAAAATACAACCAACTACTACTTTGTCATAAATCAATGCAATAACCATGGCATCCGTAGTAATTTTAATCCGGAGTTCCACGTCGTATGACTGATCTTCATCATCCACTGCGTTTGCTTCTGTAACAATAAAGTTTTGTAAATTTGATCCAAACACATTCCAATACAGAATTTATTATAATCGACTTACCAGCGACATCGCTAATTAAGTCGTTAACAAAGTCTGGAAGTTGATTTGAAGACAAATGCAACGTCTTGTTGGATCCAACCATATTCATCCAACCAATGGGTTTAATTTTATAAGCTGCTTTTTGAAGGCATTACCACACGTAATTACGTAATTACGCATTAGGATTACAACACGTGGTAATTCTATCCTAAATATGTTAATTTCTTTGATAATAATATCAATGTTTATAAACATAATAATGTGAAACAGCATGCAGTCTGTGCATACATAAATCTGCTCCGGTAGTAGCTAAGATTTTATTGACTGCTGATGTCTGCTCAGATTAAAATCGTCTGCCGTGAAAAATATAACCTTCTAAAACTACTTATAATAAACAAAATATATCAACGGCAGACGTGATCAATTAATTTCAAAATTGTATATTTTTTGGCACATTAAAAATCGTCGGCCACGATGTTAATCGCCTGATAATGGTCTGCCATTGTTATTTTCCGATAATAATAACAATGTATTTTTAAATTTTCAAATGGCAGACGTGGTCAAATACATTTGAGTTTCGTCTATTTTTGATACCTGGCCTACCTGAGCTCCGGCTGTTCTCACCGCGTTGGGCTTAACGAGTCCCCATTTCATGTATGGTAGGTATAGGGGACTCACTGCACAAAAATCGAAGTCTGGTCAAATACATACAGGTAGCCGACCACTGGCTCTTGGACTATAAATTTTACAGACTAATTAACAAATATCTCAAAATTTGAACGAAGTATAACCTTATGTAAATAAAGTATCGACATTTTATGACAGAACGCCCAACTGGTACACTGTTATAAAAGCTAATATACTTTATTTGGAATTTTTGGCGTCTTATGACGTTGTGTGTGACTTACAAGGTGATGCACCCAAAATTAAATTCGGGATTTTGATGAAACTTTGGTGTGTAGGATGGGCAAAAATAAGGGACCCGTATTTTTTTATATCAGCAATCTTCGACGCTTACGGGGTGAAACCAGCCCCTAAAGAAAGCTACAAGAGATAGAGGAAAACCTTTAATTGCTTCTTGTTGAACATTCATTAACACTTGCAGACCAGAGAACTTTGGTAGAAATTGGTATAAAAAATATCGAATATGAGTAAGCAAATATGTACATGGCTAAATTACCAATTAAGGAAGTACTGAAAAATACATGAATCATTATCGTAAAGTAAAAATTTACATTTTCGTGATGATAATAAACATAAAAAAAAAATATAGAACGTATTTGCAATCAATAACAATGCAATATAATCTATCCTATATTTTTCTTCCTTATTTGGCTTGGATACCACTCATATTTCGAAAAAACATAAAAACACGTATCCGCTAATTTTTGGCGCTCTTTCTATTTATAATATCAACAATTTGATACATTGAGCCACTCAAGCTGTACAAGATAACTTTCGCCCATTTTTACCCCTCCAGCCCCTGTTATGAACCTGGCCCTGGTTTAAGCTCTATAGGTCTTTCAAAGAGTAACATTTTGTCAATTTAAAGTTTTCCTCTATCTCTTATAGCTTTCGAGATATCTTAAGAAGTACGTTTTGAACCCCCAACCTTAGGGGCTGCTTTCATCCCGTAAACGTGGAAGATGGCGGATAGAAAAAAGTACGGGTCCCTTATTTTTGCCTATTCTACACACCAGCGAAGTTTCATCAAAATCCCGAATTTCACTCTGGGTGCATCTCCTTGTTAGTGAGGTTTTATTTGATTCCTTATGGCATCAATGACAGTCAAAGTAAGACCGCCAGGCAGATGTGACACCAAAATTGTCCAGGAAGTTCTGAAACATGTGTGAAAATTTTCATTTTTCAAAAGGGAGGGATTTTTATATTTCAGAAGTGATCACAATGCTTCCGCTACTTTAGTAGTCTCGGAAGCAATAAGATCGAAAAAGCTACAAGTTTACTGAAGTTAAATACATCATAGATTGTTTACATTTGAGAACTAAAGAAGATGGATTTTGTTAAACTTATTTCACTAAAAAGAAAAAAGGTCGTCCAAGGAAAATCCAAGTAATATCAGTCATTTTTCTTGTTGGGACAACTTTTATATTTATTGTCACTAATAAATTTCTAGGAAATTCTTTCTATTTTTATAGTTTTTTGTATGTTGCACTGTAGTTGAAACAAGGTTACGAATGAGAAATATGAAAGAAGTAAAATATTTTAGATAATTTTGTTCCATTTATATAGTACTTATGCCTATATAAGTTACAACAAAATTTAATTTCCAAAGAATGATATTTTCTCTGAGTAGTAGGAATATGGGCATTTGGAGCCCACCTTCCCACCTGCCGACTTTTTGAGTGACCTCGGCAGGTGGTAAAACTACCGAGGCGGTTCTAGAAGCCTCCGGCGGTGGGTGGAGCAAAATTTGGTCTCCAACCTAACGATATCTAGTGAATTTTTTTCCAACCTAACAGAACCCAATGGAACTTGACCTAACCTAACGAAACCTAAGTGAACTTAGCTTAACCTAACAAAATTTTTTTCTAACCTAAGAACTGAAAAATTCCCTAACAGATGGCGCAGCCACCTTCAAGCCTGTGAATTCGCTACTAGATGGCGCAGCCACCTTCGAGCCTGTGAATTCGCTACTAGATGGCGTTGCTAGTCTGGATTCCTGTGTGTAAGTTTGAAAAATTGTCAATAGATGGCATCGAAAAACTTTTTTTTTGATAGTTAAACTAGCCATTAAAAGATGGCCTTGCTTTCATAATTTTATAATATTTTTATCTGAAAACAGGCTTAAACTGTCAGCTGACGTCACTAAAGGTAAACTGATATCAAACAGCGAAGATTTCTCTCTAATATGCAAAAATGAATTTTATCATATGATTGTATATTTTTATCTGAAAACAGGTTTAAACTTGTATAAATTGTCAGCTGACGTCACTAAAGGTAAACTGTTATTAATAGCGAAGATTTCTGTCTAATATGCAAAAAAATGAAGCAGCAGGTTTTAACCTGTATGGCTACATAAAGTGTGATAAATGACGTCACCATACTATTTTTCTGCTATAAAAAGGACGCGACAGAATTTCATCAGTTACAATTTTGTTCGAAACTTTAGTGAAAAAAAACATTAAACCTTATTGTTGTGAATTTTCAATTGTTGTGTTAACAATTAATTATTGCCAACAATGGAATCCATTACTGCTGGTGCTTCATGTGGAAACAGAGACTTAATTCAAAAAATGGCTGGAAATTTTGTGGATGAATTGAATCATCTTGGCGCTGTTAAACGATGGATTAAACTTTCTGATATGGAAATTGGAAAAGTATATAAAATAATGGGAGCCAGTCAACTACCATCGAAATTCGATTCATCGAAAATGAAGACAATATTGGAATTGGAAATTGGATACATTTCGTTACCAGCGAGATTTGACAATTTGAACGAGCAGATGCTGGCATGGTTGCAAAGCAATCCAAAACTGGGTATTATGAATAATGGACCCATTGGACTAACTCATAAATTGCAATTCAAAACGTTGGATCTTCTTGAAATCGTGGAGGATGCTGAATGGCGAATTTTGTAATTTACTCTCTTCAAAATGTATTATTTAATTGTACTATGGATTTTAAAAATTTCAATATTGTATCAATTTTTACATATATTTAATAAAAATTATAAAAAACAAAAAAAAGACCAAAAAAACAAACAAAAAAACCAAAAAAAACAAAAACAAAAAAAAAAACAAAAACAAAAACAAAAACAAAAACAAAAACAAAAAAAAAATTCGATTTTTTTTCAATACCCATCGCTAGACATTGATTTATATTCTAGTTTTGATTATGCCAGATTATATTACATTATTTGGTGTTCAATAAAAAAATTTAAAAATCGATTTTTCAGTTCATGTCTCGTCCCTAAATCACAATTTTGAACTAAGTATAAATCATACATAATACATATTAGTAATATATGTAATAATACATATTAGTAATATTTGATATGCATCGTAGGTACTGTAGCGTTTTATGGTGAATAATTATAAAACAAAAAAAGATTTAATATCCCCTGAAAACGAAAAATTTAATTTTCATAATAATTTCAAAACTCTATATTTTATAATGTTATAACCAACTATGCCTTTTAATAGCACAAAAATTCCAGTTGCATACAGCAAAACAGCTGACGAATTAAAATTTCACATGTCGCTGTATCGCATATGTAAATCTCATATGTGTACATACATACATGTGACTTGTTGTAATTTTTATACACGAGTATAATACCAATTGAAAAATTTGCTTGTGAAAAATAGGAAAATCTTCTTCCTCAGCAATTGAAAATTCTATTAATATTAGAAAATTTATTTCCGGTAATAGTATTGTTAGATACTAGAACAACTGAAAACTTTTAAAACAAAAATTTTGTTCTAAGTAATATTTGATATGCATCGTATTATTAGGTTTTATGGTGAATAATTATAAAACAAAAAAAAGATTTAATATCCCCTGAAAACGAAAAATTTAATTTTTCACATGCTTAATAAAAATTACTTTTCAAGTTTAATAAAAATTATTCTTTATAAAATTGTCTATCAAATATTAGCCTTGCACATACATATAAGAAATGCTGATTTGCTAAAATATAAATCTTGGAATGTGGATACATAATGTTATAAAAGTCCAATACGTTCATACATATGTATATATGAATATTACATTGTAATACAGGTATTCGCTATATCTATATGAATCGTGTTTAAAAGCCAAATTTATTTTCCTGAATTTTTTAAAATATATATAGTAATATAATATTTCGCATATATACAGTACTCTGTTAAAAGTACGGGTACACCGTTAAAAACATATATTTTACAATATCAATATATTGTAAAAAATCATATTTCTTAATATTTTTAAAACTGAATATGTAATATCAAGAATTTAAAACAGTTTTGAAACATTAATTTCTCCTCATAATATTTTTTTAGTCTTAAATTAATAGCACAATGTTCCATATATTTTAAGAAAATTTTTCTTTTAATATTTTATAACTTATCTAAAAAATTTATAGCTATTTTTTATCCAAAAATTTATTACTTGCTATTGTTAAAAAATTAGTTAAATATATCTATAGGTATTAAGTGACCCCTAGTTTTGTGAAAGACGGTAGTAATAGCAATTCATCTTAAATACGAAATTATTTTATCAATGCTAAATAAGCGTTTTTTTTTCTCATATTATCATACTCCAATATATTGTATATTATTATAATTTATAAAAATGTGTTTTATTTATTAAAAAATTTAGCAAAATTTTAAATAATATCACGTCAAAATAATATTCAGAAGTCAATAAAAGACAATAGCAGTAAATTTATTAAGATAACTATAAATAAATATTAATCTAATGTTGAAATATTTATTAACAAATAGTACTGCTTAGTAGAAAATTAGGTACCTATTGTTTTGTTTTCAAATTTACCTTTTTGCAATTAAAGAAAATTTTAGTAACTATCGATACCTATATAAAACGATACCCATAAAAGACAAGCATGCTCTGATCTCAACAATTTTTTCCCATGTTAAATTTGTATGTTCTTACTTCGCTGAAACTTATTATGTTTATATATTCCCCCAATATTTTCTACCATAAACAATAGTTATAGCAAGCTAGGTAGGTATTGAATAAGTATTTTTTGTTTGTTAATTTATTGATGATAGAGAAAAAAAATTTATGATTTTATAGACAGTGAAATACATTTAAACTATTTTTTGCAGTTTAATTTTGTAAAAACACCTAAAAATTATCAGTCACAGACAAATATTTCTAAGCAAACGAATTGAAAATGTAGTTTTATATCATAAGAATAAATGCGTATATATAGGGTGGACAGTAAATAACTCTCATAATTTTTAAAGAGCGGATGAAAACTTTAATTTTGGATTACGAAATTTTATTTTTTTTCCGGAGTTAAGCTGCATTCAATTAATTAACCCTTTCCTGCACAGCAGTTTTAGATCATTACTGTGCAAACGATACCTCAAATTAGCAAATCATTAATAACATGGGTAAATACTTATTAGCAAGAATTACATAGTTTACACATATGTTCTATCGCACCAGAATGTTAATAGGACAATGCGATTTAATTGCCTATATTCAGGAGCAAGCAAAAACATTACCTATTTTAATAGCTTAGAAAATACACATTACATAGTTCGTTGTAAGAACAATCATTTCGGTGATCTTTTTTAACGAATTACTAAAATTGCTTAAGGACTGTGGTATGTAAGAAATAACAACACTCACATAATTTTAAAATAATTAACATATAGCTATTGGAAAAGTTACAAAGATTTTTTTTTTAACAACTTATTAAATGCCGATAGCTTATTTTAATATCTCCTATAGGGCCTTAAGTATAACCCTTCACCCGAAATTTTTTCATCACCATCGTTGGCGACTGTATTCTCGTCATCATCAGCTTCTCCTTCGCTCGCAGTATCTTCGCTATCGCTAGTAGATGTTTTTTCATCACCATTGAATACATATTTTAACACTGGTTCAATAATATCATGCTTTTCCAATTCCCTGGTTATTGAGATAATCCGCTTTCCAATGTCACTTTCCTTTAAATTATTAAAATGGCTTCGTTTTTTCTCGTTTTCGATATAATCCGCAAAGCTGGGATTTATAATATGACTCCTTTCCATTAAATTACATATAGTATTAACCATTTCTTCTCCAATTTGCGTCTGAGTCGCTAAACTTCTTAGTTCATCAACTAAATGGTTCGGGTCATCAAAATATTCTTCTTCATCAACAGGTTTCGAATGGCCATTATGAAGGTTAGTATTTTCATCATCATATTTGAAACGCTTAGCTTCTCCATTTATTGAATTAGATGTTGAAGGTTGGTCCTTTTCTTCCGAATTTTTATCTTCTTGTTCTTCATCCTTTGCGCATGCGTTCTGCAGCTCTTTGACCATTAATATGTCTAGAGCAGTTTGTAAGAGACCAGCTATCTTTGGAGTAAAACTTGTTTCTTTGTAGTTATCAGGCGATGGTAAATGCTTTTGTTCATCAGATCGATTATCTTCGACATTTACCGATTGTAGAATATTATGCGAGTTTTTTAAAGCGTGGAATTTACTTCTGATTGCTTCTGCTGCAGCCATCATACTTTCATCAAAAGTATTCAAGTTTCTTTTAGATAGATCTGTATCATTTTCGTGTTGATTTTGAAATACTGGTGCTTTATCTTCATTTCTTGCTTCAAAACTATATTCGGTTTCATTATCATCATTTTCATCATTAGATTTTGACGATTCACTTTGTCTCCTGTTCTCCGCGCTGTTCACTTGTGTCCCATTATTTACCGTGGTATATTCAAACTGATTATTTGCGATCTGGTCATTATTGTTTGTTTCATGTTCCTGAGTATGCACTCTTCTTTTCATATGACGTAAAAGAGAACTTCTCCGCGAAAATGTCTTGTCACAACGTATACAGTTAAACATTTTGATAGATGTGAAGAGTTCGATTTATAACATAACACTGATTAGTTTTTATATCGACATGATCTTATATAGTACAACCAGAGCAGAATTGACGTAAAGTAACGCCAACAATAAAGCAGCACAGAGACTGGTGCATTTTAGAATTTGTTTTTGGTGTAATTTGATGTCTTTATGGCGTATTTTTGATTTAACTTGGAATCATTTGGTGTCATTTGGTGTATTTTTGGTGTAATTTTGGTGTATTTTTGGTGTAATTTTGGTGTAAATTAGGTGTTATTTGGTGTAATTTTGGTGTAATTTGGTATATTTTTGGTGTAATTTTGGTGTAAATTTGGTGTATTTTTGGTGTAATTTTGGTGTTATTTGGGGTATTTTTGGTGAAATTTTGATGTTATTTGGTGTATTTTGGTGTTATTTGGTGTAATTTTGGTGTAATTCGGTGTATTTTTGGTGTAAATTTGGTGTATTTTTTGGTGTCATTTGGTGCACCTTTGGTGCAGTTTGGTGTCATTTGGTGCAGTTTGGTGTCATTTGGTGCACCTTTGGTGCAGTTTGGTGTCATTTGGTGCACTTTTGGTGAATTTTGGTGCACCTTTGGAGCAGTTTGGTGTCAATTGGTGCACCTTTGGTGCATTTTGGTGTCATTTGGTGCAGTTTGGTGTCATTTGGTGCACCTTTGGTGCAGTTTGGTGTCATTTGGTGCAACTTTGGTGCAGTTTGGTGTCATTTGGTGCAACTTTGGTGCAGTTTGGTGTCATTTGGTGCACCTTTGGTGCAGTTTGGTGTCATTTGGTGCACCTTTGGTGCAGTTTGGTGTCATTTGGTGCAGTTTGGTGTCATTTGGTGCACCTTTGGTGCAGTTTGGTGTCATTTTGTGCACCTTTGGTGCATTTTGGTGCACCTTTGGTGCAGTTTGGTGTCATTTGGTGCACCTTTGGTACATTTTGGTGTCATTTGGTGCACCTTTGGTGCATTGTGGTGCACCTTTGGTGCAGTTTGGTGTCATTTGGTGCACCTTTGGTACATTTTGGTGTCATTTGGTGCACCTTTGGTGCAGTTTGGTGTCATTTGGTGCACCTTTGGTGCATTTTGGTGTAATTTGGTGCATTTTGGTGCACCTTTGGTGCAGTTTGGTGTCATTTGGTGCACCTTTGGTGCATTTTGATGTCATTTGGTGCAGTTTGGTGTCATTTGGTGTCATTACTTTACGTCAATTCTGCTCTGGTTGTACTATATAAGATCATGTCGATATAAAAACTAATCAGTGTTATGTTATAAATCGAACTATTCACATCTATCAAAATGTTTAATTGTATACGTTGTGACAAGACATTTTCGCGGAGAAGTTCTCTTTTACGTCATATGAAAAGAAGAGTGCATGCTCAGGAACATCAAACAAACAATAATGACCAGATCGCAAATAATCAGTTTGAATATACCACGGTAAATAATGGGACACAAGTGAACAGCGCGGAGAACAGGAGACAAAGTGAATCGTCAAAATCTAATGATGAAAATGATGATAATGAAACCGAATATAGTTTTGAAGCAAGAAATGAAGAAAAGGAAGATAAAGCACCAGTATTTCAAAATCAACACGAAAATGATACAGATCTATCTAAAAGAAACTTGAATACTTTTAATGAAAGTATGATGGCTGCAGCAGAAGCAATCAGACGTAAATTCCACGCTTTAAAAAACTCGCATAATAATATTCTACAATCGGCGAATGATGAAGATAATCGATCTGATGAACAAAAGCATTTACCATCGCCTGATAACTACAAAGAAACAAGTTTTACTCCAAAGATGGCTGGTCTCTTACAAACTGCTCTAGACATATTAATGGTCAAAGAGCTGCAGAACGCATGCGCAAAGGATGAAGAACAAGAAGATAAAAATTCGGAAGAAAAGGACCAACCTTCAACATCTAATTCAATAAATGGAGAAGCTAAGCGTTTCAAATATGATGGTGAAAATACTAACCTTCATAATGGCCATTCGAAACCTGTTGATGAAGAAGAATATTTTGATGACCCGAACCATTTAGTTGATGAACTAAGAAGTTTAGCGACTCAGACGCAAATTGGAGAAGAAATGGTTAATACTATATGTAATTTAATGGAAAGGAGTCATATTATAAATCCCAGCTTTGCGGATTATATCGAAAACGAGAAAAAACGAAGCCATTTTAATAATTTAAAGGAAAGTGACATTGGAAAGCGGATTATCTCAATAACCAGGGAATTGGAAAAGCATGATATTATTGAACCAGTGTTAAAATATGTATTCAATGGTGATGAAAAAACATCTACTAGCGATAGCGAAGATACTGCGAGCGAAGGAGAAGCTGATGATGACGAGAATACAGTCGCCAACGATGGTGATGAAAAAATTTCGGGTGAAGGGTTATACTTAAGGCCCTATAGGAGATATTAAAATAAGCTATCGGCATTTAATAAGTTGTTAAAAAAAAATCTTTGTAACTTTTCCAATAGCTATATGTTAATTATTTTAAAATTATGTGAGTGTTGTTATTTCTTACATACCACAGTCCTTAAGCAATTTTAGTAATTCGTTAAAAAAGATCACCGAAATGATTGTTCTTACAACGAACTATGTAATGTGTATTTTCTAAGCTATTAAAATAGGTAATGTTTTTGCTTGCTCCTGAATATAGGCAATTAAATCGCATTGTCCTATTAACATTCTGGTGCGATAGAACATATGTGTAAACTATGTAATTCTTGCTAATAAGTATTTACCCATGTTATTAATGATTTGCTAATTTGAAGTATCGTTTGCACAGTAATGATCTAAAACTGCTGTGCAGGAAAGGGTTAATTAATTGAATGCAGCTTAACTCCGGAAAAAAAATAAAATTTCGTAATCCAAAATTAAAGTTTTCATCCGCTCTTTAAAAATTATGAGAGTTATTTACTGTCCACCCTATATATACGCATTTATTCTTATGATATAAAACTACATTTTCAATTCGTTTGCTTAGAAATATTTGTCTGTGACTGATAATTTTTAGGTGTTTTTACAAAATTAAACTGCAAAAAATAGTTTAAATGTATTTCACTGTCTATAAAATCATAAATTTTTTTTCTCTATCATCAATAAATTAACAAACAAAAAATACTTATTCAATACCTACCTAGCTTGCTATAACTATTGTTTATGGTAGAAAATATTGGGGGAATATATAAACATAATAAGTTTCAGCGAAGTAAGAACATACAAATTTAACATGGGAAAAAATTGTTGAGATCAGAGCATGCTTGTCTTTTATGGGTATCGTTTTATATAGGTATCGATAGTTACTAAAATTTTCTTTAATTGCAAAAAGGTAAATTTGAAAACAAAACAATAGGTACCTAATTTTCTACTAAGCAGTACTATTTGTTAATAAATATTTCAACATTAGATTAATATTTATTTATAGTTATCTTAATAAATTTACTGCTATTGTCTTTTATTGACTTCTGAATATTATTTTGACGTGATATTATTTAAAATTTTGCTAAATTTTTTAATAAATAAAACACATTTTTATAAATTATAATAATATACAATATATTGGAGTATGATAATATGAGAAAAAAAAACGCTTATTTAGCATTGATAAAATAATTTCGTATTTAAGATGAATTGCTATTACTACCGTCTTTCACAAAACTAGGGGTCACTTAATACCTATAGATATATTTAACTAATTTTTTAACAATAGCAAGTAATAAATTTTTGGATAAAAAATAGCTATAAATTTTTTAGATAAGTTATAAAATATTAAAAGAAAAATTTTCTTAAAATATATGGAACATTGTGCTATTAATTTAAGACTAAAAAAATATTATGAGGAGAAATTAATGTTTCAAAACTGTTTTAAATTCTTGATATTACATATTCAGTTTTAAAAATATTAAGAAATATGATTTTTTACAATATATTGATATTGTAAAATATATGTTTTTAACGGTGTAGAAACCCGTACTTTTAACAGAGTACTGTATATATGCGAAATATTATATTACTATATATATTTTAAAAAATTCAGGAAAATAAATTTGGCTTTTAAACACGATTCATATAGATATAGCGAATACCTGTATTACAATGTAATATTCATATATACATATGTATGAACGTATTGGACTTTTATAACATTATGTATCCACATTCCAAGATTTATATTTTAGCAAATCAGCATTTCTTATATGTATGTGCAAGGCTAATATTTGATAGACAATTTTATAAAGAATAATTTTTATTAAACTTGAAAAATAATTTTTATTAAGCATGTGAAAAATTAAATTTTTCGTTTTCAGGGGATATTAAATCTTTTTTTTTGTTTTATAATTATTCACCATAAAACCTAATAATACGATGCATATCAAATATTACTTAGAACAAAATTTTTGTTTTAAAAGTTTTCAGTTGTTCTAGTATCTAACAATACTATTACCGGAAATAAATTTTCTAATATTAATAGAATTTTCAATTGCTGAGGAAGAAGATTTTCCTATTTTTCACAAGCAAATTTTTCAATTGGTATTATACTCGTGTATAAAAATTACAACAAGTCACATGTATGTATGTACACATATGAGATTTACATATGCGATACAGCGACATGTGAAATTTTAATTCGTCAGCTGTTTTGCTGTATGCAACTGGAATTTTTGTGCTATTAAAAGGCATAGTTGGTTATAACATTATAAAATATAGAGTTTTGAAATTATTATGAAAATTAAATTTTTCGTTTTCAGGGGATATTAAATCTTTTTTTGTTTTATAATTATTCACCATAAAACGCTACAGTACCTACGATGCATATCAAATATTACTAATATGTATTATTACATATATTACTAATATGTATTATGTATGATTTATACTTAGTTCAAAATTGTGATTTAGGGACGAGACATGAACTGAAAAATCGATTTTTAAATTTTTTTATTGAACACCAAATAATGTAATATAATCTGGCATAATCAAAACTAGAATATAAATCAATGTCTAGCGATGGGTATTGAAAAAAAATCGAATTTTTTTTTTTGTTTTTGTTTTTGTTTTTGTTTTTGTTTTTGTTTTTTTTTTTTGTTTTTGTTTTTTTTGGTTTTTTTGTTTGTTTTTTTGGTCTTTTTTTTGTTTTTTTATAATTTTTATTAAATATATGTAAAAATTGATACAATATTGAAATTTTTAAAATCCATAGTACAATTAAATAATACATTTTGAAGAGAGTAAATTACAAAATTCGCCATTCAGCATCCTCCACGATTTCAAGAAGATCCAACGTTTTGAATTGCAATTTATGAGTTAGTCCAATGGGTCCATTATTCATAATACCCAGTTTTGGATTGCTTTGCAACCATGCCAGCATCTGCTCGTTCAAATTGTCAAATCTCGCTGGTAACGAAATGTATCCAATTTCCAATTCCAATATTGTCTTCATTTTCGATGAATCGAATTTCGATGGTAGTTGACTGGCTCCCATTATTTTATATACTTTTCCAATTTCCATATCAGAAAGTTTAATCCATCGTTTAACAGCGCCAAGATGATTCAATTCATCCACAAAATTTCCAGCCATTTTTTGAATTAAGTCTCTGTTTCCACATGAAGCACCAGCAGTAATGGATTCCATTGTTGGCAATAATTAATTGTTAACACAACAATTGAAAATTCACAACAATAAGGTTTAATGTTTTTTTTCACTAAAGTTTCGAACAAAATTGTAACTGATGAAATTCTGTCGCGTCCTTTTTATAGCAGAAAAATAGTATGGTGACGTCATTTATCACACTTTATGTAGCCATACAGGTTAAAACCTGCTGCTTCATTTTTTTGCATATTAGACAGAAATCTTCGCTATTAATAACAGTTTACCTTTAGTGACGTCAGCTGACAATTTATACAAGTTTAAACCTGTTTTCAGATAAAAATATACAATCATATGATAAAATTCATTTTTGCATATTAGAGAGAAATCTTCGCTGTTTGATATCAGTTTACCTTTAGTGACGTCAGCTGACAGTTTAAGCCTGTTTTCAGATAAAAATATTATAAAATTATGAAAGCAAGGCCATCTTTTAATGGCTAGTTTAACTATCAAAAAAAAAGTTTTTCGATGCCATCTATTGACAATTTTTCAAACTTACACACAGGAATCCAGACTAGCAACGCCATCTAGTAGCGAATTCACAGGCTCGAAGGTGGCTGCGCCATCTAGTAGCGAATTCACAGGCTTGAAGGTGGCTGCGCCATCTGTTAGGGAATTTTTCAGTTCTTAGGTTAGAAAAAAATTTTGTTAGGTTAAGCTAAGTTCACTTAGGTTTCGTTAGGTTAGGTCAAGTTCCATTGGGTTCTGTTAGGTTGGAAAAAAATTCACTAGATATCGTTAGGTTGGAGACCAAATTTTGCTCCACCCACCGTCGGAGGCTTCTAGAACCGCCTCGGTAGTTTTACCACCTGCCGAGGTCACTCAAAAAGTCGGCAGGTGGGAAGGTGGGCTCCAAATGCCCATATTCCTACTACTTCTCTGAATTACAAAAATATGTTACAGAGTGAGCATAAAGATTTTTCTTTTTCTCAAAAAGTTTCATGTTGACTATTAACTATTTTCTCGACTCTAACCCGTGTAAATGTGACGAATCAATAAACATCTTATCTCTTTTAGCGCGTAAATCAGATGGGATTTAAATTAGCTAGTCGCCAAACACCGTATTAAAAGCTTTGTAAATATACGAACATATGAGAGAAATAATACAACATTTCCTTTTTCATTTTATACGCTCGACTCTGTATATGTATATTTAGATTCATGGAAAACCTTTGTGAAAATCCGACACATGCATTGCCGTTTGTATAAACAAAATGAAATACAGTAGACCCCGATTTGTCGTTGACTGTCATTGACATTTGTTTCCAAAAAAAAAAAAAAAATTATTTTCACATTCATATATATATATATATATATATATATATATATATATATATATATATATATATATATATATATGTATATATATATATGTATATATATATATATATATGTATATATATATATATACATATATATATATATATATATATATATATATATATATATATATATATATATCATGTCACAATATGCGGATAGGATAAACTGCGAAACTACTGAACCGATTTTGATCAAATTTGGTAACTATCTGTAATTTGGTCCAACTTAAAAGATCGGATAGTTTTTATCGTAAAATTGTTAGTCTAACCGTAGAAATTTACGAAAAATCGGAAAATATCAATTTTTTATTACTGTATACAGATATCTATAAATAAATATATCACGCAAATTAATTTGTTGCTAAGCATTTGGAAAAAAATAATTTTCGAATTTTTGTAAATTTTAATAAGTATTTCTATAGATACCACCAATAATATTTTTACCTACGACTACTATGAAATTACTTATCTACTGTCCCAAATACTATTTGTATCCTATAAAGAAATAAACAACTGGATTGTCCAGTTATCATCAACTGGCACTTCTGCTGTTTTCAGCAAATTCCATACATATGAAAATTAGATATGCTATAAAATATGTATATGATTTGAAAATATGAAAATATGAATAATACTTTACAGTCGTCGAGCGAGCGAAACGAAGCACATAAGGAACTGATTTTGGTACAAAATTTCAGAATATCAGATTTAAATGAACGTATGGTCACATTGTCCGTCAGTTTCACCAAATAGAGTGCAAATTAAAAAGCCGAAGAAATTTGACAATTTTTACTCAAGTACTGTTGAGATCTCTGTGAAAAATGAAAGTGACGTTAAAATGGTTTCCCATGACCTTGGTGACTTGAAGGGCCTAAAATAGAAGCAATTCTAGAACTGCTGGTATAGGTACCCATTCTAAGTTCTTACGGTGCGGAAATTTGCCATGCTAATAAAATATGAAGATAGTTATTTTAGAGTCATTGGGCGAGCAGGGTCAAGTGCTATAAATAATTGATTTTGCATAGAATTTTAGAATATACGATTGAATTGACCTATAATTGAATCTAACATCGTTTGACATCTATTCCACGTCATATTTGTTTATGTTCACGATGTCAATGATTTTTATAATTATACTGTGTATTGTGTTATAATTGTGCAGTGTATCGTTTGAAATGATAAGAAAATATTAATCCAATCAATTTTAACTACCGAGCCACAGCAACGCGTGGCCCTGTCAGCTAGTTTTATATAGAAAACTCTATATAAACAAGTAAGCAGTTTGAACCGGAATGTTGGAGTAGTTACTGTATGCTCATTTGTTTTGTTTATAAGATTTGACAAGAGCAGACAACACTAGCGTACGTGTGAGCGTTTGTATTCTTAATTGTGAAGTTTTACATAGTCAGACACAAGGGTTTAATATGTCTCAAGAGGAGTTTTACAAGGCAATGTCTTTAATTAGATAATTTCAAGGAGAATTTTATATTAGCCAAAAAAGAAATTTTTTAACTTTGTCAAGGGTGTTTGGGCATAGTAACCAATCAAGAAGTTATTACCGTACAAATATTTATGTATAGACAAGCTGCGTATTTTTAAAATTCGACTGTTGTGCCGCCCATCGTGAAAATAAGTCAACACTGGCGTTCGCTATTACATTAAAATGTATATGTAAATTTTTAAAAAAAGTTTTATTAAATGAATAAAAATGACACTTATCATTTATTGTGGTTTTCAGTTCATTGAAATCTGTTTTTTCTACTCTAATATAATATTCAAATGTCTAATTTACAACTAGTTTTTAAATACTTTATAATTAAATGGAATGCTTTTGACAGATTCACTTATAGAAATGTCAGTCTACTATTATTTTAATTTTAATATATAAAACAAATTTATTTATTATTGACAAAAATTAAAGATTATTATAATTATTTCATTCATTTATGGCTTGTATTTTAAGATTTGAATGCATTTTCTATTTTTTTTTTTTATGTAATTATTTATAATTAGTACCACAAACTGTAATTATTATTAACAATCACTTATTTTGTTACAACTGAGTAAATAAATAGCTACCGTAGAAATGAATCCTAAACGAAAATATCAAACTGAAGAAATTCATTCTCATTTGCAGATTGAAATAATTTAAACTGAAAAAAGGGTATTTTCAGTAAAATAAAAATCCTAAAATTATTCATTTTAATTGTAATTCATTTTAAATCCATTTTGATTAACATTTTAGATTAGTATTTGAAAATGTCAAACGCCAGTATTGACAAAAAATAACACTAGAGCGCACTACTTTAGCTACGCAGCTTGCCTATACATTTTTAGAGAAACATCGTTTGATCATTAAAAATAAATATTTAATGGTTTATTTATTTAAAAATATTCCATTTCGAAAATTACGTTTATTTAAATTCAGATAAATAAACAGAAATGAAAATATTGTAGAGAAGCTTTTAAATTCACATATTTTTACAAGTGTATATAGATATAGATTTCCATGGCCAGCAAAAAGGAAGCATCTCAAAGTGTTTGGAATCAAAACAAAACATTTATTCAGATTTTGTAGGCATTCTTATGATGAATTTAATTTTTTTTTATATGATAGTGATTTAATCTAACACATTTGAAACCTCAGAGTACAGAAGTACAGCAACTATCTCTTTTCTGTAATCACCAGTGGGCATTTTTATGAACATTAGGCTACTTAGTAGTCAATCTCTCAGTAGTAGTCGATGAGTGTAGGTCAATCACAAGACAATGGATTTGCTTGTTGTTCGTATTGTTACATCCCCTAGTACATGCGTGCGGTGTCATAGATATGTATGCAACAGCACAGCCACGTGACGACCACTACCAACAACGTTAACTAACACAAATACACAATATCGCACTAATACAAAGTTAACCCAATGCACGTATATAACATATTTTCAATCTCTTACTGGTTACACTGGTTCCAGTTGTATTGAGATAGATATGTTGTCTCTACTGCTCTGTGTTTGAAACTGAAATATTGCCATTTGATTCGTGATAGAGTATATAGAATTGTGCTGTGTTTTTACTAGAATGCTTGCGTACGTATTTTATAAGTATCAAAGTTTCATTTTGTAATAACGTTATAAATATTTATAAATTATTTATGAAGTTTAGGTCCTGTAAATAATTTTTCAGCTCGTTTTTACACTATATAAAGCTTTTTCTCAAAGTGCAAATGTTCATTTAAAAATTTCATTTTTTTTGTAATTACGGCAGATTCTTCAGTGAAATTTGTTGTTTTATTGCAGTATGTTGTAAGGTCTGGAGCTCCCCACTTGCAATTACGTGGACTGCACCCCCCCCATAAATTCAAAATTTTCCAAACGCATATAACAACTGTTACGTAAAAATCCAAAACAATTTTTAATAATTTTTTTGCACGATCGTGTATTTTCATGCATTTACCGATGCTGTTGACAATGCTGGTAAGTTACATTTCCCGAACGTTTGCTTATATCCATGGAAACCAAAAAATAACAATGCGGTAAGTAAAATAGGTGCCCGGTAAGTAAATAGGAGTGCGGTAAGTGAAATTAGCTCATAAATGATTGTAATTATTTATTTGTATAGAAATTAAAAGTACAATTTGAACAGTTAGGAAAATTAATCGATTAATATGAAAATGTTCACTAGTTTGCACATTATTATTATTATTATTATTATTATTGCTGTTGCCATTAGTCTTCATATTTTATTATTATTTCAAAAGGTTTTTCAGTCATTAAAATTTTCTGTGGTTTTCATAATCTTCCTTTCATTTTACGAGAATAA
Organism: Brachynemurus nebulosus; assembly: GCA_035578155.1. Lineage (NCBI taxonomy): Eukaryota > Metazoa > Arthropoda > Insecta > Neuroptera > Myrmeleontidae > Brachynemurus > Brachynemurus nebulosus. Next base: position 19,766,037 of record JAPWDM010000009.1, read on the forward strand.
ATTTGCAGCCAAATTTAAAATGCTTCATCAATTTCATTGTTCTCACTAATATTATAGTTTAACAAACTATTTCCCTCAATTTTTTTAATAGAAAATTCAAAAAAATATTCACGCCAATTAAATATTGACACTTAAATTTTTATTTACAAATGTAGTTGTCAATTGTCACTACAAAGATTCGTATTAGCTGCTATAGAAATTTATAATATTTATTCATGGCATTCTATGTGATAACGGAAATATAAATTTCACCTATATTATTCGAATTTTATTTTTTATTTAATATATTTTTATTCTTTAATTATTTTAAATCGATCGTGCAAAAGATTTTATACAATACACGATGCGCTAAGTGCCTTTACTGACAGGCACTTAACGCATCGTAACGCAGGTCCTTACTACCGTACAGCCGGTAGTAAGGTAACAGTGATTCTATACTAGTGATGTTGGATAATTAATCGATTAATCGGTTTAGTCGACCAATTTTGTTTACATTTAGTCATTTTTAGTCGATTATCTTTCCTTCGACTAAATAACTAAAATGATTAATTTTTTTAAATGATTGAAAACGACAAATTTATTAATTTTTTTTGTATTATTTATTGAACGTCAAAAAATTATAGCTGAAAAATTATCTGCTTGTATAATTTTTCAGTTTTATGTGATTAACAATTGTGATACGTCACATCTCTCTTTTCCTTAGAAAATATATATTAAAGTCAATAATTAAATTCAAAAGAAAACATTGTTTAACTAAAAATTTAGTCGATTGGTCGATTACTGTACGCTCAATAGTTTCGACTAACGACTAATTTTGTCTGGTCGGTTCGACATCACTATTCTATACATAAAACTAAAACTATAAAGATTCGTTCGTTCTCTTAAGTGCGTTTAACCTTGTTTGACTGTTTTTCACAAACACGGTATTTTTAACCACGACTTTTCCTCTGATGATGGCCAATTCATTGGCAGAAACATGTCAAGTTTATTTCTTTGATTCGTTTGTTTGATTTATATTTGCAGATAGTCGTATTTCCTCCCCTTTAAAGTTTATAAATCCCACCTGCAGTAGGAATATTTCAATTTTTATCACTAAAACTGTAATTTCAAATTTTGATTGAAAAACAACAAGTATACACATCAATATATCATGTGAAACTGATCAAGTGAATTAGTATGAAAATCCTACTAAATATGCCATCATTCTGCAATGGTTATAATGAACGAAAAAAGGTTTTAATCTTAATGCCATTACAATTATTTTGAGCTACTAGCACGTTCCTGTACACAGCCTGGACAAAATTAAAAATTTTAATAAAATCGTACGTTTTTGCACAAATTTTTCCATTTCCATGGCGAAATTATAAAAATAACGCACTCAAGTGGCCTATATATTTATTTATGGCAAAACACTGCCAACACAACTAATGAAGTACCTACTTTCAATACGGAATTAAACTACATCCTTCTACTACTGCACAGGAACGCAAATACTACTGCGACAAATTTCCATTAATCAAGTTACCACACACGAATTTCGAGGATTTAATTTCCTTTGTCGATATCATGTATTAGGGGTACATGTATGCTCGTTGTAACTCCATATATCACCATATCACTAGATAGATAACAATCCTTTTAAGGATTAATTAACATAGATGGCATATAAATTAGAATGTTTACTACATATTATGTATAAATTCACATAATGCTGAGAAAAGGGGGGGGGGGGACACCTACTGACATTCTAACAGATATTCTAAGAAGGAAATTTTCAATTATCAAGGTATAATAATTTCTGGAAAAGTTTTGTATGGTATATCTGAAAATGTTTGCGGAAGATAATTTCAAATTAAGTCGAATCGAATATTCAAAAAATTTGAATATTGCGTAATTATGATGATAATTTGATTTTTCTACAAATCAATTTCTACACATTTTCGTAACAAATATTCTAGTAATTTGCGCCGTAGGATAAAACCACATTAATTTAATGTACAAATAAACTTGTCAAGTGCGTGTTGGATAGGCATTGCAGGGTGCCGCAATAGGTTTCGGTATAAAATATAGGACACATATTTTTTAGCATAACACGGTTAAATAAATGCATTCGACAACTTTTCACATACATGTGTCACTAATGACACTATGAGGGTCAATTACATAATAATTTGGTTCTCTATGTGTCCCCTAGGAAATATATTTGCTATAAAATTGTTAAATATATTCCACCAAACAAATATTTATTAAGGTACGACATTAGCCTGTGTGTAAACCCAAGAAGTAGAATACAATACATCAAATAAAAACTATATTACTATAATTATAGTAAGTCATTTATACCAGTGTTTCTCAACTTTTTTGTACTCACGGTCCGATACAATCTCTGATAATGTTTTTGTGCAGACTGATCATATATTTAGGATTACATAATATGACGATTAACACTTTTCTAAATTACATAAGTGTTGTAATATGAAATGTCGTTTTTCGACTACTTTGACGACCACATAATTTAGAAAATTATCAACACTTTCTTAAGCATTAGGGGAATGTTTAAAAGCAATTATTCAATTTTAAATAGAATTCTTGTAGCCTGAAATCATTTGCACTATTAATTAGAATAAAATTAGGTCGTGTAATATGAAAGGTCGCTTTCCGACCACTTGGTTTACCATGTAATTCAGGTAAATATCGCCAGTTTCTTAAGCATCAGAGAAATATCTAAAAGCAATTTTTGTGTTTTAAATATATATTTCTTGTAGCCTGGAATCATTTCCGCTATCTGCTGAAATAACATTAGGTTGTGTAGTATGAAATGTCGTTTTCCGACCACTTAGTCCACCGTGTAATTTAAAAGAAAAGTCAATACTTTTTTAAGTATTAGAGAAACGTTTAAAAACAATTCTTGTAATTTAAATGGAATTCTTGTAACTTGGAATCTGAACTGTTTACTGAAATAACATTAGGTGGTGTAATATGAAATGTCGTCTTTTGGCCACCTGGTCTACCTGGCATGTAATTCAGATAAATATCGACACTTTCTTAAGGATTAAAAAAATGTTTAAAAGAAATTTTTTAATTATAAGATACCATCACAGTGTGATTTTCCGAAAAATAGACAAATTTTCGCGATTTTTTTTCGGAAGGATAGGATGGAGGAATGGGAATGAATTTTTTTTATGATTAATATCACTATTTAACAATACAAAAATATTTTCTTTTATCCATTCTTATTTATTTTTTATAAATATTAAAATTTTTGAAAAAATTGTCTTTAAAAAAGGGCGGTAATCGGTACACACGATTCCGGCCGCAGTTTTCATCCGGAAAAAAAAAATCAAATAGATTATCAATCTGTAGGTAAGCCGCTATGTATCTATAGGAGCTTTTTTTTTCTTGAAATTTAAAAAAATGGTGGCGGTTTGAATAAAATGTACAAAATTTTTTTCTAGTTTTTCGTGTGAAAAAATAGGAAGATTTAAAAAAATAAAAGCTCTTATAAGTACATAGCGGCTTACCTACAGATTGACAATCTATTTGATTTTTTTTCGGATGAACGCTGCGGCCGCAATCGTGTGTACCGATTTCCGCCCTTTTTCTGAAGACACTTTTTTTCAAAAAATTGTAATAATTATAAAAAATAAATAAAAATGAATAAAAAAAATATTTTTGCATTGTTAAATAGTGGTATTAATCGTAAAAAAAAATTCATCCCCATTCCCCCATCCTATCCATTCGAAAAAAAATTGCGAAAATTTGTCTATTTTTCGGAAAATTACACTGTGATGGTACTTTAAAATTAAAAAATTGCTTTTAAACATTTTTTAAATCCTTAAGAAAGTGTTTGTATTTTTCAGAAAATTACATTGTGAGGGTACCTTAAATAAATTTATTGTATTCTTAAATCATTGCCATCATGATTCCACAATTCGAAATGTCGTTTTCCGACCATTTGGTTATACCATATTGTGTTAGTCGTGTGCTATCATATGCCATGATAAAAAAAAAACTAAATTCCAAAAATAAATTTTTTTACAGTTAAAACTATTTTTGAAGGTAAAGTAACCACACCATTTGGTTTTTTTAAGAGCAAAAAATGAAAATTATAAAAATTTTTGTAATTTATTTTAACACTATGAGGCCCGAACATTTTCACAGTAAACTTCCCAGGAAGCCGACAATATTTTTAAACAAATTTTATGTAAACATGTATATAAAATGATTCCACAGAACACTAAATGATTCAACATGTATGCGTTGAATCACGGCAGGTCAAAAGATGAGTACATAGTTATTATTATTTTGATAAACTACACATATGCATACAAGCATACAATACACACATATATAGGTACATATGCGGATAAAAATATTATTGTAAATAAAAGATGAAGCCTAGATATTTTGATGATAAAACATATTATGTGTATTTATATGTACAAAAAATGTAAAGTGTCCGGTATGTAGTAATAAATTATTTTTATTAGAATAATATAAAATCTTTTTTATATTATAAATTTTTTAAGTGTTTTGTTTATTATTCTAAATATTGATCGCGGTCGGCCTCTGTGGATATTTTGTTTGATTTCGGATGCCGAATCCATGGGACTGAAAGTGTTAATTTACACATCTTTTTGGAGACTGGTGAGACATTTTCACGGTCCAATACTGATCCGCGGACTGGCAAAAAAAATATCAAATTTGTCTTAGGAACCCTTTATTACACTCTGGTTTATATATTACATCTGTTTGTAGAAAGGGTACGGGGAAATTTTAATTTTCGTAGACAAAATCGTATAAGAACAGCAGACGTAGATTTTTCGAATTTTCCTTCAAAACTCTAAAAAGTGACAATAGGATAATTAAGAAAAAAGTATAAAACCTCTTTACCTCTAGAGTTTTTACTTTTATTTTTCAGTAATTATTAGAAAGCTCCAGAGCTTTGTACATAGCTAATAATTCTTTTTTAAAAATATATTAGAGAATAATTAATAGTTTCTCTGTGCAAACCTCTAATCTCATAGCAAATATAATTAGCTTCGTCCGAGCTTGTGCAACGTCACGAACTAAATTATGTGTTGTTGCTTTCTTTTTGGCGCTGTTTCATGTTTGTGCATCCACACTATTACTTTACATTATTTTACAATGTACCTATATCGCAAAGTTATTAAATAAAGTGAATGATAATACATTTTCTAAAAAAAGTTTGTAAATTTCTAATATTTACAAAGTTATAGGCTATTTAAATAGTTAAGGTAGAAATTATGTCGCGTTTAAATGAAGTTTGACGATAACTTACACACACACACACACACTAGCCGACTCTCTGGACTATCGTAAACATAAATACATACAGAGCGTTGATAAAGTTCCGGAACAGCTGAAAATCTCAGTTAGTATTGACTTTATCGAAAAATAACCCGTGCAAAACTTTCATGGGAAGACCTAGACCAAAATTTGGAGGTCAACTTTGTTTTTTTTAAATGGAAACCCCTATTCTTGACCTCGGATTCGGAAATAGCGGGAAATTCTACGTTCAAAACCATATTCATACTTCACATATACCAAAGTCGTGTGAAGGTCATAAAAATGAAAAAATATGATACTGGTTGGTCAAGGTCATGTTCAAGGTCAAATTCGAGGTCATTTTCTAGGTCCTCATTTCTTCCCATGAAACTTTTGTCCGGGTTATTTTTTGATAAAGTCAATATTAACTGAAATTTTGCGGAACTCTTGCGGAGCTGTTCCGGAACTTAAAGTTATTTTAGTTTAATGTATAGCTTAGCTTCAATCTTTACGCAGCCTAGATCTTAGGATGTTGCGATTATCGAAATTTTTAATATGACCTTTCACAAAGTTATTAGATGTTTCTCTATGGTGTTGGAAAGTTCAAAATTGTTTTTTTTACTATTTAAAGAAATAAATAAATCAACAAAAATAAAAAATTTAAAGAAAACTTTGAAAAGTGAGTAAAAAAACAATATTTTAAGATAATCACGATTTTATAAATTTTATTTTTTTCTCTCTGAGGACATCCATAAAATATGTCAAGTAAAAAATTTTTATCACTACTCCCCCTCTCCTTTGGCACGCTTCCTCGCATTTTCTGCAACCTCTTAACGAATGATTGTTTTTATGATTATTAGTAACATACAAAAACTACTGTTATTCTTTGATATTTTAATGTACTAATTGTTAAAATAAAAAATAATGTAGTAGTAATAAAATTGATGTAGATATTCCAAGCGTCATGTTACGTCACGTTTGCCTGAATTCACTCCTCCCTCCTCGCCCCATATCGTCATGCTAGGCAATTGCCATCCCACTCTCTTTTTGCGAACATATTTGATGAATAATCCTTTTAGTTCCGACAGTAATTTTTGTTTCAGATTTAGGAAGAGTCTGAAATTATATCTGATACAGTAGCTGATAATATCGTGAATTTTTCGAATTTTTACTTCCTTTTTAAAAACCTTTACTTAATTTCTCTAGGGTTAAGACAGGTAAGAGTACGCATGCATGTAAGAGTACGCAGAATTTAAATAGGTTTTTATCTTATCTATGTATACCGTGAATATCGAATTTAATAGTTTATAGGGATTAGCACGATACCTATTTATAGTTGACCAAATATTATTCACTTCGCCCCAATTGTTATTTAATTATTTTGTAAAAGTAATTAAGGTACATCAAATCAAACAAATGTTATAAAAATTGCCATTTTTTTAACAGAGTGTATTTTGTCTTTAGTTCATTTAAAAGGTAAGATAATTGCCTTTATAGATTCTAAAAATACTTTATTTTTATTTGAATTTCATCTATAAACTCAAAAATACAGTTAATTTTGAATTGTTAACGTTTAACTGACAAAAACAGATTCTTATAAGATGCACGTTTCTATTAAAATTTTTATTTATTTTTAAACGGGTTTTTGAAAGTTGAGTTATCAACGAAAATTCAATAGGAAACTGATATTTACAGAAAGTATTTTGAAAAATATCCAAGAAAAAATAAAAAATGAAGAAACAAAAGAGCTATAGCAAGAAAAATGGATATAGCGGAATGCACCCTTAGAAAGAGACTTAAACTTAGAAACGTTCCATCCTCGCTTGAGAGATACAAAAGAACATTTTGGGAAATTATGAAGCAAAAATTGGCTAAAAATATTCGCCAATTAGATATTATGTTTTATAGAATAATGTTATAGCAAGGTTAAAATTGACTGCATCTGGATATGCTCTATCAAATAATATATCACATAGGTTTAATGACAAGAAGAGAAATAGTAGGAAAAACGTGGGTAGCAGATTTTTGTAAAAGACATAATTTAATTTTTCGTCGACCAAAAAAATATTCATTAGCGAGGATGATGAACTTCAGTCAGACACAAGTAAATAGATTTTTTCACAATTTAGAAACACTTTATTCGAAGTATCACTTCGATGTTTCTCAAATATATAAAATGTATAAAATTAAGGGAAAAACATTTATTTTAAAAATTTATTTGTGAAAATTGTTAATGCGTACTCTTAAAATAACCTGTGCGTACTCTTAAAAGCAAGTGGTTGTAAGAGTACGTTTTTGCAAGTTACAGAAATAACATATTTTTCCTACTAAAATTTTAAAATTGTGATTTTTTATCATTAGTAGTAAATTTAATAGAATGTTCTTTTTGTAACACAACTATTTTATTTTTACTTAAATTAAAAACAAAGGCGCTATATAAATTTAAAATTTAAGTACGTACTCTGACCTGCCTTTACCCTAAGCATAAATAAACTTTGCAAAATTAAATACACCAATACCTCGCTTTGCGTCGTTTCGTTTTGCGTTTTTTCGAAGTTGCGTCGCTGCTCTATTAGTACTAATTTTCACTGTGCGTCGTTAGATTTTCGAAGTTGCGTTGTTTTTTGGTTCGAGCCTTTAATTTTTTTTCGAAATTTTTTGAACCACTTTTTAACCACGACGCAAATTGAGGTACTAGTGTATATTAAATATGTATTATAAACTTGTAAACATTTTCATTTTCGTACCAAAACTAGAAACAAAATCAATTTATTAAGAAATTTCTATTATCCATCTAATTAGTCATAGTCCCAATCCCCACGGTAACGGTTAATCAGAGTTCCATTGCATACATGTATATAGGTAGCAGTAATATCCAGTATTCTGCTGGTTTTCAATGGAAAATTTCCCGCAGAAGTCTTTCATATACCGTGCGGTAAATTAAATCAGATCAGGTATAATCAATTCTAACAATATTTGTTGATCGTCTCAAAATTTACAAATTTTATTTTTTATTTAGTTTGAAAAAGCGGTCAAAATTCACATTCATACTAGCCACATTCATACTACCTTAATACTCGAAAGATGGTTGAGTGTAAAACTATTAGCTAATATTTTCAGTGAAGAGCTCTTAAGTACATAATTGCGTCGACACTTTACACTAAAGTACGCAATTAACATTTATGAGCGAATCGACATTGTTGAATGGCTTGTATATGTACATTTCACTTATTAAACGTTAATTAACTTCCAACAATTTTTCATAGAAGTGAGGATGGGCGGGAATGGAGGACACGTTAAACATACCACACGAGAACGGTGCCAACTAGCTCTTCATAGAGGCAGGCAAGGCAACAATCCATACACCGTACAGTGTTCGAATTTACCACCATCTTTACTATCACCAGCTATAGTATAAATGTAGATAATAAATTTCATAGTGTTTTCGGTAACCAATGGTAACATGTTTCTTCTATGCGTTCATATGTATTTATTATAGTAAAAAATTTTTGTTAGTACAGTGATCCTTCTCAATAGTTCCGCAAAATGAAACGAGGGGAATAGCTTTTCCAGGAAATGTTGTTCCCCCACCGAAGTGCAATTGCTCGCTAGCAAGGTACATAAATTTCTTTACGTCTAAATTTAGAATTTGTAGTTCAATGAGTTATGATTTTATCAAAATTAAAAACTTTTCAGGAGCGTCAAAACAAGTATGGGGGTCTAAAAATAATAATGTAACTTAAAAATGTAAGTTAATATATTTATATACATAACCATGTAACAAAACTCAAGTGGTTTACGTTTAATATATGCACATATACATAGATATGCATAATTATACTATGTGAGTATAATGTATCTATGTACGGTTTTGTACTTACAATTAGGTATATAATCACTTAATGGTATATCATTTTCATTACAATCATCTATTTATGTACACAGTTAATAAGATTATTTTATTTCTTTTTTATTCATTACTAGCTGTCACGCGGCTTCGTTGGCGTGAATTTCGTAATTTAGTGAAGATAATTCCTAGTGGATAGTTCGCTAAAATTTTTGCCCCTATTTTCTTATCATAAGCTTTGATAAGCTTTATTTATTGAGAATTACATTTGTCAAGTTATCTAGGAACAACTGGAAATTTTCAAAAACTAATTTGTCATTTCTTCAAACATAGATATAACGCTGACTAAAAATCTAAAATAAGCCTATCAAGGAGATGTCAACGAATTTGGTATAGAAGTAAAAAAAGTATGTTGACTTAAAATACTTAAATGTTATATATTTTTAAAATAACCAATATTTGTACACTTTACTCTAAATAAGTATCCTCCCTTATCCTATTGGAAAATTTAAATCCCCTTAAGTAGCTTGCATTATGCTTGAATATTTCCTAAAATAACTCACTCATTGTTGGAGACGCCAGAACAGTAGGCGTTAAAAATGTAAACTTTGACCTCCCTCTATTTTTTTGCGTTTATCCCCTATTTTACTCTTTACAGGACTAATTTTCAAAAAGTGTTGAAACTTGTATTCATTAGTTTATTTCTGACAACTATGCCCTTTAGTTTCATTCGTGTAAAATTATGTTAACTGTGAGTAATAAGCTACTTTAAATTAGTTATTCCGAAACAAACCAGACAAATTTAATTCAAAAGTAGTTCTCTAAAGTGCTTCGCTTCGCTCGCCAAACAGTTTAAAATTCTATAAAAGGTTAATTCCATGTAATGCTTCGCTCCGCTCGGCAAAAGACTCGAAAACAACCATACTAATATATTTAATCTTCAGACTTTGAAATCCTTTTATAGATTCCCATATTTATGGATTTAGAATTAATTGAATTTTGAACTTTTTCGAGATCCGAAAACCCTTTTGGATTTTTCAAAATTACGTTCAGTTCCTTCGTAATTAGGCTTTACTGCAATCCTTTTCTAAAGTGAAATTTTAATAAAAAAATTTCTAAAGTTAATGTTTAATTTTTTGAATATTATTTTTATCGGAACCTAGGTAATCTATTGTTTTTCTTTCCTTTTTTTCCGTTTATTATTAAAATGAGTATTTTTGATAGGCATATCAACTTTTGTCGTGAATAGATCAACCTCCATAAAGAATATCGTGAAGATTCTGACTGGAGATGTGGAGATAATGAAGCATCTAAGGAATAAATTTACAATGTTTCACTAAAATATGTCCAGTGGTTTTTGTGTCAACCGTGCCCATGGGAAACCTAACTTATTATTTTATTATATAAATTCGATGTAACTTCCAAAATATCAGTTTTAGGTGTGAGAATATCTGGTATTAATAGATAGAATTTACATTTTTTTACATAGCTATAATAAAAAATATAGGTGGTTCATTTAAAAAAAAGTTTTTCACAATAAACAAAAAATATTTAAAAAAATGTTTTATGTGACCACCCTGTATCATGTCAAGGAAGCTGATATGCCACTGTCAGATAGAATATTAATAACAATTCCCAGCGAATTAAAATTTGTTGTTAAAAACACTTAAAATAGCAAAGTTGGTTTCAACTTCCGGTATAACTGGAAGTGGCAGCAAGTTAGAAATATTTTAATTGAAATCTTCATATTTGGAAACTTCTAAAACCAAATTTTGAAAAATCTACTTTATTTAGAAGACCACAAACGTTTAATGGAGATTCTTTTTGAATCATCCTGTACATAACGATTTGGGAGATCACATTAAAATGTGGCTAAGATTCATCGAGAGGTTAATGTCTATATTCTCTGTAAATTTCAACTCAATAGCTTCAGTAGTTTTTGAGTTAAATCGGTTCGTACAAACAGGCAGACAGACAGACAAAAATTTTTTTAAAGTTAGATTTGCTATATATGTCGAATTTGCTAACTGAAAAACATATTAATATAACACCTAAAAATTCGAAAATAACATATTAATATAATACCTAAAAATTCGAAAATCACAGACAGTCCCTTCTATTTTATTTATAGGTATTGATTTAAAGTCTAATAAAAAAGTATTGACTATTGTACCTATACCATTTTTCGTTTGCTGACAAAATATGTATCTCCTCATAAAATTTTGCAAGACTACGGTCGCTTCTCCAAATGTATTTTATAATTTTTATTTTGTATAAACAAATCAATTTTCTGTATCTGCATAATATAGATTTATGTCTGTCCGTTAACAAAATTATGATAACTGAATATAATAATTAATACATATCAGTGAAGCAGTGGAACAATATAAACAGTGCAGGCTAGTTAGTCGGATAATGATATTACAAACTTGTCTTACTATGTTTACTTAATTTAGGTAATTTTTCTTTCACTTAATATTCACACAAACACATTCCTAGCTTTTTTTGAAATAAATATTATAATAGGTGGTAAAGTGGGAGTAACGGTCGAGCCTCAAACTGGGGAAGCGGGGAACTATTGAGAGCAGAAATAGTCAGAATGTGCACTGTATTCTGTAACGAGTAGACAATATCCAGGGATGACCAGTATAAGTATGGAATATACAATTGTTCCCTTGTCAATCCATTTGTGTTAGGACGTGTAGTCGTGGTACGTGGTTTATGCCAATTAAGTGGTCAGCATCACCATATATTATTTTCGACAATATAATCCCAATTTCCAATTAATAAAAACTGTAACACAACATTTTAAAAGTTACTTATATTATTTAAATATCGTTCAATGATTCGAATTCAATTATAAAAAAATGTTAAACAAAAAATAAACCTATTTCCTTTCCTGATTGAATAACAAATTAGTCCTGCGCGTCGTCTAAATGGACAGAAATTAATTGATGGGTAATTATAAAGAAAGAAAATTGAAGGTACTAATTCACGGTTAAATGTTGACTTTTACTGAAATTTTCAAATCGATTTGTACTAGAATTTTTTTAATTTTGAGATGCACAATGAATGAAAACAGGATGTAAATGTCCGTGATAAGTGTAGCCAGGATGTAGACGTGCGTATTAGGTGTAGATAGGATGGAGATGTGCGCAGTAAGTGCGCAGTACGTTTAAAAAAAATTGTAACCTTAATTAAAGTAAAATCAGCATTTGACCTGACATTGACCTTGATCATTGACCCTGAGGTCACGATTAGATGCAGAATTTTCCGCTCTTACCATTACCCGGGGTCAAAAGGGTTTGTTGCAATTTTTGTTGCAAAAAAGCGGACTTAACCTTGATCCGTGACCTTGATCTCAAGGTCAAGGTCACCATCGGATGCGCCGTAAAAAATTCTGAAACTTCTGTGATCACCACTTACCCCAAAAATATTTTTTTGCCGCTAAGATTTTTGACTGTTTCCATACTATTGACTAGCCCTCTACAACACATACAAATTTTTTTCCTTATAAAACACAAATAGTTTGGGTTGGAAAGGGTTAAAGCAATTAACTAGTAATTTATTTATTGTAGTGCAAAAGAACCAACGTAAAAATTTAAATTTATCTACACGTATAAACGGATGCCTACGCCCCATCCGTTACAGCTACCCCCCCCCCCCGCCACTCATTTGTTTCTGTTATTTAATCCACTTTTAAATAAAGATTAAATGAGTGCCATCTATCATTTTAATATTAAAATAAATTCAAAAGAGAATAGTTAATGAACTATTTAAATGAACGCGTGTTTTACGATACAATTAATGGAATTATTGTTAAAGAAGATGATAACATCTTGTGAGATTACAACTCCACCTATTACAGTGTTGTCAGTTCCGGTAACATTATAGAATCGTAAATTTTACATTGTGAGATTATTTTTACCCACTCGAAAATTAATGTACAAAGTTTATCACAAAACTTGGTACCTATGTAACAATCGTGTGATGGAAACAGTTATTAAATTTTCCTTTTGACTTTACTAAAGTGAAAACTTTTATTAATTCTGCGTGAGAGTGTATTGAAATCTGTAATGTAAGAGTATAATGAAATCTGTTATATGAGAGGACAATGAGATTTGCGATAATTGTAAAATGGAAAAAACAAAAAAGTTGATCATTGTTAAGTAATTAATATATTATATTGGTCAAATTATTATTTAATTTATTCACAACATTCTTAATGTCATATTTATTATTTAACTTTTTCTATATTCAATGTTCTATATTTAGTTGTTTTATTTTTTTTTCCTTTTTGATTTAAATAAAATTGAATATAAATTTTAAATCAAAAGAATACAATTTTTAATCTATCTCTAATTTCATTAAATGTTTATATGTACAAACGATGAAAACAAAATACAAACTACCTTGTTTACTTAGACGTTTCTACGCAACATATATGAAATTAAAACTTATAGATATACCTATTATTCACAAAACAATCGCAAACCTATTGAATAATGGCTAATACGGTGATTTCATTGGTCGAAAGATATTGAGTAATGATCATTCCTCCACACCTTTAAATAATGCCTAACTTTCTTAACAATTAACGGATATGTAATGAGTGTGTTCTTCAACAGGAGTAGAAAATAAATATCCATTTGAAACAATTGAAATCACATTTAATATATGGGTGAAAAAATTTTTCATTTTGTCAAAAGTTATTATATTTAAGTGAAAAGACAAAATTAAAAATTTTTCACCATATTCATTATGGATTTTCACAAAGTAAAATTATCTGCATTTAATATACGTTTAAATTTTATTAAAAATTTGTAACATTTCAAAGTCAACTTTCTGACATATGTTATTCTGTGGTAAATAGACATTAAATAAATTAGGCTTAAAAATTACAAAAAAAAAAATATTTAGGGATATTTCAACCAAATTATTTAACATAAAATACTTTGATTTCCTATGAATTCTAGTTCTAGCCTGATGTGACTTAACACGTTGACGGTCATAACCTATAATGACGAAACGTTCAACTGGTATACTATTTTGATAACTAATATACTTTGTATGGAAATTTTGACACGGTACAGGGCTGTGTCGCAATTAGTCAGGTTTCATTCGACGCCTTCCGGAGTCGATGACTGTCGCGGTGTTAAGTTTGAACTCGGTTTAAAAACAATATATTATTATTTATTTTCCGCATTTTTGTAACTGGCTTCGCACGTTCATCAATAATTGCGACTCGTTCAATAAAGTCGTGTCTATAGAATATATTTATGGTCCATTTCACTTAAATTTAACCATCCTTCGTCACTTTGAATTTAAATAATTACTGTTTTCTTAGCTTTTTCTCTTTCATTATTGCATTTACGTAAATTTTAAATTTACAGTTTGTTTGTTTCGAATATAAGAATTATTTAATTTTTTAACGAAAACTCCCGATCAGTTTTATCTAAAGTGAGAGGCATATTTTACTGGTACAAGATCGCTATTGGCTGGGTGCGTGATGCCAACGACATCTATAATATACATTTTTTCATGCTATTAAATAATGGTAACCGTGGAAATAAATTTAAAATATTTTCAAAAAAACCGTAAAATCTGAATACAAATATTTGTTATTTACAATTATTTTTTTTTATAAATAAATTTGAACAATTTGAGGTATAAAAGACTGGATGAAGTATAATAGTCATATTAATAAAGTATTTAAACAATTTCCGACGTTAACATGGATATAATTACCAAGACAGTATTTCCTTCCAACCCCGGACTATGCAGAGGAAAAAGTTGCTGGTGATAGTGAAACACGTCAGGGAAATTCGAAAATTACGAAATTCTGGCATAAGTCATTTAGTTGAATGTACAGTCATACATAAAGCAAACATCAATAACTTCTTATGAAACATCATTGCATGTGAGTTTAAAATACCTCAAATATTTTTAATTCTGTATTTATGGATTGACGTGTAAATGTTAATACGTTGACAATTAAATGAGGAACGACATATTAGTGGCAATTGCGTTTATAATAAAAGTGGATCAATGTATTATATTTTTATATAATATTTTTTACTACACTATAAACACATATGAGCATGTAGTATTACCTATTTTCTCCACTACTCACGCTGCAATCGATTTAATTATCGCCACCATATACTACGCACCCTGCCAATAGAAACTTTCAGTTCGAGCGTCTTCAGCACACTCACAATTTTTTTAACATCCTATCTACTAAATTTCCAAAAACCCCTGCAATATTTACGGTCGCATTATGTAACAAAAATGACAAAATAATGGTATTTGTAAAAGTACTTAAGTGTGTGTACTTATATAGCAAAACAGATGAGAAATAATGACGTATAAAATATTATGTAAAGGATAGATGGATGATTGTCATTTTAACAGTGCACTGGGGTGAATTAAACTGAGACAGAGACAAAATAACTGTTTTTTTTTTTAATGTTATTTTTGTAAACCATAGATATAAATAGATTCCAATTTTCTGTTTCACAACTACCGTGTCCACTGTCGCCGGCAAATGACGTGGACACCGCTACCCCTACCAAACGATTATGGCACATACAACAAAACACATCATTGTATCTACACAAACATGTTAATGTATTAGTTCAATATAAAGTATCTACATGTATGTCTGACTGGACATCTTGCTTATATATTAGGGTGTGCCAAAAAAAAATCGCTCTCCGCTCAAAACACCGTAGGATACGTCTAAACAAACATCCTCACTAAAGCGCAGCTCAAAATTTCAATTTTTAAAGGTGCATCATCGAGCCTAAGGTTTTCCCATTTAAATAACACAGATGATTGAGTCAAATTTCTATCACTAATATTTCGCTTTCTACAGAGCCTTCAAATTAAAATTTTCCTTTTATTACATTTTTAAGCTAAACCATTAAAAATAGGACAAAATGTTAAAGGACAATTTTGTAGTTCAATTGATGCTTTACAAAAAAGTTCCTTACAAATTTTTCGTATTACAAATAGTTACAAAGTTACAGACTCTCAAAATTTATTTTACTTATTTTTTTAGCGAAGAGAAAATTCACCTTTAATAGTTTAGCTTAAAAATGTAAAAAAACGTAAAATTTCAAGAAATTTAAATTTTAAGGCTCTGTCGAAAGTGAAATATTGGTGATAGAAATTTGACTCAATGAACTTTTTTGTCCAAAATTTAATGCTTAATAAGGTGTTTTGATTCATTTTATGGAAAAAAGATTTATTCATAGTTTGCAGGAGTAACTAAAACAAAAAATCGTTTTTCCTGTGTTATTTAAATGGGAAAACTTTAAGCTCGATGATGCACCTCTAAAAATTGGAATTTTGATCTGCGCTTTGGTGAGGATGCTTGCTTAGACGTATTCTACGATATTTTGAGTGGAGAGCAAGAAAAAAACATTTTTTTTTTTTGGCACGCCCTAATATATGTATATAGTATACACTATCATGGTCAACCTATTTAACTATCAACCAACAATTAAAAATAAGTTTATTTATGTTTAGAAAGATAGCCCTTTATTTTGAGAATTTTTTTGTTCAATAGAATTTTTACACTTAAATACGACACACATCATATTTTTTTCTATTTAAATTTCACGAGTTGATTAAAAACAATGATACTCGTGACGACGTGAACCACATGACGAAGAGTAACAGACTAAATCAGAAGCGGTGTAAATTGACTGTAAATTGACGGTGAATGTAGACTGTTTCTATAATGCTATGTGCTGTAAACACTTTAATCCGATTTAGAAATTTACAGGGTGTTGTAAAATAGAACTTAGTGTTTTGCACGAAAATACACACACTGTATGTGTATTATAGTTTGTTTTACCAACTCAGGACAGGAGTGAATAATTTGTTGAACAAATGAATAGATTTTTGGCTCATTATTTTTTGTTTAGTTCTACAACGTTGACTAATAAGTCATTTCCACTAAAGTCATAAGTATTATGTAGAATACGTAAGTCGATTTTCGATTTACTACTTACTGTTTCGGTGTAAACTATATGGACATTTATTTATATGGCTATGTATGAATTGGTAGCGTTAATATTATTTTGGTAACTGAAACAACAAAAATAGGACACTATCAATAATGCAAACCAATTATTTATAGTAGGTGTGGTTGATTCGGTGTCACATCTTTGAGAAAATTTACCCATTTAGTATATCGTTTATTTTTATTTTTTCCGAACTAGATAATATAAAAATCAATAGCGGTGGGTGATTCGAATACGTGTTTTTCCGCTTTCCTTTCTTCGCAATGTGATACACCATCAATTTTCTTTTTCCTCCGGTTAGTGATAGTGAGGCTTAGAAAAAACAAAAATATAATATCAAGTTTCTCTAGTTTTTCTTTGGAGCGAAATTGAGAGAAAATTATACATTTCGACTTTATTTGATGCGAAAACTTTTTTGCCTCTTTTTCACATTGCTTTTGTGGGAAAACGTGTATAATTTTTCAGCTCTTCTTTTTATTGTAGTTATTTTTGTGTTACGCCACAAAAATGTCTGTATTTTTTTATTGTTAACCAAATACTCTAATGTATTTTTTGAAATTTTCAACTCCTTCACTGTCAGGTGTAAGTTGTATTTCTGGAAGTAGTATTCCGTACTATCAGTTGGTATTATGGATTTTATATAATAGCATACGAGAGTAAACAAAATGTTTTTTAATATTAATAGATTTGAGCGTTACTTTATGGTATTCCATATTTGTAAATAATAAACAAATATTTTACTTTGCAAAATACCACTTTTATTTTTGAAACTGTGACAATATTGTTTCGAACCGTTAGGTCATTTTCAAACTGTTTGAAAATGAACTAACGGTTTTTAACCTATGCTTATTAGTGTGCATAAATTATTCTGGTTTTGCCACAACTGTGTTGTGACTGAAAATCTGAAAACCTTAATTCACTCATCTTTAGACTTACACTCCTGCACAAATACGGATGACAAATAAATTTATTAGAACACTCCAAAGAGTTAGGCTCGCATGCAAAAACCTGTTTAAACATGCAGCAAGTGCAGTATAAATTGACGTTTGACCGAACTTGCCGTAGTCGCTTCTAGGATAGACTAGGAAAACCCCAAAACAGATTATTTTACTTTCGACGTTTGACCAGAAAATTAGGTACTTCTAGGTTTGACTAAAAAAATATTAGTCAGAGGCCGAAATAGGAACCTATTTCGGGGTTTGCCGAAAGCCGTTAGCCAAACCTAGGATAAACGAGTCATTCCGCGAAGAGACTACATATCGACCTTTGACTATAACATATACATTAACAAATATGGAATATATAAAAATAACCTATGCTTATTAGTGTGCATAAATTATTACATTTTTCGCATATAGATTTATCAGTTATTCTTTCTTTCTTCTTTAATTTCTAGAACTCATTTTTTTAAATAATTCACAAAAATATCCGTTAAATAAAACAATAACATGATGATTATATAACATGTTAATCAAGCAACATGTGTCATCCAGCTTTCTTTTTATGTACCAAGAAAATTACGCAAGAAAATTGAGTCCTAAAAAATTTTGTGCAATCTACACCTCATTCTTCAATTAATGATAATAATTTACTTAATGAATATTTTACGATTTTCTGAGCAATTCTTTTGGTGATAAGGGTCGGCGATAGAAATTTTTAAAAGGCACCTCCCCCGCCCCCGCGTAAAATGAACAAAAATGTGAAGTTTTATATATTACTGAATTCGCGCCTTATTAAGTTTTCATTCGATGCCTTATGCTCTTGTGGAAAATATTTTCCCTATTTTCTAGGTTATCCTCTGAAATTCAATTTCACATCTATGATTGTAACATTTCACTCTACGACTGTGCAAAATTTCAAATTTTATATTAAATAGATTCAGAGGGAACGCGTGTGACGGACGGATCGACATCAAAGTGATTCTTGTAACGAAGTTAAAAAAATTAAAAAATATATAATTTATGGTGGATAGGTTGATCGTAATTGGGTGGGTAGGAAATTAGGGTGCGTGAGTGGAAAAGTGACCCGCAGAGTGGACCCAAGGTGTTGGTGAGTCTGTGAAAGTGGAGTGAAAGCAATAAAAAGGTCTGTGGATCTTTTCTTTCAACCGAAAAGACCGGGTTGATCCTGAAAATAAACTTCGTTACCTTGTATGATTTTAGCACTTATTAAAAGATAAGACATTTTTCGAAACATAACAATATTATTACATTAAAATTTGGTTGACTAGCATACAAATCGCTGGAAATACATAAATTTTGAAAATATTACCATCTACTAAAACAAACAAATTTTACAAAATGGTAATTGCATCTTTAATCTTGTAATGGCGATTTTAAAATTTACAAAACAACAAAGGATAATTAATGTACGACAGTATTTTGAAAACAGGAAAAAAATTCACCCCTGGAAACTTATTTAAAGAAAACGATACTAATATTTCTAAATCAACCTAAACTAAAAATACGCTGCCAATAGGGTGGGCACACAGCTTCCTCGTAGTCGTAAAAGGCTTTAAAACAGTATTCTACCAAATATACATATTATATACCGTGAAATTATATTTTCGCCTTGAAGTTTATAAAAAACTGTTGTAACTCAAAAGTCTTAAAGGCTAAATTATAAAATAATAGCAAAAATATTTTAGAAACTAACCCCCAATATACCCTAAAAGTTTGAGCGAGATAGGACTAGCAGTAAATAAGATATTGACATTTAATGGGATTTCATGGTAGCGGCGTAGCTACCGTTACTCCGATTTCGATTAAATTCATAGGGGACCATAATATATGAACCAAACTACATAATTTCTGAAAATTTCATAAAAAAGAATTGAGTGCAATTTTGGAATGACATGGTAGCGGCGTTGCTACCGTTACTCCAATTTTGATTAAATTCATAGGGGACCATCACGGAGCCAAACTGCATAATTTCTGAAAATTTCATTAAAAACAATCGAATAGTTCGGAAGTTATGCCACTTGGTGCAAAATTGGAGACACCCAGACGGACAGACAGACGAACGGCCCAAACCAAAATTGTTCAGGAAGCTCTAAAACGTAAAATGTGCGTAAAAAATTTGATTTTGAAGAGAAAAAATTTTTTATTTTTCAAAAGTGATCACAATGCTTCCGCTACTTTAGCAGTCTCGGAAGCAATATACTAAACTTTAAATTTAGCCGTGGATTCGTCAATCAGAGGTTAACAGGTCAGCTGGAAACTCAACATGATAGGGTATTAGCCTCAACGACGTTCAAATCTTTTAAATAGCTTAAATTACTCTAACTAACGAACAAATTGCAATACTTTAAATAAATTTCCTCGAAAAGCAAATACTTTAGATTATCATACATATCACAAGCTACACCCTTAAAGTTACCTAAATCAAGTTTTAACAAATGCCTAAAATTTCACTGAAAGATTTACTACGACTTATAAGATAGATTACTATAATAAACTTCACTTACAAGTAAAGGTCCCGAGGCCGGACCTATCGATTTTGATGAAACTTAAATATGTTGTAGAACACTAAAAACTAAGGGACACGTATTTTTTTTTATCTGCGGAAAAACGGTTTGAAGGGGTGAAATCGCCCTCCAAAAATTGGGGTAAAAATTTAATTTTTCAAATATCTCGAAAACAGTAAGAGATAGAGCAAAAGTTTAAATTGGCGATATTACTCTTTTTTAAAGAGCTATCTATTGATATGCAATTTGTTCAAATTACATCAACAGGGGTGGTTGGGGGTTAAAATTTGGGGGTTAATTTTGCAAAAAGGGGGTGAAAAATAAACAATATAAAAATTTTGTTTACAGATTTGAAATTTACGTCAAAAAATATAATTGACCTGTTTTTGCTCAATATCCTAATATTAAGTCTAGGGGTAGTTAACTAGAGGGTGACTATGTCGAATAATCCTACTATTTGGGTATTTCAAGAAGTTCTTCTTCATGGAAAATAGCGTAAGACAATTAGAATAACGTAGAAATGAAATTCTCGAATTCAAAATTGAGTTTGAGCAACATTGGAGAGGGGGTGAGTCACCCTTTCAAATTACATACTAGTTTATATATACTAATTTTTGCTATTAACACACTGATAGTGGGTAAAATAATGTCACAATAAGTGGTTCTGAAGTTGGACTATCATATGTAAGGTCTTTATTAGGTTTGCTTTTTAATGGATATTATAGTTTTCCTTATCGAAAATTATCGCTACCGAAAATTACATAACCTAACCTAAAATAACAAAACCTAATAAAAACCTTACATACGATAGTCTAACTTCAGAACGATCTATTGTGACATTATTACCCCCTGTCAGTGTGTTAATTGCAAAAATTAGTGTATCTAAACTAGTATGTAATTCAAGAGGGTGACTCACCCCCTCTCCAATGTTGCTCAAAATCAATTTTGAATTCCAGAATTTCATTGCTACGTTATTCTAATTATCCTAAGCTATTTTCCATGAAGAAGAACTTCTTGAAATACCCAAATTGTACGACTATTCGACATAGTCACCCTCTAGTTAACTACCCCTAGGCTTAATATTAGGGCATTGAGCGAAAATAGGTCAATTAGATTTTTTGACGTAGATTTCAAATCTGTAAACAAAATTTTTATATTACTTATTTTTCACCCCCTTTTTGCAAAATTAACCCCCAAATTTTAACCCCCAACCACCCCTGTTGATGTAATATGAACAAATTGCATATCAATAGATAGCTCTTTAAAAAAGAGCAATATCGCCAATTTAAACTTTTGCTCTATCTCTTACTGTTTTCGAGATATTTGAAAAATTAAATTTTTACCCCAATTTTTGGAGAGCGATTTCACCCCTTCAAACCGTTTTTCCGCAGATAAAAAAAAATACGTGTCCCTTAGTTTTTATTGTTCTACAATATATTTAAGTTTCATCGAAATTGATAGGTCCGGCCTCGGGACCTTTACTTGTTAAATAACCCTGATAGCATAATTTTCGATTTTATACAAAATACAATTTTGAACAACCATCCCGTAAATTATAAACTTAAGTTTGGTTTATAAATTTTTTTGTTTTATAAGTTTTCGTAAATATTACTATTCTAAATTATAAATTTCAAATACTTATCAATATATTTTTTTATAAACTACTACAAATTTCTTTCCCTTTTTTGTTTATTTTACGATAAAAAATAATTTATTAATAAAATATGCATTACATTAATTAGAAATAGTATATTGTACAATAAGTGAGAAAAGAGACTTATTTCTCACGAATATGAGTTTGTTGCGCGAGCCCGCAGGGCGAGTGCAACAATTCGTATGAGTGAGAAATAAGCTTTTCCCACGCATTTTACACTATACTTTTTCTACGAGCACATTTTTTATCGTAAAATTTAACATAAATAATTAAAATAAAATTTAAATAAGTAGTAGAAGTTTTTTAAATTTATAATGTCAGTGCTAAGATGTTCAAATTTTTGCCAAAGCATACTTTGAAACTATGGAAACAATAAAAATAATCAACATACATATATGTATATTTTTAATATTATTTCTATATATTATATATTAAACTAACGGAACAGCCTACTTTTTTATTACATTAAGGCGTGGGAAATAATTTCCCACTGTGTTTCCGCACAGTGTGGGCAATTGTTAATTTTTACATATAGTTAGCCGTGCACAAAATATTACTTTTAATAGTAGGAGTAGAAAAAATAAATTGTCTTAAGTACTTATCTTAATTTGTTTCCGACTCGTTTCGTGATAATAACATTTTACGAATTAACTTCAAGGAAAATAATAATAATACTTAGATCAAACTTAATAACTAAAACTACTACACTGGATCGTCTCCGGTCGCGGGTCTGCTCGATGAAAGTGAGCGTCCGCCCCGGGACCCATCTTAAATTATTTCCTAACGGCCTTCCATCGCGTGGAACTTAAACTGCAATAATTCTCCCTTGTATTGTAGCGCACTGCCTTATATATTCTTTTCCCCTCTTATTATTTTGGTGTCTAACAGAAATAAATTACATAACTCTATAACTATCTTAATTCTACATATTAATTTTGAATTTGAAATTAATGTAGAAACAAACCAGGTGATAATATTGAACTAATTTTTATTCAGTACCTAAAGGATGTCGCTGCATATGATTGATCAATTTTAAATATAAAATGATACCTTTACTTAAAACTATAGGTGTCGTTACAATAGAGTGACGACCTAAAGGTCGCTACAGTCTATAAGTGTTCTGTTTTGTCAATTTTGATACGGTACACTCTATAATTTTATATCAAAAGCATCTTAAATGACTAGAATTAATTTAAAGAAATTTTTCGTCATGTATAAACGAGATTTTCAGGTTTTGTAATAGTATATCTATCCACCAAGGGGCTAAAGTATGATTTTTAATCCCTTTTTAATTCTTAAGTTTAAACCATAAAAAATGATGTTCCTTGTAAGGGACAAATCCAGTGAAAGGGTTAGTCTACAAATATCACAATGTTCATTACAGAATTACAATGATCGCAGTGTATATGTTGCAGAATCGATGTGACTTTACTACCGCGCTCAAGTAGTGCGGTAGTAAAGCCACCGTCATTCGTAACATCCATGATACTGAACAAGTTAATTATTTTTTTGCACGATCGTGTATTTTCATGCATTTACCGATGCTGTTGACAATGCTGGTAAGTTACATTTCCCGAACGTTTTTTTTATATCCATGGAAACCAAAAAATAACAGTGCGGTAAGTGAAATAGATGCGTGGTAAGTGAATAGGAGTGTGGTAAGTGAAATTAGCTCAAAAATGATTGTAATTATTTATTTATATTGAAATTAAAAGTACAATTTGAACAATTAGGAAAATAAATCGATTAATATGAAAATTTTCAGTAGTTTGCACATTATTATTATTATTGTTGGCATTAATTTTCTTATTATATATAATCTTCCTTTCATTTTACGAGAATAAATTTGTAACCGAAAATAAAATGCTTCATCAATTTCATTATTCTCACTAATATTATAGTTTAATAAACTATTTTCCTTAATTTTTTGAATAGAAAATTCAAAAAAAATATTCACGCCAGTGAAATATTGACACTTAATTCTTTATTTACAAATATAGTTGTCAATTATCACTACAAAGATCAATTGCCACTCGAAAATTGCAAAAACTCGACCCTGCGGGTCTCGTTTTCGTAACATTTTCTCGATCACTAAAAGCAACTTACCGAACTTATATTGTAAAATACTATTAACTTACGAAAATTTTTTTATCTGCTGCTTTTGTAGCACACACCATTAGTTTTTATATACTTTATAAAGACACTTTTTGTTTTTTACCGTTTCAAAAAAAAAAAAAAAAAAAAATATATGAAAGTATATTTTTCTCTCTCTTCTCTTTTTGAAATTGATTTGAATATCATTATTTACTTTTTTTTATTTTTTTTTTGTTTATTTCGAAATTGATATTTACTCAAATTGGAAATATACTACCTTATAACTGACAAAGCGTGTATCCGTTATTTCAAAAGGGTCGAAAATATACAAATCGTTTTTTTACTGTGTGTTTATTTACTGGAAAAAGCAGAAAACTACAAAATAACATAAAATGTCAGTCATTATTTTTTTCAATGTATCCACATATTTTGTTTTTGTGCATTGTGCAATATTCATGCTATACAGGATAGAAAACCAATTACAAAACAATATCTTAGATACCTTTGTAAATGGAAGAATCTCATAGTAAGAATAGAGTAATATGTAGGGGAAGGTCACCCAAAGCGGGTAAGCTAAGATTAAACGCCCAAAAAAGTGACTTTTTACCTCGATAAGCAGATCTTTTTTATATTATCAGATAGAATAGTTATCGAACTTTAAAATTTAACTTCGCTTAAGAAATGTTTATACGATATTTATTTTTAATAAAGAAAATGCAAAACCTCTGCAAAAACCCATTTTGCCTGTATAGGTATCCTAAAGCGGGTAACCCCCTTTGGGCAAAGCGGGTAAGTACATTATGTACTTAAATACTGTTATTATTTTTTAATATAAACTTTCTTAATCATATAGAACTTAACAATAATAATAATTAAGTAAAAAAATTGAAAAAAGACAAAAATAATAAATTTTTAACAATTAACTGTAACTTTCTTTACAACCTCCATGTTGGGATATATTACTTCAGGTGATTCCACATCAAAATCACCACAAACAAGGCAGAAATATTTTTTTTAAAGCTTTTTCCCTCATTCCGTCGTAAAAAGAAGATTATTTATTTTTTTCCCCTTCCAATAGTTTTTTCCATTAAGATGCTTCTATTTTGTCTACCCACTTTGCCCAAAAAGACTTAATTTTGTTAACTTAGAATAATTTCAAAATGAAAGCCGATACATGTCTACCTTTTTCTACATTAAAAGTCAAATGATGATAAGATAATATGGTAATACCAAAAAGATTACAAATAAAAATGTTTGTGACTTGTCACAGAATATTTATCGTCAAAATTTTTAACAAAACCAACAAAAATACGCTGCCAATAGGGTGGGCACACAGCTTCCTCGTAGTCGTAAAAGGCTTTAAAACAGTATTCTACCAAATATACATATTATATACCGTGAAATTATATTTTCGCCTTGAAGTTTATAAAAAACTGTTGTAACTCAAAAGACTTAAAGACTAAATTATAAAATAATAGCAAAAATATTTTAGAAACTAACCCCCAATATACCCTAAAAATTTGAGCGAGATAGAACTAGCAGTAAATAAGATATTGACATTTAATGGGACTCCATGGTAGCGGCGTAGCTACCGTTACTCCGATTTCGATTAAATTC
The DNA here is from genome assembly GCA_035578155.1 of Brachynemurus nebulosus. Classification (NCBI taxonomy): domain Eukaryota; kingdom Metazoa; phylum Arthropoda; class Insecta; order Neuroptera; family Myrmeleontidae; genus Brachynemurus; species Brachynemurus nebulosus. The sequence goes on from JAPWDM010000009.1 coordinate 19,792,037, forward strand.
ATAGGGGACCATATAGGAACCAAACTACATAATTTCTGAAAATTTCATAAAAAGAATTGAGTAGTTCCGAAGTTATGCCACTTGGTGCAATTTTGGAATGACATGGTAGCGGCGTTGCTACCGTTACTCCGATTTTGATTAAATTCATAGGGGACCATCGCGGAGCCAAACTGCATAATTTCTGAAAATTTCATTAAAAACAATCGAATAGTTCGGAAGTTATGCCACTTGGTGCAAAATTGGAGACACACAGACGGACAGACAGACGGACAGCCCAAACCAAAATTGTTCAGGAAGCTCTAAAACGTAAAATGTGCGTAAAAAATTTGATTTTGCAGAGAAAAAATTTTTTATTTTTCAAAAGTGATCACAATGCTTCCGCTACTTTAGTAGTCTCGGAAGCAAAATTTGATGAAGCTTAACTAGGACATTAAACGTCACAAACGTTCAAGTGCAACTGATTGACATTGGCTGATATTCTGTTAATCTCGGTATACACACGATCTGACAAAAACATTCGATACAACGATATACAAGCGCTTACCCGCTTTAAGAGGGGTACCCGCTTTGGGCGACCTTCCCCTAGTTAGATTTAAAATATTTGTAGATCAAACCTAATAAATTGATGAAAATTTTTTTGAAATCCGTTAATAAATAATAAAAAAAAAAATAGAAGATCAAATTTTATGGTGGAATGATCGATTTTCAACTCATTTGTGACGTCAGATATTCGCATAGTCGGACACTGAGTGTCTATCATACAATTTCTTTTTGTTTTGGTTAAGTACCATCACAGTGTGATTCTGCCGAAAAGTAGTCAATTTTCCCAATTTTTTTTCGGATGAATAGGATGGGGAATGGGGATGAATTTTTTTTTACGATTAATCTCACTGTTTGACAATACAAAAATATTTTTTTTATTTATTTTTATTTATTTTGTATAGTTATTATAATTTTTTGAAAAAAGTCTCTTTAAAAAAATGCCGAAACTCAGTTCCCACGATTGCGGCCGCAGATTTCATCCGAAAAAAAAAATCAATTAGATTATCAGTCTGAAGGTAAGCTGCTATGTCCATATGGGAGCTTTTTTTTCTTTGAAATTTGAAAAAATGGCGGCAGTTTGAATAAAAATTACAAAATTTTTTACAGTTTTCCGTGTGAAAAAATAGGAAGATTTCAAAAGAAAAAAAAGCTCCCATAGGGACATAGCGGCTTACCTACAGACTGATAATCTATTTGAACTTTTTTTTTTCGGATAAAAACTGCGGCCGCAATTGTGGGCACTTTTTTAAAGGCACTTTCAGAAAATTATAATAATTTTAAAAAATAAATTAAAAAAATATTTTTGTATTGTCAAATAATGGGATTAATCGTAAAAAAAATTCATCCCTATTCCCCCATCCTATCCACCCAAAAAAAAATTGTGAATATTGACTACTTTTCGGCAGAATCACACTGTGATGGTACCTTAATGTTAAATAATTACTATTTACTTGATATTTCAAAAACATATATTTATGGATCTTCAAAAATTCAAAAAATGACGTCTTAGAACGTTAAAATATTGAATATTCATATATTGATGTAATTTACGTACGTAATTACTTTACAAAAGATTAATAAAAAACCAACTCTTCACTCTTCTTACGACGCCATAGAAGAGATGATGTCACACATCTATATCAGATGGAACAGAACTTTTTGTATTGTATAAAGTGCAACTTTAAGCATAACTTGAGATATTTTAACTTTTGCTTTACACTTTTGTTTAGTTTTGCTTCAATTTTTATTTTTATTCATAAGAAAATACAATACTTACTTCTCCAATATGTCACCCTGTAGATGACTATTGAATATTTATTTTTATTTTCTCAGGATTTATATTGAAATACTTCTTATTTTTTGAATGTTTCTCTTCATTTTTGTGAAACACATACGAAAAAATCTTCGTAGACTGCTAAATTAAATTATTGTCAATTGAAATTTATATTTTGTACACAGTACAATCATCTATTTATATCCTGTTTGAAAGAATTTTGTTTGTTTTCCACCCTAAGGCACAATATATTACATAAATTGAATTTTTCATATTGCCAACTGAAGAAGTCAAATTCAAGAGGTGAAATATTGTCGTTCCAATGTTACTACTTGATTTTGCTTCCAACTATACATTTAATATTATTTTAAGTGACAAAATTAAAAACTAAAAAGAATTGACGTTAACTGAATTATCGACTTAATGAAACGGATGAGATAAAAAGTATTAAGTTCTTCATTTTCCTTTTAACTTTTTACTTAAAAATTCAATTTTCAGATAGCTACAGTCTTTCTATACTTTCCGCATTGTTCGTTTGAGCTTGAAGACAATATAAGTATTTTAAAGGTATATGTTTGGAAGCTTATCAATAGAATTGCACCATATTTTTCAACCGAGTAATCCGATAATTTAAAACTTAAAGGTAATTGTTTTTGGTGAAAAAACTAAAGAGGTCAAACATGGATGGTTATCGAGTTGAATCTGTGGAAACAGTTATTCAAATTAGGTTTAAAATAAACTAGGAGTGCCATGGAGATTGTTTTCTCGAGAAACTGAAAATGCTCTTCACTAATATATATATATATATATATATATAATAATATATATATATATATATATTCACAAATTCATTAATTTTTTTAGGAATTTTTATCAAAAAATAAGTAAATTTTTATAATTAAATACTATATTTTTGATATTTTATAAGATATATAAATAATAAGCATATTTTACTTAGGTGGGCCTTAATTGCCTTAGGTACCTTATATATATATATATATATATATATATATATATATATATATATATATATATATATATATATATATATATATATAGAAATATTTAAAAAATAATTTAGTTTTCTTTTAATTTAATAAATCCTTTAATTTCGACCAAGCACATTAATAATTTCAATATGTTGAACAATTATGTTAAACCGTCTTCAAATTAATTCTCTAAGATTTCGTCTTTTTATATCGTCTTCAAATACGTCTTGAAAAATAATTCTTTTTAACAATCGTCCTAATAATTCGTCTTTCTTTCTCGTCTTTCAATACGTCTTGAAAAACACGTCTTTCAAAAAACTCTCTATAAAAATTGTTTTCAATTCATAGATCACTTAACATTATTGCTCAACTGTTTAAAACAATTATAAATTAATTCAAAATAACAATAATAACAATAAATTATTAAATTTCTTCATCGGATCCCACATATATATATATATATATATATATATATATATATATATATATATATATATATATATATATATATATATATATATATATATATATATATATATATATATGTGGGATCCGATGAAGAAATTTAATAATTTATTGTTATTATTGTTATTTTGAATTAATTTATAATTGTTTTAAACAGTTGAGCAATAATGTTAAGTGATCTATGAATTGAAAACAATTTTTATAGAGAGTTTTTTGAAAGACGTGTTTTTCAAGACGTATTGAAAGACGAGAAAGAAAGACGAATTATTAGGACGATTGTTAAAAAGAATTATTTTTCAAGACGTATTTGAAGACGATATAAAAAGACGAAATCTTAGAGAATTAATTTGAAGACGGTTTAACATAATTGTTCAACATATTGAAATTATTAATGTGCTTGGTCGAAATTAAAGGATTTATTAAATTAAAAGAAAACTAAATTATTTTTTAAATATTTCTATATATATATATATATATATATATATATATATATATATATATATATATATATATATATATATATATATATATATATAAGGTACCTAAGGCAATTAAGGCCCACCTAAGTAAAATATGCTTATTATTTATATATCTTATAAAATATCAAAAATATAGTATTTAATTATAAAAATTTACTTATTTTTTGATAAAAATTCCTAAAAAAATTAATGAATTTGTAATTATACAAGTCAAAAATTTGATTATAAAAAGTGTCTGCAATTGGGCCTTATTTCCGACTGGTGTAGAAAATAAGGCCCACCTATTACAACTGCCTGAAATAGTACATTTATTATTTTTTTTTAAAATTAATTGGGGGATTTTAATTACTTTAAGAATAACTTGAACTTGAAAATACTTTAAGAATAACTTAAACTTATATATCAAAATATTTTGTTATTTTTACACGTTCAAAAAAAGTTTCGAAAATCCTTAAATCCCGCTTGACTGCGTGACTGTTATTGAAAACAACAATAAAAAAAATTACCTAAGTCATTATTTTTAATTTTTTATTTTTTTATAATATTTTTCGAATAAGTCAAGTACTAGGTGTTTGAATATATTAAGTCGAAATAAATAAATATTAAATCTAAGAGTTCTTCTTAGAATTCCGAATCTCCTTGCAACCTCTCTTTGATTGCCATGTCGAGTGACATAGCTTAAGGCTGATGCCAGTGCTTCCTCAGACCACAACGCTCTCTTTTTTTTTATCAGCCATACTTCCAAGCACTAAGGAATAAAAATAAAAATTCGACCAAACCAGCTAAAACTGATCTGGCATCATTAAACAAATGCAACAAATAAATCAAAATTAAATGTACTTAGTTTTTGTCCTTTTTCCTTTTTGTTATTTTTATATTAGAGTAACTATAGTAATTTAAGGTTGTGCGTCTAATTTTGCTTCATTTGTTAATGACTTCAGACCTGTTTTAATTTATTTGACTTTGTAGTGTGTGATTTTAATTGTGTTGGTAATAAAGCCCAAACAAAATTTGCATGGGCCTTATTATCTACATGTCAATATTTATGCTTATATACATTTTATATAAATACTTTAGAAATAAACTAAATTAACTGATGTAAAACTTAAAGAATATTAATTTTTTTCAATTTTGATAACAATTTGAAAGAAACATACCTTTAAAAAATCATTAATATAACACTCATAATGAGCACAATTTTTATATCAACGAACGAAAATGTAACCTCTAAATTTGTTTGTTAAAATATGACATGAGTTTGTTACTCTGAGTAGCTCAACTTTTGTATCTGGCTTTGAAATGATTGAAAGTTCATTTTAAACTTATTGATAAGTTAGAGAACTTTTCTTGGTAAGAAATATAGCTAATGGGCCTTATTACCCGCTGGGCCTTAAATGCCTTAGGTACCTTATATATATATATATATATATATATATATATATATATATATATATATATTATTCAAAAGGTCCGATTTTTAGAAGCCAACATTTTGGCCAAATTTCGCCATTTTTAGTGGCTTTTGCAAAATTGGACCAGAATTCAAAATTTTTTTTAATTTTGATGGAAATTTGATGGTCATTTTCCATTCCGTGAACCAGTGCTCTGACTGGTTGACGGAGAGTTGTAAATTATTTATAGCCTTTTCCAAGCTGGTGTCTTTAGAAATTATTGTGGTATCGTCTGCGTAAAGTAAGATTTATGTTTTGTTTAATGTTGCAGGTAAATCGTGCATAAAGACATTGAAAAGTATAGGTCCAAGTGTTGATCCTTGTGGAACTCCGCTGGATATGCTTTTGGTTGTTGAGATACTGTTGTTAATTCTTATTTTAAATGTTCGATCACTTAAAAAGGATTTAAGAATGTTAAATAAATATGTTGGAGTATGGATATTTATCAATTTTTGAAGTAGACCTGCATGCCATACTCTATCGAATGCCTGGGATATATCCAACGATAAACTGTTTTTGCTCAAATCCTGTATGTACCAGTTTTACTATATTCAACAGTTGATACGTTGTAGAATGAAATTTTCTAAAACCGAATTGATGATGCGGAATGATTTGGTTTGATGTTAGGAATTTTTCTAATCTTGCTTGAATTATTTTTTCTAATAGCTTCGAAAGTGTGCACAAGAGACTGATTGGTCTATAACTGTTGATTTCTTTAGCGTTTTTACCAGGTTTTGGAAATACTATTATTTGAACTTCTTTCCATGATTTTGGAAAATAGCCAAGAGATAAGCAAGCGTTAAATATACTTGCCAGTATGCAAATAAACTTCGGTGTCAAGTTTTTGAGAGCTCGATTTGGAATTAAGTCTGGTCCAGGGGATTTTTTGTTAGGTAGTTGTTCTATTAATGTTTTAATTTCTGCGGGTGATGTAAAAGTGATTGGTGTGCTGGGTGTCGTTCTATTACTAGCGTTTTGGAGAGATTCTGACCGATCTTGGAAAATTTTTTCTATTTTTCTTTGTCATTGTTTGTTATATGATCATTTACTATTAAAGGTGGAATATTTGTTGGTTCCTGTAGTATATGCTTTGTGCATTTCCACATATTCGAGTCCCCTCGTTCCATATTTTCTATGTAGTATTGATATTGTTGTATTTTGAAGGCACTCAGCTCACTGTGCACTAGATGCGTCAGTCTGTTGTATTCAAAAGTCTTCGAGCCTTATTTTTCCTTGCAATTAATTGAAGTATGTAATTCGGTGGGATTATAAAATCGTAGGATTTGTTTGTACGCGTTTTCTCTATGGTTGATGACGTGACTGAATGTTGAATAATTTTAGTGGTATTTTTTTAGGGCAAAGTCAATATCGTTCATCGTTTTAAGGGATTTAAAAGGAACTGTGTAATCATTCAATTTATTTTTAAATTCTTCCCAATTAACGTATATTATTTTTAATGATATTGTACTTCATATATAAAAGTTTTCCTAATTTTTCTAAAATTTATTAAAGATATGGAAGTTATAATTAATTTATTCAATGACAATGATAATGTGAAAGATGATTACAGCTGTTTGACTTATACAGACGACATAAAACTGAAGTTTTAATATATTGAATCGGATACTAAAGAATGCATTTCAAGTGACTTAATAAAAGATTAACAATTTATTTTGTGGAAAACATTTTAATTATATTATTATTAACTTGTTCGAAAAAATACTAACAAACTGCCCCTGTATGTGAGCAATGTCAAATGCATCTTACAGTAAAACATATGCTCATGGAATGTCCAAAATATACAAATGAACGTATCAACTTTCCGCTTACACTAACTGAACTTCTTGCAAATAATGAAGAACAAATAAATAAAGTCATATTATTTGTCAAAAAAACTAACTTATACAGGTGCATTTAAAGTACAGACAAAGTACGAGAGTTAAGTGTACCAATTAAAATTATTTCTATTAATTACTATAAATTATTTTCTATCATCTGTTATGTAACTCTACTAATATCTGTGCAATAAATAAGTGTATCTGTTTGTGTCTCTAAAAATTATTTAATACTTAAAAGTGGACAGATTTCAAGAAACAAAATGATCTTACATCTTATGAAATTGTTTAAATTAAGAAAATTTGTATTTGTTATTATTTGTATTATTTGTATTATAACTTGTATTTGTTATTATTTGTATTTGTATTTTACGCGCATAGCGAAAGCAGCTCAAGCGTTTAAGTAAAATAAAAAAAATACTAACAAATTTTAGAAAATTTACAAATGTACCTAATGAGAACGCTAAATTTCACATTCTGTAAAGTCACAAATGTCCACCGACTGATAACAGTTCATAAATTAATTATTTGAAAGACATGTCTTATGATACAATTGATGTATTTATCTATTTTTTAATTTTTGCAATGAAAATATGCTTTCATAAAAAGATTAAAAAAATTAATAATTATATTAAAAAACTTTTTGAAATGCAATTTTTTCAAGTATTTTGTTCGCTTTTGTAATATTGTTATGTAAAAATTTTTTTTTTTTGCAAATAAACTTTAAAACTTTCCGTAAAAAGTCCATTCGTCAAATTGACACCGATGTATGATTAAGGTTTCTCGTAGACCAACGTATGATTCTAGGGTTAAAGTGATTTATACCTACTTGGATAACTGGTTGAACTAGAACAATTTGGGTGTGAAACTATCATTTTTGCCGTTAAAAACCTCAGGCCTAGCATAGCCCGTCTAGCTCCTTTCTAATACGTCACTGATTATTAGCTTAAAATGAAAATAATGATGATTTTTAAATTCTCCTATTTTGTTTATTTTCGACTACAGATTATGTTTCGTTTCGATGGAAAAAAAACGTAACCAAAATCTAATTAACTCCTTTTTGTTAATTAATAAAAAAAAAATTAAATTTTGTTTACATAAAAAATCACAATGTGTAGCGGTTAGTGATGGTCGTAACGCTAGTGTTATGTCTTCAATTTTAATTTTAATTTTGTATTTTTCGTGTATTTTTTTGTTTATTTTGTTTAAACATACTATGCCGCACATAACAAACCAAACAGTTCGAAATTTGATAAGCACTATTTTAACATTTTCGTCCATATAGACTGTATAAGAAGGGAAAGTGTGATAATATAATCAGACTAGTTTGAGTATATGCGGTTTCTACCGGATCACGACGTTCTGCGGCCTAGGAAATCCAGAAAATAAAAATTCGGATGAAAATTTTCCAAACCTGGACTTTTTATGCCAGCATTTTGTTCAAGCTATTGAATCTAGAAAAATGAAACCAGGTTCAATATAATTGTATAGATGAAATATTAAAAGGAGCAAAATTTTGACACATTTTGATCACAGTTTTGGAGTCGTTGCGAAAAAATGGAATAATTTGGTTTTTTCGATTTTTTCCGAACCTTGTTTATGAAAATCGACTTTTAGACGAAAGATATAATAAAAGGTCCCAATTATTTTGAAGGCAAACGTCACGGGACTTAGGAGAATCTTTACTTTTTGTTTTATTTTCAAAGATCTTTACCTTTCTTATCACAAAACGGAAAATTTTTGAAATTTTGCAGCGGTATACGGATCATACTATACTTGCGACTTACATCTTTTCAAAATGGTGCACAGTGAGTGGGAGTGAATGTTATAAGAACTCTTCTCCTAGAAGAAACTGGGGGCAAAATTTCGAAAATTTTAAAAATTAACTCATCTACCCCAAAGATCGAAAAATAAATTTTAGTCTTTTTCATTTGTAATTTGCCTTTTTTGGATATTATTCATAAATGCTTACATATAAATCCCTTATCAGTTATAGACCCCAACCTCCACCGCCTAGCAGATTTCAAAAATTAAAATCTAGACGGAAAAGTCTTACAACTGCATTGTTAACTTTTTCTTGGTTTTGCTATTCGACGCCACGTTCCATTGTCACCATATTATCAAACATAATATGATTAATTGATTAAACAAAAAAATTAAAAATACAATGGAAACTCTTTATAAGGAAATGCAAAATATCTTCAGCTATAACATGTTCACAATTTTTAAATCTTCTTGAAAATTTTAACACTGAAATCCTTACCAAAATCATCGACAAATTTTATGAAATATGTATCGTAATATCATAAATATTTTGACATTATAAACAGTTTCATTATACTGAGTTTTTACTGTATTTATATTTGCTGATAGGACGAATCACACCCCATCTAAATTATATTAAACTTTAGCATACAGAGCTGCAAAAAAACGGCAAAATAATACTCAATAATATCTCATATTGAACCACACATATGATCCATCAGTGTACTATGTTGTCAATACGTTATTATTATTGCCCCTTGAGATTCGACTTTTGCCGTAATAATAATAATAATAAAGTATAGTATATATGTATGTGTAATACATACAGAGTGAGCTACAATGTAACCTATATTGTTGTATAGTGTAGAAATTTTTGTCGTGTTAAAGCCCAATTTACAGTGTCAAACTTCTATAAACAATATTACTCAGGGACGTAGTATGAGGAATATTACCGGGGACAGATATGTTGATAAAATGATGCAGACCAGGCGCCAAGTATTTTAAAAATGTTACGGTGCTGTTAGTCAGGTGTTAACACCGACGTGTTAAACTTTTATTCAGTGTGACGAACACAAAATTTTTTATTTGTGGAATATGAAAGCTCAAATAAGAATACAATCTTTTTTGTAAATAACTTTAAAAGATTTAATTTTATACAAGGAATTAACTAGAAACTAATTTTTCACCTCTTCACCCTCCTTAAATACGTGGTACTCTTTGGAGGAGGAGTACCTAAATTAGCAAAAATAAATTGGTCGAAATCATTTCCAAATTTTTATATAGCTCTATCTGGATACCTTCTTGGCTACTGGTCTCATGTGGAATTCATTTAAAGTTTTTGAACATAAATCAACCCGCACCCCCATTTCCATTAAAGAAAGAACTCCAGTCATACGCTTATGAATAGTATTATTAGTTTATAATAGTTTCAAAATTCAATGTAACTTTATATAACAATATTAACTTCAATGGAAATTTCTAAAAGTGTTTTATACTAAAATTAGTGTCAAGTACTCACTTAAGGATGTTTGGGAGGTACAATCGGAGATAAAAGTACATGGAATTAGAAATTCGTGAATAATTGCGTTGCATAACAAACTATGAGGTAAACAAATAGTTATGTTTGTTAAATAATAGTTATCACTACAACTGATTGTACAATACATCAAACTATAGCTCTCAGCTGAGTACAAGAGCCGATTACATTCTGAGGATTTTTCGGTGAATTTCAAAATGCTACGAGACGATTAAAAATTTAGTACAATGTTCCTCATTAGATACTAAGGCCCCTGTGAAAATTTCAAACCGATTCACTAAGCCGTTAAAAAGTTATTAAAAAAAAAAAAAAAAACTAATTTTACACGTACTCTTATGGAAATTCGAAAACAGAACAGATTAAACAACTTTTTAACGGCTTAGTGAATCGGTTTGGAATTTTCACAGGGGCCTTAGTATTTAATGAGGAACATTCTACTAAATTTTCAATCGGCTCGCAGCATTTTGAAATTCCTCCGAAAAATCCTCAGAATGTACTCAGCTCTTGTAGTCAGCTGAGAGCTATAAGTTTGATGTATTGTACAATCAGTTGTAGTGATAGCTATTGTTTCACAAAGATAACTATTTATTTACCTCATAGTTTGTTATACAATGCAATTATTCACGAATTTCTAATTTCATGTACTTTTATCTCCGATTGTACCTCCCAAACATCCTTAAAAGTCGGTATTTGCTTCGTTTGGTAGCGAATTTTTTTTTTTTTTTTTTTTTTTTTGAGGTTTTCACGGCTTAACCAAGAGAGAAAAATAGACTAACTTCATCAGCATAAATATAATATTCTTAAAACTTAATGTAGTAACATAATAAAGTATTACTCTTATTTCTAAGTAAAGAGTCTAATGTAACTAATCCAATATCTCCATGGCATGGGGCTTGCCGCAGTGGTAGACGTCGTTTAAATTAGTGAACTCGTAGCATAATATACTAATTTTATTTTAATTGAGTTAAAATTAATACAAATGAACAAAATTGAAGGAAACATTTAGAAACATTTTTATAGTAAAAATGATAATAATTTAAAACACATTTTTTTAAATACGATAAATTTAATATTCTCTTATGATCATTAAATTAAGTCCAGAATTTTGACTTGAGACTTCTTACGAGTCACGTTTGCCACTGTGTGCGTGAACTCTTTCAAACTTTCAAACTCACAGAGGACAGAGGTACAATACGTATCTCTATACTATTGAAACCAGTGTAACCAGTAAGAGATAGAAAATATGTTATATACGTGCACGGTGTTTACTTTGTATTCGTGCGATACTGTGTATTTGTGTTAGTGATCCTTGGTGGTACTGGTCGTCACGTGACCATTATTTACATACATATGTATGATACCAGAACGCTCCGTGTGGGAATGTAACAATGCAAACAACAATTTAATCCATTGTACTGCGATTCACCTACACTGATCGACTGCCGATGAGCGTGTGACTATTAAGAAGCCTAACGGACACAGAAGTGCACACTGCAGATTTCATGATAGAGATAGATGCTGTACCTCTGTTCTGTGTTTCAAACTGATGTTCTTATTCTAGTATTAGTTTCATTGTAAACGTTATGCAGTTTTATAAATTTAGAAGCCGACTGACAACTCAGTTTTTATTTCTTATTTCACTTTTTCTAATACAAATCTTATATAAAGTACAATGTATGTGTATATTAGCACCAATCAAATTTTAGGTCACAATACGATATTTTTATTTAATATTTATATAATATAAGACAGTTTGGGCATCATTAATCTATAAAACAGAGGAAATAAAGCTTAATCATGTAAAAAAGAGAAGACTGGGAATAGCTGGTATGGAAACTTCCATCTCACAGAAATCGCTCTCACTCTTCTATAGCTACATTATCCTGAATCCTCCTGATCCAAATAAAAATGACAAATGTGAATTAAGCTTTAACCCGTCACCCTAATTTGTCATCCATTTTTTGTTATTATATTACAAAAAGCTATTCCAATTGAAAATACATAATATTATGTATTTTATTTTTCTATATAAAAAAAATATTAAATTGACGTCTGTCAAATTACATTTATCTAATTTATTTTATATATTTCGTTACAATAATAATTACAAAGGGATGACACTTTTTTTATACAGATTTCGGCATTCATGTCAAAATATCACGTACAAATAGCAGAGTTAATACAGTCGAATATAGATATTGGTTTAGACGCCCACCACAATCAAGCACAGATGGAACTAATTTTAAAAAAAGTTATTTATGTTGTTTTTTTTGGACCAACGGAATATCGAAAATGTTTTAACAAAAATTTTGATTAAATTTCTTTTTCATCGAAAACTGTTTTTGATCTCTCTTTCTATCTATGTTGAATGTTTTTTATTACTAATATCCGTTTTAATAATAAAATTTATTATCCCAAATATGACCATATTTTTCCATTTTTATAGTTTTTTTCCTACAGAAATTTAGAAGTACCTCACGTTTTATATTGATAGAGAAAGATAATATTTTGTACGTTTACGTAGGCGAGAAAATGATAACCATATTAAAAATTTTTTAAGGAAACTTTTATCATCGACAAAGATGACGTTAACTTCTGAATGTTATAAAAAATTTTATAGACTTTCATTATGAACCAATATTTTCTATAAAAAAATGTCATTTTATTGGTTTGGTTTTTTTCTACAGTTCTTTCACGCCGTTGGGTTTGAACTCAAAATGCGGTATACCCGAATCTGTAATATCTTTTTCATTTGAATACACGAGTATATTTAACATAGTTGATACATTAGAATACATACAAAATATTTTACTAGTGTTTAGTTTAAAGTTAGACAGTTGACATAACACTTGTGCTCTGTTGGTGGTCGATTGTACAAAAACGTGTTTAATACATGACGCTCGTTTTAAACAATGCTGACCGCACAGAGATAAATAAATGAACTCAATGTAGACAAAAATAATTTTGCATTTAAGTGACGCAAGTGAAAATACATTAATTTTAATGTTAGTCTGTTAATTTTTTGGGAGTCTCAGTTACTCTGGTTTAAATATTGATTTGATAGACCTTATCCGATATGTGTTCATGAATTATTATCAATTTTTGAACGGTGAATAAATTTACATAATTATATAATTAAAATTTGAATTATTAATTGATTAAATTTTGTTCGATATTTGTCCTATATATAAAAATTAAAGTCAATTTAGAAATTAACAATTTGCTTGAATTATTAAAAAGTTAAAAATAATTATTAACAATATCTTTTATTAGATTGGATTAAGTATTAGCTGAAAATAAAACCGATTTATATTCATTCGCACTAACAATTACGTTTTTCTTTTTTTTTTGAGTCGATGCCAGCGATGTGTATCGTCCAATTTCCATATAGATTACTATAGTTTTGAACTAGATCTGGCTGGCATCAACTTGAAAAGAAAACTAACTGTTTTCTAAAAACTATGAGACACCAGCGATTAATACCCGCATCACACGACACCAGAACTAATGCGGGCTCTAGCGATGGAAAATAACATCGCTGTTTCTCTGCTATATTTAACCGTTAACCAATAAGGACATCGCATTTCTCACGTGGACGTCCAGTTACCACCATTAACGGTATCCAACAGTGGTGATATACGCATGGTAAGTGCACTGAAACCATCTATAGACTCAGGCCAACAACACATATCATGTGCAGCCAGTATTGCAGCGAAGCGATCACAGTGCCTAGCACAGCAGCTTACTTGCTGTTTATACTTGGTTGTGTGATACAGCTTAAGCCAATCTAGTGAAAAAAGAAAATGATGTAGGCTGTATTTAAACACTGCCACTAGTTTTCTTTTACACTTATGGGCAGATAAAGTTTAAAAACCGACTTAGAAATTAAACCAACTGTACTCTTTACGATTAGCTCCAATTTTTATGGTTAATTTCACCCCTTAAGGATAGAAAATAAGGTACAAGTGCACATTCAGATGATAAATTTTGATCCAGCAAACCATTTATAAATACATTTACTTTTAGTTACTCCCCTCCGTGCTCCCTTGCCAACTCGACCTAGACTTAAGACCACATTGAAGGTATAAAGTACCCTCTCCTAATAAAAAATTCATCATTAAAATCAATTTATAAATGGAAGATATATTACGTAACATTATATAAGAGCATTCTGCACACTAACAGATATTTATATATCCTTGCTAGTAACAGTTAAGTGTGCATATCTGTTAAAATATTGAACCGATTTCGATGAAATTGATGCCGTTCCCTGAGTTGAATAACACCTAATCAGTGCATAAGAATTATTTCAATCGAATTCAGTTCCTGAGAGATATGTGGTCAAACACACATAGAAACATCCATACATATATTAATTTATGAAATTTGGTACATTTGTTCAGATGCCCGCGCAGATTAACGTATTATATGAATCTCACCCATTTTCAACACTATTACATTCATACGGGTTGAATTGAAAACCTCTTTTTAAAAAAAAAAAAAAAAAAAAAAAAATAGGTTGAGAATGGTATGTTTTGTTGAATTCGAAGATTTTAGTTGAAGCTCATTAATTTTTATCAGTTTAAAATACCTTTTTTCTTATTTTAGTTAAACTTATTTTAAAAAAAATTTTGAATATCAGTAATTCTCTCTCTTTCTTATAGATTTTTTACAGCATTTGCAGATATTTTAATGAATGCTCGTTAACTCAAAAGTTTTAAAACTTGTAAAACTACACAATGTAAATATTTTAACTAGAGATTGTATTTTGTTTCAAAAGATCTTTTATTTAAAATATTTTGCACTAATTAAATAATAATAAAATTGTAAACAAATCAAGAATAAAAGGTTCAAGTACAATTATTAAATTATTATTATAATGATTTCATTTTTGAACATTTTGTATTATTACAAAAGTAATTCAATGTTTGAAAATATATACTTTTAGTAGAGCTCATTTTCTTATGTGAACTTGAATTAAGAAGCATATGCTACTTTGAAATTTAAATTTAGAAATTCTTAAAAGTGATGGGTTACAATTCATATCTTTTCGGAAACTTCCCGTTTTACCTTTATGTAATCGCTTAAAAACAAAATAGTGTTTATTGTCGTTTATAGAAGAATCGGTATATTTTGTTTCGAATCTAAACACAAATGATGTAACATGTTTTATGGATTTATAATTTTTGGAGGGTTTCATCGCAGTGTAGAGAAATCAGTACCCAACTCAAAAAGGGTGTAATTTGCAATTTTAATTTTTGATATTTTCTTGTTGTGTTGCTTGAATCAAAAGGGCGTGTAATTGGAATAATAAACCACATAATAAAATAAAAAAAACAATAGAGTAAGGGTAAAAGTTCATGATTTCTTTCTATGAAAACTTTTATTTCTGAAAAGTTTCGACATTTTAACTTTTTTTTTTTAACAACTTTTAAGGAAAACTTAATTTAATTAAATTAACATCAGTCTATGGAGCTAGGAAAAAATACTAAAAAAATTGTAATTACTTGTAGTAAGGCTCTAACGACTGATCAATTATAATGCCACCTAACGTAAGAAAACAATTGTATGTGCATGCACGGTGGGAAATATATAGACCACTTAATTGTAAATGAACTTTGTAGCTGATTTCTACCAACTAAAAATTAAATAAAATCAATTCATTGTTAAAATGTTATATTATATTTTTTATAGAAAAAATACAAATAGTCGGTGGCAAATATTATACTTGCCACTTTTATTGGTTTTCGTCATAATTTACGCGACAAGTTTTAACTTGACGGATAGTGTTGAATACATATTGGTCACTGTCTACATACGTAATGAAATAAGTCCATAAATATTATTTTAGATTGAAGAAGAAAGAAAATTATCTTACTTTGTAGTGGCATTAATATTCTCCACCTTCCTATAAAGGGTTAAGGGGAGATTCGCCAAAAAAATCGATTTTTTTTTTAAAATTATGTTCTTTATAACGTATTAGCAATATTTTCCTAAAATTTCATTTAAAAAAAATGAAAAATCAAAATATTATGGACATTATAGTGTGCGCACTTCATTACAATTCATTGACGTTATGAAACTTGAAATGCTTTTTTCTGGAAACTATGTATTTGAAACTATGTATAGTTTTCGACATGGTTCCGGGTGTATCTCAAAAAGTAAAGTGCATATTATTCTTCGATACCGCCATTTTGGCAGAAACTAAGATGTTTTGATTCCGTAATATATTTTCAAAATTGCGGCTGTTATAGTCGAGAAAAATATGATTTGTCACTGGTTTTTCTTAGATCTTAGTCACTGCCATAACTGTATATATATATATATATATATATATATATATATATATATATATATATATATATATAGTTTAGAAAATTCTTGATTTTTGATTTCAGTTCAGCGGGGATTTCAGAACGCGCGGAACCATCAAGGTGAAAAATCTTGCAGTGTCGACTTCAAAGCTCCTTACACTCAATTCATTTTTTTAATTTAAAAAAAAAAAAATTTTCTTGTAATCTCAAGACATGCAGAAATAATGTAACTATAACGTAAAAGCCCCCATTATGGAACGGTATCTAATACTGGAACAGTTTTGACATTAACATATCAATGAAGTTATATCTGAAAGAAACGTCTGATAACAAAAATTATTATTAATAGAATGATTGTTTTTCAATTTAAATGCACCTCGCATTTAATGTTTCCTTACTTAATTAAAGAAATAAATATCTAAATGTCAAAACTGTTCCAGTATTAGATACCGTTCCATAATGGGGGCTTTTACGTTATTTAGTTTTTTTAAAAAAAAAAAATATTTATTTGTGTAAAAAGAATAATAAAAAAGGTCGATTTTTAATGTTTTTTTTTTTTTACACAATAAATTTTTCATTTATTTCACAGTTGCAATTTATTTGAAATTTAATATATACATAATGCTTTATGAAAATTTCTAGAACACTTTAGATGTGTCAATAACGTGAGTTTAATTGTAAACACTGTATATAAGTTATGTACCTATGTCTATAAACTGAAGTACGTCTGTAATTACAAAAGCTCTATCAACTATCTATTGTCTTTGATAAATTTTTCCGACTATTGTTTCAAATAATTGATTTTCTATTATCTTTAAGCTAACATGACTATCGTCTAATAAAAACTAACTTAATTCAAGTTTTAATAAATATCCACTTCACAAAAACTTTAAAGCTCTTGGTTGTTCATTACGTTGAGATATATAGATGAGAGATGGTGTCAGAAGATAATGTTGATATTTATTCTATTGATCTTTCGAAAATGTCATATAGAGGTTATTTTAAAATCGCCTTTTTATAACAGTGGTTCCCAACAGGTGCGAATCACCCAAAATTTAGACTTGTCTCATTTGATTCTTAGATTAACAAAAAATTATTTTGC
The DNA here is from genome assembly GCA_035578155.1 of Brachynemurus nebulosus. NCBI lineage: Eukaryota > Metazoa > Arthropoda > Insecta > Neuroptera > Myrmeleontidae > Brachynemurus > Brachynemurus nebulosus. The sequence goes on from JAPWDM010000009.1 coordinate 19,809,789, forward strand.
CTCTTATTGAAGAAACATAAAAAGTTTATTTTACATGGCGCAAGTAATTATAATATGATCCTAGAGTGCAACGAAATCCAGGTCTTGCTAGTTCGAATCGTAGATGTTTTAAAAGGATACGGATAGATGTTCGAAATAAATATGATAAAAAAAAAATACTGTTGTCTGTCAAGCTTGGCAAGAATTATTATTTTTGTGACAACAACAAAATCATTCGCTAATGTATGCTTAATGTTTTGATTACAAATAGAAAATAAATTTTGAATTTGATAACATCTTTTCAAGACGTATGGATCACATAAATGATCTAGATATAAAACTTTGGTGAGATTTCTGTAGGTTTAAAAAAAAATCATACCTAATTTACGCTACTGCACCAAATTAATTCACATTTTTAGGGCCCGAAGGGACCCTATTAATTTACTTGTGTGACCAATGGAATATTATTAGCATTATTATTATTAATGTGTCGAAAACTTCATTGACATTTCTATGAAAATATATTCTCACTTTTGTGGGGCTATTTTTAAAACAGAAAAAAAACTATTAATGAAATTTTTTAACCAAAACAGGTAGTTTGACATTCAAATAGTCGTACTATTATTAAATTTAAGGTTAACTTAACAACCAGAGGCAAGAAAACAAACAAATAACATTAAAAAATTTCCCACGTCCCTGTGTACAAATATATGTATTATACTGATGTTGAAAGCGTAGTTTACACGATACAATAATTTTTTCTTACTGTCCCATAATTCCAAAATATCTTTAAATTTGATACTGAACAATATTAATTTCCTATAATAGCTTTGAGGACATTTAATAGCAAATTAAATATATTTTTTTATCCATTTTGCATGTTCAAAAGCTAATTTATTGGAATTTATAACTTAGTAAGTTGTAATTGACTATTAAGTGATGTATCAAGTTTGCACATGGTCACATGTAAACTCAACCATAGACAAATACACTAAAGATCACTATCTCTGTACTCTGTAGCTGAAAGACTATTTAGATGCCATCTCTCGGTTTGAGAGAAAACAAAATTTTAGAAGCGCGCGTTTGAAATGCCACTACACTCAAATTTCATTTTACATTTTTACTCTTATACGCATATTTCTGATTGATATTTGATTTAATTACATTGAAAAAAATTATTTTTAGGAAAGTACTGCAAATGAAGTATCTGAAAATACAATTTAAATAAAAAAATCAACATATTCAATTAAATCAAGTATCAATCAGAAAAATAAAATTAAAACACATTTAATATAACTATTTTTATTATTTTTTATTTAACAGTAAGCTGATTTACAGTTGATAAAATAGTAATAAAAATCAGAAAGGTTTCTATAGCTCCAAATAAGACGCAAAATATATGGCTGAACCACAGACCAGTGAACATATTATATGAGGTACTCAGTGGAAAGGCGGTACAAGTGAATAAACTTAAATATTGAGAAATTTAATTGTAAAGTTTAAATGTGATAGAAAAATCTGTTGGTGAACAATAATTTATTTTTCAAAAAATTTCGGTCGTATATATTATAGTCTGGGGGCCAGGGGGTGTTTTCATCATTGATTACCACTCCTCTGTAACTTCGTGTACGGCTTCATTTTGACGAGTCTTCCAAGTCTTTTATCTACGAAAATTCTTATAAGTGCGAAGTTTACTAAATACGCAGTTGCGAAAGGCGTTAATTCGACGATGTTATAAACAGTTATTGCCAACGTTTTACTTTTAAATTTACGTAAAAGATAATGAAATAACCTACGCGAAAATATATTTGTCCGACAAAAACGGTGCGTCGTTCGCCGTGTCCGCCGTCTGTAACTTGGCTTGTTATTTCATTGCCTTTTACGTAAATTTAAAAGTAAAACGTTGGTAATAACTGTTTATAACATCGTCGAATTAACGCCTTTCACAACTGCGTATTTAGTAAACGCCGCACTTATAAGAATTTTCGTAGATAAAAGACTTGGAAGACTCGTCAAAACGAAGCCGCACATGAAGTTAAGGAGGAGTGGTAATCAATGATGAAAACAGCTCCCGGACCATTATACAGATTTCCGTATCAATATGATTTTTTGAAAATGTCAAGCCATATGAATTTTCTAAGCATTTTTTCTGACTTGTACCATTTTGACACTCAAGACGTTCAGGCAAAAAATGGTACAACTGCATTTTAAATTAATGTTTAACGTCTTATACATTCAATTTTGATATATAAAACATTAACTCATTTTAATTTATAAATAAAAACGCTTTTTAACTATTGGAACAGAAAAATTTTTTTAAAAATTAGAATTAAATAAAACTATTAAAATAATATTTTTCATATTAACTATGTTTTTAAATATTAACTAAATATGTAATGATATTGCATAGAATTATTTAACATTTGACACAAATTTTAAATGCAGTCAAGTACCGTATTAACACAACACTTTGTTTTTAGAGAGCTTTCTAGTGATGTATATAAATCCTGGATTGGACCGACTAGAGGGACTGTTCAGGTAAAATTGGGGGTAAATTTTGAAATAGGATTAAACTATTCAATATAGGACAAAAAGTTAAACGACAATATTGTAGTCCAACTGACGCTTTACAAAAAAGTTCCATATATATAACTGAGGGCCCTTCTTAATGCGTGTCAACCACGCACTTGACGAATTTTTTTACTGTTCACAATTAAGGGGGTATTCTAGTCTAGAAATTAAAAAAAATCAATTTTTTTTTCATATTTTCAAAGTTCAGACCTTTAAGAATAAGCCTCTAAAAGGATTTACGGAAATTCCAATTATTTTCTGAGTTATGGTAATTTTTTCCCTGTGTACTGTGTATCATTTCAGTGTTAAATTCAAATTTTTAATATAAATTACTTAAAACTACTTTTTTCGATACGGTTGACATGATATCTCAAGTTCTATTGCCCCGATTTAATTGAAATTTGGTACAGACCTTCTAAATACTATCAAAATTTGTCCGACGCCGTAGGGGTTTTTGGAATTTTTTTTTAATGTTTTTAAAAAATTTCCAAAAGATGCGAAAAATTATTTTTTTTAAATGGATGCCATTTTGTGAAAAAAATTATTTTTTCAAATCGGCTACGTCAAACTAATTCTACATCCTTGTTTATTAAGAATTAACTAAAATTTCATGTTTTTTTTTAATGTTTTTAAAAAATTTCCAAAGTTAAAAAAAGGAGGCGAAAAATTATTTTTTTTTAAATGGACGCCATTTTGTGAAAAAATTTATTTTTTCAAATCGGCTACGTCCAACTAATTCTACATCGTTTTTTATTAAGAATTAACTAAAATTTCATGTTTCAGATCACTAGGAGGGTTGGAAGGGACACTTTTTTTTTGAGTCCCCACTTTGTCGGGCTGTACGATTTTAATTTTGTATTTTTTTTAAATTTTTATACACTTTTTTTTTTTAATAACGCCCGTAAAATCACTTCAAAATTGAGCCTCGAGACTAGAATACTCCCTTGAAACAACAATTAAAATTAATAAAAATTTTCTAAATTAAAAGAGTGAAAATTTTCTTTCTGGCAAATGCTTCAGAAACATAGCGTGAACGCTGTTAAATTTGAATAAAATAACACTACATCATTATTTATAATATAATAATATTAATATTTATATAGATACGTAGTATAATAGTGTCTGAATATATTATAGTGTAAATAAATCTCCCGTCTCTAGTAAGCAAAATAGACTCTTCTAGTAAATTCTATGTGTATTATGTTTTATAGTTCATGCAAACTTGTGTTTGTTTATTAACTCACATGTAATGATGTATGTGTAACAAACAGATTATGACATTATTTACTGGAAATATGAACAGATGTTACTACACATTCGAGGGAATGTTAGTCTTCAGCAGAAAAGTACTGAAAATTTTTATCATTTAACAAGTGACCCAGTGTTGGCATTTGTAATATAATTATAGTACGCTTGCATAATTATCAATGAAACATTTGAAAGAATTTTTTCTTTTTCTTGCTTGTTTAACTGTATTTTTGGCCAGTTTCATAATTTTTCAAGAAATATTACGAAATATTCCAATTTGGCGAGCCTGATCACATAACTTAAAAACAAAAATGCCAACACTGAAGTGATCTATTATACGATAACTTCAAGTGATACATTTGAATTCCTCAGATGAAATATGGTGTATAAAAATCTTATATACCTAGTCATACAAAGCCGGATTTACATAAGGTTACTTAGGAGACGTGCTCCAATGGAGACCTCCACAAAGTTAATACAAAATTATAGTGATTTCCTCAAAACACGAGTAGAATAGAAACGATAGGAATTTTTGTTACTCGTTAACTGTATTTTTCCGGAATAATAGAATAATTTTGAAAATTTCATTATCACCTTACCAGGGGCCTTCACATTGGAAATGCCCAAGGGCCTTTCAAAAGTAAATTCGGCCCTGCTGTCACAGCTAACTTAGAAGATAACATTTTTTGATTAGAAAAATAATAGTACAATTTTCTGATATCAATTGTTTTTATTCGTTTCTATATAAATAAATAAACAATTTTTATCTAGGACTACCATAAAATTACTTGTTTATTGTACAAAAAACTATATATAGCTAAGCTATGTTTTAGATACAGCTGTACAAAAAATGCACAGAATAACCAGAAGTAATATTAGCCTATCTTTACCCGCTGTACCCGTTGTCGATGTCGAATGACGTGGACACCGTTACACCCAAGCCCTAAGCGTGTTTGTAGAAAACTGTGGATAGCAGTGTGCCAGTGTGTGCTTGATACCGCTTAAGGCATTTAGTTAGTCGGTATCGGTCACTCAATGCACAACGCATTATTATGTATTGTTGGACCATTGTTAGCTTGGACCCCACCTTGCTCCGTCCGACAATACGTGTTTTGTAATTGTATGTGTTTCAACTGACACAGTTACAAAGATCACACTAACACCACTACACACAGTGTGTATCTACACAACATAGTGGTGGGAAAGAGAGGGGATTTTTTGTCTACATTGGTATCAGTAGTGCAGAGATAGCAACTTGGCTTCTGATTATTCTGTGGTTACACCTTCCAAGCAATCATGACCCATACAACCAAAACACATAATGTATCAACACCAACATGCGAATGTATTAGTGTAATATGGTGCGCAGCTTGCATATATAAAGCATATACTATCATGGTCGACCACTTGTGATGAGCAAACAACAATTAAAAATAAATAGGGTAAGTGCGGGAGAGATGCCGCAGTAGCCATAGTTCGTCCGTTGATTGATAGATAGCGCTATTAATGGATTATATGTTTAAAATAAGTTACTTATTTAAGCTGTATATGGTAACATTTATGATTAGTCCATCAGTTTAGTAATTATCCAACTTTTTCTCATTGAAATGTAAGTTTTTTAACATAATATTTTATCAAGCATTTAATTCATTAGAATTTAAGAATGTATGTTTCATTGCTTTAATGAAAATGAGTTTTGTTTTTAATTTAGGTATATTTTAAAAGTACTGTATAAAATTTTAGGTTGGAATTCCGCACTATGCTTGCCATAGCAACATGCGGCATCAATCCCAACAAAAAGGAGAGATGCCGCATTTAAAGTTGGTATAGATCCCGCATCATATTACATGTTAAAAACATAGACTTATATACTTTAATTATGCAAAGACTGTTAATTATGCCACGTAAATATAAAAGATCCATTAATGAATCAGGAAGAGCCATCATATTAGTGAAGATAACGAAAATAGATTGCCAGTGTATTGAATGTTTTGAAAGGTACTTAGAAAAGTTGACTGGTTAAGATATATAAAGTGTCAAAAATGGTTACATATGGCATGCATCATGTATGGAGATGTGTGTAAAATGCAAAATTTTTAATATGAACTATGCGGCGTCTCACTTTCTTTGATGCGGCATCTCTCCAATAGGTGTGGGAAAGACGCCGCTTTGCAGGCTCTACAAAAATGTTAATTATGAATTCTTTATGACTCAAAATTTAAAATTATTTATAAATAATTTTAAAGAACAATGTTTACATTTATTGTGTACCAAATTTCAAATCAATTAAATGCATACTTTAAGAATTATCAAGTGTTTTCAAAATGTGCGGCATCTCTCCTGCATTCACCCTATATTTATTTTAAGAAAGATATCCCTTTATTATGAAAATGTTTTTGTTCAACAGAATTTTTACACTTAAATACGACACACTTCATACCTTTTTTCTGTTTAAATTTCACGAGTTGATTAAAAAACAATAATTCTTGTTACGACGTGAAACTCATGACGAACAGTAACAGACTAAATCAGTAGCGGTGTAAATTGCAACTTATTGCAACTTACGAACGACAGATTTTTATATTTAGGCTGCATCTAGTTATTCTGTGAAAAAAATAGTTATTTACACGCATATATGCGTAAAATACCGTAGTTAACTATACTTTTATTAATTTTTAAATGTTTAAATTTGTTTTGAATAAATTTCAAATTCTACATAATTTTAATGTACTGGATTTGTACAAAATTTTTATCGTTTATTGTGAATTTAATGTTAACCGTAAATAAAGTATAGCACGTAACTCGGCTGTAAATCATATTGCACGCTGGCGCAATTAGGCACTCGCCGCTGCGCAGCTCTTGCGTAACTTTTGTAACTTCCCTCGTCTGTAATATGCAACTTACAACTTCACTCACGTAATATACAATTATCTTACGTTCAATTTCTCTAAAAAAATTTTAAGCTTTAATGATTTGCAACTCAGAAACGGAGCCCAAATTGCAAAACTGGGGCTTCGTTAGGTGACGCCCGATGTCATCCTCTATTAAATGATACTTCACTTGTCAAAATCCGTTAAGTGACCTTGATTGTACGCTTTTTAAAAAATTTTCGTCTATTCTATTATACGTATAGATTTTGCAGGTAAATAACATTAAAGGTTCCTCCTTACAAAGCCAATCCTTAAATGTATATATAACCTCGAACCATAAAACACACGAACACATTCAATTGTTTTTTCTGTGCAATAATTTATAATTCACATTTAGCGAATTTCCAAAACTGAAAATTCAGCTTTCACGGCCGTTCTCATGACTCAACCTGAGGCCGAGACTATAACAGAAATATGTTTTGGGGTCCTTAGAATACGAAAATGATATTCACTAAAATTTATATATATATATATATATATATATATATATATATATATATATATATATATATATATATATATATATATATATGTGTGTGTGTGTGTGTGTGTGTGTGTCTGAGTGTGTGTTCCCACGATAACTCTCAAACGAAACGTTTAATGCTTATGAAATTTGGTGTGCGTACTGGAAGCTGAATTGGCTCGGCTAAGTTCGTTAGCCAGATACGCCGGATGCCTAGAAGTAGATTTTTCGGGCATTTTTTGTCAACAAAATAAGTTTTTTGCCAGAATTAAGCAATTTTTCAAAATATTCTTTACACTAATCGAAAGTAAAAGGGAATACGCGTAAAAAATGTTTTTACACCATTGCTCTAAGGTAATTGCTTTTTGAGAAAAGTTACAAAATATGCTGGAAGATTTTCCATTACATTTACACTCACAGTCTTTTTTTTCTGTCTCATTTTTTGCGATGCTACATTCAAAAAAAATGGCTTTATAACTGGCGGGGTATAATTTTTTTAATTTAACGATTCAGCTATATTCTATTTCTCTCAGTTGAATAAGTTTTTATAATCTATCTATTCCATTTTTTTATAGGAAAATTTTCAAAAATATTTGTTTTATATGATCCGAGTTTAGATTATGTTTATACCTTACTAAAATTAATAAGAGTTTTTTACAACCGCATAAAAATTGCGATCAATTGTATTAAAATAATAATATTTTTACGTAATCTTCTATCCAATTGACAATACAGTTATCATTGGAATTTATAAACAGAGCATTCTACTTGTAAATAATTTTACATATTCAATTTCTTTTTTGTCCACAAAAAAATTTTAAATTTTGACATATTTTAAGGCGAAAATATATTAAAAAGCTAAAATTTGTTTAATAAAGGCCATACATCTGCTCATTTTACCTCAAAAATGTCTGAAAATAGAATATATTTCAATAATTAACCCAGAAAAGCATATAAGAGGTAACTTTTATGATATTTTTTTGAAAATTTCAAAATAAAATGACGTTTGATAGTAGGGTTACAAATGATTTTTTTTTTATTTTGTAGAATCTGGTAAATAGAAATCGTAATAAGTACTATCCTTGAAAAAATCAAACAAGTATTTAAAAAAAATACTATTTCTTAAAGAAAATATTAAAATTATGTACAAATCCCGTCCTGATAAACTAATATATTCTGTCCATCTTGAACGCTGGAGCCGATTTTGAGGAGCTGGATTCCCTCCAGGCAAAAGCTCAAAGCGAATACACACATTTTTAAAATATCCTTTTGAATTTTGTAACTCAATCATTACAAATAAAATCTAAATAAAAGAAAATCTATCTGATCTGTTTTTTCTCAATTTTCTAGCATCAAGTCTAGGCGTAATTAACTAGGAGGTGATTGTGTCGATTGGTTAATGTAAAATACAGTAATTTTCACCGTCGTTTCGAAAGAACGAAAGACTTTCGATTTTAACAATAAAAAAATTTAAAAAGTGTTTTAGTTCTGGGAGCATTGTCACAAAGGGACTAAAAAGTTTTTAGATGTTGATATATTCAAACAATATTAATGTGTTAGGTTCTTGCTAGACTTATAGGTTTTATGGGTGGTTTTAGCGAATTTCCAGAACGGAATTTAGCTATTACAGCCACTGTCATGACGCGACTTGAGCCCGAGACTATGGCAGAAATTTGTTTTGAGATCCCTAGAAACCGAAAATAATATTCACTAAAATTTATATATTATATTTGTATTTAGACCCATACCGTTAGACAAGTTTATTAGCCAGCTATGCCGGATGCCTGAAACGTGGTTTTTTTGGTCATTTTTCGTGAAAAAAATTAGTTTTTTTGCCAAAATTGGCTCAAGTTAAAAAATTTAGCCGACATTTATTTACACCATTAGAAAGAGGAGGAAAAATCACTTAGAAGGGTGAAAAATCACAGAAAAACGGATTTTTATAAACGGAAATTCGCTATCTTATGCAGGTGCTGCGACAGGCGTATTTTCCTTCTGCTTTCGTATGAAATTGAGCACATATAATTTTTTACCGAACACTCCTTCTTGTATGTACATTTTTACCATGAAAATTTATAGGTAGGTATGCGTTAGTCATAGAGTATTAAAGACAAGTGACAATAGAGTAAGACAATATTTCTTTTAATAAATTTAAATTATAAGTTGTTTCCCTGTGGAGCGCAGGTTATGACGCGTTCGATATCATACTAAAAAAAATAACTTTTTAAATGAAGTATTCCTCGTTCTGGTACGTTTTAATTTTTTTATATAACTATTGATTACATCAATGGACGCCTTTAAAACTTTTAAGAATTTGTATAAAATTTAACGAAGTGACATTAAAAAAAAGTCGTGGTGTAATCTTCAATCGGGTAACACTAAATCGCCGAACGACGTTTGGGGACCACTGGTGTGTAAATAAATACAAAATTACCCATATTAAATTTAGCGTAATTCAAACTTAGTTTCGAAATACGTCATTCGTTTTTTTAATGAACTCAACCAGTGTTTTTCAACCTGTGGGTCGCGATCCCCTGGGGGGTTGAGAAGCCTTTTTAAGATGATTGCGGATACTTTAAAAATAAAATTACTCTAGTTCAATATAATATAGTAATATTTAATAAAGAAATGGTTAACTAAAGGTTATATTTATATTACTTTGATAGTTTCATACTTTCGCATGATAAAGTTCCAAAACTGCGGCTTATTTTCAGTAACAGTAAATCCGAATTTTAAATAATTGTCGTCATATAGACACTGTTTCTTTGGTTTTGTTTCAATACTCTCATTGAAACTTGAAGTTGACGGTTGTGCATATCTTTCCAGAAACTTATCCATTTTCATTAATTACAACGAGAACCGAATTTTTAATATTAGACAATAAAAGGCAGTGAGAAACTACTAAACAAACAACAAGGCAATTTAATAAATTTTAACACTAACCGGAGTTCACAATTCAAAGAATTCAAATGGATTACGCTCGGAAATGTTAGACAGCGACGACCGTCGCGCGCATACATGTCACTTTTTATGCCACGCGTGCGTTCAGAAGCTACTATAAGTTGTCAACTTCGATGCCGATATAAAAATATGCCTGTTTCAAGTCCTCAGTTACGTATTTAATCGATACCTAACTATGAAAATAATCAATAATGATGAACGGATTCGATGTTTATAATATAAAAAAAATTAAAGTAATAGTGGAGGGTAGAGGGTCGCCAAATATTTTTCCATATTAACGGGGTCACGCCATGAAAAAGGACTACTTATCTAAACCATGTGGTATCAGTGTAAGTTTTTGAGCCTTATATCGATATTGATAAAAAAAGAAAATCATTTCCTTTTTTTGAATTGGACTTTTTTTTGTTAGTTTTTTGTTTTGATTAATTCTTTAATTATTTGTACAAGTAAAATCTTTATTAGCCATGTAAACATTTCGTTTAAGCAAGGCCAGCTTAGCCCATAGGCCACCCTAGGCTATGGCCTAGGGGCGGTAAATTTTTAAAATAGGACGGAAAAAGGAGTAATTCACGTTTTTTCTTTTTTTGCTTGTCACTTATTTTTTTTTAAGAGAAAATTTGTGAAAAAGGTAGGAATAGGGACGGCAAATTTTTAAAACAGGGCAAAAAAATTTGTCGTTAACGATTTTTTTTTTTTAAGATTTCCTTTTTTTCAAACAAAAGGTAGGGACGGCATTTTTCAAGGTGCCTAGGGGCGGACTCAGGGTTAATCCGGCCTTGCATTTAAAAATACTTTCAAGTGTATTCTTACTAATAACTTCTTTATGTTACTTTTTTGTTTAGTATTTAGTACAATTTTTAGTTTTAAGCTAAATTACGTGATTTAACATTTATACTTGTACAACAGATCCACTTTTTGCACACTCCAAGAAGTGCAATAACAACACAAACTTAGCGGGGCGAGCAACACATCTCGGTACACACATACATTACATTCTTAAGTATGTGTTCAAATCAATTGCTCACCATAGACGGTGCCTGTGTCTTTAAGTTAGTTATACGTACATGTAATTTACCTACATATTGTTATAATTACAATATGTTTTAGCCGGATTGCCATACATTGTTGAAGTATTTTATTGCAATTTATTAAGTTAGTGGTCATTATTATTAAAACAATACAACATTTAAGCCTTACTGTTATTCTTATTTTATTTATTTAAAAAGCTATATAATACTTATTTATAATTTTTGTTGAATCCGATGTAATTTAATTTAGTAAGTAGCCTGATAGGATAATTACTGATTGCATTCAAATTTTCAGATTCATAGTAAAATTAACCTTGAAAATTATTTTTTTTTAACAAGTTAGGTCAAAATATATTTTCTTTGGACCGTCATAGGAGCTCCAAGAAGTGCAACTCAGGAGGGGAAGATAATCATTATGTTGCATTTCTTAGATTTCCACTGTATTTATTAATTGTTTGTGTGTACGGACAAACGATAGCTATTGGCAACATTTTTTATATACAAGGTAAGGAACCAGTGGCTGCCAACATTTTTTTAAAATTAATATTCTGGAATATTTGTAACCCAGCAAGTGATATTACGGTTTTTTATCCAGTATGTAGGATGCGCCAAAAGTTCTCGGCCTGAGTATTAAAAAATACAGAGAGAACAGTGAAAAGAATTTATTTTTCTATATAACCGCCCTCTATTTCAATACACTTATTATAAGGTAGGATAAGCATCTCTATGCCTTTATAATAACAAGCAAATTCTTTGTAGCGATGTTTTCGGAAGTGATCGAATCTGCCGGACGTCCAGAACGATCACCGTCGTTGAGGGACTCGTACCGCAAACGAAACCTTTGGCACAGCTTTACCGTATACACCATCCAATCTGTCCTTAATTTATTCTGGAGTTTGTCCTTCTTTTGTCAGAAATTTTATGACTACACGATATTCAATTTTTGAAACGGTCAACATATTAAGTTTACACTTTTACAACAGAATAAATAAAACACATGTAAACTCGTCCACTGCGTTTATGATTACTAGAGACTTAATACTTTCTATGAGTATAACTTACGTCACCTTTAAATAAGTTTAATCATGTTAGGCCGAGAACTTTTGGCGCTCCCCACGTATATCATGAAATATTACTTAATGTAATTTGGCGTAGAGATTAAGACTCACTCCCTGTACAATTAGACGTCAGCGTTAGTATGCGCTTCTTTTTAATACTCTAATACTCAAGTATATACTATGTTATTATATTTTCATGTATGTGAATATCGTTACTAACTGAACCAAATCGACCAACAGTGAAGTTGTTGGTCATAGAATAGATTTATAAATAGAGAGAAGGTTATTCGTTCGCGTATAGTCTGTCACACAATACACAAACGTATTAACCTCACTTATATCCATATCGCACAAGCGTTGAGCGTTGAGCATTGAACAGCACAGGGCGCACCAGAACAAGAGTCGCTTGTGTATGTCGATGTCATGGGCATTATATCTTCATTAAAAATATACCGGCCCCATTTAAAATGAATTATGAGATTACAACGTTATTATAACAAAACTATAATTCAAAAAGTGGAATATAGACGCGAAGAAGAGGCAGAAAATAATCCTACGGATATATTTACGCCGTATTATTTATCATTAATATAATTAATTAGATCCGGAACGAAATTATGAGTAGGTACATGAAAAATCAATTTGTAAACATAAACATGTTTTACGATGTTTCTAGTATAAATGTGGAGCCCACAGTTTAATTGAAATTTTTATAGTAGATAATTTTAGCTGTTCATGATGTAAATTATAATTTTTTTTGTAATTTTAATAATCATAACTTCAGTAGCTGGAACTTTCAAAATAAAATATGGGATATTTATTTTTAACCCATTTATTTTATGATTTACTAGCTGACCCGACCACGCGTTGCTGTGGCTCAGTAGTTATAATTGATTGAATTAATTTTTTCTTATCATTTTGATACAATCAAATCAATATTTACTAATAAAGCAGAAAATAGTTTAGACAATTTTAAATCATATGGGATTGAGAATAGGCGCGAGAATAAAATGCTTTGCTTCGTTCGCTAAGCACTTCAAAATTCTATAAAATGTTAATTCATTGTAATGCTTCGCTCCGCTCGCCATACGATTTACTAATAAAGCTGAAAATAGTTTAGCCAATTTTAAGTCATATGGGATTGAGAATAGGCGAGAGAATAAAGTGCTTCGCTTCGCTCGCTAAACAGTTCAAAATTCTATAAAAGGTAATGCTTCGCTCCGCTCGCCATACGACTCGCACGACTCGTAAAATTTAAATTTATTTATTTAAATAAATAGTAAAATTTTTTAGTAATTTATGTCAGTTGTAAAAGATGTTTAAATTTTTGCCAATGCATACTTTGAAACTATGGAAACAAAAACCAATAAAAAACATACACATGTATGTATATTTTCAGATTTATGTCATATGCGTTTTTGTTATACCACGTTTTATACTGACTTCACGGAAACGCGTTCGAACGGGATAAAAGGTATCCTATGTCCGTCTCTTGGTACTAAGCTACCTCTCCACCAATTTTCAGCCAAATCGGTTCATCCGTTCTTGAGTTCTAAGTAGTGTAACTAACACCACTTTCTTTTATATATATATATATATATATATATATATATATATATATATATATATATATATATATATATATAGTATATATATATATATAGATTATATAATCAACAGTGGTATCTGTATTTGCATTACACAGTAAAAAAAAAGTTGTGTTAATATGTGTAAACATTATGTATCTTTACACAAGATTTGTGTCAATGATTTAACAGCCAAGAGGACATACATTTTGTGTTATTTTTTCAGATTTATTAGAGTTAATTGTTAAACTTTTTTATTCAATATTTTACTTTCAGTGCAGCTTAAGATATTTGAAATTAGTAGCTATTGTAAATGAGACTCAAAGAACGCAAAGTAAGTCCGTGCTTTGTAAAAAATTTTATTTGTTCCATATATATCTACCAAAATATATATCATAAAAAAGATGAGAGTAGTTCTTATTATTAAACAAAACCGAAAAAAAGTTTTATTAAACGTTTAAAAATGAAACAATTTGCTTACATTTTAAGGTTATTTTGTTACAGATTCAGTTACAAAAAAAGTCGTCAAGTGCGTGTTTAACACGCATTATTTAGGGCTACTCAGGAATTATTGTTGTATGTTGTATGAATCATTACATGTTGTATGATTAGTAAGAAACCTGCAAAAAATTTTGATAATTATACCATAGCTACAAGTTAAGGATATTATGGAGGTACTTAAAAATGGTGACAGTCTTATGAAAATTTGTGCGAATAATGGTTTTTCTAAATTTAATCGACTGTGAAAATTTAAATTAGATTCACTACAGCGTTTAAAAGTTATTGCAGGTTTAATTTTTGCTCACTTTTAACATGCAGTCTAATTGAGTTTTCAATAGAAACCGAATATAAACCAGCTTTTAATGCTTAGAAAAAATGGTGATAAGGCTCTTGTTTTTGTTTTAGATGTTAGGAAAAACGCTTATACAACTTTTTTTACCCCCAAATTTACCCTCAATTTTACCAAAATAGCCCCTCTAGTAGGTCCGACTCTGGCTTTGTATATATCAGTAGAAAGCTCTCTAAAAATGAAGTGTTGTGTCAATTTAAAATTTTTCTTTATCTGCCGCAGTTTTCAAGTAATCTAGCAAAATTGAAATTTTACCCTAATTTTGAGGGGTAATTTCACTTCTTAAATGGCGACTGTGTCAGATGAAAAAAATCGGGTCCGTTATTTTGGTCGACCCTACGGGTTGTCCCCATTTACTCTTTTCTCGTCTCTTTTGATCCCAATTTTTCATAGAGAAGAAATTATACGATTTTTGTTAATTTTTCAAAAACCACCAATATTTTTAAATTTTTTTTGATACTGCTGATAAAGTGACCATCTTCGCGTAAATTTTTAATATATTAAAGATTAGGTACTCATAAAATAAATACAAAAAAATACGGTGTGAAGTCTGAATGCGTACCTATTCATCCTTGTCTACGGTAGCACATTTTTTATTGACATAAATATTAGAAACGCAGGAAAAGAGACCAGGAATCAACATAGAAGTGGATTATGGTACGATATATTTTCTGAAAAAAGTGCTTAGGACCAAAGTTATAGAGTTCAAAGTGATGCACTTGATGATGACTTTGAAGTTGACCTTGAGGTCAATTTCCAAAGTCATTTGAAAATCATTTAATATTTTTCAAAAGGAGTAGCTTACTTTTCACCCCTAAATGGTTCAAAGTATATTCGAACGAATTTCACATGCGAGATAGAAAATAAGTGATCAAGAAGTAATTTTGAAAAATACTTGCTCAATCGCAATCGGAAAAATAATAGTTAATCATATGTTCAATTGAATTCCTAATATGATAACTATAGAGTAGCAATAAAAATTTTAAAAAATTTTGAAAATTTCTAATATAACATAAAGTTAATGTTTAACTTACAATTAGAGTGATATTAAATCTTTTCTTAACTTTACTTCTAAAATTACTTACAAAAATGTTTTCTTCTAATTTTTTCTATAAATCAACTTTGAAGATAGATTGAGTCAATACATGAAATTACTGCTTATAGGTACAGGATATGGTCAAAGTTCGGCAATGGCTAATCATTTTCAACTGACCTTGAAAATCGATTTCAGGGTCACTATCAAGTGCATCGCTTTAAATTCTACAAATTTGGTACTCAGCCCTTTTTTCAGAAAATATATCGTTTCAAAAATATCTAGCTATAACTGTTTTCATCTACAGAGGTTGAATGGTGTTTTCTACCCCTAAAAAGCGTATTTAGCCGAAATAAAAAAACACGTATTTAATATTTTTCGCTGTTTAATAAGTATGTTAAGTTTCATTCAAATTGGCGAGTATTAGTTGGGTAGTGTAATTTGTCAGAATGTTTTGCCGATCTAGTTTTTTCAATATTTCTTTGCTCGTTTTCAGAATTTGTATTTTAATTTCTACGGACAAATAACTCATTCTTTTCTTCGATTTGAGTAACTTTTATTTGCTGATGTTGACCATTAATTGATCGAAACATATCAAATATTTTTCAATGATTTTTTTAGCGAATGTCGAAAATTTTGAAAATTTTTTCACCGTTAGTAAGTTAAAGTATTTGAATTCATTAAGTAATTAAATGATGTCCACAAGAACCTTACGGACTACCATAAGTTATATGAGATCCCTAGGACCCGTTTTTTACTGTTAGGATAAACTTTTTACTAAAATTATTTTAGATGAATAAAGGTTATGTTGTATGATTTCCGCCAGGTTTACTGTTCCCATTATTGTAAAAAATAAACTAACCGACCGATTTTGAAAATTTTTTCACTGTTAGAGAACTAAATTATTTTAGATGGATACAACTATGCTGCACAAAGTCCGTTCGGGTTCTTGGGTCCCAAAAATATGAAAACTAATTACCCAGCCGATTTTAAAAAATCTTTTACTCTTAGAAAGCTAAACTATTTTAAATAGGTACAGTTCTTAGATGAGATCCGCCAGTCCCCAAAATTTGGAAATTCGCTATGTTATGCAGATGCTGCGACAGGGGTATTTAATCTGACAAACACAAAAATATTGCAGATCCATGGTAACGCGATTTAAAAATGAAATATTATTGATCAAAAAGTGTCGGAGATCACATTGATCCTGAGAAAAATTTCTCACCATACTTGCGCCATGTTCGATAAATCTGTTTCCAGCCTGTATATGTATCCGTGTATGTATTATTATTAAAAATGAGTGTATGTTAACTAATATGTAATTTAAGAGGGTGACTCACCCCCTCTCCAATGTTGCTTAAACTGAATTTTGAAATCGAAAATTTCATTTCTACGTTATTTCAAATGTCTTAAACTATTTTCCATGAAGAAGAACTTTTTAAACTACACAAGTAGTACGACTATTCGACACAGTCACTCCCTAGTTAACTACCCCTAGACTTAATATTAGGACATTGAGCAAAAATAGGTCAATTAGATTTTCTGACGTAGATTTCAAATCTGTAAACAGAATTTTTATATTGTTTAATTTTATCCCCTTTTTGCAAAATTAACCCCTAAATTTTAACCCCCAGCCACCCCTCTTGACACAATTTGAACGAATTGCATACCAATAAATAGCTCTTTAAAAAAGAGCAATACTGCCAATTTAAACTTTTGCTCTATCTCTTACTGTTTTCGAGATATTTAAAAATTAAATTTTTACCCCAATTTTTGGAGGGCGATTTCACCCCTTCAAGCCGTTTTTCTGCCGATAAAAAAAAATACGTGTCGCTTATTTTTTAGTGTTCTACAACATATCTAAGTTTCATCAAAATCGATAGGTCCGGCCTCGGGCCCTTTACTTGTAAGAAATACGTATGAGCAAATGACAGTTCCAATTCCTTTTGGCCGTTCATATTTGCGAAATTATTTATTTCCGGCAAACATCGAAATTACAGTTGACGTGCTCTACAATTTACTCGTACCTGGCGACTGTATCCGAACGTGTGTACTGTGTACAATCTAAAGTAGCAAACACTCTCGGAAACCGCGTAATGTTATAAAAATTTTCTTTAACTTGCGCCTTTTCGACGTCAGTTGTTGGAAATTTAATGAATTCTTCACGCAACAAAGCAATTTTGTGTGACACTAATTTCACTACTTTGCTAGTAGTAGCTTTGAAAACTCCTCCTTAAAAAAAACATTATTTCTGAAGATAATGTACTATTCCTAAAAAAAAGATACATTAATTATTAATACTACTTAGTTGAAATAATTATTATTTAAAAAACAGCATACCAGTTCATTTTGTGTTGTATTCGTGGGCGAATTTTTTCCAAAATAAAAATTCCTTTCGCATTCGAAATTTTGTGTAAAAATCCAAATCGTCGCAAATATTAAAATGATTTGGATGAAAACATATTGTTTTTTTTTTACATAAACGTTAAGTCGTACAAATAGGTTATGTTATAAGAATCTTTTGACAAAAAAAAATAATTTATTTTAAAAAGATTATAAAGGTACGGACACACGACACACTTTTGGTGTAGAAGTTTTTTTTTACAAAAGGACAGAAAAGTTGATTTAAGATACTACCAACAAGGTAATCCTAAATTGTGAGACGCATCCAAAAGATAATACAGAGATAATATTATATTACAACTCTAAGAAAAAAGTAAACGTAATAAAATTTTACAAGTTGGATTTACACTATAGCAAAAAATGAAATAAATTATTTTCAGTACGAAACTGCCGTCTTGCAGCAACATTTATAAAAATATTAGTTTTCAATTCAAAATAGAATATGGCAATACAAAATACGATTTAGAAATGTTAAATTATAATCTAAATCAGGTGTTGTGTGAAATGTCTGACACTATTCTATTCGCCGTGTGTGACACTACTATGTAAACAACCTCAAATATTTGCTAGAGAAGTCTAGCAACTCGAGTGTATACAACTGTTCTAGCCTGATCTAGACTGCAAATTTACTTGAACGTGTAAACCATCGGGCCAAACTACTATATGATAGTTAGTATTCCGACTGTAGCAGAAAGGTGACGTAAAATCTCCTCCAATTCGCATCACTATGCTGTGTAAGTACAAACTGTTTGTAGTGGTTTAGGCTTGATGTTTGCTTCTGTGTGAGTATTTACACACACAATTACAAAACACGTATTATCGGACAGAGCAACGTGCAAGTCAAGTAACAATGGTCTTGCAATACATAACAATCGTAGTGGATTCGATGACCGACACCGACTGACTAAATGCCTTAAACTGTGACAGACCAACAAATGACTCCAAGCGAACTAAACTTTTTTGATATTAGTTTGCTTCTAGTGTTCTATAGTGTAAACATTGCACACAATAATGCTAATTTAGATGTGTCGTTATTTTGATGTCTCGTGTATCCGTAGCTTTATGTACATATGTTGTAGGTACCTATCATGTATTATATACTGTGTGACACTTTCAAAATAGAGTATACTCACTATATATATAGGTAGCATGTGTAAATTACGTATGTATATTTTGAGTAAAATTTCAAAACGTCAAATGTCAAAAACTAATATATTTAAATAGCAAAATTAATCGCAATTAAATTGAATTTGAATGAATTTAAAAAATATTGTTAAAGTTTGCATTTTTTTGATAGTAATTTACTGTTAATATGTAGGTAATATTAAAATCATTTAGGTAATTTAATATGTAGGTAATATTAAAATCATTTAAATATCCATAAACGACACAGTAATAAACATGTACCTAATAGTATAGGCGTCAATTATATTTTTAGTCGAATTTTCTCCGAAAAATTAGACATATACAGTCTATACGATAAGAGCTGCGAGAGGCGAGAGTAGGGGCGCTATCCGTTTTCGGACCCGTAGAACACGAATATGTAGAAAAAAAATGTCTGATATATATATATATATATATATATATATATATATATATATATATATATATATATATATATATTTTCCCGCCACCTTTTAATTTGTGTAGGCCCCCCCTATGCAAGTTAAGAGATGAAATTTGGTAAATGGGGCTCATTTTCGAGGCACCTCATACTATCAAAGTGGGGTCAAATTTTGGGCAAATTTTTTTTCTGACCCGACTTTTAAGGGGGTGGTAAGGGGCGGAAAAGCAATAAAACTTTTCCAAACCGGTTTTAAATAATGTTTCGGTCAATTATCTACAACATATCCAAAATGCAGCTTCCTAGGATGATATGGTGGGAGTAGAGGGGGGAAAAACGATTTTCGCTGGATCTAACAGGCCCCCAGCCCCCCAGAATTAACGTAGAGGGTTGAAATTTGGTGTGTTGATAAAGTTCGTACCTAGGTTGTGCTTTTTGGAGGTTTTAATATTTTACCCCCAACCCCCTCATTTTTAAGCTACAATTTCATGCATTTTCGACGTTTTCGAAGTTTGTACCACTCTCACAGGTCACCCGAATAAACCTAGAGGGCTGAAATTTTGTATTCGGATTGAGTTAGTATCAAGGGGGTGCCTTTTGGGGGTCTCGACTTTTAACCCCTACCCCCACCATTTTTATACCCAAAAGAACATGATTTTTCTTGTTTTTTAACAGTTTCGTTCGGGTCAAAATCTCCCCAAATAAACCTAGAGGGCTGAAATTTGGTGTACAGGTTAAGCTAATAGCCAGACACTGTTTTTTGGAGGTTTCAGCTTTTAACCCTTACCCCCACGATTTTTACACCAATATTTCCTTAATTTTTTTGCTTGTTTTCTAACACGTCTAGAGACTCCATAAGGAAACCTAGAGGGCTGAAATTTTGTACGTGTATTCAGTTAGTATCCAGCTAGTACCTTGTAGGGAGTCCGCATCACTTTTCCCCCCACTTCTCCCATTTTTACATCGGAATTGAATGCTATTGTTAAATGTGTTTTAAAAGCATTATGTTTATTCTAAATACAAGTAGGCGAATAGTAATTTTAAAAAATTTAAAAAAAGTGAACTTACTTTTATGACAAATGAAATACATACATATTAAGTAATTTAAAAATGTTATTAAAGTCACTGTTTATTTATAAATTAGGAATTTTAGATTTTTAGTATTTATAAAATAGTAATTTTGGATTTTTTTGGAAAGAAAAAATATCTTTATAAAGGCCTTCCAGTTTACTATTTAAGGTCCTTTTTTAATTTTTAAAACTAAAACATAAAGGCAATTAGCGGATAAACATGGGCAGGAATGTCCTCGTACGAATTGTGTTGGCTTTTTTTCTGCTACCTGTTTTCGGCACAAAATTGAAATTTACTGAGATACAGCCCTTAAATACTTAAAACCTTTTTTTAAAGCCTCGATCAGCCGAACACTCATCACCAGTTTTGAAACCAACAAAATGACAATTCGGTTGTAGACTTTCAATCACATTTCGCTTGTAGACATTCAATACCGAAGATGAAGGGGAAAATTCGACTACCGTGATGGGGCCCCGCTGCTCACGGCGTTTTTTTATTTATACCTTACTGCTAACAAGAAAGATTAAAAAAAAATTAGCAATTACGAAAAAAATCTAATTAATTTTTAATTTTATACGTTCGACAATTAAATAATTAATAGTTAGGTCCAGAATTAACGTTTTAAATCTTTATTTTTGTAATAAAGAAAAATACCCCCTTTACCCAAAAAACTTGGCGAACTGAGTTCAGCAGAAAGTTTGGTGAAGTGCAAGTTGGTCACACGTTAGAATGTGTAAAGTGCAAAACTATGAGGGATACTCAGAGGTCAAAATCTCTGAGTACCCCTAAAAAATCATGTAAGCTTACGAGATTGTATATTATAATATTATAATATACAATCTCAGGTAATCGAAGAGTTATCAACATAACTTAGCCAAAATAATTTTTGATTGAGTCTTCATTTTGAGTACCTTCAGTATTTTCTAAAATTTCCTGGGCTCATGGTTGAAAATTTTCCTCTCTTTGAACCTCACTAATTTACAAATGCGGCTTAAAAATGAGAAATGGTAAAAGGAACCTCAACTTTATTATGTCCTTTTCCATATGGTCGATGTAATACGGGGAAAAAAATTTTCATCTCCACTTTCTAATTCCGGAAATCACTATACGAAATTATAAAAAATATTTTTTACTTGAGAAAAAAAATTTTAAAGAATGCTGCTTGGGGCTGCAATGGCGAATGTCCAATTCGTGGAAATCTTTCGCTTAGGTAACAGTAAGTGAACAAATGTTCAAAATCGCTCTATTAGTTTTTGAGTTGATTCCGTACATATAAAGAAACCAACTCATACCACTCTCTTGCACATCAGTGCAAATGAAACACGTCATTCACATGATAATAATAATAACAATAATAATAATAATAAAAGAAAAAAAAACTGAAAGTTACTAAGGCACCACCTTCAACATTACTTGTACAACCACGCTGCACCGAGCCATAAATGTTTATGACATTAATATAAATTTTCCCAACATCAAGCTGACTTGTACGAGCCAAGCCCACGTCGTCGTAACTGTTACACATTCATTTAGTGTGTTTATGTATGTGCGCACGTTACTGATATATTTATGAACGTACCTAGGTACATTTCTGTAACACGTAAATTTCAGTATGTAAAATAGGCGTTTATCACACAGGAGAAATATAGATAACAACACAAGGTGAAAAATGAATATGATAGATATAATATACCTATACCTACCTACCGAGTAAGGTATAGTCGTCTATGGACACAACAGAGGATGTAATGGATATATAATTTATGATAAATTTGAGTATAATAACTGGCAAAAACTGGAAAAATATCCATTTACTGATGTGAAACGAACAAGAGTCGTTGAGTTTCAAAACTATCTAATTGACGATTTTTTTAAAATTCGAGTTAGAGACGGTTTATTATTCAGGAGGATAAACTGCACCAAAAAATACCAACTAGACGGTGCAAAGTCAGCTTTTTCCCAAGTCAGCTTGCAATATTTTCTAATTGAAAAAAACATGGAGTGGCAAGCAACACAAACCAGTTGCAAAACTATCTAATTACTTATATAAAAATGGCGTCATTAGAAAAACCTGGAACAAAAGTAGCTAATTTGGTGGTCAATATGTGACACTGCAGAGCCTGCAGCGGATCAAATAATCGTATGTGATAATTTTATTACTCTCTCTAAGAAAATATTTACTATTGAAATAATTAGAAAAAACTACGAAAAAACTTGTGGAATTGTCAAATATAACAGGCTGCGAATGTGTGCAGAATAAAATTGTGTGAAACATCGTGGTTCTGATTTGAGTTTTACTGTTAAATTACAGTAAAGAGACTTGTTTTGGTAAAGAGACTTGTGCAGATAAATTTTCTGTTTAAAAAAAAAGAAAAACATCTGGGAAACACGTTTAAGATCTTAACATGTTTACAAAATTTTATTGAATTTTAGTCAATAAAATTATTTTGCGCCTTTGATATTAAAAAGGTATTCATTCATAATTTAGTCAGGGCCGTACTTAGAAAAAACTTCAAACATCATGTAGCTAGTCAGTTTGCGATTTTCTCAAACTATTAATTCTGAAAAAATTCCTGTATATACAGGATGCGCCTTAAATGAAATTACCAGCACGAAGATCTTGTAAACGGTGAGAGATACAGTAGATTAGATGAATTATACAGAAGCACTTGATGTATCGAATGCTGCCTCCAAGCTTCCCAAATTTTACGTTGTTTAGGAGCTATAGCTAGAAAACCCATAACTCTTTTTGTTTTGGACACATAACGAGCCAAACCTTAGTTAACCTGTTCACGATAAAACGAATCCAATACTCTTGAGAATCTCGTACTTTTTTTCATCTCATGATTCATTCATTTTCATTCTAAGGATTTAACAAATTTGATAGATACTCTACTTAACGAATATAACGTTCAAAAACTCATTTTTCAAATCTTTTAATCCAGATTCCAGGGACCCTTCTATAATATTCATATAATAATATGTAATTGAGTGTCTATTAATATTATCTCTACTAGCAAAGAAGCAAAAATACGCAACATATAAAACCAAAGCTGGGCGAAAATAAGAGTGTCTTTTCATCGAATTTCTAAGAAGCCAGCCTGGAAAAAGTGTATTAAAAATTACAATGTTGAACCAATTACAGATAAGAGTATCATTCTGAAGTCTAGCATTGTCTTCTTCAGTTAATCTTATTACTTCCAAACTCACATATTTTAGAAAATAAACTCAGCCACTATAACGGTAGCACTATTAATGGAACTTGCTTTTGAAGACGGCGCTTAGAGCTAATACTGCCATGGTTGACACAATTGCTAATTGGAACATATAGAGACATCTAACTATTTCTCAATAAATGAGAAATAGTTAGCGTACTGAGTTGAGTGCCTTTTAATGAGAAGTTTAAGGGGTGTATTCGGGCCAATCAGTATAAGAAATGAAAAACATGACTTTTTAGGGAAAAAGACGCGGTAGGGGAAGTTATAGGATAGGATAGCGGGAGAACAGAGAAATTTAAGGATATATTCGTTTTTAACTAACGAGAAAGGAAACACGCAAAAACTAAAGAATTAGAATATATAATATATAATTAAAATTAAAATTAGAAAAATATAAAATATAAATTAATAAAATGATTAAAATATAAAATATTAAAAGAATAAAATAGAAAACACTAAAACTAACTAAAAAATAATTATAAAATAAATTGTGAATAAAGAAAGTAATGAAAAAGGCATCCATTTTGTAAAATACGAATGTTTTAAATTATATCAAATTTTATGTAATTAGTGGAAAAAACACATTGTAATCTAAACGACGATTAGCAAAATAAAGATTAAAAAATTGATAAAGTGTATTAATCGATGAACCACCACGAATTCACGACCTGATGAAATTCAACAGTTAAACACGTGCTAACAGGGACAAATATCGTCGAATTACACATTCCGCGTTGGTTGCACCACTCAGAAAAGCACATATTTTAATATATTCAATTCTCGTTAAAGTAAACTATAATTTGTTTGTATTTTTTAATCTGTTGATGACAGTCATAGCACTATACACTCAGACGCCCATCCTATTCAGTTTTTTTTACCCGCTACTGTATCACTTTGTGGCAAAACAACACTATAATCTGCTCTTGTGCTAACTTTTTAACACTATATCATAACAGCTCTAGTATAACTATTACTACTATAACTATATTTGTATATTTAAAATAAATTTAATCATGCATACCGGAAGCAGAATATAGCTCTGGGTGTATACCGTATAGTTTTGTTAACTCCACATAGCTCCGTATATATAAATAACTTATATATACTACAATGCAGATGCACCAGTTCCAGTAAGAGATAAAAAAAATAAATATAATACAAACAAAGCCATTTAACACCAGATCACATTCACATGGTAGTCATTCCCCAATATTATGAGCAAATGTAATTTTTCCTGGCAAATGTATGTATTATAGTTATGTGCTATATATGGAATATCCCGGACCATTCTGATAAAATTTTCATGTATTAATCTGTAATAATAACACAATTGTTCCCGTTGTTATCAACCAGATTCAAATTTTTTTGCACCATTGGAATACTTTATGTACATTCTCGGGCAAAATTGTTGATATAACACTCAAAAAATGTACAGTATTTAGATAATGTCATTCTAAAAAAAAATGCCAAAATTTGATCAACTGATTAATTTACTCTAGGTGAACAGGTATCCACTTGGGTATTATCGTAACTAGTTAAGGATGTACACCTGAGGAAGTATTAATACAGACCAGGAAAGTGCCGAAAATATAAGGATGCCCAAACAACATATGACACAATTAACATCTCAACATGGAAGTCAAATGCCGAGTTTACAAATTGGTAGTCAGACTAGCTCTCACGTACAACTGTGAAATACGATGCGATACTTCAAATACTAAACAAATTCTTAAAACTATCAAAATGGGAACATTGAGAAGAATTATTATTGGGAAAACACTAAAAGACAGAATAAGAAGCACTAATATACAAAAGTCGGTCTGCAATTGGGTACGTGAAAGGCCAAGGCAATGGGACGATCATACACGGAGAGAAAATTCCTATAAAAATTACTGTGCTCAGCACTACAATCGACGTGTAAAAGACGAACATATTAAATTCTGTAAGGTAAAAATATAAAGATTATAATTAATCATAAAAAATTTAAAGGATGGAATGTTCTTTTCGTAATATTATCTCCGTAAAATTTGTAAAACAGCACAGTAAAAAGTTCCATTACCGACAAAAAAATAATTTTTAATTGTGTTTATTAAAAAAATTTCCATGCTAACATGCTAATAATAGAAAGAAAAAAAAAACAGAAAGAAGGTTGGTTTTGTTGAGAACGCTGTAATGAAATGTACCTCAATCAGCGAGTCACATGCGAACCATAGGTGTGGACTGTGGAAGAAACTTTGTCAGACAGCTCCCACCAAGCACGTCATCGTTTAATTCATCTTTTTGTTATTTACCTATCTTTAGTATATGTATTACAATATATTGTTGGCAATCATTTTTGTATACATGTTTTTACAGGTACAGTGCAACCAATATAAGGTCGCGAGTCAGATGCGCAAATGAAAGAGTACGACAACAAGAATTAAACTATAATATACATGCATAAGAGTGTGATAAAAGTTGTGTTAGCACCACATTAAATTTTACTATGCTAGCACATATTTTTTATTTTGGTCGTCGATCGCGCACGGATTATAGGGGAGCATAGTAATTTTTCTGAAATTTTCTCTACAAAAATTATAGGATTTTTCTCTCCGTGTATAAACAGAATGTATCGTTCTAGAATTGTAAGAATAGCAAGAGATAAATCAACACACGGAAGAAGAGATGTCGGAAGGCCAAAGAAATGGTGGAGGGATTAATTGTAAGTAATGAATCAACATGCCAAAATTGGTCTAGAGTATGAAAAAGAAGAAGAAGACTCTCGATGGAAAGGAATAGAGGAATAATTAAAATAACGATTGTACCTGACATGCGAGGACTGTTCAAAAAGTATCGGACCTTCTGTCCTCCCGCTTAAACGAATGAAGCGCTGGCAACCAAGCCTAGCGGGGATGTGGAGGGGACTGTCATGCGCGCGCATGGATTGTTTCGTGTCATAACTAAGCTTCAGTCGCTGGCAGTAAGCCTGGTAGTGTAGACCTCTCTGTTGTGCTCGGCAGTTTTTATCAAATTATAAAATGATAGAAAAAATTGAGCAGCGTTTTACTGCATTAAATTTTACCCAAAGCTTGGCGATTCGACCGAATCTGTGGGCAACAAAAACTTGGCAGCTCCATCACGACAATGCACCTGCCCACTCTAATTCAGAGTTTTCTCGCTAAAAACAGCACTCCTCTGGTTCGCTAAGCTCCGTACTCCCCCGACATGACTCCCTGTGACTTCTGGCTATTTCCTAAGCTGAAAATGACCCTGAAAGGAACTCGCTGTCAAGAAAGAGAAGGCATTAAACAGATTACGATGGCCGAGCTTAACAGCATTCCAAACGATTCCTTCCAGAAATGTTTTGAACAGTGGCAGAAGCGCTGGGAGAAGTGTGTGCATCACTAAGGAGACTACTTTGAAGGGGATTAGAGGTTTATAACTCTAGTTCAATAAATGCACTTTTAATTAACAAAAGTCCGATACTTTTTGAACAGCCCTCGTAAGTAACTAAAATATCAAAAGCCATAAAAAAAAGCCTAACTGTCAAACTAGCTCATGTGAGTAATTAAAATATTACATTTTCAAAAACTGTCCACAGTTACCAAAAACTAACCCAGGTCATACCAAAATTCCAACAAAATTACCAGTAACTGTAGCCCGGGTTCCTGAATATAGCTAGATAAAGTGATCAACTATTCCTAATTATCAAAAATTGTCAAATTGTGCCCGGTCTCACGCCAATTTGCATCCGCCCTAATGTTTTCCCATACTCAACCACCCAGAATTTCCATCCAATTCAAATTAAACATCCATAGGTATGCACACAGAACAAATAGAACGAATACATCTGTCTCTTTTCTGCAATCACTTATGTGCTTTTATGTGCATCTTAGGCTGCTTAGTCCTCATTCAATCGCGAGCACTCAATGAGTATGTTTCAATTGTTATTATATTGTTACCTCTCGTCTTAACACGGTATATGTACGTGGTATACGTACATCATACGTTCCACAACCACGTATATATTATGTATGTATGTATGCAAGACACTTATACATACAACATCCAACGGACTAACACACACAACTCCGCGTGCACATATATAACATAGTGGTGGGTTATTTTCTATCCTTTGTGGTTACGCTCGTTTCCCTAGTATAAACATAGTAATGTTCGTTCTCCTTGTTCTCTGGGTATGCACGTTAAATTCCAAAAATAGACTGATACTGAGAAATATGAAAACCTCAAAAAACAAACTTTCTAATAATAAATTTAATCATTACGCCCTAATTCCAATATTTACGAAAATGTAATTTTCAATTTTCCACTTTCAAACGTAATTGCATTTTCACGCATGTAAATCGTCATTTCGTAAAGTAACGAATAGCGACTGATGCCTCGCGTGCCTCCTTGCGCGAAAAGTTTATTCCCCAATTCTATATATTTGTTTATGTAATAATATAATATGCATATCTATATTTGTATACATAATACAATATATTATTATTAAGTTAGTATAATAATATGTTGAAAAGCTTTCAGCGAAACAGCCGGATGTTAGCAATTACTTATTATATACCTTATATACCATAACCATAATATACTAACATCATTTTAAACATAAAACTTTTTTTACGTATAACGATTAACGTCTTAATAAAGAAAAATATCCCTTCTACTTTCTAGGTGATTTTGTAACGATATATCAATACAACGTTATTTTTCGTCCAATAAAAAAGCTATTTAGTCTTTTTTTTGTTTATTTGAAAAATATATAACATTTTTTTTTCTAGGTCTATGTGAAGCAGAATCACTGTGATTTAACTACCGCAAACTTGTGACTTTGGTTGTCAATATATATTTTATGGGTAATCTCAAAAAATATTGGATTTTCAAAATTCTGTCAAAGTATTTTAAAGCTAAACCATTGTAGATCGAGATAGTCCATAATAAAATTTAGAAATTTGCAAGAAATTGGAATGTGCATACTTTGGTTAATGGGATATGAAATATGAATAATTAAATGGTGTAGAAAAAGGACTCGATAAAATGATTAAACCAATATAAATGAATAAAATAACTGGAGATCGAAAAATTGATTTACTAAATTCTTCCCCTACAACTTCATAATTATGTAAAAATATTTACGCATTTTGATAAGACACAAAAATGTTAGGAATTCCACTACCAAAGTTCCTGCAAACAACCAGTGTTTTACCTTTAAGGAGGACCACTAGTGTACTGCCTTAAAAAAGGGGTGATTTTTGGAAATTTTTTTAGAGAAAACTACTGTATGGAATGTTTTAATATTTTAAGGATATATTCGTTGATATATGATAAATTCATGATAAAATTTTTGGACCAAAAAATTTAAAATTCAGGAAGTTATTAGCGATTTTCCAAGGCTCCAAAAAAAATTCCCCCACTGCTGCAGTAATAGCGACCTTAGTAATAGTGCCTGAAATCGAAAAAACCAAAAAGCCTATTAAACTAGAAGGTATTACCCGTACCGTGAACCTCAACTGAAAAAAAAAGTTGAAAATTAACAAAATGGTGGAGTTTTTTAAAAAAAAGATTCAAAATTTGCGCGAAAATTTGATGATTTTTGGCCTGCAAAAATTACATTTTTTAATCGATCGGAAAACTGGAGGTTCATGGTACGAAGAAACATATATAAAAGAAGCTGCAATAAGAATCAAATCGATCGAATGATTTGTCTTCGAGTTATAACTGCAGCAAATTTGAAAAATGTAGTTTTTCTTTATTTTACCTTTTAGTTTTAATCACTGAGAATTTTTACTAAAATTATTTACGATGTACTCACTATAACGGTCATAGTAAAACTAGATGAGTCGTTTAAACGTGCCAGGGTCTAGCTTCTCCACAACATGTGACTGGCAGCCACGTCCAGAAACTCCCGAACTATCAACCTTCATACATTTCTCAATACCTCAAAGTTAACAATGAAAATCAGAATCCGCTCTTCGGATGGCTGTAACTCAAAACCTATTTGAGATATACACTTGAAATTTCAGTATGTTATTTTTAAAGGTATAGACTGTCGAAACATGCAAAAAAAAATTTCCCAGTTTTTCGAAAACGTCACACTAGTGGTGCCCCTTAAGTATTATTGTTAAATATTAAACCTGTCCGTTTGATAGTAACCTAAGAGAAAATGTCATATTTCATTCAAATTTGGTTAATTGTACATATAACGTAGTGCCTTTTTTTGGACATCAGTTGTGGTGGACATGATAACTCGAGAACGGTTCATTCGAAATCAGAATTTCAAAAACATTTCGTTAGTGTATTCTATTGTCTAGTCGTTGAACAATGGATTTATCAAAATTTAAATTTTAAAAAAATTGGTGACGATTTTAACAAAAAGTTTATTTTTTCAAGGTCAAATTTTCGATTATTTTGCTCTAAAAAAATTAAAAATCCTTCGGTCAGTGACTAGCTATTATCATAATAAATAAGTAAATAGGGCAATTCCATGAAAAGATGGAATTTTAGTAAAAATTAAAAAATGAAAATAATTAATCAATATCATGCCTACTTGATACTCAAAAGACTAAATAACTAATTACCTATCGTCCGATTAATATGTTTAGACAATTACGTAATAAATAAACTCAACCCTTCAGAGTGACATCATATGAATTTTACACCAATAATTGAATACAAAATTATTACCACTCCTTAAAAAATTTCTTCTCTATTCAATATTACGAGTTAGAAAAAGATAATATAATAATTTAATCCAACCTAATTAAACCAAAACAATTGAAGTATGAATGATAATTATATGAATTATTTACTAAGAGGCGACTTACGTTGTTACCTATTTTTAATTACACTCTAGAAGAAGACGTAATTATAATGAGTTGTCCGTCAAAAGTTGCTCTTAATAAATGACATGCGCATCTAGGTATTGGTATAAATAATGTATCTTAAAAGTACACTGTTAAAATATTTTCAATTTCTTTTTTGTACGACTGTATTTATTTACAATTTTGATATAATCAACTTTATTTATTATCTTTATTTTAAATAAGATTTTGTAAGTCAAAGTGTCAATTTTGGGGATGAATCATTAGTTATTTTAACGGAAGTAATTCCCTAAAAATGTCTAGAATTGTGTTGCAGGCCCAACAAGAGGGGGTAGTCGGGGTTGCAGCATCGGAGAAGGACTTTTGCTTTATGAGCGGGCTCATAGCTATCGGTAGGGAGCCCGGGAGAATATAAAAGGAGCTTTTTTTGCTCGTCCACGGCCTTGATTGTGAGCGTGACTTTGTGGCAGTTCAGCTCATAATAGAAAATAAATTACTTTGCGAAAATTTTACTTTATTAATATAAATTATTAGTGTACTTTCGTCTCATGTAATCATTTTCTTCCATAGTGCTGGGAACAACTGCATGAGTTAAAAAGGCGCTTACCTAGTGTGGACTCAAATGCACTCAGTAGAATTTCATAAAATAATTTTTGTTTTATTCAAAAATCTTTCCTTCACACTTCACACAGGCTTAGGACTGCCAGTTCAATTAAATACTATCAAAATCAAATTTTATTAGTACTTAATAT
Source organism: Brachynemurus nebulosus (assembly GCA_035578155.1). NCBI lineage: Eukaryota > Metazoa > Arthropoda > Insecta > Neuroptera > Myrmeleontidae > Brachynemurus > Brachynemurus nebulosus. Next base: position 19,841,319 of record JAPWDM010000009.1, read on the forward strand.
TACTGGCGTGTTTAAAAGATTTCAAGACGGACAGACAGACAAAATTAAATTAATACTAACTAGCTGCGACCCGCGGTGTCATTCGCATAAAATTATCTGAATTATAGGTAAAATTTATAGGTCAATTCAATCATATATTCCAAAATTCTGTGCAAAATCAATTATTTATAGCACTTGACCCTGCTCGCCCAATGACTCTAAAATAACTATCTTGATATTTTATTAGCATGGGTAATTTCCGCACCGTAAGAACTTAGTATGGGTACCTATACCAGCAGTTTTAGAATTGTTTCTATTTTAGGCCCTTCATGGCACCAAGGCCCCGGAAAATCATTTTAACGTCACTTTCATCTTTCGCAGATCTTGGCACAATACAAAATTTTATACAGTAATGGATCTATACTGTGGTGAATTTAGTTCAGTAAATAAAAATAATTATATAATTTAAAAATTTAATTGAGCAATTAGAATAAAATTTCAACATATTTAAGGAACAAAGTTACAGTTTTCTACTGAAAAGTATTTTGAAATAGTTATTACTTACTCAATTAAGTTATGATGTTAATAAGTTTGCTATGACTAACTTTAGTATTATAATAATTATATTATTCAGTTTTTTTTGTCCACAGTCTTTTTGATGTTATAAAATGATGTTTAGAAAAATGTTATACTTTTATTTTAATATCTAATATTATAAGTCAAATTTCTAAAAAGTATCCAGATAATTTACAATGATGACACATACCATGTTGGTGCATATCATAAATGGTCCTCATAATGTCATTTTTTACAACTGAATCGCAGTCGGTAGTTTTGGGACACATTCTTTTTTTGCGTTCCTTAGGCTCAGCTAGTTTTTTTGCCACTTGAACTGCTCTTGCAATTGAAGATATACTTAAATCTAATGCTGAAGCTACTCTCTAAAACCGCGCAATATTGTATTTAATTAAAATGTTAAAATTAATCATGATAGTGTTACTTAATAAATTATTAATATATTTGCAAAAATTTTATATTTACCTCTTGTACGGCAGTTAAAGGAATCAAAGGACCACCATTTTGCAATTCTAAAGTAAAATAGTTTATCAATTTTAAAATCACGGAATTCATTTCCTCATAAATGACTTTAGATTTCGGCATTTTCGAAAACGATATAATATTCGCTAGATAGCAATCACTAGATAACAAAACTCTTCAACAAAAATTTGAACAGTGTACTTGATATACTCTTCTTGTTAGCGTAAACAATCACACCACTGGAAGATTTCAAATGTTTCGAAGCATTGTACAGTAAGGCTCACACAAATAGTTCAAAATTATAACTGTTTAATTGCAAATAAATTAACCAAATGTTTCAATCGTAGTTAAACTTTTTTTTATCAATAACAGCTTATATTTGTTTTCTGACCCACAGCCCGCTATTGCCAGGGATACAAATAATTTTGACTACATAAAGGTTAATTATTAAACATGATAGGTACATTTAAAGCACCTAATTTTCGTCAGGTTACTATATTTATTTTTAAGTTTAAAAAAATTTAATAAAATTTAATAAAATATAACAAAATGGAATTTTGAGATAATCTTTTTATAATACTAAAACTTGACTTCGCTTGGTATAAAATTGTTTGAAAATTTATATCTTTATTTTATGTTTTTGAAAATATCTTTTCGTATTAGAGGTATACATTTCCAATGCAAATGTAACTCTCCATGCAGGTGGTTTTAGTGGATCGTATCATCATTCTAGAATTTGAATTAATCCATTTCTTTAAACTTTAAACAATTTATTTAGCTATCTTCTACTAAAAGTATTCATTCAAAAAATTCACCATCAAAGACATTATTAAAGTTAAGAAAGACAAAATATTAATTGGCGAACCGGATTAAAAACAGCAGGTGGGTCATATCTGGCCCGCCGACCGTAGTTTTCTGACGTCTGACGGGTTAGCAAATTAATGTGCTATTAGAGCTTCTACTAACAAAAATGAACAGCAATTAAAAAAGAGTCTGAAATTTAATTTCGTAAATAACAGTTAATCTGACCGTAATTCTTTAAGGACATAAAGTTTAATTACTATATAATTATAATAGTATTATAGTAACCCATATATTAAAACCCAGATATTAAAAGCCTACAAACTTAAATATGGTATGTTCATATTATTCTAGTGGTTTTGACAAAGAGACTAATTATTTATAAATTTTATAATACGCGAAAGGTTAAACTTATGATTAAACAGATGCGTATGATATAATAAGACCAATAAAACCCGCAAAATATTAAATTTATATCCAAAAAACCTTTAAAAAACAATCAATAAATTCCAAGTACATAATATATTTATTACTTATAGTGAAAACAACGACAACTGAAAATAACTCATTCACATTAATTTATGTATCAGACAAGCTCGTAATATAACTATCTCTCACAAGATCTACAATCTAATATATTGAAATAGGATAGTAGAAATTATAATAACTTTTATATATGTTACAAAATTTTATTTTTGAAATGACTCATTTTCAGTTCTTATAAATAAGATTGTATTTAAAATGCAGTGCATTACTAATCTATATACACAATACACATATCATAAAATTGTAACGAGACCGTATCTGTACATGGAATGTTTTTGGAAAATTGTAGGTACTGATACTGTAGATAGTTGACGATTTAGATACCAATATATTATATATACTATACTAAACATATAATATATATTTCTCACTGATTTTATACCAACGCTTCACGCAAACGACGTCCCGAGTACAGCTAGTAATAATTTTTCAATACCTTGTTTTGACGTAATGTTCTTATTTTAAAATTATTTATTTTTTGAGCTTATTATACTTTTTCATTTGAGGTGGTAGTGTACTGCTAAATATATTTTAAATTTTTTTTTTATTATTTTATTCAAATGTTTTAAATGGTTTTAATGAACTTCCAAATGAAAAATTCAGCTACTACTGCCACTGTCATGGGAAGACTTGAGCTCGGGACTATAATAGAAATTTATTTTGAGGTCACCAGAAAATGATGCCGATTCGCCAAAATTTGTATATATATATATATATATATATATATATATATATATGTATATATATATATATATATATATATATATATATATATATATATATTATATATAGGTGTTTCATTAATAATTGGAAATATTTAAATTGAGGATTCCTGGGCTCAGAATATAAAGATTCAACCCCAATTACTTAGATAAAATTGCTCTTTACTAAGCTACGAGTGTTTTATTTAAAAATTTAATAACTATTTTTTCCCAGTACTTTAAAACTATTTGACGTATCTCTATCATACTTGGCAGGATGTGTAGGTACCGTAAACCATACTAAACTATGTTAAATAAGATTTTTCTAACTAGTCACAAATAAGGTTAACTCCTCCTATATTCTACGCCACTGGCGGAATTGTCATTTCAGCACAATTATTCAGCTCACACACGTTACAGTATACCGGAGAGGTATACCTGTACAGGTAAACTGCACAGATTTTACTCATGATTACTCATGACGCTTACTATGAAAGCGTATAAACAATTGAAATCAAACCTGTGTAGGTGTTGTTTGACTCACATACACGCTGCGGTATACATATCTGCGCAGGTAGAAAATACTGATTTTCAATTACCGCTGCAGTTTACCTGTAATACCTCTCCGGTATACCGTAACGTGTATGCCGGGCCTAACAATTTTAGCTCAATGATTTAACAATTATGTCCTTCTTGTGTTATCAAGAAGTGTTAAATAACATTTAACAATATATCTCTAGTGAAAAAGATAACAACATCAATAACAAATATTCAGTAATTTAAAGGAAGACGTAACAAAATAAATTCTTATTTATAATTTTTTAAGTTTCTTGCTCTATGGGTTATTCTCCCAGGGCAAAATATAGAAAAAAATATTATTCATTTGTTCTTTGGATTCAATGTTTAATAGTTTTGGATGATTGTTATTTTGAGTAATATCTTTCAATGTGTATTTGGCTATGTAGTGAATTCGGTATGATTGGACAGAGACACTCTGTCAAGAAGTGATACAAATTGTCTGCTTTATCTGTGTTACAAATATATGCTTGCATAATATCTTAATATTTATCATTTTACTGAAACTTGACGGCTATTGAGTCAGTGACGGCACTGGTGCTCTTACCTTATATATATATATATATATATATATATATATATATATATATATATATATATATATATATATATATATATAAGGTTTGCGAATCGGTATTATTTTCGGTTTCTGGTGAAAAATTTCAAGCATAGTCCTGAGGTCAAGTTTCATGACAGTTGTTGTAACAGCTAAATTTTCCTTTCGGAAATTCGTTAAAATAGTTGAATTGCCTTAAATAAACTAATTTATTCTAAAACTACTTAGAAGTACACTACTAGGTCAAGTGAAAAAGTGCACTAAACTCAAAAAGTAAGCATTTTTAAAATAAAATGTGAGTGAGTTGTTGTTGATAAAAAAAAATTTAGATAAGATTGGAAAGTTTGGTTGATTTGTTTGTGATTAAATAACTATAATTCATAACTATTTGATCCACTTGCACAGTAAAATTTAATTAATAGTTTACCATTACGTTGAGCCTTACTGTCCAATATTCAAAATAATTGAAAATCTTATTAAGAGCAACTTTTGGCAGACAACTCATTATAATTACGTCTTCTTCTGGAGTGTTATTAAAAATAGTTAACGACGTAAGTCGCATCTTTATATTGTAAGTTATTTATATTGTTATCATTCATATTTCAAATGTTTTTTTTTTTTTTTTAAATTAGGTTGGATTAAATTATTATATTATCTTTTTCTAATTCGTAATGTTGAATCGAGACGGAATTTTTGAAGGAGTATTAAAAATTTTGTATTCAATTATTGGCTTTAAATCCATATGACGTGACTCTGAAGGGTTGTGCTAATTTATTACGTCATTGTCTAAATATAAAAATTCAACTGTACAACGTTTTTTTATTTTATTTTTTACCTGTAATTGTCTTTATTCTGTAAATTTAGCTTAAAAATTTTTTACTTAATAAAAAAATTACCGTAACTTGTGATTTTTTTAAAGTGAATATTAAAATACAGCTAAATTTACATTTTTCTTTCTGCTGAAATTATTATTATACTCGTTTTGAGTATTATTTTGATTTTTTGTCAAGCTACGAATTCGAGTAATGGAGGCTATCAAAACCGACAGACGTTTTTTTAATTACTAAAAATAAACTTTTATCTTTGTTATGTATCATATTTTCCAAAAAATCAAACTAATAAACTACTTACTTTTTAATTAAACTTGCTTTAAAGTGACTGTAATTATGTAAGTGACCAAAGAGGGTGTAATGTAAGTGACCGACTAAAAGTTACATTTTTATCAAAAATATATAATAAGTTATGAAGTTTCTTATTAAAATAATTTATTGAAACATTATTTGTTTGTTATTTAGATGAAGCTGTTTGTTATCAAAAAAGAGCTGAAAATTCTCATTGTATGAAAAAGGAAAAATTATGTTCCTTTTTGAGTAATGTAAGTGACCACCTACTTTATCTTGTATAAAAAAAAAAATATATGCATTTTTTGTGTTTGATTTCCTTTGTTTAAAAGTTCAAATCGTATTTGAATAAATTTGACTAAATTTTAGTGGATTTACTCATTAAATACGAAAACTCAAAAGATTCTAATTCCAATTTTAAATCAAATTGTAATGTAAGTGACCATGGAATTACCGAGTAGCATAAATTTGGTGTTGATTGGATTGATAATTTTTTCGTAATCGTGTCCACTGCAAAGGTACCTACTTTCAAAAAAATACGATTTTGAGAAAATAACGTTTGAAATTACAAGTTATATCCGATGTTGAACGTTTAAAATTCTATACACAAGTGTTTAAAAGTTTCAATGCCATAGGTACATTTCGAACAATACAATAGAGCGGCGAAAGTCGACGTACCGCTTATATTACACTATAGTGAGCGACAGCTGCGCAGGAGCAGCCAGAAACACTATTTGAGGTAGTGCGCTATAAATAGCTATAACTTCGAATATAAGGTTCCGATCACTACGAAATTTTTTCAAAGTATTCTTGAGATAATGTACTTAAAGAGTATGCAATTAAAAAATAAATTTTTCCAACCATTACAACTGTATATAACCCCTTAAAACTTCTTGGTTCTACATATTTATATATTTTCAAAATTATTTCTTATCGAAATAATTATAACAGACGAAGTTTCGTGTATTTGAATTTTCGTCGGAAAGATTAATTCCGAGAAATGAACAAAGTCAACCAGATCGGGGAATTAATATTTAATGAATTAACTGACATTAAATGTATACATTTATTCATCTATTAAATGCTACATATATACTTTCATATTTCGCGTGTATAGTTATGCCTCATATTTCAACATCATAAAATTAGTAGCCGTGTCGTAATTAAAAACGTAGATAATGACTGTGGTTTGTGATAGTTAATTAATTAAAATTAAAAGGCTTACTACCGCCAGGCACAAGAGTGTGGAGAGGGGCAAAAAATAATCATAAATGAAAATAGTATAATTACAATTTAATATTGCAAAAAGAATTCTCGTTTTAGCTTTGCTCTATATATCCATTATAAATTTTGTGATGAATTAAAAAGATAAAATTAAAGAGAGTACATTTCGATAATTAAACATTACGGAAAATGTGTTTGAAAGGAAATATTCTATTCAAAATATATATAAAGACATTTTTTGGTAAAAACAGAAAGTACAGAAATAGTCGATATTTGTCTAATATGCGGTAAAGAAAACGGTGATTATCTCGTCTAGTTCAGCGGTTCTCAACATTTTTTCTCCCCTTGAGTAGATTTTTCATTTATGACCACTACCTATTTCCCAAATAAGGTTGGCAATAAATTTTTTCATAACCATTTCTTACCTATACTAAACGATAGAATCTTAAAATAACAAAAACCAATAATTGCAAGTACTTATTTAGAATTTAAGAAATCCTTTCGTAGTATTAAGAATATAAGAAATCATTTAAATATAACAATTTAAAAAGTAAGTATAACTTTAAGAAACATTCTTAAAATTGAAAATAATCTATTTAGACTTTAAATAACAGTTACTTGTAACTTTCAAAATACTACTCTTTACAACGCTTCATTTAAAATAGATTTTTACAGGGGAATCACGTATTTTGACGAATTATAAACAGTCTACGTCCTTTGCCGTCCGGTCTCTTAACAATATGGAACATTTTATTCATTTGTCATATATATAAAAGCGAAATACCACTCATTCACCCATCTATCACAAAATCTCCAGAACTATAATACCTACAATCTTGAAATTTGGCATGTAGATCCCTATTGGGTCACAGGCGCTCGTTAAGAAAGGGTTTTGCAAAATTTTTTGTGCCGTAGAAATTTACGAAAAACCGTAAAATATCAATTTTTTATTACTGTATACAGAAATCTATGAATTTATTAAAAAATCATACAAATTTTAAATAGTTGCTAAGTATTTGTGAAAAAATAATTTTGGAATTTTTGTAAGTATTAATAAATATTTATACAGATACCACCAATAATATTTTTAACTTTGACTACTATGAAATTACTTATTTATTGTACAGAATACTATTTGTGTCCTTTAAAGAGAATGAACAACTGGACTGTCCAGTTATCATCAATTGGCACGTGCGTCTGCTGTTCTCAGCAAATTCCATACAGATGAAATTTCCATCGAGCCGGACTCGGTCATCTTAATATTAAAAATGAAATACGGACTTTACTTATCTGTCTTCAGTAGTTTCGAGAAAACGATAGCAGGTATCAAAAAAATTCAAAAAAATGATAAAACAAAACTATAGGTATAATTGGTATAAGAAATAAAAAAAAATCAAAGTTAAAGTTATCGTGTATACCTGAGAACCCCCAAAAAAGCCTAACGTAAACGACTGGAAGTATCGTTACCAAATTTTTGGCTCTCCAAAGAAACCCAAAATAAATAGCTAGACGGATCTTGGCCAAATTTTTCTCGGATAGTGGATTCTGAAAAAAATGGACATGAGGCTAAAATTCCCCCGGAGGCTTTTGCGGACCCAAAAAAAGCTTCAAATTAATGATTAGACGGATCTTATCCAAATTTTTTTGAAATATTATTGAGATTCCGAAATAAATTAATGTGAAAACAGAAATTTTCTCCAGAGCCCTGGGATTTCAAAATGTCTCACAAATTGCAATGCTCTTAAAGTTGTCAGTATGAATATCTAACTATCGACGATAAGATCTCAAAGTATGAAAATTAGACATGCTATTGAAATACGAATATAGCGAAGAACTTCAGAATATCTAATTTGAAATTAAGGTGAAGTTGGAATCTAGAAATCTAGAAATCTGGATTATATTCACAATAATTCGATAAGGCTACTGACCAGTACCCGTCATTATTTTCTGTAATAATTAAACTTTTGTAGTCCTTATAAATTAATGTCGGATACTGGTATCCTATAGGTATATAGTAACGGTTTTTAATCCCGTCTTTTTTGTAGGTAAATTTCAATATAAAATACAGTAATGAAGCTTAAATAAATGCCTTTGATATGCTATTCGTTAAAAAAAATTCCGATGTTTATCGTAGTCAAACAATTTCGTATATGAGAGATAATTGTCAGACCACAGTGTCAGATAAATTAAAAGAAAATTAGTCCATATTATGCAAAAAGTACCTCCACAATTATTTTAACCAGCAAAGAAGATGAAAACCTAGTAAAATTTATGATACATTTGATTGAAACTGTGATCCTTAACTGCTAGACAGTAGCCAACTATTAATCCAAAACTTGAGAAAATCCATTTACTCATGGTCAATCTGGACGAAGATGGTTCTTGCCCTTTTGCAATAGACATCCGGAGTTATCTAAGCGATTATCTCAAAATTTAAGAATATCAAGGGCTTCGGTAGTGTAAAATATCAAAAACTGACCAAAACTTGAGAAAATCCAAAACTTGAGAAAATCCATTTACTCATGGTCAACCTGGACGAAGATGGTTCTTGCCCTTTTGCAATAGACATCCGGAGTTATCTAAGCGATTATCTCAAAATTTAAGAATATCAAGGGCTTCGGTAATGTAAAATATCAAAAACTGACTCAAGGAAATTGAAAAATATTTTAAGAAAGAAGAATTTATAGAAATTTTGAAAGATACAGAGCGTCTGATGGAATTATGATGGATGAGTATCTTTTTGAGCACAACTAATAACCATATAATTGTATAGAAATGACAAAAATCAGTACATAATGTTATTAATTCCAATGAAAAAGAATGTTCAAAAACAGCATTTATGGATATTATGGATAATGCTTCAGAATAATTAGCATCACGGATGGTAGGTAGTACCTACTAAAGTTAAAGAGAATTCTAAAAGAAACAGTTCAGTGGCAGTCTAAGCAATATATCTGCAGGAGTTGTAGAAATGAAATAACAGAATCAAATAATTTTTTTTAAATAAAGCTTTATCTTTAAGTATTTTAATTACACAGCTTAGTTGTTTAAGATTACTCATATTCTAAAGAATGACGGATACTGGGTCTTTCGTCTGACGAATACTGGAACATCGTTAATTTTTTATTGACGGGTACTGGTTAACCACACTTTTTCCTTTATTTTATTTTTATTAATATGCTGTGTGAGTTCTTCGAGAGTTGCCATTCTTATTACAGCCAAACCGCTGATTTAATCGAAAAATTGTTCAAATAAGAGTTGTAGATATCGATGGGGCAACCGATTGCTATAGTCAGGATCTTTATAGCTCTTATGGATTTCGAGCTATGATACAAACTTATAGATTTTTAAATGAGACTATATATTAATTTTTCGATAAAACTGACCTAATCCATTAATTAACAACATAAATGAGCAAAAATATTTTTTTACCGAAGTTTAATTTTTAAATTTTTCTTTAATTTATCAGTTAAGCTGTAAAAATATACATATGTACTTGAGGCTATTTCAACCGATAGTGTTTTTCTCGGTTACATTTCCATTACATCCAACAAAGGAACCTTTTCCATTACCATTTCTATCATAAAAATTTGGTTGTAATAGAAATGGCAACTCTCAAAAAACTCACGTGGTATTTATTACAAAAATATTCAAATAAATTAAAATATTCCTGAAAAATCATAAAATTCTCTTTCGTTTTAGCTTTACTGTTGGTTATTTCGTATAATTATGAACGAAAAAATTTAATGTCAAGTCCTGCTCAAGTCATAACATGACGGCTACTGGTGCGCTTACCTTAGTACCTATTAAAAATATACGTATACGTTTAATTGGAGGTATAAAGTCTAGTAATCCGCGCATAAGTTATATAATACATATTTCTATCAACAATTAAACGTATATAAAAATTGTATAATGCTTTGCTATGGAGGTTTTTTTTTCAAGTTATTTTAAATAAAATATTCGTTTCTGCTTATTCCTGTTATATCGGAAGCAGACATCAACTTCCATATTTTAAATGGATTGTGAGTATATTCGATAGCAAGTAATTAAATACAACAATTTTTAACAGTTATGCAAGGAGTACAAATTTTTTTTGCTTAAATGAAACACATATATATGAGTATTTAACATTATACTTGCTGTCAATTGGGTACCACTTTTCTACTATCTCTTTTACTTTTAATTCAGATCTATAAATATATTACAGTAATTGTAAAACACAATTAAGTAGTTTTACGACCAGAATAATACGACGGCGTAAATTTCGACAGATATTTACGTAAACGAGGGAAACAAGAAAACAGATATTTAATTACGGTTTTCATTGTGTAGTTAATTTTTCCTTTTTTTTGTATTTTCATTAAGGAAAAACCGTCTACGAAAAGTACTATGGAATTAGTGAAGCTTTTAATAGGGTATTTTAATATATTTTATTTTATTAGTGTAAGTCTATTCCATATAAACTGGAATGAAAATTTTATGGTGAAATGAGTTCACTCGCGCACGTTATGGCATCGTCGCTTATACCTAGTTCTCACCCAAACAGTAACTAATAAGTAGAAAGTGTGTAGGGCGTAATAGGTTACTTTATGTAACCAGGGGTTCATTGCATTTTTTTGTCCTATTTATGTGTTCTATTTACAACTTTTACTACACTCAACCCTAGCATAACGCGGTACTTTAAAAATGCGACTTCGATTACGCGTTGAACACAAAGCGGAAAGCGCCCCCTCCTATAACGCGGTACTGCTATAATATCAATATAACGACCGATGTATTTAAAGTGTTTCACACGGCAAATATTTCTTAGTTTTCACTAATTCGGTCTCCTATAATGCGGTTTCGATAGAACGTGATACAAAAGAAGAATTATTTTTACTAATATCATCTTTTCTTGTAATTTGTAGTTATTTTTATAAATAGAAAAATTAATTAAAAAAATCAAGAAACCCGATTGCCTTTAAAGTAAACTAAAACGGTGTAAACAAGATGAAATAGAGAAAAAGGAGAATGAATAAAAAGTAAGGCAGTCGGAGGCATACCTGTTGTACCAAGTTAAACAAAGAAGTTTGATGCCTTCGACTGCTTTACTATTTATTCATTCTTCTTTTTCTCTATTTCATCTTGTTTACACCGTTTTAGTTTACTTAAAAGGCAGTCGGGTTTCTTGATTTTTTTAAATAACTTTTTAATTTGTAAATTTTTCTCCTTCTATATATTTTCATCTTGTTTCCACCGTTTTAGTTTGCTTTTTACGCAGTCAAGTTTTTTGATTTTTTATTTTAATTAACTTTTTTATTTAAGTCTTTTTAGCATTGTTTAATTATTTAGAAGAAAAAATATATAGGCACGCATATGAGGTTACTACGACCGGTAACCTAAATTACCACGAATTTGATATTAAAAATTTCTTTTATACTAGCGCTACTATATTTGCTTCTGTCTACGACTTCGTCCGCGCAGAGTCATAGAAGGTTGAATAAATGATTTCGTATACTTACTATGTCGTCATCAACTCCACATGGATGAATTCATCGACAAAAACTAGTTTCTAAATAAATTTTCAACTCTTGTTCTACCGCCTTAGGATATGAAATTTTAAAAATCTGCATTTGGTACTCGCTTACGTTACTAAAAAAAACCTCTGTGCAGGATTTCACGTTTCTAGATTCAATGGTTTTCTATATAAATTTTCATGCCCTATTTTATATCCTTACGGAATTAAATTCCAAAAATCCATTCTTAGAGCTCACCTTCGCTACATAAGGAAATCATGTACAAAATTTCACGTTTCTGGACCTAGTAGGTTTTTTAAATAAATTTTGACCGCCTATTGTACCCCGTTAGGCGATGAATTTCCAAACCCCTTCTTAGTGCTCGTCTACATTATATAAAGAACCCATTTGTAGAATTTCATGTTTCTAGAATCAACGGTTTTCTATATAAATTTTCATCCCTTATTTTAACCTCTTAGGAAACGAAATTCTAAAAATTCACTCTTGGTGCTTGCTTCTGTTACTAAAAGAACCTTTGTACAAAATTTTACGTTCCTAAACCCAGCGATTTCCTATAAAAAATTTCATCCCCTATTTTACACCCTTAATGGATAAATTTTTACAAAAATTTTTCCTCTTAATACTCATCTACATTACTAAAGGACCACTGTGGCGCTGTGCAAAATATTATCTTTCATAAATTTTCATCCCTTACTTTATACCCCTAGGGGATGAATTTCCAAAAATATTTTCTTGGTGCTCCGAGAAATTTCATGTAGCCTGTAGCACTCCCGAAATTAAGACAAAGCCAGCGGCACCTTCTTTACCAAAATCCGTCAAGTCGTTTAGGCTGCAAGCAGCGCCACAGAAACAGACATAATCAGAGGATACATGCATACTTCCTAAACCCATTACCCTCCTTCTGATGCAGTCGGGTAAAAAAAATATTAAAAATTGTTTCTAAATTTTCTACAACGTGGGTTCATATACCTAACATGATACGAATTAATCCGGTCATTGGAAGGCCTGAGTGTTTATCAATGTAAACGAGCAACTTAAGTAGGTTTTTTTGGAGTTTCGAGTGTCATAAAATTAACCCCAAACTTATTCAAATAATATACCAAATATTCAAATAATATCTCTAACTCTGTAATGAGTTGCACTGAGATTTCACTCATTTCGGATTCATAAGTAACCATTAAATAATTCATTTCATCCATTCTTTCCTTGCTATACTTCAACTATAAAAAGAAATTCGTCAAGTGCGAGCTGGTGGCGCATTATACTAGAGTTCTTAGTAGAGTAGATAGAGATTTTCAACATTTTCGGGATAAAATATAAAAAGTACATTTTTCAAGGTTTATTATGAACAAAAAGAAGAAAAAGGAGACAGAAAATTGTCAACAATATACTCATTTACTGTACGTATTACTATTGTGACCAGTTTTAACCCTAAGTGACCACAGGTCATGTATGTAACCTGAGCCCTATTGTGGGGTTACACAAACTCAGTTCTTTGATCGAGTGTTACAGCTGTAATACTGGTGACAAAGTACTTAAATAAAACGAAAATATAATAAATTTTCAGGGTTTTCTTCAAAAACCTAAACCTACAATTTAAATTTTTTGAGATCCGGCATCGAAAGAGTTACCTGAGATTTCGGAAAGTCAAGAGGAGGAGCCAAGGTTCATTATGTGATTATATCAAAGTTATCACCCCAAGTTATCGAAAATAATTTTAGTTTTCGAAAGAATTATAAATCAAAGTGACATTACACCTCATTTTAAAGTCCAGTCAGAACCATGGAAAGAAATGGTGAACCTCGGGAATAAACCACCTTTTTTAAATAATTTCCCCGAAAAAATAACTGACTAGCAAAAAAGAAAAAAAAGCTTCTTATTGGTACTTTTTCCCGAGTTTTTAAATATTTCCAAAAGGCAAAATAGAAACTGAAATTGATTAAAGGAACATCAACTCCTCTATAAAATACCTTACGGTTATATATAAGGACATATTGATGTGTTCCAAAATGTGAAAACTCTCAAAATTGTGACGCGGATAGAAATGAAATTTTAAGAATGCCGAAAGTTGTTGACGGAACCCTAAAGAGAAAATTACTGTTTCTTTGTACGTATACTTATGTTGGCAACGCTGGTAATATCAGTCGTGTCAACTTAATAGTGGTGGTATATAGTTATTAAATATGACAGACAACCAACTACTCATTTAGTTTTAACCCCGAGTATTGCCACTACCCATATATATTTTCATGTCCAAACAATGTATATATGAGTCGCTGAGTTTCAAAACCATCTAATTGACGATTTTTTAAAAATTGAGTTAGATACGGTTTATTATTCAGGAGGGTAAACTGCACCAAAAAATATCAACTAGACGGTGCAACGTCAGCTTTTTCCCTTTTAATTTTAATGACAAAAATACGAAACTGTTTCAAAAGTGGCTAATTGTAATATTTTCCAATTGAAAAAACATGGAGTTGCAAGCAACACAAACCAATTACAAAACTATCTAATTACTTATATAAAAATGGCGTCATTTGAAAAACTGAAACAAAGGTAGCTAGTTAGGTGGTTAATATGTGGTACTGCAGAATCTGCAGAGGATCAAATAATTGTATGTGATAATTTTATTATTCTCTCTAAGAAAGTATTTACTATTGAAATAACTAGAAAAAAAATACAAAAAAACTTGTGGAATTGTCAAATATAACAGGCTGCGAATGTGTGCAGAATAAAATTGTGTGAAACATCGTGGTTCTGATTTGAGTTTTACTGTTAAATTACAGTAAAAAGATTTGCTTTATAGGAAAATACTCTACTAAATTATAATAAAATATCTTAGTTTTCATAAGTTATAATATAAACGACGTTGTACGATGTAAATAGATAGATTTCTACGAATGTTGTTTTATTGAAAGAATAATAAACTGTTGCAAAAGTATCTAATTGTTAGCGTTACTGTTGTAAAAGTGTCTAATTGTTAGTGTTACAGCTGCAAAAGTAGCTAATTAGAAAATCAACCGTTTCAAAACCATCTAATTACAGAAAACTGCTGCAAAAGTAGTTAATTATAATTTTTAATCATTAATTACAAATTATTGAAGAGTGATATCGTTGTTATTATTTGTTTATAACAATTGTATGATTTTTACTAAAAATTTCATGGTAAAAACCACATCAAAATCATTATCATAAGTGAGAAAACAGTTTTTTGTGCTTCCTGAACATTTTTAGTTGTGTTAATTAGATGGTTTTGAAACTCATCGACTCATATATCATGTGACAGACACACAAGACAACATGAAAAAATGATGCAAAGAACAAAAGCCAAAGAGGAGGTATCATAACAAAACCTACAGTCTTTTATTACTCATGTCATCATTTTCACGGATATTTTGTATACTCACGGTCGAGCATTACTCATTAGACGCATTTTTACATTAGAAAAAAAAAGTTAGAACCAATCAAAAAATTCGAAATTAATTTTTGGTAAATTAAATATTTTGCAAACCTGGCTTAAAAGTAAAAAATGTCAGAAGGAATTTTTACTTTTTGAAGAACTCTTTTCTAAAGATATCCCACACTTTTCAATGCGGAAAATTCTTTCCAAAAATTAAGAAAACATTTTTTTTATTATCTATCAAAATGTTGGCTTGAAAATTTAAACTCTAACCAAGGCCGGCGAGAAAAATTGCGAGTTCCTGGGCATAGAAAAAACTTTTTCTAAAATTTTCCCTCAAAAATACCATTTATGAGCAAAAAAACGTTCACGTCGTTCGAGCCCGCAACAGAGCAACCGAGCCCCTTTTTGGGCACAGGCCCACGGGCAACCGCTCCACGTGTCTCCCCTTCACGCCAGCTCTGCCTGTAACATACACTTCGATGAAAACGGTAGCAGGTATCAAAAAAAAAACGATGAAACAAGACTATATAAGTAAAATTAGTATACGAAACAAAAGAAAAAAAAAAACGACTAAGTGAAAGTTATTTTGTAGGATATAAGAACCCTCAAGAAAGCCTAAAGAAATCGGTCGAACGGATCGTTATCAAATTTTTGACTCTCCAAAGAAACCCAAAATAAATGGTTGGACGAATCTTGGCCAAATTTTTCTCGAATACTACTAAAATTCTAAAAAAGAGGCACATGAGGCTAAAATTCCCCCGTAGGCTTTTGCGGACCCAAAAAACCCTTCAAATAATCGATCAGACGGATCTTATCCAAATTTTTCGTAAATATTATTGAGATTCCGAGATAAATTAATGTGAATTCAGAAATATTCTCCAAAGCCCTGGGATCTCAAAATGTCACAAATTACAGTGCTCTTCAAATTATCATTATGTGTAATGTATACGTATTTTTGTCTACCACAGTATTAATTTTTTAAAAGACATCATTTATCGATTGAATTTATTGAACGATATACAATTAGACGATAAGTCGTAATATGTACCACTTCTTAGAAACGGAAGAAATAAGTAGTCTGCACATTCATGGTCAGACGGTCATTTCAATAATCCGATGAGTGACGCTTCATAAGCTTCAGTGGCCCTAATAGTGGGAAGTCGTTACGTAGTCACACACTCGAACGATATAATAGCAGGAACTGAGTTTCAGTCGGGAAGCATTTTTAATCTGATTCTCATTCTCATAAGTTGAATAAGTTGTTCAGTAGATTCAATCTTTAAAGTGTAAAGATGTATTTTAATTATTTTAGTGTTATGATTGGTGAACCTCCAAAGGAGAGGTAATATGTATTTCTTTTCTTAACAATATATTTTTGGTGTATGTAGTGTGGCGGTATGGCCGTAAGCATTTGAATAAGAGCGCGTGAAGTGTGTCGACATCTGTCATTAAATTTGGTAAGCTCTTCCGAAAATTTTGGTTTCAAACCACAAGTATTACAACTAGTGATCTTTATTTTGACTTGCCGTGCTGGTATGGTTTATTCAAGTACGATGATGGGGGTTATTATAGTTCTTAACTGAGGGGTAGATTTTGGCCAATCAAATCGCAGGGCGCTAACGATTACTATATATGGAGGCATATTAGGGGAGAATTTATATTGATGCAGCGAGAATCAGAAAAGGACACACACTCTTTGTTTAGGCTTTAAGAAACAAAGATGTCTTTCCTTTTATTGTTGAAAAATAAAATTATACAAAAAATTAAACGCAACTAAATTTAATATAAAATAAAATAAATTAAATAATGTTATTTTAAAATAAACAATTTTATCTAAAACTATAATAAATTTATTGTATTAAATAATAAAACTTAAATTAAATCAAATTTATGAATAATAGAAAATTGCGTCGTATCTTATCAAATAAGAACATCATGTAAAAGTTTTGTAAAAATTTTATGAGGTAATAAATTGTATTTCGCAATAATAAATAATATTTTGTTTAAAGAAATAAAAAGTGTTTTATAAACTTTCGAACCTGGAAACGACCTTTACGGATTAGAAATCCAAAATTAAAATATAAACTTCAGGGACAAAACAATAATATACACAATTATCATTTAACATTTCAAAATTGCGCGCGAAATTCATATAGTTTAGTCGAAGCAGGAAGCCGCTATCGCTTCAGTAGCCTGATCGGTTAACGTAGTCTGATTTTCTTGGTATAATGAATAATTTTCTGTAATTTTAAAGATTTAAGTTAGTTTCACAAAATGATGATGTAACATACACGGATCAGCCTGCATACACAAGCTTTAAGTTAAATTAACCCTTTGACTACCAACGGGATAATGCGTCCCACAGAAAATATTTAGTACCAATGGGACAAAAGTCGCTTTAAACAGCCTTGCGGTGCATCTCAGTGGTAGCGAAAGGTATATTTAATGACGTAAAGTCAGCTTTTGACCTTGGTCGAGCATATTATTATTATGATTCTTTTGGCCATAAATAAAATTGGCCAAATAAATTATTATTATATTTCGGAAGAAAAAAAGGTTTGGTAGTGTAAGGGTTAAGGTTATACACTCATTATACATTTACTATTTATGCTTAAATTTCATGATTTTAATTTTAATAACAGTTTTCAATTTATAAGTAGTCCGCGCGAATCATTGTTTTAACGCTTGTTTTATGTACAAGTATATACAAAGTTTCTTATAAGCTTTTATTTTATAATAAACTATATGATTTATTGTTGAGTGTTAAATATTGTATTAATTTAATACCTAAAAACATTTTTTAACTTTAACTTCGGCCCCAGCTACTACCACTTTCCGCTACCAACCCCCAGTATAGTATTATACATTTGGTGGCACCAGTGGTATCATAAAGGGAACCACCAACCCACACTTACCTGAGTAATTATTACATATGAATATCTAACTATCTACGATAAGATCTCAAGGTATGAGAATTAGACATGCTATTGAAATACGAATATAGCGAAAAATTTAACTCGAGAATTTCCAGTGTCACCTCTAGGTGACAGTGATTTGTGAATTTCTTTTACAAACAATATAACGAACTTTAAAAATAAATGTGTTACGACTAAAATGTTAATACTTAGTAGTATATTAATGGTTTTAATTTGGCAACACTGAAGTTACGTTAACGGTCAAATTAATTCTGTTGTTTTAAACGATTTGCTATTTTATTGCGTGTGAGTGTATCTTGTGGTATTTTCGCTGTTATAAAAATGTCTAAAGAGCAGGTACTGTTATTATTGTTACAACTAATTATTATTTAAGAATCAAGCTTATAATGAAAGTGATTTTTTGCCGGAAATTTCATACCGTTTTACTCAGTTCATACTACAAATAACGCTCAGTGTCTTGTGGTATTTTCGCTGTTATAAAAATGTCTAAAGAGCAGGTACTGTTATTACTGTTACAACTAATTATTATTTAAGAATCAAGCTTATAATGAAAGTGATTTTTTGCCGGAAATTTCATACCGTTTTACTCAGTTTATACTACAAATAACGCCCAGTGTCACCTATAGATAACACTCCTATAAAGAAAAAATAAAAAAACTAAAGGGTATTTTTTTTCAGTTATTTATTTTTTATATGTTGAGAATCTAAAGATAAAAAACTAGCACAAAATAAGGATATTTTGTCGATAGATCGCGGCTTGGGAATTGGCGAGTTAAGAATATCTGATTTGAAATTAAAGTGAAGTTGTAATGAATCCTCCAGCACTATCGAATAAAACAACTCTATACTCTAATTAGTCTAATTAAACAACTTGACTGATTTTGATAAAATTTTACGAAAATATATGCTATAAAAGTATGAATACCGTCAGCTAGGGCGAATGTAGACGATTTTTTCAGTTTTTTGGCAATAAATTGTTTAGAGTTTATCTAAAAAATTCTAAAAAAATAATTTAAATGCTTCAAGATCACGAG
Source organism: Brachynemurus nebulosus (assembly GCA_035578155.1). NCBI lineage: Eukaryota > Metazoa > Arthropoda > Insecta > Neuroptera > Myrmeleontidae > Brachynemurus > Brachynemurus nebulosus. Next base: position 19,860,753 of record JAPWDM010000009.1, read on the forward strand.
CATATAAGGCAGTAATAAAATATCAAAATTGGTACTGCAACATTTTTTTTTTTTTTTTTTTTGGTTATATAGTGCCTAGATTTGCCCCTATGTGTGGGGCGAATCGAAACAGTGCTTTATTTGCAATATAAATCACATTCAGTCATGTATATGGGTAAAATTGGACATAAAAAGATCAAAATAGCTGAATTTCTAATTTGAAAATTCGCTAAACTGCATCAGCGAATGACTTTTGATGGGTGGAATCAAACATTTTGGATTTAAATGAATTTCATTTCGATTTGCCTTTGAGTCTATCATGCAAGGTCGATTTGGGAACATGGAAATATTCAGCAGCTTGTCTGAACGATTTTCTTTTATTTTTAATATCGGAAAGCAGGGGCGCAACATCTACATATCTACAGGAGGTCCAACAAAATTAAAATAATCAAATTTTTTGATAACCCAGTTCTCCGATAACAATGGAAAATGCTGTAATAGTATGTCGTCTCCGAAAATTTGATTTTCTAATAAAAAATATTAGCAAACCACTAAAAATTTTACTTTTTAACATAAATAAAATAAATTGAAGAAAAATTTCCAGGTAATCTTAGGGGGTCCGGTCCCCTTGGACCTCCCCATTTGTTGCGCTTCTGTCGAAAAAAGCCCATTTCATGTTGTCTATATTACAGTTTATGTAGTTTATACCCATTTTCGTTTTATATTGACGCACCATGGTGTATGAATTCGCCTCACCTATAGACAATTTTTTGTTAATCAATTTATAAAAGAAAAATTAAGCATAATAGAGCTTTCATTTTTGGTACATATAGGTATTGTCAAAAAAACGCCAAACATTTTGTTGCCAGTCCCTACTGTATATATACAACTGTTTTTTTTGTACAACAGTTTCTTTATAAGATTTCAAAACGCCCGTTATTTTTAGAAATTATAAACAATGCGCCTGTAAAATAACAAAATACAAAGATGTCACGTTCACCGCTTTTCTTTGATGACTAACTCATAACTGACAAAATTCAGTAGCATAGATTGATCTATGACCTTGTACGGTCATAACACTGGCGAAGAAATATCGAGAGGCAGCTCTGTCTAGATTCGCCCCTACTGTCTCGGTTCGCCCCAACTGATAGTATGACTTGAAAATATGAATAATACTTTAGAGTCGTCGAGCGAGCGAAGCGAAGTACATAAGGAACTGATTTTGTACCAAATTTCAGAATATCAAATTTAAATGGACGTGTGGTCACATTTTCCATCCGTTACACCAAATAGGGCGCAAATTAAAAAGCTGAAAAAATTTGACAATTTTTACTCAAGTACTGTTGAGATCTCTGTAAAAGTGGAGTGACGTTAAATTGATTTCCCGGGGCCTTGGTGCCTTGAAGGGTCTAAAATAGAAACAATTCTGAAACTTATGGTATAGGTACCTATACTAACTAAGTTCTTACGGTGCGGAAACTAGTCATGCTAATAAAATATGAAGATAGTTATTTTAGAGTCACTGGGCGGGCGAGCAGGGTCAAGTGCTATAAATAATAGATTTTGCACAAAATTTTGGAATATATGATTGAATCTCACCTATAAATTTTACCTATGATTCAGATAATTTCAAAATGAAACCGCGGGTCACAGCTAGTTTATTATAACTTAGCAAAATATTAAAATGGTTGCATAGTTACATAAATTAATAATAAATTTGACAAAACTTGCCTGTACATTAAAATGTGTTCTAGTATTTTAATTACATTAATCATTTTTTGTGCATATTTCCAACGGCTGGAAACCACTGACTACTGTACCGTTTGTACGGTTCCCGAGGTGGACAAAAGGGAACATACAATGTGTAAATACGGACCCGTTTGCCCATTAGAAAAACATTGTGCCAAAGTGACGGATCAACCTAAATTAACTGACAAAGATAAACGATTTATTGTCGATTTACATAACAATTTTCGTCGTAAAGTGATAAATGGTGAAGTTCCTGGGCAACCGGCAGCCAGACATCTGCCCGATTTAAAATGGAACGATGAACTGGCCAAAATTGCACAATGTTGGGCAAATCAATGTATATTTAACCATGATCGATGTAGAGATATTGCCGGTGGTTATGTCGGGCAAAATATGGGTTCGATGAATCACTCACGCAATCAACATCCGAGTATACAATCAATATTTCAAAGAAGTTTGACCGGCATGTTTGAAGAACATAAAATAATGCCAAAAACGGTTGTTAAAAGCTATCAAAGCTCTCAACATATTCCTTATGGACATTATTCACAAATTGTGTGGCAGAAAACGAAAATGATTGGATGTGGCGTGGTACAAGGACTGAACGATGGTAGCAAGCAAACAATTCTGGTTTGTAATTATTTTCCCGGTGGTAATGTTAGGAACAAGCCAATATATGAGATCGGTAATAAGAAAAAAAAAGAACAAAGCAAAAAGCATAAAGACAAGCGCAAGAAGGGCTGCAAAGATAGTAAAGCAATTAAAATTGGTTTCGATGTAACACTTCTCTGCATCGTTTGGGTGAATATATTTATTACCTTTTCGATGTGCTATTAAAGACGATACAGCTGAATATTGTAATAAAATACTTGATAATAAATAAAATATTTTAACATGTGCAATTTGTTAGTACAGTATGTTTAGGGACATTCCATAGTGACTGATGGGACAGTTGACTCCAAAATTCCTAATGTTTAGACCTGTAATTTTCTATTTTGATCTAATATTAAGATTAAACAGATATTTTAAAATAGATTATGAATCAACTTATGAAACTAATACCGAGAAATATAATTTACGCACATATTTGGGTAATATTTTAGTGGTGAAAGGAGTGTGACTGGTGGGACAGTCAAAAATACCTCACCTTCGTTTTCTGCACTGTTAATCGAGATTTTAGCCCAAATACTATACACAGTCAGATATTTTTGACTAAGCTATTAAACAATAAAATAGACTACAACATGAACTAAAAATTAGCACCGAGCTTAATTTCTACAAGAAAATATATACAGTAGAAATTGTGACTGGTGGGACATCGTTTTGTGACTGGTGGGACTAGTACGAAATCAGCTAAGAAATAAACTTTTTTTATGTCATATTTAGAATTATAAATTAATTATTAAGACAATATTATAGAAAATTAACAATTTTTATTAAAATCTTTGAGAAAATTATCAAATTACCAAAATTAAAATTCTTGAGCAGTCTTCCACCTAGTTTCATCACTTTTCGACTTTTCAAATAGCAATCACACTTATAAAAAAAAAGCATAGAATCGGGTGAGAAACAGGTTAGAAATGTTTAAAACAGTCTATAACAAGTTTTAAAAAAGTGTCCCACCAGCCACAGTGACTGGTGGGACAGAAATGAAAACCACCTCTCACCCACCCCTTAGTACTTTGTACCAGAATAATATGCTAAAAAGTACAACACTTAGCCAATTCTTACTTTCCAAAAAGCTCCATTTTAATACAACCAATTTTGAGGTTAGAAATACAACTTTTGTATGTTTTCGTGTGACTGGCGGGACATGCTACGTGCTCATTGTATTTATGAGTTTTAGAGAGAAATTATTACTTTTTCCATTGTATTTTTATATCAAATTAAAATTTAAGAAATACTCTTCACTCTCCGACGCCATTTGCTTGAAAATGTTAAAACAAAATAGTCGAAAACAGTGTTGCCAACATAATGCAAAAAATCGTACAACTTATTCGGATAAACAACAGCTTTTCATAGTGAAAAAAATACTTTATTTTTTTTCGAAACAATTTTTACAGACCATGTAAATTTAACTAATATACTTTTTTTAAGAATAAATTGGTATTGATCATAGCAATTTAAAAAAATAACTCATTTTCCTATTTCCCATGGAATGTCCCTTTATTAACCCTAGAATCATACGTTGGTCTACGAGTCAAGTTAATCATACATCGGCGGCGTTTCGACGAATGGACTTTTTACGGGGAGTTTTAGAGTTTATTTGCAAAAAACATTTCTTTACATAACAATACTACAAAAGGGAACAAAATGTTTAAAAAAATTGGATTTAGAAAAATTTCTTAATATAAATATTTATTAATTTTTTTAATCTTTTTATCAAAGCATATTTTCACTATAAAAATTAAAAAATAGATAAATACATCAATTGTATCATAAAATATGTCTTTCAAATAATTAATTTACGAACTATTATGAGTCAGTGGACATGTGTGACTTTACAGAATGTGAAATTTCTCAGTCATAAATATTCCTATAGATATGTAGTTATTTCCCCATTAGGCACATTTATAAATTTTCTAAACTTTATTAGTAATTTTTAGAATATAAGATCTCAAAAAATAATAAAAATTAAAATATTTTCCACAAAATACATAAATTTTTAACCTTTTATTAAGTCACTTTAAACGCGTTCTTTAGTTTTCGATTCAATATATTAAAACTTCAGTATTATGCCGTCTCTATAAGTCAAACAGCCGTAATCATCTTTCACATTATCATAATCATTGAATAAATTAATTATAACATCCATATCTTTAATAAATTTTAGAAAAATTAGGAAAACTTTTATATGTGGAGTACAAAATCTTTAAAAAAAAATATGGGTTAATCATACATCGTCGTCCTTTTGACGCACACTATTTCAGTATAAAAAAAACGACAATAGCTATAAACAAAATTTATACGTCTTATGCGTCTTATTATAATAACAAATAAATTAGATAACAGAAGTTTCACAGCAAGCAGGCACCGACAAGTTGTAGTATTGGAGCAGGTAGAGAAGTTCGTTCGTCGTTTTCACGAGTACGTATGATTCTAGGGTTAAAAGTAATCAACTGCAAAGTTTGCTTTAAAAAATATTTTTCTATTGGTTACCGTAACTCCTCAGTTATTCTTATTAGTGGTTCTAATTTTGGCATTATTTTTAAAAATTAAAATTATATACATGCATGATACATAGATATGCGTATTTTAAAATAGTCTCCCAAAATTAGTCAAATTCCCCATTCGTATCTGATCAGTTACATTTTGTACGTTCGGCTTTTGGACTATTATATAAAATAATTCAAAAATTTATTAAAACAGTTGCATAGTTACATAAATTAATAATAAATTTTTCAAAAGCTGTTTGCATCAATGTATTCGAATATTCTAATTACGTTAATCATTCTTTGCGCATATTTTCTACGACTGGAAGCCACTGACTGGTGTACCGTTTGTAAGAATCCGAGAGTAAATCCAAAGGACCACACAATGTGTAAATACGGACCCAGCTGCCCTCTGCAACGACACTGTGCCCAATTGACGGATCAACCTAAATTAACTGGAAACGATAAAAAATTTATTATCGATTTACATAACGCTTTTCGCCGTAAAGTGGTAAATGGTGAAGTTCCAGGACAACCGGCTGCTGAACATTTGCCTGACTTGACATGGAATGATGAATTGGCCAAAATTGCACAATGTTGGGCAAATCAATGTATATTTAACCATGATCGATGTAGAGATATTGCAGATGGTGCAGTGGGGCAAAATATGGGTTGGACTAGTCACTCATTGAAAATTCTTCCCAATATACAACAAATATTTAAAGAGAGATTCACCGTTTGAGATTTGAAGAACATAAAAAAATGCCAAAAACGGTTGTGCACCGCTACGACCCTGACGGTTATGGACATTATGCACAAATCGTGTGGGCCGAAACGAAAATGGTCGGATGTGGTGTGACACAAGGACCGGACGGTGGTAGCATGGAAACATTTCTGGTTTGTAATTATTTTCCCGGTGGTAATACTATAGACAAGCCAATGTATAAGATCGGTAATAAGAAAAAGAGAGAACAAAGCAACAAGAATAAAAACAAAGATGGCGGCTCTCAAAACAGTAATGGAAACATAATTAATTTCAATGTACTTAGCATCGTTTTGGTGAATATACTGACTGCCTTTTTGAGGAGCCATTGAAACAGATGCAGTTAAATGTTGTAATAAAATACTTGGCAATAAATAAATTATTTTATCTTGTAAAATTTAATATTGTACATTTTTAGGTATGTCATCGAAGGATGACATATTAAGATCGTTGTGTGATCATAGTGGGGGAAACATTATTATAGAGTTGTATATCCATATTGAATAATTATAGAGTTGTACATCCATATTGAATAAACGCAAGAGGGCTGTAGAGTAAACAACTATAGAGTTAACAAAAAATCATAAATTAACACTTCACTGAGGTGACATTACTTACAAGTAAAGGGCCCGAGGCCGGACCTATCGATTTCGATGAAACTTAGATATGTTGTAAAACACTAAAAAATACGCGACACGTATTTTTTTTTATCGGCGGAAAAACAGTTTGAAGGGTTGAAATCGCCCTCCAAAAATTGGGGTAAAAATTTAATTTTTTAAAAATCTCGAAAACGGTAAGAGATAGAGCAAAAGTTTAAATTGGCGATATTGCTCTTTTCTAAAGAGCTATCTATTGATATTAAGTTTGTTTAAATTATATCAACAGGGGTGGTTGGGGGTTAAAATTTATGGGTTAATTTTGCAAAAAGGGGGTGAAAATTAAACAATATAAAAATTTTGTTTACAAATTTGAAATCTGCGTCAAAAAATCTAATTGATCTATTTTTGCTCAGTGTCCTAATATTAAGTCTAGGGGTAGTTAATTAGAGGGTGACCGTGTCGAATAGTTGTACTACTTGGGTAGTTCAAGAAGTTTCTCTTCATCGAAAATAGTTTAGACATTTAGAATAACGTAGAAATGAAATTTTCGATTTCAAAATTCAGTTTGAGCAACATTGGAGAGGGGGTGAGTCACCCTCTTAAATTACATACTAGTTAATATACACTCATTTTTAATATTAACACACTGACAGTGGGTAATAATATCACAATAAGTGGTTCTGAAGTTGGACTGTCGTATGTAAGGTTATTATAAGGTTTGTTTTTTAATGGATGTTATAGTTTTCGTTATCGAAAATTATCGATACCGAAAATAACGATATTTTCAAAATGAATGGAAACTTAATAAAAACCTTACATACGATAGTCCAACTTCAGAATCACTTATTGTGACATTATTACTCACTGTCAGTGTGTTAATATTAAAACGAGTAAATGTTAACTAGTATGTAATTTAAGAGGGTGACTCACCCCCTCTCCAATGTTGCTCAAACTGAATTTTGAAATCGCAAATTTCATTTCTAAGTTATTCTAAATGTCTTAAACTATTTTCCATCAAGAAGAACTTGAACTACTCAAGTAGTACGACTATTCGACACAGTCACCCCCTAGTTAACTACCCCTAGACTTAATATTAGGACATTGAGGAAAAACAGGTCAATTAGATTTTCTGACGTAGATTTCAAATCTGTGAACAGAATTTTTATATTGTTTAATTTTCATCCTCTTTTTGTAAAATTAACCCCTAAATTTTAACCCCCAGTCACCCCTATTGATACAATTTGAATGAATTGCATACCAATAGGTAGCTCTTTAAAGAAGAGCAATACTGCCAATTTAAACTTTTGCTCTATCTCTTACCGTTTTCGAGATATTTAAAAAATCAAATTTTTACCCCAATTTTTGGAGGGCGATTTCACCCCTTCAAACCGTTTTTTCCGCCGATAAAAAAAATACGTGTCGCTTTAGTGTTCTACAACATATCTAGGTTTCATAGAAATCGATAGGTCCGGCCTCGGGCCCTTTACTTGTTAGTGCGTGTCAAAAACACGCACTTAACGAATTTTATTATTGATAATACAACTAGGCACTAACAGGTAACACTAGGCAGATTTAACTGAGACTCACCGATTTGAATGAAACTTAGCGTGCTTATTAAATAGCGGAAAATATTAAATACGTGTTTTTGTTTCGACTAAATACGCTTTTTAAGAGTAGAAAGCACCCTTCAAGCTCTGTAGGTGGAAACAGTTACGGCCAATTATTTCTGCCTCAAGGTCGATTTCAAGGTCGCCATGAAGTGCATCACTTTGAACTCTACAACTTTGGTCCGCAGCACGAAGGAACTGAACGTAATTTTGAAAAATCCACCAGGGTTTTCGGATCTCGAAAAGAATCCAAAATTCAACTAATTCTAAAACCATAAATATGGGAATCTATGAAGCAGGATTTCAAAGTCTGAAAATTAAATATATTAATATAGTTGTTTTCGAGTCGTTTGCCGAGCAGAGCGAAGCATTACATGGAATTAACTTTCTATTGAATTTTAAACTGTTTGGCGAGCGAAGCGAAGTACTTTAAAGAACTAATTTTGAATTAAATTTGTCTGGTTTGTTTCAGAATAACTAATTTAAAGTAGCTTATTACTCATAGTTAACATAATTTTACACATATATAACAAATGTTTCAACACTTTTTTAAAATTAATCCTGTAAAGAGTAAAATAGGGAATAAACGCAAAAAAATGGAGGGAGGTCAAAGCTTACATTTTTAATGCCTACTGTTCTGGCGTCTCCAACAATGAGTGAGTTATTTTAGGAAATATTCAAGCATAATGCAACCCGACTTAGGGGGATTTAAATTTTCCAATAGGATAAGGGAGGATACTTATTTAGAGTAAAGCGTACAAATATTAGCTATTTTAAAAATATATAATATTTAAGTATTTTAAGTCAACATACCTTTTTACTTATATACCAAATTCGTTGACATCTCCTTGATAGGCTTACTCTGGATTTTTAGTCTATGTTATATCTATGTTTGAAGTTATTCCTAGATAACTAGCCAAAGGTAATTCTCAATAATAAAGCTTATCAAAGCTTATGATAAGAAAATAGGGGCAAAATTTTTAGCGAAATACCGGCTAGGAATTACCTTTACTAAATTACGAAATTCACGCCAGCAAAGCCGCGGGTACCAGCTAATATAGAATGTAAGTATTGTGTCTAAAATTGTATCTACTATTTGTTATCAGTTATTCTCTTAAAATTACAACTTTTAGAATCGGGCCGGATTACTGGAGGGTCCGGATTTTCGAGGGCCGAATTTTCGAGGGACTACTGTACCGCCAGTTACATTATTGAATAATACTATCAGTTATCTGTCCACTTGTAATTACGACTCTCAAGAAGAGCTCTTGAGAGTTAAAGTTTTTGTCACTCCATCAATTTTTTGTAGTCATTAGATGCATTATTGTTTAGTTACGGCAACTAAACAAGTTTATTTGATGTTGCATTTCACTAAAAAATTTAGTAGTTTTAAGGTTGTGATAATCGAAAATTTTTTTCGTGACGGAACGTGACGTCACTACTCCTTTCTGATTACGTGGTTAATAACCCAAAAAAAAGAAATTTCTTTCACAAGCTGCAGAGCCGCAATTTATATGGAGGAGCCACCTCCGCCATGGACAATAGATATGATACACTTAATAATAAATATTTAAAAAAAAAAAAAAAACCAAATAAAAAATACCTAGTGAGTCAACAGATGTTGTTACTTAAAAAGGTTTCACTGTACCGTAAAACATCAAATACCCAATTCAAATAACATTTACAAGTTTTGTATTACTTGTATATAAACTTTTAGTTGTTAAAGTTGACACTTCACTCGACTGAAGTAAGAGTAAAGCAGTTTACTTTAACAGAGTAACACGAGCAATAAAATTTTGAGTAATACTGCGGTGATATAGACCAAATCTAGATATTTATAGCCGCATTTTACACCGAATACCTTTCGAGTGGATTTAAGAACTTAAATAATATTGTTGAGTATACCTACTTACTTACCTACCTCGTTATTCACGATAACAACAGCCAAATTTAATTGTGAAAATAACTTCGCCATCTTAGATAGACACTTATCATAAAATTATTTTATCACTTGGATTTATTGGTAAAATTTTCCCAATATACAATAACATTAACGATTATTATCGCAACTGAACTGATCATTCAAGCGTCCTTATAAGGATTTGATCAATTTTGAAAAATTATATTCGATGTTCTCTTGGCTGAAACATGTATCGAAGCAATTATTTTTGAGATTTTTATAAGGTTTTAATCATTCTATCACAAAAATTCCCAAAGATTTGCTTTGACATGTCAAGAAAAAATTTCAAAACAAAGAAGAACACAAAGGAAAACTGTGTTTGTTTATTTAATTTCCGCTGTGTTGATTAACAAACAAACAACTTTTGGTCGGTCTCATATTCTACTTCACCAATTGAAAATAGCAGCCGAATGTTGATATTTTGGGCAGGTAAGTTACGCGTTTGTTGCTCGTGAACGTTTTTCTACGATTTTCCTTCATAATTTCACAAATTAATATCGAAATAACTCCTTTAAGAACGAATGTAAACGCATTCTACGCACAACATAAAAATCACATGCGGAAATTAAATCAAATTTCGACCGAATACCAAAATACCCCTGTCGCAGCATCCTGCATAACATAGCGAATTTCTGTTTATAAAAATTAGTTTTTCTTGGAAACTAGTTGACATACAATAATAATTTGCAGACCTATTTTATGTGATTTTTTCTCCTCTTTTCAATGGTGTAAACTTAATAAGTGGCAATTTAAACAATATTGAAAATTCATGAATAGTGTTTTTTGACCTTTCACCGCTTACGTAGCGAAAACGGTGATAGATACATTAAAAAGTGAGACCTTTTTTGTATAGAATCGAATTCTCTACAAAAAAGTCCACGAGAGCATCTGTCTATCTTGTACAGGTGAAAAAATACAGCGCTCCAAACGCATCTGCATACCACTTAATATGTTTGTTGGGTAAATAATAATGATGCCACAGCATTTATCATCAAAACATTGATAGTATAAGTGTGTATACACAGACTGTGTATACACTAACACAAACAATAATGCATAAAGTAATTTAGGTTTGCAATTTTTTCTACTAGCATGTCACACGGTAACTACCTTAAGCAATAGGTACTTGTCGTGTCTGTGACATTCAGCGTCTGTAGGGATGAATGGAGCTTTATATGACGGAATTGTTGACGTGGTACAGCGTTGTATTGCAGTTAGTCAGGTTTCACTTGACGTCATACGGTGTCCATGATCGTCATCGTGTTAAAATTTCAAATTTATACGAAAACTAAACCAATTAAAAACTCTTCAATCCAAAATATGTAAATATCTATATGAAATATTGAATTTAAAACAATACCCACCAAAAACTTTGTTTACGTATCACTATTAAAGTTTTATAATAAATACATATTTTATTTTGGTACTAGTATTTTCCGTTTATTTTGTAAACGATTTTGGATTATTGTTCCGTAGTTAAGCGGATATGTACGATATATGGACACATAGAATATACGTGCATACATTTAAATGTATTCAATTATTAATTCGTATACAAAATGTTACAGAAATATTCAGTCACATCCTAAAAAAAATGATTTTATTAGGGTTCTCCAGTCATAAGTACGGTATCCTTATAGTTTCGTCAAATCCATCCGTCCGTCACACTTGATAAAAGAAATGAACAGTCTCGTGTATGAAACAATCTAAAAGAGGGGTCATGTTGCAGACAGAAACGTATCAAACCTAACGACTGTATTATATATATGTTACATATTGTTTAACCACTTAGGCTGGTCGTCCTTTGTTTATGGCGCGTAATATGCAAAGGTACACAGTTATAATTGAATATGCAATTTCGAAAAGGGCACATGTCTGAATTTCTAAACTTTTCAGGAAATAAAAAAAACTATTATTTTTTAAAGAAGTATATAATGAATTTAAAAAAATTATTATGAGTTAGATTTTGGGGGCAATTTGCAATCGAAGCCACAGAAATATTTTGATCTTAACCTTATGATATTATATATTTTAGATATTTTAAATTTGTGAGATGTGCCCTTTCCGAAATTTTTATTTTAGGTATCTAAAATAAGTAGGTATTAAAAATAATAAATCGACTTTTTTCAAAAATCTTCTTCTGGAGCCTCTGTTTCGTTTGTAGTTGGCCATTGCAGTATTTCGTCATAAAATTTGCAATATCTGCAATTTTAACGAATTTCGAAAACTCGAAATTCAGCTATTACAGTAGGTGTCATGACGCAATCTGAGTCCGGGACTATGGCAGAAATCTGTTTTGAGGTCCCTAGAATACGAAAATGATATTCACTAAAATTTGTATATATATATATATATATATATATTTATGTGTTCCCACGATAACTCTCGAACGAAACGTCTAACGCTTATGAAATTTTGTGTGCGGACTGGATTCTGAATTGGCTTGGCTAAGTTCGTTAGCCAGACACGTCGGATGCCTAGAAGTAGGTTTTCTGGCCATTTTTTATCATTCGATCCTATCATAAGGCAGTTCAATTTTTACATCGTTGAAAAGGAAAAAAAAAATTATGAAGAAAATATTCTTATAATTTTCTTTCTATTTTAAGTATTTTTCGAGAAAATTTAAATTTTCACTTTTATTCTTTCTTTGTTAGTCTAATAAGTAATTTATATTTATATCTCAGTTCTTTATAAAGTATAAAAATATTTCACTTTTTTATTAAAGAATTTTGTGAGAACAAGTGAAAACTATTCACATATATATGATATAACACACATACATGTATAGAGTTTTGTTTCTCATTTATTGCATTATAATTAGCATGGTTCTATCCCATGTTAAAAAATGTAAATTAAACAGATTTTCTAAGCTAATGTAATGAAGAATTTTTTTTTTTTTTTTATTGAATTTTTAAGTAAACAAGAAATTGAAGATTATGTTATGATATAAATATTATTAAATATGAAACAAAAGAAAATATATACAATGTACATATGTATGTACGGAAAAATATTTTGAATCGATTTTGAAAATTTTTCCACTAATAATTAATAATGTTAAAAAATTAAACCATTTCAAATGGATTTAAGGTATTTTATGTGAGGTCAAGGTTTTCGGGACCTAAAAAGGCCAGAAATTAATTAACCAATCGATTTTAAAAATTTTTTCACAGTTAGTAAGTTAAAGTATTTGAATTAATTAATTAAATGATGTCCGCAAGAAGCTTACGGACTGCCATAAGTTATATGAGATCCTTAGAACCCTTTTCTTACTGTTAGAGTACTAGACTTGTATGAGTTTCGCCAGGATTTACTGATCCCATAATTGTAAAAAATAAACTAAACGACCAATTTTAAAAATTTCTTCACTGTTACAGAGCTAAACTATTTTAGATAGATTTAGAATACATTATGTAAGGTCCGCCAGGGTCCACAGGACCCAAAAGTGTCAAAAATAAACTAACTGACCGATTTTGAAAATTTTTTCACTGTTACAGAGCTAAACTATTTTAGATAAATATCGATTACGTTATGTAAGGCCCGCCTCGGTCCATAGGACCCAAAAGTGTCAAAAATAAACTGCCTGATCGATTTTGAAAATTTTTTCACTGTTACAGAGCTTAACTGTTTTAGATAAATGTAGATTCCGTTATGTAAGGTCTGCCAGGGTCCATAGGATCCAGAAGTGTCAAAAATAAACTAACTGACCGATTTTGAAAATTTTTTCACTGTTACAGAGCTAAACTATTTTAGATAAATATAAATTACGTTATGTAAGGTCCACCAAGGTCCATAGAACCCAAAAGTGTCAAAAATAAACTAACTGACCGATTTTGAAAATTTTTTCACTGTTACAGAGCTAAACTATTTTAGATAAATATAGATTACGTTATGTAAGGTCTGTCAGGGTCCATGGGATCCAAAAGTGTCAAAAATAAACTAACCGACCGATTTTGAAAATTTTTTCACTGTTACAGAGGTAAACTATTTTAGATAAATATAGATTACGTTATGTAAGGTCTGCCAGGGTCCATGGGATCCAAAAGTGTCAAAAATAAACTAACCGATCGATTTTGAAAATTTTTTCACTGTTGGGGAACTAACTATTTTAGATAGACATACATTACGTTATTTAGGGTCCGCCAGGGTCCATGGGACCCAAAAGTGGTAAAAATAAACTAACCGACCGATTTTGAAAATTTTTTCACTCTTACAGAGCTAAACTATTTTAGATAAATATAGATTACGTTATGTAAAGTCTGCCAGGGTCCATCGGATCCAAAAGCGTCAAAAATAAACTAGCCGACCGATTTTGAAAATTTTTTCACTGTTGGGGAGCTAAGCTATTTTAGATACATATAGATTACGTTATGTAAGGTCTGAAGTGTCAGTAGGACCTAAAAGTGTCAAAAATAAAATAACTGACCGATTTTGAAACCTTTTTACTATTACCGAGGTAAACTATTTTAGATAGGTAGGTACAAGTTGTGTTATCTGAGATCCACAACTGTCCTGCGGATGCAAATGCGGCGTAGAATGCTACACAACGGGTTTTGAATATATATATATATATATATATATATATATATATATATATATATATATATATATATATATATATATATATATATATATTACATAAAGTACGCCTAGAATATACGGTCGAGCTGATTTTTTAATGAGGTCCGCCGGGATCTTGCAGATCCGAAAACGCTAGTAATAAGCTATCGAACCGATGCTAAAAAATTTCTCACTGCTAGAGAACTAAATTATTTTAGATGGATACAACTATGCTGCACAAAATTCGTTCGGGTTCTTGGGTCCCCAAAAATACCAAAACTAATTACCCAACCGATTTTAAAAATTCTTTTACTCTTAGAAAGCTAAACTATTTTAAATAGGTACAGGTCTTAGATGAGATCCGCCAGTGCCCAAGATTTGGAAATTCGCTATGTTATGCAGATGCTGCGACAGGGGTATTTAATTTATTAATGGGTACTTTGCCATTTAAGCTTGATATTCTTCGCTTGGTAAGTTACTGCAAGTGCCTTTTATTCTAGAAAGAACGAAAATTTCTTCAGAGATACTATCTATATAATTTTTTGTAATTACTTCACTAGGTTTTTTAGGATTAAAAACAAACTCATAATGTTCCGTTTTCGCATATATTAGGTAGAGGGAAGCATTTAGAATTGATTTCTTTGAAAAGCCGTATTTATCAAAATATGCGAAATGTTCCCTTTTCAAAATTGCATATCCAATTGTAATTTACCTTCAGTTTCATTTCAATAAAAATAAAAATCCCATGGAACGGACTTCTTTGCGCGACAAAATCCAAACAAAATTGGATCTGTTCGCACGTCGCAATTATACGCACGGAAACGGACGAATGAGACCCTTTCAATGGACAAGGATGTATAACTTCACAGCTGTTTGGATCGTTCGTTCGTTTTCATACGTATTCGTCCGAATTAAATATCGCACGTTTCCGCATCCAAAGGACGACCAGCCTTATATGTTCACAATGCGGCAAACAAAACATTACATTTGACTCATATCTCGTAATATAATGTGTTTCCCAATTTTTTTTTTTTATTTTCTTTACATTATTTATTTTACATCAAGTTTCATGTAAAAATTTAAAAAATAATTTTTCAATCTGGCAGAATTGATCACTTGAATAATATAGTAACTAAATTCGGAAACATTTTGTTTACAAAATTTTTCATGTTGATTACAGTTAGTTGGCTGTCTCAGTTAGTTGATTACACTGAATATTTTCTTTATTTTTTAAAAGAAAAATCTAATAAATAATAAGAAAAAATAAATTTTAAAAAAATAGTTGTATTTGTAAATAAATACAATATTTATTTACCCAAAAATTATATTTGTATATTGCTGAATTCATTTGTAAGGTAATAATTTAATTTTTTCTCGGAGTACGAAATATACATGTGCAAAAATTTAACTCACGTGTTTAGGTGTATATTTTGTTATTTGTTTGTGAAACATATGAACCAATCGACATATTCATTGAACATTATCATATTACATGTATCTTTTCTCTCTCCTAAGAAGTGGAGTTCCCTCTTTTTTGTTTCTATATCAATTATGACATCAAATCCATGTTTAAAAATTATTGGTTAAATGTAACGTCATCTGCGCAAATACGACTTGCATTAATTAGTTCAATGTTCTCTTTTAACAGATATGTAATTTCTATTAATTAGGTATTAATTTTGTAACACCCTGTCGGGTGGAATGTTGAGCATTTATTTTATCCCGAGAGAGAATTTTATCCATGCGAATGAAAATTATGGAAATTAATACAGTCTAGCTAGTAAACGATATTATATAATATGTATATGTCGGCGGCTGATCGTCGAATCAGTCAGATCATGAAATGTTGCCATTTCATGATGTTCCTAAGTAATGTCACCCATACCATTCTACAACAATTGTATATCCTGTGATTAAGCGAAACTCATTTAAATAATAAATTCTCAAACATGTTTAGAATATTTTGCAGATAAGTTTTTTTAACAATATTTATGCATAATTTCGGGCAACGGGAAATGCTAGAAAGGAAACCAGAATAGTCTATTTAGTATCTTTATTTATTAATCAATATGATCATTTCTTGCAGCAAACGTAAAATCCAGTCTTTACCGGATACGAAAAAAAAATCATACTCATATCATATTCGCAACTATTGTAGCAAATAAGCTGTTCGGCCACTGTACTCTTCCCGCATACATTTCTGCGTGCGGAAAGTTTACTTTCCGCATGAAAATTTACAATAAAACTCGCAAAGCCGCCTTTTGAATTTTCATTCGCCTCACGGCTCGTGGAGGTATATAGCGCACTCGATCTCGTTGTGTATACGTCAGTCCCTTAGACTCGTGTCCCAATTTAAGCCTACTAGAATACATCTCTTTACGCATATGTATCGAAAATAACTATTATAAAAGACTGTAGGAAAAATTTTGTATGTAATTGGAGCACAAAATGACATTGTCGCTCTCATGAGAATAACACGCTCCGCCTGGCGGCGTGGCGCGTCGACATTCTCAGTCGAGCGACAATGTACCATTTTGCGCCGCTCTTAATACACAAATAACTATTTTCAATGCAGTGACTGGCTATTAATTAGACATTTCATGAAATGCCGGTATAGATATAACTAGGCATACCATAATGTGGCTGATTCAACGACCGGCCGCCGACATATATATGTGATGCAAGCATGTCTGTATATGATTAGATATACTGTATCATAAACTATTTTAAAGTTAGTATTTTTAGTTATATTATATTATATTGTATATAGTGTATGCTAATTATATATCTCATACAAAATATATATTAATATAAGCTGATAATAAATAATTTCAAATTAAAATTACAAATGTAGGTACGTACGTGTTATACACGGGGCATTAAATAATATATTTAGTTGCTAGTGGAAACATAATTAAGCGTAAATAAGCGTAAATTATTCGATAAACGAATCATATTTTATTAAATAAATTTAATATTTTAGAAAATTTTTTTTTTAAATGAATGTTAGGTGCTGGAGGAGAAAACTTGGTTACTCTATTTCTTTGAATTTTAATTGCCTTTTAAATAAAAGCACTGAATACCAACATTGCCCGATAGTCCAGGAGGAATCGGCGCATGAGTACCGAAAACTATTCCACCTCAATTTTTTTATGCGATCGTCTTCAAATTGCCCTACTGATGATACAAATGTATGTTGCCATTGGGCAACCCCGTGCCATATTGTTTAAACAATTGCAAGGAATTGTAATTTTTCAACCGGACAAATTTTTTTTATATTCTTTTTTGAAATACAAATAAAAAAGGTCCTATGACTTTATCGAACCTCGAAATATCTCGAACATTTAAAAATTAATATCTCTAAAAATATTAACTTTGTCGTGAAAAGTCATAGAACCTTTTTTATTTTTGTTTTAATAAAGAATATAAAAAAATTTGTCCGGTTGAAAAATAACAATTACTTTCAATTGTTTAAACAATTTCGGTTTAAACAATATGGCACGGGGTTGTCCCATGGCAACAAGCATTTATATTATCAGTGGGGCAATTTGAAGAGGATCGCATAAAAAAATTGAGGTGGAATAGTTTTCGGTACTAATGCGCCGATTCCTCCTGGACAGCCAGTTTCACCCGTCTAAAATTATTTAAATTATAGTTCAAATTACTTTTACATTTTATGAATATTCCGAAATTCTGTACAAAATCAGTTTGTCCGTAATACCTGTAAGTACAGCTTTTACTAAATGAGACATTTTTTTACTATGAAAAGGGTCAAATTGTATTTTAGATCAATCATGATTGTTACTCAATAGCTTAGATTTTTTACTATAAAAAGAAAAGACTGCTGCAACCTAATTTGAAACTCTAATTCTATATTAATCTCTAAGAAATGGCTTCATAAATTCATACATACTTCTATTTTTAAAAATGCTTCTACTTTTTCGTATATATATATATATATATATATATATATATATATATACAGCGAAATTATATATATTTGTTTTATTCATCTCACTTGAGAGAGTAACTATGGGCTTCCTTTTTTTTATGCTGCTCAAACCTACCTAAGTATGTAAACCAAATTTGATTGTATCTGTATAGGTCTCCTATCTCATATTATATGATTTACTAAAGTCGATTATAAATGTTTCTTAGAACTATGTTTTGTTCAATTTCAAAACTACACGGTAAAAAATTTGTAACTTTAAGAAAAATTATATGTACCTACATATAGAAAAATTCAGGGCTACTTAAAACCAAAATCCTAAAATCACCTGTTTCTAAAATTCAGTGATTTTAATATAAAATCTTTCAATAAAAGAAACGAGCCAAACTGTTCCTATGGAACGGGTTCCGCAAAAGATCACTGATATGTAGAAATGAAAGTAAATTAAAATTCAAACCAACATCAAACAAGGTTTCGTTGAATAGTTCATTAGCGTGAGTGTAAGTTAGAAGTATTATGTAGTATTATTATTTAATATCTACATATTATTTTATATCAATATCACGTTTGTACCAACAGACACGGGTATACATGTTACAAACGCAAAAAGCCACATAGAAGATTTATTAGGACCACTTTTAATTACAGGCTATTCTATAATTAGTCATTATTATTCATTTCTAACGAAAGGTGAACTGAATAACTCCTATTTCATATCGAAATTTATGTCTTTTGAATGTTATAAAACATTTTGTCCATTAATATCCATTAATAACTTGAATAGAATGTACACTCAACCCTCGACTTTCATACAAAATGATAAAGTCGTGTTTGGACCAACTATGTTCCGCATATTGCTTCCATACCCCTAAACTAGTATGCAATTTAAGAGGATCACTCATTCCTTCTCCTTCAGTTCTGCTTAGACTGAATTTTTAATTCGAGAATCCCATTTATATATTATTCTAATTGTCTTAAACCGTCTACTATAAAGAAAAAGTTCTTTAACTATTCAAATAGTACGATTATGTCGACACAGTAACCCCCTACGTAACTACTCCTAGACTTAATATTACGAAATTGAGCAAAACAGGTAAATTCGGTACCCAACCACCCTTGGTTAATGTAATTTAAACAAATCGTATATCAATAGATAACTCTCTAAAAACGAGTAAAACTGACGTCTCAAACTTTTACCATTTTCGAGATATTTGACCTCTTTAAATCGTTTTTCGCCGGTAAGAAAAAAATATCGAGCCATTACCGCCGACTTATCGTAAGCGACACTTTTATCGAAATTGAGATTTTTATTTCAAGCAACATTTTGAACTGTAACGGACCAAGCAGTGTTAACGTTCTTCTCCAAAATTCGTTAATTAACGAGTCATAGCAACTGCTTAGTTTATCGTTAATACAACACATTTTCACATTTTAGCGTAACCGGCAATGATCATCTATATCGTCAGGTTAATAAAATAATAGGAATAATACGTTCAGGCGTAATAAAATTAAGACAGCAGAAATATCGCAGGCGCCATACAAATATTTAAAAAATCCTTCTCCTGTAAAATTTGATATTTGAGTTGCCCAGTATCAAAATCTATTAATTCCACTTTATAAAGATCGTGGGAAATCGCAAAAAACCATAACTCAGTTCAAAATTAATTTTTCGATTAAAAAGTCATAATTATATTAACTAACAAGGTAAAAAAGATGGATTAGTACTACACTGAGAAAAAAATACAGTAATTTTTACTGAAATTTCTGGTAAAAAATTACTGAGCTCTCTGGTAATGCGGACATAAGTGACAAGCTAAGCAAAAAGTACGATAATTTATAGTAAAAATTTTAAATTACCCTATAGCTCAGTAAAAATTACCGTATTATTTATAAATTAGGTTTTTTTTTTTATTTATTAATAAATAATTGAATTAAAATAGTTTAAAAGGATATTGATAGAAGGGTAAGCATTAAAATCAAATTATTAATATAGAAAAAATTTTTTGTGGTTTTTTATTATTTGTGGAAAAAAATATATAAATTCTTTATTTGACATATTACATGATAAAAGTTTTTAACAATAAGCACATTACAATAATTTGTATAAAAACATATTTCAATTAACATATCAATACATATAAAAAAACATACAAGAATTAAAATAAAAACTAAACAAAAATTCATGAAACACAACAAACAAACACTTCATAAACATCCAGTCATGATGGTTGTTATTGAACAACTGAACTGAACGAAACCTACTTAGTTGCTATGTCTGTAACTCGTGTTGGTCGTGTTAGACAATGCTCAGTGCGCTTGCGTGCTTGTTTTATTTATTCTCATGTCTGTGTGATGCTTGGTTGCAATGATATGTGAGAGGGATGAAATGCACAGCGACTCAATATAATTTTACAAAAAATTAAGTAAATTTTCCCGGTGTCCACATGAAATTTTACTAGCCCATCGAATTTTACGCAGCTGTATAGGAAAAATTCTTAAGGTGTACAGGAAAAATTCTTAAGGTGTACAGGAAAAATTTTCAAATGAATCGTAAAAAATAATGTTTGAAACGCATTTTTTATATTTTTGCTTAATAATTTCCTACGGACTGGTCACTTAAGACTCGTTTACCGGAGGCAGCTCAGTAATTTTTACTGGAATTTTTTCTCTGTGTATTATGAAAAAACAAAATTATCGTTTTACCCCTTTTTTAATCAAAATTATTTGAATTTATTAGGTTTTGATAGTAACATTTATATAAAATGCGTTTTAAAACAGAAATTATAAGGGAAATTTATTAAAAAAAAAACTTGATACAGCAATATCGAATGTATCAGCGTTAGACGATACAATTTGTTTTGTAATATTGTAAACTATTTTCATTTTGTCACTTAAAACCAAAGTGCTTACTTAGTAATTCATTTACATCTACGATTTCATTATTTAAAATTTTAGATAAATACTAAAATACAAATTTTACGTGAAAACATAATTTTATACTTTGTACGTCCCGCATGTTAGTGAAAAAATTAAAATTTGAACGGTTAAAATCTAAAATATAGGTTATGTATGGGTATTTAGCAGGATTTGTAAAGTTTTCAATGTAATTTTAGCAAGATTTGAAAATTATGTTATATTTCAGTTGCAGATTTCTTTAGTAAGCAGTTAAAATTACAACAAAAAATGTTAAGGGGTATATGCCTTGCTAAACAATCAAAAAATTCGAAAAGTGTATTTAGTAGATTTTGATTCTAGGCGACACATTTGTCGGTTACGCTAAAATGGCGGTAATCGCTCGATATGTTCCTTTTTTTTACTATTCTACAACGTATCCAAGTTTCATAAAAATCGATAAATACGGTCTCGAGAGAATAACATATAAATTGTAAGTAAGAAAATTTTTCTCTGTAAAATACAGGCCTCTCTGGAAATACACGATATTTAAACAGTTTTCACGTCACATGAACAAAAATTGTGGTATGCTCCCTGCCCTAGAAAAGTAGATATTTGCCAAGAACGGATACCGGGTGGTACTTGTAGGAATCATGACATCCTCACCCCTGAACAGAGATCAAATCAAATTTTATCGTGGTTTACGTGATGACATTAAGTTTACTAAAATTTTTCAATTCCGCAAAAATCGAAAATAAAGAGATATGTAGAATGATCAAACTGGAAGCGAGTTTTATGTAGGTTTTCGAAACCGATCGTTCCATTTTTACCAACATTAGACAAGTAGGACAACTAAAAAAGTCTTCTGTTGGATCAGTCACATTTATACACGAAAGTTGTTTGATTTCATGGTAAAAATGTTAAGTCCACGACCAAATTATCTTAATTCAGTCAATCACCCTTATGTTTAGAAAATTGCAAATATGACTTAATTCGAGGATACAATCATTAAATAACAGTCAAAACACAGTTTAAATAATAGTTTGTTTCTCAAACAGTTACGAAACGAGATGACGTAAGAGTGTCATTTGGAATTCAAAAATTCCAAAGGGTTATCCATGTTATATACCTAAATAATGCATAACATTATGCATACTAATACAGTGAAAATATCATCACTAAAGTAAATTTAATTTAGAAAAATAAATTTGCAGGTCAAATTATTTTGTGAAAATTTACAGTTGATAAGTATGTAAATTATTTAATTTTGTCTAAATTTCACTGACTTTTTTAAAATTTTTAACAACGATGGCAGTGAAAAATTTAACTGTCATTAAATTTTTCTTATTTAAAGCTTGTCATCAGTTATTTTTGATATTTCCTTGTAATTTTAGTGTGTTTTGTGATCTGTAAGATATTTCTGATATGTATTTAATTATTATGGTGGCTTAAAATGTTTGGTGATAACTCTTGTGCTGCTAAATTTTGTTTAAATCATTCAAATCAATTTATGTTTTATCTGAGTACCATTTGATGTAAATTTGTAAGTATTATTATAATTTGAATGCTTATGTAAAAATACGTTAAATAGTATCTAAATAATTATTAATATTTTATAATAATTCAGTTAATATTTTCGATTTCGACAGTGGTTGGTGCTAATAGGTCGTGACGATCTAAATTCTCGTGTTGAATACTGTTATCAGTTTCGCGTTTGCTCAATTCATTTTGAAGAAAGTTGCTTTTAGTTGTTCATATAATTTAACATGACCATTATCAACCCTCAATCTCACATGAACAAACACATACAATCACATAAGTAAAAAAAGGACATACATAATTGTTTGTACTTATATCAAAAAAGGATATAAAATGTGCGTTTCGCTACTGCCTATGGTAATAATCTTTTATTTATACTGTGGTCAAAATCAAACTGCCGACCGATTCTGGTGTCTTAAAGACACCATTTTCAAAATAAAATAACTTTCCCATTTAGTCAACATTGTCCTAACTCAAATATCTTTCATAGTTTAACTTGAGAAAAAAGATTTTTCAATTTGATGACGTCATCAAGTTTATTAAAATTTTTTAGTGCCATATAAAAGCATTAATGAAATGATGAAACTGGAAAAGAATTATTGGTTTCCTAGGTTAACGCTAACTTGCAATGTCAAAAAAGCATTATGAAACGTTAAAAAAATGTGTTATTGCCCCTAATTTGAGATCCGGATCCGGCCCTGACATTCGTAGAGTAGTTGCAGGTTAATAAATTTTAGTCTTGACCCACACAGCTTCAGCTTACACGAAAAAATTAATCGTGTAACTCGAGGGACACCTGTACTTATTGTTAGTTTATTAATTTTAATTGCTTGTTTGCGAACTTATTAGTAAACAACTTAAGTCTAAAGCATAACTATAAAATAAAGAAAAAAATAAAAATAATAAAATGGATTGTAGACAATCTCCAACTTTAAAGTCATAACATCATTTTCTTTTATTTTTATTTCAAAACTTTATCCTATATCTATAATCCTTAATAGCACATAATAATAAAAAATAAAAATGACGATACTTGATGTAATAGATTTTTTTAAAGGAATTAGTTAAATAATTTTTATATATAAATGAAAAAATAATGTTTGAAATTCGCTTGTATTCGGTACCTTTCGGTACGAATAAAATAAATACAAGATTACTTGTGCGGCGATCTAAGGAATCTGACATGATTTTGGTTCATTTCGATAATCAAATGTTATGAAAAATCGTTTGTAAAGGTTTTTGAGGGGTAAGTTTGGTCCTCTAAAAAAAAGCCGATTTTACTATTATTTTGCGTAGGATATTGTTTGAAAGAACTACTTTTGTGAATTCGAAATTGATTATAAAAATAGAGCTTAAAATGTGAAATAAAATATTGTTTCTCCCGATCTTCGAGGTTTTTGAAATTACAAATTTGACATTAATAGGCTTAATAGGTATTAAATTATAGAATACCTACAGGAAATCTGCTAGAATTTTCGCGAGTCTAATAATTTACGAAGAAATATGGCTTTCTCTAAATGTTTGCCTTACGGAAATCGGACTACAGAAACCCGACACGCTCTTGACAAGTTTTACTTTTTTGATTAAGTGTTCTCACAGAATACGGTAACAGCGTACATATAAAAATCTGCGGACAGTGGGAGGCCAATTGAGGCCTTCTCACTGCTTAGCTGATCATTCTTTTGGTAGCGGTGATGGAATGCGCGTCAATTGTTAATGACTGTTAAAATCATTGTTAGTTACACTGCATGTTGCTCTGTCCGCATGTACGTGTTATGTAGTTGTGTGTGTGACCACTCACACAGATGCAAACATCAAACATACACAACTACAAACAGTGTGTACCTAATAACATAGTAGAGGGAAGTGATAAGGATTTTTGCCCACGCTGGTATCGCTAGTACAGAGATAGTAAGATCATTTCTGTATTCTGTGGGTGTTCGTTTCTTTTGCTTTGAGTAAAAATTATGCTGACAGTAAAAAAGTATAGTTTATGACCCTTTCATTATTATATGTTCGTTATAAAATATTTTTTTCAAATTCAATTTTATTTCCAAAACTTTTATAGTTATTTTCGGAAAGTTTTTTTCAACAATAGTTTCTACAAAATTTTATATATTATGATCTCACATGATGTTCGAATAACATTCAATTAATTTTCTCGCAAAAATATCAAAAATAATTCAATTGTTTTATTAAAAAAAAAGAAAGAAAAGAAACGCCTTGAGCAGCGGGGCCCCATTTCGAAGTCGAATTTTTCCCTTAATCCCCCGGAAGTCGAATTTTTCCCTTCATCTTCGGTATTGAATGTCTACAAGCGAAATGTGATTGAAAGTCTACAAGCGATTTGTCATTTTGATGGTTTCAAAACTGATGATGAGTGTCCGGCTGATCGGGGCTATAACAAAAGGTTGTAAGTTTTTAAGGACTGAATCTCAGTAAATTTTAATTTTGTGCCGATAGCAGTTAGCAGGAAAAAAGCCACAACAATTCGTACGAGGGCATTCCTACCCATGCTTATTCACCAATTGCCTTTGTCTTTTATTTTTAAATATTAAAAAAGGACCTTAAATAGTAAACTGGGAGGCCTTTACGAAGATATTTTTTATCTTATCGCCTACTTGTCTTATAGTATAGGTAAATATAAAACATTTTAAACACATTTAACAATACCATTGAATTCCGATGTAAAAATGGGAGAAACGAGGAGAAAAGTAATGTGGAATCCCTAAAAGGCACTAACTGGATACTGACTCAATACATGTACAAAATTTCAGCCCTCTACGTTTACTCAGAGAGTCTCTAGACGTGTTTACTCAGAGAGTTTCTAGACAAAAAAATCAAGGAGATATTGGCATAAAAATCTTGGGGGTAAGGGTTAAAATTTGAAACCTCCAAAAAGCACTGGCTGGCTATTAACTTAACCTGTACACAAAATTTCAGCCCTCTAGGTTTATTTGGGGAGATTTTAACCCGAACGAAACTGTTAAAAAACAAGAAAAATCATGTTTTTTTGGTATAAAAATGGTGAGGGTAAGGGCTAAAAGTTGAGACCCCCAAGAGACACCCCCTTGATACTAACTCAATCCGAATACAAAATTTCAGTCCTCTAGGTTTATTTGGGTAACCTATGCGAGTGGTACAAACTTCGAGAACGTGGAAAACGCATGAAATTGTAGCTTAAAAATAGTGGGGGTGGGGGTAAAATATTAAAACCTCCAAAAAGCGCAACCTAGATACAAACTTTATCAACGCACCAAATTTCAACCCTCTACGTTAATTCTGAGGGGCTGTGGGCGTGTTAGATAAAGCCAAAATTCTTTTTTCCCTCTCTACTCCCGCCAAATCATTATAGGAAGCTGACATTAGGATATGTTGTAGGATAATCGATCGAAACATTATTTCCAACCGGTTTGGAAAAGTTTTATTATTTTGTTGCCCCCCACCACCACCCTAAAGTTTGGGCCCGATTCAAAATTTGCTTAAAATTTGACCCCACTTTGTTGTATGAGGTGCATCGGAAATGAGCCCTATTTACCAAATTTCAGCTCTTAAGTTCCATAGGGGGCCCTACACATGTCAAAAGGTAGCGGGAATATATATATATATATATATATATATATATATATATATATATATATATATATATATATATATATATATATATATATATATATATATCAGACAAAGCGTTGTTTTAAATAGTATTAAAATTAATTCGATGTTACAAAGCACTAAAATTGACCAACGTTACAAAACTACAAAACTTTAATTAAATTTGCATATGTACAATTTCGAATTTGCTATTGTAACATCGATATACGGTTCTTTCCATAAGTTCGGGTACCTTAAAATATACTCAGATATGTACTAACTTGAGAATCTCTTCCTTTTTTTGAGTCGGTTAAAAATTGTTTGTTTGTTTGTGTCGCTTTTAAGGTTCAGCAACCTAACCAATCGAACTAAAACTGTGCAGAGTGATAGCTGAAATTGTCGGCAAAGCACATAGACAATTTTTCTACTCTGATCATTAATAAGTGATAGTAGTTATGACAACTAATTTATTTATACACCAAATTGTATTAAATTGGTCTCATTCTGCTGGTATTTAATAGCTCTACAACTTCTGTATGAAACTTTTTTTTGTGGAAAATCTGGTTTTTTTTTAAAAACCGAAAAACCTGGTCATCTTTGGTCGCCATTTTTAGGAACTTCCCAAATGATTCAGCTGCTTAAAAATAGTTCATCTAATTCTACGGAAATCTTTTCCATATTTTCCCTTCAGGTACTAATTTTGTCAGGTAAAAATTTAATTTGCTTGGACTATGAAAAAACATCCCATTTACATAGGAAACAGATGTTATTTGTGTTAAAACGAAACAATAAAATTACACCCACTCTCTCCCAGGGAGAAGTGCAAGAAATAATTTGCACCCTTCATTTATGCAAATAAAATTGAACCCCTCCCAGTTTTCCATAAAAAAATCAAAGTTACGTCATTTTAACACGACGATATCCTGAAAACTACCTAAAGGTTTTTCTGACCCTCTTTTGGGTGATAAAAACTGAACCTTATTTTAAAAAAGTTTAATCACCTTTAGATTTTCGATTATTTAGACGGTTTTATTATAAACAGTAAAAATGATTACTCAGCTACAACAGGCTAACTACGCATGCGTTGTGCGTCAAAAACAGGCAAAGCTCAGATATCTGAATGAATTCACATATTTACATATTTAAATGAATTTAGATATTTAAAACAGTATGTAATAAAAAGACCCAACGCATGCGCAGTTAGCTTGTTATATCTTAGTAATCATTTTTATTGTTTATAAGAAAAGCATATAAATAATAGAAAATCCAGGGCGGGCTCAATTTTTTTTTAAAAGGTTCAGTTTTTATCACCCCAAAGAGGGTCAGAAAACCTTTAATTTTAAGGATATCGTCGTGTTAAAATGATGTAACTTTGACATTTTTTTTTCATGGAAAGCTGGGAGCGGTACAGTTTTTTTTTATTTGCATAAATGAAGGGTGCAAATTATTTCCTTTCCACCAGGATTTTTTTTTTTAATTGTGATACTTTGTCGGGCGGGGTGAGAGTAGGTTGAAATTACGACAGTTAACGACAGAAAAGACATTATTGACTTCGATTGAACTTTTAATATCATAATTTCAAATAGGGCGTCTATAAACTACGAAGCCTAATTGGAGGAGGGAGGATTTATT
Organism: Brachynemurus nebulosus; assembly: GCA_035578155.1. NCBI lineage: Eukaryota > Metazoa > Arthropoda > Insecta > Neuroptera > Myrmeleontidae > Brachynemurus > Brachynemurus nebulosus. The sequence goes on from JAPWDM010000009.1 coordinate 19,888,728, forward strand.
ACTATAGCCGAGGGTGAAGGCACAGATAGAAACTAACATAGAAATACATCCTTACTATCCTTACTAATATTATAAATGCGAAAGTGAGTTTGTTTGTTTGTTTGTTTGACTTGCTTTCACGGCTCAACAGCTTAACCAGTCAACTTGAAACTTGTGATTCTCGAGGGAAAATGCATTAAATTACAACAGCTGACTATTAAAAAAAGGATAAATGTTTTCAAACTTTGTATATGGCTAACCGAACGGATGAGAAAGGACACAAATTACTTTATATCCCGGGAAATTTCCCGTGGGAAATTTCATTCCTGTGGAAAAATATATTTTAAATGAAACAAAAAATGATGATAGACAAATATGACGATATACAGTGATAAACATAGGTTATTTCTTATTCCGATAAAATATCTCATTCCCGAGGGAAAATGTATTTAAAAAGAAGCAATGAAATAACAACTGACTATTAAAAAAAAGCATGATTGATTTCAAACTTTGCATATTGTTTACAGAAACGATGAGAACGGACACAGACTACTTTCTATCCCGGGAGAATATCTAGCTCCCATGGAAAGTCTTATTCCCGTGGGAAAATATATATTTAAAACAGTATAAAAAAGAATAACTGATTTCATTTGAACTTGGCATGTTGTTAAAGGAATGTTATAGTCTGTTTTCTACCCGGAGAAAATATTGTATTTCTGTGGGAAAATTCCAAAGAAAAAGTCACAGTACCTACTCGACGCGCAATAGCGACGTGATGAATGTACACTTTATATGTTTTAACTAGATACCATAATTTCAAATTCCACGCGGGCGAAGCCGCGGGCACATGTTAGTTTTTAATAAATTTTAAATGAGACATTGAGGAGATTATTTATTAAAGTGATGTACAGTTTTTTTCTGATTTAAAGTTGCTACAAGAAACTTACATGTAAAAAAAATTAAAGTCTGTTCTAATGCAACATTTTCACATTCAAGAATACATAATAAGATAAAAAATATTTTTTTACTGTTTTTTTTTCGTTCTTTTGCTAAAAAAAGAAAATAAAACGATGCTATTCTCTGAACTTTATGCGACTACTTATATTCTAGGAGCTTCTAGTTGAATGTACTTTTTTAAAGATTATATACATACATAAATTTACAGTGTCTTACAGTATAATCCATCAATGTAACTACTTACCGAATCAACTATAATAAAACTAAATAATACTTGGAATTTTTAAAAGTTTAAAAATTGCTACGAATTCAATTCCACAGATTGCTTTTTTATCTATCCGATAATTTTTAGGTGTTAAAGAACTCAAAAATGATACTTATAGACTCGAAGCTAATAACACTAAAGGTACCATCATAACGATATAAAAAAAATATTGTAAGAGTTGATTGTTAACAAAATACGAACAAATTGAACACAATATGGCGGAACAAAGCTTACCAAAAAGTAATTTTTCATTGAGTTAAAATATCGTCATAATTTTTAGAACATATATGAAGCGTAATACATTATACTCTCTTTCAGAAAAATTTGGTATGCCAAGTCATTTCGTCCCGAATATACCTGTTGTATCTTTTTTGGGAGGTATAATAGACATTTCCGGCATGAAAGAATGTGTCATACCAAATTTTTAAAGTATGTTTTATGCATACCATAATAATTAACTCAATCAAAAAGTACTTTTCGGCAAGCTTCGGTCAAGCTAAATAGTTTTTAAATGGTTTACAATGAACCGACTTTAGAAAAAAAAAAAGAAAACAATACACTGATATAATTAACATAACACTTCCTTGTATTTTCCCATAAAGTAAATGGATGTCCATAAACAGGTACCGACAGCAACAGCGAACTGGGATAACTGCAAGGATAGCCCGATGAGCACTAAATGCCGAGTCGAAAATTAAATGTCGTTGGTCCGAAAAATTAAACTTTTCAGTTAGGTTCCAAGTTTGTTACTATTGAAAGCTGAAGTATACCTCCAATGAATACAACTATTTATTGGGGGCATACTCCAACTCCCTACTGTCCTGCGTAAATCAAAAGATTTGTCCTCTGGCTTTGTCTGTCTCTCTATTAGGGCCGTGGACAGAAATCTGAGAAAGTCGAGCTGGGACCTATTTGGCCTCATGGCTACAGCCCCGGCTGTCCCCTCTTTCGCCGAGCCTGTTTTCTATTTGTCTATTTAAACGTTTGAAAACATTTTTGTGTGACACTGTATCTTTTATTTTATTTTAACAGAAAAAATTACTATAAAAATTATATTCTATCTCTCTTTATTGTGATATTTTTATCTAATATCAAGTCAGGCGAGCGATTTTTCGTATATATTGAGGTGTTCTTCGTTCCTCGTTTGTGGTGCTGATGACATTTTTTCCTATAAGAATAATTACTTTGGCGTATGGCGCGTAAGGCATTAAGGCTACTTAATATTTAAGTAATAAAAACAGCGACTAATTGATTTCTGTTTATAGAAGAAAGTTTTTTCTTTCATACCAATCAACTTTTCTTCCATTTCCTGCGCTTTCGGTATAACGCAAAGATTAATGTTTTAATAAATCTTCTTTACTAACGTCTTTCGTCTTTCGTTTTTTTTTTTTTTAGTTTAATTAATTTTTTTTTTTACAAAGTTTACGAAGTTACATTTTTGTCTCTGCAGTGGCTTTATCATTTTCTCCTCTGTGCTTAATCCAAATTTGTTATTGTACGTTAAAATTTTATTAATATTTAAAGCTCTGTGAAAAAAAATTATTTCCTTCAATTTTATACTATACGAAAAGTTTTATTTTGTTCTAGGTATATTTCAAACTGTTTACATTTCAAAAAAAAAAAAAGAAAATTTTCATTTGAAAAATATTAAATCTTAACTATAGTGCGTCAATTTACCATTTTTATCGATTATCTAAAAACTAATATCAATCTATAAATATTGTTTTTAATAAAAAATATTTTTGTAGAACTTAATTTTAAACTTAAAATAACTATGTATTTTTGTGAAGTGTAAAAATTTTATTAAACAAAAAAATTCTCAAAATAAAGGGATATCTTTCTTAAAATAAATAAATTTATTTTTAATTGTTGGTTGTTAGTCACATAGGTCGGCCATGACAATATATATATATATATATATATATATATATATATATATATATATATATATATTTATGGTCACACATCACCATATTCATGCGTAGTCATTTATTCAATATAAATATGCGTAGTCATACATCACCATATTGCACTAACACATTCACATATTTGTGTAGATACAAACGATGTGCTTTGTTGTATGTATCATAATCGTTTGATGGGGATAGCGGTGTGAACGTCATCTACCGGCGACAGCGAGCACGGTAGTTATGAAACAAGGAACTTAGATCGTGTATATCAATGGTTACAAGGTTTATGTATCGGCATGGTAATTCCTGATGAGAACGTTGGAAGTCCAACGCTATATAGAACGAGTTTCTTAGTCAAACTCACTAGATAACTGACACTAAATATTTTGGGTTTTTTTCATTAAGAAATTAGCTTTTTATCAAAATTGAAAAGTTCTTTCAAAATTTTGACATCACCATCGTAAAAAACGGAAAAATTACATAAAATAGGGTTTTCGACCATTGTTCTGTGTAAATTGATTTTCAAGAGACATTAAAAAATATGCTAATATTTTTGTTAAATGAATTCTTATGGTTATAATCTGCCATAATTTATATTTTAACTCATATAATGACAGCTGTATATTTTCGTCCTGCTCATCTTCTATAATGACAGTAAAGACGCAATACTTTTGGGCCAATGGTTCGAATTAAGTTGTTTTTAGACAACGAATTTGAGTTTTAAAAAAAAGACCGCTTACTATAGCAGCACCAATTGTTGTTTACACGGCCGTCTCTGAAAGTATATTTTTGTTATTTTTCCATTTACAATTCGATCAAATTATTTTTACAGTTCAATTACTCAGTTTTTATTCAGTTCGTTTCCCAATCACTCACTCATTGGATGATGCATATGCAACTTTTTTTGCACATCTATTTTTCGTTAATGTCTGTTTATTCATAAAAACGTTAACATCTGTGGGGCCATATAACTGAAATAGTGGAAATTGCATGCAATACTTCCATTTATTTAGTTTTTTTCTATTTACTAACCAAAATATATACCAGAAATAGCTAAACTGTTTCTTCTAAACAGAATTTAAATGAGAAGTTTCGTGGTGAATTATAAAATATCTAACTTATTTTATTTTTGTTTAAATTTAACCTTAATCGAAAATGTATACTTTATGGTTGACTAACTGACTGCAATCAAAGAACAACCAGACTATATGGTCGTTCTAGATTTTCTAACATATCGATCTCTGGTCCTGCAAACAGTTTATAAACAATATACATAACCGTTATATATTCGATACATATTTACCGTATCTTCTTCTGTTTCGTGTATTTTCAACCGCAATACCATCTATATTTCATTTCATGTAGTTACTAAATACACCACTCAACAATATGCGATTTCATATACAGGTGTGTCTGCGTTTGTTTATAATAAATCAGAACTGCTGTGACTTTACTACAATAATTTTTGTAGTGGCGCGTGAAATCTTGTAAGAGTTGTTTGTGTAGTTACATATTTCCGTATGAAAGACCCTGTTTACAACCCCCCCCCCCATTTCCATAATTTTTAATTAGAAGTTAGAAAAGTGTTAAATAGAGCATAAATAAAGCATTGTAACAAATATTCTGAAAAACTGTTGGGTCAAATATCTTATAGTAGAAAATACGAAATTTGACACATTTATTTTCTTAAAATAGAAGAATATTCCTAAATTATGTATGCTTCATGCTTTAGTAAGTTATACGAAAAAAAGAAGGGATTATGCACCCAGGGCTAAAATTTGAGAAACTTACCTTAATACTAACAAGTAAAGGGCCCGAGGCCGGACCTATCGATTTTGATGCAACTTAGATATGTTGTAGAACACTAAAAAATAAGCGAGACGTATTTTTTTATCGGCGGGAAAACGGTTTGAAGGGGTGAAATCGCCCTCCAAAAATTGGGGTAAAAATTTAATTTTTTAAATATCTCGAAAACGGTAAGAGATAGAGCAAAAGTTTAAATTGGCGATATCGCTCTTTTTTACAAAGCTATCTATTGATATTAAATTTGTTCAAATTACATCAACAGGAGTGGTGGGGGGTTAAAATTTAGGGGTTAATTTTGCAAAAAGGGGGTGAAAATTAAACAATATAAAAATTTTGTTTACAGATTTGAAATCTACGATAAAAAATCTAATTGACCTGTTTTTGCTCAATGTCCTAATATTAAGTCTAGGGGTAGTTAACTAGGGGGTGGCTGTGTCGAATAGTCGTACTACTTGGGTATAGTTCAAGAAGTTCTTCTTCATGGAAAATACTTTAAGACATTTAGAGTAACGTAGAAATGAAATCTTCGATTTCAAAATTCAGTTTGAGCAACAATGGAGAGGGGGTGAGTCACCCTCTTAAATTACATATCATACTAGTTAACATACACTCATTTTTAATATTAACACACTGACTAACAACTTCAGAACCACTTATTGTGACATTATTACCCACTGTCAGTGAATATCATTTTCGTATTCTAGGGACCTCAAAACATATTTCTGTTATAGTCTCGGCCTCAGGTTGCGCCATAAAAACGGACGTAAGAGTTGAATTTCCAGTTTTGGAAATTCGTTAAAAATGATCTGTTCTCGTTTTTCAAATAAATATACCATTTTAAAAATCATGCCGTATATTCATTCAATTCATCCATGCAACATTTATCCATCTATATTTCAACGAAAACCCATAAATTTTGCATTTAAAATTTTTGTTTATCTCTTTCATCTCTAGGTATATATACCTACAGTATATACACCCTCCTGCCTAGTAATGCCTAGCCAGCCACTTCTATATACACATCTAATGTCCTATATATAATTTGAATAGAGAATCAAATGCGTTTTAACTTATGTACTGTAAAATTTTTACCTTTTTAACATTTTGTCAATCTACGATACGATTACAGTAATAAAATCAGTGGCGGTTTGTTAAAAGAAACATAGTAGGCACTGTTGTTAAGAAGAATTTCAACTTGCTTTAGGTAATTTGAAATTTTAATGACTTATAATTGCTACTATTCAATAATTAACCTTCATTTCTAATTATTATGAACTAAATTACTTACAATACGTATATTATATATTAAATGTATATACCTAGTAAATGTTTTGATTATGTAATTTACATATATTAATTATTTGGAGATTGGATATGCACCATTAATGTTAAATATATAGAGATTACCACTAAATTACAATTGACTTCTACAAGGCTAGAGAAATATTGATATCGTCATTTGTACAGTTCGTGTCAACAAAAGTTTACAAAAACCGATAAGGAGATAACAGACCAGAATAATAGTTTAAAGAACTTTTTGATGTAATTTTTTCTCCTCTTTTAAATGATGTAAAAAAGTTTCACAAAAGTTTTTGAATAAGTAGAAATTTTGGCAAAAAACTAGAACAAAAACCATGTTCCTGGTATAAACCTTTTTCAAGAACAAAAACCATGTTCCTGGCATTGGACATGTCTGGCAAACGAACTTGTCCAACGGTTTGGGACTTCCAACATTTTTACCAAATTTCGTAAAAGTAGGACACTTCGTTCGAGAGTTATCGTGCGGACACACACACACACACACACACACATATATATATATATATATATATATATATATATATATATATATATATATATATATATATATATATATATATATATATATATATATATATATATATATATATAAAATTAAAATGTAAAAATTAAATAATTAGTTAGTGTGAATAGTTTAAAAACAATTAATTATTTAATTTTTACATCGAATAGTACTAAAATATTGGTATATTTTATTTCAGTAGGTACTTATGACTTTTTTGATGGCAACAGATTAATTGTGTATTTTGATTATAATATTAATAAACTTAAATTTCAAGTTAGTAAATAGTTGAACTTAAAAATTAAGAGTGTAGTCTTGCAGTACTACATAAATAGTAGTCGTCTAAGTACGTCCGCTTTCATAATGTACTGGGTGATACAGAAAAAACGGAAGAATATAGGAAAATTTTTTTTTAGTTGTAGTTGGCTATGATTCTGTATTTTACATTAATTTTTAATTCTAAACAACCTTTTCCAGTAAAATTTTTGTCAAGTTTCAATAATTAGGGTACTTGACTCTTACGCCAATTTCACATTCTTAAGTCCACTCTGTATACAATACAGTTTGTTCAAATTTTAATGGGTGCATTTTTAATTTAAGAACATGCACCAACTTTTAGTAAGAATAAAATTTTCTGAGAAACTTAGTATAGAAAAGTTTTCCATATGTTGCCACCTTCGTGAATGACACTGTATATAAATTTTAGTGAATATTATTTTCGGTTTCTAGGGACCTCAAAACAAATTTCTGCTATACTCCCAGGCTCAAGTCGCGCCATGACAGTGGGCGTAATAGCGGGTTTCCATTCTGGAAATTCGCTAAAATGATAAAAGAAACCTTAACTTCGTATTGAATTCTTTCTAACGATATGTCACAAGATGTAGTTCCCAATACAGAAAAACAACTCAAAAATATTTAAAAAAATTGTTGTTTATTAATCGAGACCTACACTTGCAGCATATACACTCAAAATTTAATGTTTATAAGCGGAAAGGTATGGGAATCTGGCGATGTAATAGGTGAGTAAACATAACGAATTTATCAGGCTTCCAAGATTTTTTCTTCCCTGAGACCCTGAAAATCCTAGAATTCATTCCGGTTATGCATATGTTGTGTAACGAGAGTCAAATCGTTTGCCTATCTGCTGAACGAAACGCATATTTTTAAAAGGAAGGTGCCGAAGAATGGGGCACAATTAAATTAACGAAGAGAACGGAAACGGAAAGATGGAAGTCACGAAATATATACGTAAAAACAAAATGAATATCATTAATCGTAAAACATATTTGTGGTTAATGTTATTAAAGTAAGAAAGTGTTTCCTTCATTTACGTAACATAATAAAATTTTATTGAATTTTTAAACGACAATTTAACCCATGTGTATCAAGTCCCATAAGAATATTGCAGTTTTTTTTACTTTTACCATGGAAAAAAAACAAATTTTCATTGTAGGTAAACACGATAAAATCGAAACAAATTTTCGTATTGGTAAATTTAATTGATTTCAGAACCATAGTAACAATGTATTAAATAATAATAGAAATTATACTAATTTATTTTATTCGTTAAATTGTCTTACCGTATTACACTTGAGTTATATATTTTTTCTGAATAAATTTGTGTTTTCTGCAACTCAAATTTCTTGCCTAAAAGCAATCTAACGAGAAGAACTGTCAACCCAAAAACGCTTCAGCTTCACTGTCGCGTTTTGCTAGTTGACAGTTCTTCTCGTTAAATTGCTATGCAACAAATTTTTGTTAGACAAACCCAATTCTGTTCAAAAAATACAAAACTCTCATGTAATAATAAGTGAAAAAAAAGTTAGGAACTGAAATTATTTTAGTTAGTTTTTTAATAAAATAATAAGATAGGTACTTATAAAAATATACATAGAAGCTATAATAAATTCTAATTTCAATAGTACGAATCTAATAGTCTAAATTGAAGAGTACTTTCAACAGAATCCAAATTTTTTCAAATATCAATTTTTTTTGTTGTAAATAACATATTTTTCTTTTATCCCATTTTTAACCGGAAAATGCGCTTTTATTTTACAAATACTTAGGTATTTGTAAAATAGAACGTTAAATGTTGACAACAGATATTTTATTAATCTTTAACACCTAAGAGTTCACTGACGAATAAGTACTTTTGCAAATGCATGTACTGTCCATTATTGAACCATTTTTTGGTAATTATGCGGAAGCACCGCTTAACCTATTATTTTATTCTAAAAAAAAAACTAAAAGCAAAAAAGAAAGAAAAAAGAAAAAAAGTAATAGTCTGACTTTAATACTGCATTACTGCTCTGCATTATAGTCCAGTGAAATTAAGGCTGAAATCGGGAAATCGGGGTATATGGATGAAAATTGGAGGGAATGTTCTTAAAGTCACTAAGAACAATTCTCCCTATGAAAAAAGTGCTCTGATCCCGGACAAGGGTAGAAACAACCCCTAAAAAGTTTATTTTCCAATTATCTCGCGAAGTGTTCGAGATATGGAAAATTTTTTTCAAATAAAAATTGTAGATTTTTCGATTCTACAAAAAAAGTATACCACTCTCTTACCCCTATCTCTAATAGTTTGCGGAGAAATCATCCCCGAAAAAAAAAAGAAAAACAAATTTTTTTCGCCTAATTCCAATATTCTCAAACATTTAGAGAAAAAAAGTATTCTTGGCATTTTTCTCTAAAATTGAAAATAGAGAAATTAGGAAAAATAAAAGGACCCGATGGCACGAGACTGGTGCTTTCCATTTAAAATTATCAATGGTTAACTAATGTCCGTTACCGGTCAATTTTGACTAGCAACGGTGTCTGATTTGTTTTTATAGGACATGAAATGAGACACATGAGAAGTAAATGCTAGTAAGTTGATAATATCACATGGTTAAAAAAAATTAAATTTTTATATTTTGAAAATAGGTAGCGCCTACTTGATTTATATAATATTAGAAAATATATAATTTATGTTTACGTAAAACATTCTGAAACTGTAATTTGACGATTGTGAACCCCGATTATATACCCCGATTTCCCGATTTCAGCCTCAATTTCACTGGACTACTAATTAAAAAAAAACAAATCTAAAATTCTGTACCAATACTGAAAAAACTAAGAAACTAACGTTAAACTGGAAAAAATCGGATTTTTTTGAAATTTTCGTTTTTATTTTATGTGTATGTGTGTTCAAGTGTACATTCTGGTAAAACCGACCAAAATAAGTACTTTTCCAAGAATAAAAAAAAAATCGACACCCCCCTTTGTTTTTAAGATATGGAGAGCGGAAATTAGAGAAATTAGTTTTAATTTGACGACTATGATTTCGTAAATGCGGAAATTTTTACTCTGGTAAAGTCGGCCAAAATCTGTTGACTGTTCAAAATCGATGGAACTTGTATGAAAGGTGTAACAAAGGTGTAAGAAAATTATTCTGAAGCGAAAATTTTCTCCAAAAGTCATGTTCACTTCATGTCACACAGACAAAAATTTAAATTTTTCATGTTTATGTTTCTCAATGACGTTTATCTTTCTTATTGGAATTCCCCAACTTTTTTACAGCAAGAGAGAAGTTGTCTAGTGTCTTTAGTCGTAGCGTAGCTTTCCCTCTACGACGAGAAACCTTGGATAAAATTTCAGTTTGCAACAATTTTGTTCCCAACAGATTTCTTTAAAAAGCCTCCACATACTATAAATAAAAACACAAAAAAAAAAAAACTAATTCCTTGTAACCTTTCAATAGAATGATCTTTCTTATTGAAATTTTTTTGGCTATTACTTGTAACTGATTATATATCAGGTAAGTGATTATAAATATAGTAAATATCAAATAAAAACAGGTCCTATTACAATCTTATTTGCTTTTTTTATAGTAACTGTTTAAAATCAGTCTTATGATGAGCATCGCTGGGAAGCACATGGTAGCCATTAGATTTAAGTTCTATTATTTAATTGTACACATTTGACAATTCATCACCTCCACAGCATATTATATAGTCGTGTTAGTCCTGTAAAGGATATTGTTCCCTTTAGGGTAAATAAATATTAAATACGTATATTGAATTACAATATACAATAAGGATATAAGTGTGAGCGTAAACCGAGAAGGGATTTTAAAAGATTTTGTAATTTTAGTTAAAATATATACCTTATGGTTTATTTTTACCCATAACGAAACGAAGCTGGTATAACTAAATGATTTTGAAATGAGAAACTTTCCTTCGTTCAAGCATTTAATTTTTTTTGGGAACACGAAAATATAGACGTTTAAGAAAACCCTGTTACGTGACAGTGTGTATATTTATTCATTTGTTTATGGAACATTAAAAGCGTACTCATTCTAACATATCACATTATATGTATTATATCTTTTCTCGTACTTTTCAACTTTTTAAAATCCTACTTTCAATTACTGTAGCATCAATATTTTTGGAAATACCGTGGTTAAAGTTGAAAGTATTACTTTTTGTTTAATCACAAATAGCTTTTGAAATAATGTTCATATAATGGTTTTTAAACAAAGAAATTAGAGCTAAAAGTACTCCTTTCTGCATTTAGTACACAACTTTGAAATAAGAAAAGTTTTTTATTTATTTATTTCTTTTTCGAAGACTATTTTTTACAAAATCCGGCAGAATTTTCTTTCCTATTCTTTTTTTTAAAAATCAAAAAATTTAATTTTTAAGTTTTAAGACGTTTTTTTTTTTTTTTAAATCCATATTGAAGACTTTAATTAAATACAATCATTTTTGATGAGTTACCCAAATTTGCATTAGACGGTCCCTTTAGACAAACTTACAACAGTATTGAACTAAGGCAGCTCCAACCTCGATATCTATCTCTATCTGTATTATAGTTAGCTTACCCGTTACATCCTGTAATTCGACTGCTATTTTATATAGAACACGTCATAGATCCAGATTATCTTGAGGTTTACCCAATTAACATTCTATGATGTGTGTGCATTATACATTAAATACCGGTTAAACCGCTGCACTATTAATTTGGAATGCATATATGACGTACCCACATATATGTTTACACATACACTTTATAGACTGATGTGATATAACATATAGGCTATTGCACTCGTAGAGATACATAGATAGGGTATCTGCACCAGATACAGTGAACTTTCTCAGTTATCCATCGTAATAAATGACAATAATTCAAACCGTCCAATAATGCATCAAAAAATAAAAATTAAAAAATATAGTAATACGTATTTTGAAGTCGGACGGAATGTAATGTAAAAAAATGTAAACACACAATAATTTATTAATTTTGTCTGCACTTCCGATCACAATTTTTTATAGGCCAACTTCAGAATACGTCTTACTACATTTTTTTTTACTTTTTCAAGTCGATTTTTTTTAAGAAAAAAAAGATTGCGTATTGTACTTTCTAGTGAAAACGATTCTCTCTCCTCTCGCCTTTTACATTTTATAAATGGTTTTTTAAAATAAGTATTATACATAGTGATTAAAAAAAATTATCGAACTAAGTCGACTGGGACTCGAACCCAAGATCTCCTAGTAACTAGCCAGGTGTTTAGGGTACATTCCCACTGCGCGATATGCGATGCGAAGCTTTGCTATGCGATGCTAGGCTATGCTATTAACTTTTTCTATGTTTCAAGATGTGTTCACACTGCTTGCTCAATCTAGCATTGTATTTCATAGCGAGTGATCATGAGAATCAGGGATGGGTGATGTCGGTAAAAAACATCAGCATCGAACTATCGATTCTTTTAATTTTTCGCCATCGAACTTCTTATAAAAATATCGAAACATGGATTGTTGACATCAATGTTGAAAACAAGCGCGAAAATTTGAAAAAGTTATAAAGTTATATTTAAAATAGATATACAATAGCAATAATTGAAAATTTTCAATTTTTCTTTCCAATTATCAATAATAAATTTAATTAAAAAATTAATATATTAATAAATTAAATTTAATTAAAAAATTAAAAAAAAATATATTGTCATCTTTTCTATTTTATTGCTTCGTATAGTTTTGACTGTTGATCCCATACTGGCGAACGACATCGAATAACTTCAATAAGTTTTACCACACCCATCACTGATGACTGAATAGCACAATACTGGCGAGTTTAGGCGATAAAATCAAACATACTGAATTGTTGCGTATAAAAGCTGCTACTGGCATAGCATCGCATCGCTGTCCATATGTGCACATTTAAATATGTTCTTGAATGGTTGTTTTCATAGCATTGCGTCGCATAGCAAAGCCTCGCATCTCATAGCGCGCAGTGGGAATGTACCCTTACCCCATAGACCAACGATCCTCTGTTCGACAGCCACTCCAGTCCAATAACCATTCAATTACATATATGTATTACTACTCTCTTTAATGCGAGAAACAGTTATTATTCTAATTTCAAATATTATCGAGTGTTTGTGAAACATTACTACGAATGGCGAAATTTTGTTCGCATTTAAACATACGTTAGTATTCATACATATGCTCACTTGATTTTCAGCTAATTGTAAGCTGAAACTGAGCACTCGATAAGCACACACAGTTTAGCTGAACATTAAGTCGATAGAAATCAAATTGAAACACATAAAGACCGGTCCAGACGCAACGTCTTATCTGAATGATTTGTCTGAATCGACAAGTCATTCAGATAAAACGTAATGTGTGGACCACAAAATGTACGTCTTGCATGACGGAAATGAGGTTGTACCTACGATAAGTCGAAAGTTTGAGCTGCGAGGCATCATTTTATGAAAATTGGAACAAGTTGGTGCGTCTGGACAGACCTTCGTCTTATCGAAACGATTTGTAGTATTTTTATACATAATATCGTAGTATTCTGTTGCTTCGTGTCCGTTAATTTGAAAATTTAAAATTTAAAGAAATAAAAATTTAAATTTTTTTTTTGTATTAATTTTTTTTTTTATTTTATAATGTTTGAACTTCGTCAATGCTCCCGTCAATTTTTGTGTGAATTTATTAAACTTCATAGGAGTTTTCCTGGCTTGTGGCAAGTTAAAGGCCCAGAGTACAGTGACCGGAATAAAAAGTCACAAGGATACGAAGCCCTGATTAAAAAAAAAATACGAATCGTTTACAAAAAAGAACGGGCTAAAATATTTAAATCTGCTAAAAGAGTTTAATAAATGGCTGTAAGTTTCAGTGTCCATCCTTAGGTAATTATACCCATCATCTGCTTCATTATGAAGTTCACGTAATAGTTTGACATGAGAAAATTCATGTCTTTTGTAAGAGCCATTCCGTCGACCATCTTAATCTTGGATTTTTTCATTTATTTCTTATTAAAATGCAAACACTGTAGAGCGCCCAAAGAAGTGTTTCCTCCATGACAAACGTCATGAAACTGAAATTTGGACAACCTAATTTTTGTACGTTTTGTCGAACAACTTGCATGAACGTTTGTCGTTCAAATAAGACGTTGCGTCTGGACCGGCCTTTATATTGTGTATCTAAACACAACTCAATAAATAGCTTGAAGATAACTATTAGACGTTACGCTCAAGTAACCTTTTGTCTAGTGATCTACTTCATGCTATTAATTTTTATGTTGCAGTGTTATTTTTTCATAAAGTACCAAAAGACACACGAATAACTTCAAAAATTATATTTGTGACATAAATTGTACAAAATTAAACATTAGGTAATTTATTTCAATAATCAAATTTATGTTGCAATTATTGTAAAAAATAGAAAAAAATTCAAATCACGGATTAGTCACTCACCGATAATAATTGGAAGTTTACTGTATTTACATTTTATCCACATAATTATAAATAAATATTGATCGGAATGTCATTGATTACGGTACACAGATCATAGAAATTTAATTATCGGTAGATATATGAATTTGCTTGTATACATACATATTAGATATTTACCTATGTGATATTAATCTGACATTATATGGAAATTCTAGTTTAATAGATTTGACAGAGGAGCCTGATTTAAACAGACAAAACAATATTTTCAGAAAAACACTGAATTCTTTTGGATTAAGTAGGTAATAGCTGAAAATAAAAGTGATGTCAATTTATTCAGACTAATAGTTAGTTTTTGAAGTCAATATCCGTATTTCCTGTAATACAGTAAAAAGATTTTATGTTTATTTTTTCAAATATTTGATATATTTTACAATTAGGACATACCGTGACTTTGAATTTGTAATAAAAACAATAATATCGGTGAAAAATTTAGCATTTTTATTGAGTATTTTTTTGTATGTCAAAACTAACAATTAACGTTTTGACTATTTAAGAAAAATCGAGAAGTAATTTTAAAAAAAATAAATAAATAAAATAAAATAAAATATTTTTCTTCAAAATATTACATAGGATCTACGCTCATACCAAATTTCAAGTTTCTAACAGTAATAAAAGTGCTTTAACAATATGATTACATCTCAAATTTAAAATAAACGTTTTAAAGGTTAAAAATTTAAAAAAAAAAATAGAAACAGTAAGCATATCTTTGTTTGAAGTATTATATATTGTATGTAGCTTGCTTTTAGCGAGTTTTGAATCGAAAATTCAGCTATTTTTATTTATTCAACTTATTAACATTTACATCCTTTTACAACTGAGAGTTTCTTTGGGGAATTTTTCCACTAGAATAGAATGTTTTTCCGCGGTAAAAAGTAACCTATAACCATTTCTGCTTTCCAAGCTATCTTTTTGCAAAGTTTTGAGTTGATTGGTTAAGCTGTTAAGACATGAAAACAAGACAAAAAAAATAACAAACTAACTTCTGCGTTTATAATATTTACTAAGGTCAGTATTATTTATATACTAACTACATAATATGCACATTCATTTGCACACACACAAATAATAAGAATATTTTAATCAAAAATTTTCTTAAAAGCCATTTAGGTCAAGACCTACATTTAGACCAAATTTCAAATTTCTAACACTAGTAGAAGTACCTTCTCTAACAATATAATTACATCCGAAATTTGAAATACACCCACGACAGAAAGTTTAAGACCACTTCAATTTTTTTTTTAAATGGTTTTAAATTAATGCGAGAAACAGTTACTATTTTCAGTTTCAAATATTATCGAGTACTTGTGAAACATTACTACGTATGACGAACTTTTGTTAAAGCTAAACTGAAACTTCAAGCACTCCATTTCTTTGGTTAGTATGACCAAAATCCAAATGTAAATTAAAAATCACAATTAAATGCGAACAAAAGTTCGTCATACGTAGTAGTGTTTCACAAGCACTCGATAATATTTGAAATTGAAAATAGTAACTGTTTCTCGCATTAGAGAGAGTCCCAATACACATAAGTGGTTGAATGGTTGTCGGATTGGGGCGGCTGTCGAACAGAGAATCGTTGGTCTAGTGGCGACGACACCTGGCTAGTTACCGGGAAATCCTGGATTCGATTCCCACCCGATCCAGTTGGATAATTTTTTCAATCACTATGTGATTTTTAATTTACATGTGAATTTTGGTCAAACTAACCAAAGAAATAGAGTGCTTGAAGTTTCAGTTTAGCTGACCGTTAAGTGAACATATGAATACCGCGTATGTTTAAATGCGAACAAAAGTTCGTCATACGTAGTAATGTTTCACAAGCACTTGATAACATTTGAAATTTAAAATCAAAATGGCTTTATCTATGCAATGAAAACTTTAATTTAAACAACGTTGTGTATAGAATATATAAAATTTCTACTTTCAGAATCTTTTCCTAAAATTTTTTTATGTTTTACTGTTTTTGATTTATGGTCAAAAAAAAACTTGATATAAGAATTTGAAATGGAATTTTTAGGTTCAAAGCTCAATATTAGTTCGAAGAATTTTTTTAAATTAATTTTAATATTATTTTCAAAAAGATCACTTTTATCCTTTAATTTCGTTTTCTTTTTCATCGCTGTACGACAATTTTTAACCAAGTTATAGTAATTCAAAGAGTAGAGCACACACTAAACTTTGACTGTTCATAATCATCGTACAAAAATTTCTAGAGAGAAACAGTGGTCGTTAGAAAGCTAAAAATGTGTTGTTTACTATGATGGAAACGTTAATTAAGAGAAAACAATTTTTATCTATTAAAGAAATTATTATATTTCAATTTTTAAAAAAATAGCGAATATTCACATTCACTCTTTGATGTGACGTGATCGTCAAAAAAATGCCTAAATAATCCAAACAATTGCATGGATTTGAAGCTAAATGTGTAACCAAATCCTACATAAACAGAACGTTGTTTAAATCAAAGTTTTCATTGCATAGATAAAACCATTTAAAAAAAAAATTGAAGTGGTCTTAAACTTTCTGTTGGAAGTGTAAATCCCAATGAACGTTTTCAATATTAATAGACTTGAGAGTTACTTTATGGTATTCCATATTTGTAAATAATAAACAAATACTTTATTTTGCAAAATATTACTTTCATTTTTGAAATTGTGACAATATTGTTTCAAAAATAAAAGTGGTATTTTCCAAAGTAAAGTAATTGTTTATTATTTACAAACGTTTTCAATGTTAAAATTATTAAAATTGTCAAAAAAACGAAATTTGTTGAATTTTTTTGATTTTTTGTAAAAAATATTCCTGGAAAGTTTTACCAAGGTGTGAAAGCGTTGATAAAACAATCACAGAAATTCATAGTATACCTTGTAGACGTATTCCTTATTTAATACCTATGATAGTATAAAACTGCATTAAAGTAGCTGATAACTTTCTTGCAGCAGAGACTTAACTTCATTATTCTGTTCCTTTAAGCAGTCCTACTCTCCAGTTTTCGTTACATTACTTCCAGCTTTGTACTACCTACTTTATAAGTACACCGTTATCTAAGTTTGCATATTGTAACGAACCGTTAGTTACGAATTGTCTATTTGCATAAATGTAGCAAAAACGTATGTAGTACAGGATGATCCAAGAAAATCATTTTGCATGTTTTCGTGTATATTCGAAAGACGAAAACAAGTATTTTTTTAACACAAAAAAATTTTATTCAAAAATAAATGTTTGAATTTCTTCCTTCACATTCTGTACTATTTCTAACAATAAGTAAATCATATTATAAATTCGGTACGTTTTAAGCCTGTGATACTTTTCGGGGAAACTTTTGCAAATGTAATTATATACAGGAAATACTCTTTGTGTATAAAGATATAACGTATAATAATATATCCTATATGTACGTGTAGAGGTATATTAAAGTTATATATTATTCATATTTTGTTATTATATGTTAATATTTATAAAGTGAAAATCGACTGCACAGCACGCCGCGCCGCTTCTAGTTTCCCGTCATACTAGTTGATGATAAAATAAATTTTAATATATTATAATTTTAATAAACATTATAACTTCATCGTCGTGATGTTTAAATAGTGCATATTGTGCAACAGCCGACTAAATATATCAGTTATAACTAGTTACAAGTACCATAAAGTCAACCAAATTTGTCTAATGAAGACAATTTTTTCCATACCACAGTTTGTAGTACATGATAGCATTTTATTTCTAGTGACTGAGGGTATTTCTAACAAACTGCTGATTTTATATAAAAATTTTTAACATTAAATAATTTTACCATACGAAAAATTACATAATTTCATAAGTCTTAACGTTAAATAATTTTCACGTTTGTTTATTCGCGCAGTGTCGAGCAATTCGTTTAAGTAATAGTTATTTTCGGTTTGGCAAAATTACAGTCCTTTAACAACAGATGGGCAATTCCATATGTGGCTGACTCTACATTTGACACAATTTACGTTTTATTTTGCCTTATATTACGAATATCACTATGTTTACAGTTTCAATTTTAGCATGGTTTTATAGTTGATACCCCAATTATCCCTCTGTAATAAAAAGTGTGCACAAATAAAGTTGTGAAATATGATTTATTTAATAAAATGTAAATGTGACTGACACTACATGCAAAAGGAAGTCGCTTTCGAGAGTGTTTTTAAACTTCGAAAATCTTCCTCTGTACAGACGTTATAATTTTAAATTGTATATTTAACCGAAGTATATGAAACAAATTATTGGAAAATGATAAAATGAAAGACTACTTTTTTAGAAAAGTAGTTATTCGAAAAATAATTCGTGACTGACACTACAGATCAAAACGTGACTGATACTACCATCACTTTAAATTGCAAAAAAGTAGTATTTTTAAGTGAAATCCTAGAAACTGACACTATAGGACATAAAATAGGAACTTTAAAATAATTTTAAAGGTACAAAAATATACTTATTTTTATTATTTATTACCTAAAATACAAATTTTCTTAAGATTTTTCAAAATCTGTAAATTTATAATAAATTCTATTCCCGTTAAGGATTCAAGGAAACACCACTATAAAATACACTATTAGCTTATACTTACGACAAAACATTGAAAAAAAACTAAAAACAAACTTTTATTGAAATTTTGGGAACTTAAAGTACTATAGTGTTGCCATCATATTAACGTATTTTTACTACCAATAACAATTATTTATTTTTTTCAATTATGGAGCCTTTTCCATGGAATTGCCCAGATAATAATACCTATTAATTATACCTATTAACTATGTGGTATGTACAATACAAACGGTAAAAACATTGTGTTTTAATATAAATATGTTACAATTAAACTAAAATTCCCGAAATTTCGATTCTACTACTTTATATTATTATATCGCTACCTATCTGTCTTAACCTCGTATGTGATTTTTTGGCTGTTTTGAGTTAGAAAGTCATACATGAACATAATTGAAGAGGTGGATTCCAAAATGCGCTAATTGTAAGTCACTTTTTCCAATTTTTCAGGAAATGTAAAAAACTATCTAGGTAGGCAAATGTAGTAATCTGTTTAAATTATTTTCAAGTTCTTAGGTAATAATTATTATTGATGTTATTTATTTGTTCTTATTTATACATATAATTTTCAATAGATTATATTGAAAAAAAAACCTTTAAAAAGTTGGGTTGAGTTGGTTAAAATAAACCTAGTTTGTTTAAATACAGATATATTTTATTCAATACAGATACATTTTAAACAGTGCATTATTAGCTATTTCATGTGTTTGACATAACAGAAAATCTGTCTACAAGCAAATTTGGACAAAAATACCAGCTATTACTGAAAAAAAAATGCAATGGTTTACGAGTAAATTTGACTTAGAGCGTTTTGAAATAAAACTGTCACTGACTTAGCGCTTTTTTGGAAAACATTCCATTTTTCATCATTCATTTTACAGTAGACTAAGCTCGTTTTGAAGGGTGGCACTACGAAAATCGTGTAGACCTGGACTTGAACATTCTGCATCAACTAAAATCTCACATTAGACAAAAAATGAGTTAGCGCCTTTTGGAATCCACCTCTTCAATTCACTACTCCATATGATGCGCTAAGAAACATTGGAAAACAGTTGTTCCACTCTTTTGTTTTTGACGAAATTTTCAGTACTTAAAGGGGACCTAATGTGCAATATTTGAGGCCCTTTTCGTGATTGTCACTCTGAAGGAACCACTAAAAGAGTGTCTATCTATTTTTTCTCGAATTTTCTATAATTGCTTACTAACGAAGAAATTTGAAAGAAATATATATTATAGTACTAACTTAGACCTACTCAATGGGTTTTAGTTCATTTCAATATCTGTAATAGTTTACGAGATATAAAGATTTAAAAAATCATGTCCTTAATACCTATTATCATAAATAACTTCTAAACTACCCAAGATATGAGGGCAAAACTTGCACGCAAGACTTCTTATTACCTACCCTTATGGTAGTCAAAGTGCCGTTGAATATCTCGTCTGGGGGCCAACCGGCCATTCTTATCCGGGGATACCATTTAAATCGAAAATTTAGGCAATGTTGACTATGTTTACGATATATAGAAAATATATAATAAATTCTGTTTTATCTACTTAAAAATCAATTAAAACTTCTGGTACTGTTCTTAACGGAAATCATGCATTTACCTTATTAAATTTCCAGCTAGTGCATTATTTGTAATTTGAATTTAAATAATCGAAAATTTCGCCAGCCTTCGAAATAAAACATAACGATATTTAAGTGTATTTTTTATTACATACTTATCTAAAATAAATAATTAGCATATTCAACAAGAACCCCAGTTTAACTTAAGCAAAACTGCTACAGTAGAAAACATATAAACTTTGCAGTAATTTGAAAAATAGAGCAAATATTTTGCCTACATTTGAATGAAACTACAACTTTATTTTACCACAAATAAAGTGGCACCTACTTTTCTCTAAGTAAAATATTTATTTTATTATTTACAAGATAGTATGAAATACCGTAAAATAACGATTAAATCAGTTCAATATTTCGCAAAGGAGACTTGAAAATGACTAGAAGAACCTCAAGGTATCATCACAGTGTGATCGGCCGAAAAATGGTCAATTTTCAAAATTTTTTTCGGATGGATAGGATGGCGGAATGGGGATGAATTTTTTTTTACGATTAATACCATTATTTAACAATACAAAAATATTCATTTTTATTAATTTTTTTATAATTATTTTAATTTTTTGAAAAAAATGTCTTTAAAAAAGGACGATATTTAGTGCCCACTGCCCACGATTACGGCCGCAGTATTCATCTAAAAAAAAAAAAAATCAAATAGATTATCAATCTGTAGGTATGCCGCTATGTTCCTGTGGAGTCATTTTTTTTTTGAAATTTGAAAAAATGGCGACGGTTTGAATAAAAAGTATAAATCTTTTTACAGTTTTCCGTGTGAAAAAATAGAAAGATTTAAAAAAAAAAGCTCCCATAGATACATAGGGGCTGCTTGGCTATATATCCGAAATCGAAATAATTCTGGTAGAATATTTTTAGAAAGTGGTTAGTACCTATTAGTAAGTTTTTATTTTTTAAATTGTTGAGTCAACAGTTAAAAATTTACGCAGGGATGACAGACCAAAAGATGTAGGAATTACGGGAATGTGACACGAGTAAACTGACCTGACGAGATCACAAGAATTCCGAGATTGGAATCTTAATAAGCAATCCAGTAATTTTTTTATTTTAGTAATTTATGTTATTTAAATATGAACGCTGTTAGTTTTTACAAATACATAAATAACTTATAAGATTACAAGTCGAATTTCTAGTCTAAAATTCAAATTTTTTTGATCCCAACTGTCGTCTCTTTAGTTTCAAAAAATATTATGTCAGGGGCGAATTCAGCTTTCAAAAATTAAGAAGCGGTCACATATTTTATTTAAAGGTTTTAACAAAATAAACCTAAGTCAGAATTAAAAAAAGTATCTTTGAAAACTCATAATTCTATCCCAATTTCATCATTCTCCCTCTCTAGTCTCTCAGCATTCGATTAAAGTTTCTAAGACATTAAAAGAAATAAATTTGATGACATTACTAAATTTAAAAAAAAAATCTTTTTTTCTTATAGCAAACAACGCTGAAGTGATCTGACAAGGGGAGTGCATAGACTTGGGATTTAGCTGAAATTTTCTTTTTGGTGGCAGAGTACACTTAATATGTTAATATCCTAAAATAGTAGCACACACTATTCAAAGAAACCTGCAAATATGTACCTACTTAATAAGCTTAAAAAAGATTGCTGTACGTAACATATCAAATAGGTCGGAGGTAAGGTTCTTGCCTCACAATAGAATGGCCCTACGTTCGAAACCGACTCTGTTCAATACTTTTTCTGTATAATTTCTTTTTTTTTATAGTAAATATAGTAATAGTAAATGCGACTAATCCAACAAGAGTCTCTTTTTAGGTGTTCCCCATGCCTAATTTTGGTAAAAATGGAAAGAACGACTTCAAAAAGAGGGTAGTCATGACGACCCCCACCCTCGTATCCATATATAATGCTCCGCTAATTAGTATAAATTAATTACCTTTTATATATGGAACTAATTTCTAATAAACACTACAAATAAATAATTACACGAAATCAAAGCTTTAATTTTATTCTATTTAATGGAAAAGTGAAACTCGAAAGTCGACCCTCAAGCTTGTAGGTACCATTACTTATTGATGAAAAGTGACACTAAAATCATTTTCATATTTTCTAATGTTATTCAAAATAACGTAATCAAATCATAATAATCACAACCGCAAACACTTAAATCTTTCGAAAATACTTGCCGTAAAAATAAAAACAAATTTACTAAATTGAAAATCATAAATATTTATAGGCGTTAAAAAATAATAATCGAATAATGTGCAAATAAATAATAAATTTTATGTCATTTTTTTAGGTTTATTAAAAACAATAAAAATTGTTACAGTCTCAGCACAATTAAACAACAAAGCCAAATAAAACGAAACAAAAAAATCAATAGAAATAAAAATTTATTGCTGTAGTCGTGTTGCCTGTAGTTTATGGATGATTACGTTTACATTGCCTGCTGGCTATCAACAAACCTGTCACATAAAAAATCATAAATGAAAAATAATAACGTTTGAAATTCAAGTACAAAAACAAAGGGAAATTTTTTTATAGTAGGTATTGAATACAGTAAGAGTTAAAGTACATAATTTTTCTGTTAATTCATAATCAATTAAAAAATTAATAATCAAGGTTGTGTTATCCAATAGATACAGTAGGAACTGTACCCAGGGGCACTGTAATTCACAGGGAGCTACGAAAATCTAAAATTGGAAATTTAAGTAAGAATATATGTTAATATAACAAAAAATTATCCTAATGCATGTTGAACATACTTTAGGATTCCTCAGCAGGTAGAGTTTTCTTATAGCTTTTGAGATAAAATATATATAGGACAGTTGTATTACTGTATGAAAGTCAGAACCTATATTCTAAATCAAGACAATAAAACTGATACCAAGAGGCCAAATTACTATATCATAGCTAGCATTCCGGCTGTCGGCAGAATTTTACGTCGACGTACGTCACAGTTAGACCTCCCCACTTTCTATGGTTATATAAGTACCTACATATTTAGAGTTTGTGTTCGTATGTGTGGTATAGTGGATGTTAGTATGTGTGATTGGCGTCGCGGGGTGGGTGCGGGTACATATATATAATAATTATTATGTACTATAAACTACTGTATGTATGTATCTGCAAATAATGATGTAACCACGATCTAACAATCAATAGCCATGACTTAACAATGCTTATTTGCTTTTGTAGAGACAGTGGGCGACGGGTTTCTCCATGCAACTTTCGAACCACATTTTTTTATATGTACGCTTAATCTATCTCATCTGTGACTGATACTTAATTAAATAATTAAATACCAATTGTACAGTTGCCAATGAGATGTGGCACACAGCTTTCTCGTACTCGTAACAGACTTTTATCCAATTTTTAAAATGATTTTATACTTAAACTGCTTCTTGTCTTAAATTTCGTGCCTTATCATATTATAAGAATAATGTTAGAGACAAGAAATGCTTTAAAATATAAAATCTATAAGTTTCGCATCAAATATATACCCTGAAATAATATTTTAGCTAAAACAGTTTAGTTTTAAAATAGTTAAAGGCTAAATTAGAACAGACTAGCCACCATATACTTACTTTCAAAATTTGAACGAAGTGAGACTAATAGCAAGTAAGATATCAACATTTAATGGGATTTCATGGTAGCGCCATAGCTACCATTACTCCGATTGCGATGAAATTCGTAGGGTATCAAAAAAAGGAAATTATTTTTAGACGTATGACTGATTCCTTTTACGAACTACCTTATGTGCTTAATTTTTGTCAAAGCTAAAAGAATGTCTGCGGAATCTTGTAATTTCCTTCCAGTTTCATCATTCTATTATTTGATTGACGGTTTTCAAGATCTTGAAAGTTGACTTTCATAATCTTGATCGTGTCAATGGCTGTGTTCGAGCCATTGACACGATCAAGCCATTGACGAGAAAAAATTCTTTAAGCGCTTCAAGCCGCTTCATATTGCTGACCAATTTTCTGCTTGGACAGAAATCAAGTGACATGTAGTTCTGTTTTACATCAAATTTACATTTTACTGCGATAAATTAGAAAATTCTGCCATATTGTTGTTTACTCTGATGATTCTTCAATAATATGACCTATAATGTTATCCATACTGTGTAAAATATAAAAGAAATAGCAAATTTTCCTATGAATAACTCCTATTGATGTTATTTTGTTTAAATATCTACGACGACATTTTACTTTTTGGTGCTTTGTTATTCTTAGTAAATCGCCTTTTTGCTTTAAAGCGCTTTAAAGAATTTTTTCTGCTCGAACGTAGCCATTAATTTAAAATATTCAATTTAGACATATGACTGCTTCCAACAAAGTGGTTCTAATAGTTCTTCATGCTTAATTTTGCAAAAATGAGAGTAGCGACTTTGAACGACTATAATTAGGTTATCATTTGATCACTCAGATGCCAGATGCATTACTCTAACATAAGTGGATGTGTTATTTCGAACAATGAACGAAATCAGAGGACAACAGAAAAGCTTTACTTGTTAGTTACATCTTCAACTTCCTTAATATAATATTTTATTTTATTACATTCATACATATATTTAAACTAACAAGTACAAATAAAACATAAACATTATATTCGTAGCATAGGTAAGCTCGTATATAGGATCCTTTCTCTTGCTAATAACTTTTATAATTTTGTTATTTAACTTCTACATAATTTATTTAAATAAATTTAATTTCTAATTTTATATACAATAACAACATTTACCAACCAAACAAGAACATTTAACAAGAATAAAATTTGAGAATAAAATAGATTTGAGCAACAATAATAACCCAATATATGTATGCGAAATTTGTAAGATTTCCTGTTTGATATTTAATACAACAAAGACCATATATTATTATGTACACAGAATAATTATGGTTCATTTCACTTAAATTTAGCCACGCTTCATCACTTATGAATTTAAATAATTTCCGTTTTCTTGGCTTTATCTCTTTCATTATTGCACTTACGTAAATTTTAAAATTGCAGTTTGTTTTTAAAGAAGAATAGAAGATTAATTTGTTTTAAATATAAGAATTATTTAATTTTTTTAATTTTGATTCATGATCAATTGTATTTGAAATAGGGTATATACAGGGTGTAAAGTAAATAAGTTTCATCCTTTTGAGAGATGGTTTATCTCGGTGTAAAATTGCCGAAGACATAAAAATTTTTTCGGAATTCGCTATCTGAGAAAATCGCATCCCAGCCAGCTCATCGTTTAATATGAATTTCTCTGAATACGCCTCTGACCAAACTAAAATTATTCGCACCCTGTATAATAAAAATTTTTTAAAAATAAAAATAAATTTTTTTTTTTATTTTACGACAATATGTAAACATCTGCCGACTTTTGAATTGATAGGTACTGTATAGTAAAAAAAAAAACCGAACACTGCTTTTCATAAATTTTGGTTAAAATATGTTTGAAATATTTTTGTATGTTTTTATTTCACAGGACGTTATGAATATTGCAAGAACCGTAACTCTGGTATTGTTGCATTTCTTTAATTACAAATATTTAGTTGCATTACTTTAATTACAAGTATTAATTTAATTAAAAATTACATTAAAAATTACACTTGAATTTTTAAACAAACCAAAATAAACACTTTCCTTTAACTGTCATAAAACATTGTTGTTAATATTGTTGGTACACAACACAGATTAAAAAGTGAATTTTTATTCATAAGTGAGTAACTTTAGCGGAAAACTGTAACAGAGAATTCCAAACTTCGGCATTAATTATCATTATTGTACAATTATTTTACCAAATTTGTTCTATTATACCAACAAGCTGATACAAAACACATTTAAAAATTTACGTACTATAAACATACATAGTAGTCCGTCTATTGTGTAAGCAAATATACAGTAAGGTAAATGTCCCAAATTCCGACACTTTAAGGAAGAACCAAACATATTTTCCTAAAATAATTTAAAATTCGTTGGAAAGGCTGAAAGTCTTTTGTCAACAACCAGACCAAAATTTTTACTTTAGATAAATTATCACTTAAGAAAAATAGAAAGATAAAATACAAAAAATAAGAATTTTTGTACTACTGCAATGGCACATAATTTCGACATCTACCATAAGAACTTAGCTCTAAATTCAATACCTTTGTGAACTTATTTTCGTGTTTTTAAATTCAACAGTGTCCATAATTTTGACTATAAACGCTTTAGCTCAAATAAAAAAGAAAAAAAAATGATAAAGATGCATTTAAGTATAATTTATTGAAAAATTGCTTTATTTATTACACGTACATATTAGTTAATAATGTACTTTTCCAATTTCTGCTAATATGAAAATTAATACTGTTTTGTTGTATATTTCGCAAAATAACTAATTGATCATTAATTTTAGTACAATATTAGTTAAAAATAAATCGAAATATACAAAACGAACGTTTTAAAAGCAGAATTTTTTTAAATTCTTTAAAATAATATAAACGTTTGATTTTAAGACACTGTCTGATTTTGGGTCATTTACCTTATCTATTGATTCATTCAAATTGATAAATATTCCTTTTCATTTCCAAGTGTGTCAAAATCGTCAAAACATTTTTTTTAAATAAACAATTACAGACATGCTCACATACATATGTACTTGGGGATTCACAGACAATCATGATGATATCATCACATCAACCATTGATAATCAAGGAGTTGGCCAAGTGCGTATTTAACACACATTAAGCCGAGTTCCTGAGTTATTTGCGTTTTTGTATTTTTGGAGATAAAATACATCGCATAGCATATTTTTTTACGGTTTACTATGAAAATAAATAAATATATTTGTACTTGTGTTACTTAAGGGTCAATTAAGTGGTAATTGGATTCCTTACAAACCACATGGACTTCGACATACAATATTTCTGAAACAAGGTGTAAAGATTAGAAGTTGTTAAAAGAACCTTAACTTGATTTTAAAAGATTTTTTTAATGATATGCTGCAAACAATTATTTTTGAAGGAACTTACGAAAAAAAATTTTCGTAAGTTCTCTTCTCTTCTAAATTTCTCTTAATAATTTTGATTTGAATTTTTGGAAATGTTATCTAATATCAGAATATACTTTGACGTAAAATTTCACTTACTGAGTGTACTAAAAGTGTTTATGCCCAGCTTTAAATACGGAAGATGGGTACCATAAGAAATTAAGAAAGAAATTGTTTTACTGACGGTTAATTGAGATATCTATCTGTAGCATGTATTGTATTTACAAAATTTCGTTTTCATACATGCAAAAGCGTGGAAATTCTGAAAATGTTACAATCAAAAAATTATAAGAACTTCCAGAGTTCTTCGGAACCCTAATTTTTGAAAATTATTTTTTAAAGACATACATAAACATAATATTTTATTACCTGTCAAACTGAATATATTTATGTGTTTTGGAAACACCAGTAACCTATTTATTTTATAAGTATGTATATGCATTTGTAGTTGAATGTGTATGTGTGATTATGTGAATATGTGATCCAGAATAAAGATGGAACAATGTGATTGTTGCATGAATTAACTGTGTGAAAATAAATTAGCGATTTATAATTTTTTTAAATCAAAGTATTAAAATTAAAAGTATGTGTATGTGCGTGAATAATAAACCAATTGTATATTTTAGAAATGTTTTAAAATTTAATTGTTGTGTCATAAAAATACTTCAACTTAACGTACTTGCTCTGAGATAGTCAGGTACAAAAGTTTATCTCAGCAAAAAAACTTTATTTTATCAAAAATTAAATAATGTATTGATATTCTTCAGTTATTATATTTGTATACCACTTGTTTTTTGTATTTCCGCGCACTTATGTTGTAGCAATTTAAAAGAATTGTTGAAAAAATGTTGTAAAAACGTAGTAAAATGATGTTTTTAAATTATATTTCAAAATCGGCGTGGTCAATAATTTTTATTTCTTATTAAATATGGTTTGTAACTTTGTATTAAATAACATTCAATTTTTATCAAATTCCTTTGACACGTTTTCATTTTATTCTAAAAAAATAGAATTTTCCCATAAGAACCCGTGTTAAAATTACAAAACTTTGAAATCGTTTTTCTCAAAATTGGGGTGATCAATTTTTTTTTCGGTAAGGGCTCGTATTATTGGTATTGGAGAAAATAAATATCTAGTGAACTTTGTTAAATTTCCAAATAATTTAATGAGATTTGACGAAATCGATCTATTTGATATGTGACGTAAATTGTCTCATTAAAAATTATGTTTAAATTTTTATGGACACTACTGTATAACTATTTTCAAAAGATTCCGTAAACAAGCAGGTAAAAATATTTTGTTGACAAAAAAATTTACATTCAAAAAAGCAAAGGAAAAAAATGATAAGTAATCAGAGCCTGATTAAGTTTTTTTTTCTAGGGGCCATTATTTAACACGTTTTTGACAATCGAAAATTTCTGAAATGAAACTTGATCGGTAAAATTTAACTAGTAATACTTAATTAGTAGACTGAGACCTTTCTCTCCTGCAAATTATGAAACTTATTTACTTTACACCCTGTATATATATATATATATAGTAAGAGTAGTGCACTGGGAGAGTTCTGCTACATTTTTACCGAATATCGTGAGGGACTAGTCTACTGAAAATAGTTGATATAACGGTCAATTGTTTCAGTCGAAAAACGTATATTTAAGTAATTTTTTAAATTTAAAAAAGTTACTAGCCACTTTTTGCTGTTTGTTTTGAGAATAGATAAAAATTTTTGGAAAAAGAGTAATTCTGACATCTTTTATAAGTGTGAAACAAAATTTATACAACGTTTCGTGGTTAGGACTAATGTCATTATGGTTGAAACCAAAAAATTCCGTCATTCAAATTCAAGAAAAACAGACGCTGGCGCTGGCAAAGCTTAGACAATTTATAAAAGGCAAGCATATAGTCAGGGGAAGTATATAAACATAGCAATGTACTAGAGGTCTTTAAAAAAAAATTATAATATAAAACGCTTATTATAATATCCTTCATGTAACTTACTGCGTATATCGTCGGCTTGGTGCAAAAACTCATTAAGTGACAAATTTTTCAAATATGAGTTTTTTATATTTTTCAGCTGACTTTTACTTTCTCTTTTGATTGATAATACTCAGTAGATGATATGGCCACTAGATTTCCTCATTTTGCGTTTGCAAATAATCATTATTTGATATTTACCATTTTGTTGTAGAAGTAAAAATCATTAAAGTCAATTACTGACTTTTTGCATTACAAAATACTACAACAAATATTAGAAATATGAGATATAAAACTCATTAGGCCATTTTCCAGGCAAAATAACAAACAAGTTATAACTTGATTTTTATAATTTCGTTTTCTCATTTTATTAAAAGTTTTGTTATTCTAGGTATATAGTGTTAAGTAATAAATTGATGCGTTCGGTTTACTTTGTTATATGCATACAGTTTGATTATTTTTGAATTGTTAAATCATAGTTTTAGCAGTGATACTGTTAATTTGGAAGATTAAAATTGAATGTTCCTATGGAAAGCAATGGATCCTGCAGTACGGGATAGTAGTGATGGCGAAGTTGAAGATTACCTCTTGTAATTTTGGTCTATAAAAAAAGTAGTAACTCTAAGATTTTTGTAATGCTAAGTTTGCTTACATAAAATTCTAAAACGTTTATTTTACAAAAATTTTTTATAATGTTATATTTGGATCAATAACTAGAGTTATATTTTTTTGTTAACTTATAAGTTAATATGATTCTCATTTAAATAAAATGTCATTATATATTCAGTTGCAGTATTTTTATTATGTGCAAAAATTCATTAAGTACGAAAAACAAAGTTTGTGAGACACCTTTGAAATGTTTTTTACTAAATCTCATTTAAAATTTTTATTTTCTTATATCTCTAGCGGTTTTAACAACTTAAACAAAACAGATCTGTTGCTTAAACATTTTGGACAAGCAAACATAATTAACAATTTTTCATCTCCATTTATCTCTAAAACTTAAAAATGTCACTTAATGAGTTTTCGCACCAAACCGACGATATATTTTACTTCTGTAAGCTACCAAGCTGATATCAGAGGTCACTAGTGTATTGTTTAGGTTATTTTAAATTCCAAAGTGAGTATGTGTGTTGAGGTCACTAGTAATGAGTTATTTTACATTAATAATTCTTTAATTGGAAAAAGAAAAAACCAACATTCACAAATAAATAATTGAAACATAGGCTGTCGTAACATAGACAACATTATTGAGAATAATTCGCATATTGTCAATATTATTGTATGTTTGCGCACTGTATTATAATTCTGAAGAATATTATTTATTGTGCTTTTATATAATTATAACGTTCAATATTTTTGTCAGTCATATATTTATATTGTAAACATTATTGTATGTTTGCAGATTTATATTGTAATAATGAACAATATTATATTTTAATTTATTTAATAATTATATATTTTATTTATAATATTCAATATTTTTGATAGTGGAGGTATAGATAATCAAGTGTTTATGTAACTCTTGCATATTTAATAATTTAATTAATAATAGATAAATGAATCACCGAATGACTAATAAAGCGAAAATGAATGATAATTTTGAAATTAAATAACTGAATAATTAAATGGGAACTGTGTTACAATTTCTACGTAAAATATAACAAATCATCTTTTCGTAGTTATTGATTACATATTATTAAATAATGAATTTAAATAATCTTTTCAAAAATAGTAACAATAGAACAAATATCACAGCATATATCAGTTAATTTTGGAAAAATAATCCATTAATATGTATATATGTACACAGAATCCGAAAAATTGTGTCCACAGAATATCAGACACAGCGTACATATAAAAATCTGTTGCCAGTAGCAGGCCAAACTAGGTCTACTCACGGCTTAGCTGATCACTCGTTCGGAGGCGTCAGCGGATGCGCTTCAGTTATTACTGATTGTTCAATCATTGTTAGTTACACTGGATGTTAGTCTGTTCGCAATATATAATGTGTGCAGAACCGGTTCTGGGAGGGGCAAGTTGACGGGCGCCAAAACGGTGAAAGTGTTAAAATTAAGAGCAAGTGATAAGCCAAAAAAAAGAAAACCAAGAACCCATCCAACTTGAACGCAAAATTGAAGAGTGTTAATTTTTTTTTTTTGCTTATCACTTGCTTTTTGCAGAGAAAAATTTAAAAAGTATCGATGCTCGAAAATTTGGCATTTTTTCCGCAGAGGCGCCAACAGGAAAGTTTTCCCCCTCCCTCATAATGACTCCGGCCCAGGATGTGTGCCCTTTGAGCGACCGCTCATACAGATGCAGATATCAAACATATACAAATACAAATAATGTGTACCTACATAACATATAGGTGGGGAGTAGAAAGGATTGTTTATCTACGCTAGTATCGCTGGTACAGAGATAGTAAATTGGTTTTTGATATTCTGTGATTTTGTCTGGACTTTAATCCAGGAGTTAGTAAAAATACCTACTTTTAGATTCGGTAAAATTAAAAGACGGAGTAACGGTTTTTTTTACCCGCTAGTTATATTTCTTCGGAAAAAATAGAAAAATAGGAGAAAATTGCTGCTGCTGGTTAGACGTATGGTTTTTTACTCGTCACTCATATTTTTGGGAAGACATTTTTTTAAAAATTCAGTTTTTAAGGCAGACGGTCAAAAGGCGCCACTGAAAATTTTTGGACAGAAGTAAATTGAAAAAAATAAAAGAAAATAACAAAAATATTTACAAAATTAACTGAGATATGAAAATGAATGTCACCAAAAATATCAAATTAATAAAATATTCATCTTTCAAATAAAATCTGTATTTTATCTTCCTATTATAATTTAGTTATACGCATGTAAATGTCATCGAAGAATACATCAACTTTATGTGTAGGTATACAAACAAATCTATATTGATATTATTTTGTATATTATGTATGGTTGCTTTACCGTTCCCTTTCCATCACTCACCTGACGAAATCTGATTCTATTAATCACAGCATATCTCTGGATAAAATCAACTAATACAACATTTTTTAACAAAAATATTGATAAATGATTGATGAATTTTACCATTCACATCCAAACATTTCTCGCAAGTTCTCTGAATGTATACAGTTTTCAAAAACATATGTACTGAATATATCATATCTTGGAATCTATGTTATGGACCAATATGTATTTCTGGTTTTCGCGAGCAGTTTAAAAATAAATTAGTAAACTTGTAGTATGTATTTGTAATATTAATTAATTATACAGTCACAAAAACAATTTTATTTTCTGAATTGGAAATCAGACCGTGTTTACTATATCTTTTTGAGGTCGCTGAATTCGAATTGAAGGCCTGTTGAACATCAGGATTTTACCATAACCTTAACTAAACATATGTAACCCTAAGAATGAAGTTGTAATCTGGACTACACAATGTATAAAACCGGAACGTGTAATCTCCCCGCGGTGTAAAGTGATTTGAAAAAGTAATATTAACTGAATCAACGTAAAAATATAGACTTTTATTAGGGTGAAGTTTTTAGGACACAATAAAATGTTTCGGGTACTTGAGGCAAAAGAATTGTGTGAGAAAAGGTGTAGTTACCAGAATTATGCAAATATTAAAAGAACGTACATTGAGTTTTGGTGTTAAATAGATTATGCGGTTATGGAGTTAGGTGGGTCATAGGTATATGGGGTTAAAGAGTTTCGGTTTTCAGATTACAACTTCATTTCTAGGATTATGTACGTTTAACAGATGATACTGACCAATCGTGTATCTCTTGGTAAAAGTTTTTTCGTCCTTCCGTCGTAGTTTAGTCTCATAATTTTTCTTTGAAATGACGACAGAATACCTAATTTTGCGAGGCTTGACACGCACTTGATGAACTTTTTATTATCTGCATATTTAATTATAAAGGAGATACTATAAAAAAACGACTATACAGGGTGAATTGTAACGACTGACCCAAGTTACACCAATTCCGTTTTTACCGGTTAAAGAAAATATCGCATGACATAGTATATTGCAATTTAGCCGTATAAGCACTAAACAAAAATGTAAAATCAGTTACCAATGAAAATATTAAGAAACACAAAAATTTAAGATACAAATATGCAGAATTATTTAAGACTTCAACCATTGCAAATATTGTACAAAAAAAAATCAATAATTAAATAGAAAAACACTTTTCACTCACATACAGTGCATACATATTTGATTATACCTTTCGTCATTATTTTTGATACATACATAATACATTGGTAGATCACAAATTTGAAGGTCAACTAACATGTCAACTTGCACCAAACAACTAAACATCGTCATCAGCTCTCATCACGTCGTCACACACACGCTGCGAAAAACAGTGCAGATCTATGCATGCTGATATTATTACACCAGTAGTTCTCAAACAGTGGCCTTGAATTTTGAAAATTAATTTTTTGAAAACTAAGCACCATAAAAAAATGGTATTAAGAATTTTTGTTCAACTTTTTGTTGCCTATCATCAGTTTTAATTTGGGGCAGTCATTACGGTTCAGCCTGTATAGAGACTTATGTATGTATTCATGGCATACCATGTTGAAATATTACCTCGAGAAAACAACAAGCATTACTTGGAAAGTAATTAATAAAATCTAGCACATATACACAAACAAGAATTAGCCGAAAAACATCGAAAATGTCAAGTACATTTCTCAAAGAATTCATGAAATAAGAATTGTTTCACATTTATATACTATATATTATGTAATTTCGACAATTCAAATAGGCACATGCGTATGTATTACGTAAATTGTATAGGTAACCTGCGATACTTGCACGCCCCCGTCTCGTACACCCCGCAGACGCCTAACATTTAATACAATACCACAAATTTTCGGTTTTGCCTTCTATGATATTTGCATAATTACATGTGATGGTGTTCATGTCGGCTATTAGAATATATACTATCTAGACAAATTTAATTTTGTTTCACAAACACGTTCCCACCCGGATATAGCAGTCTGAAACTGAGGACACTGAGGTAGCTGTACATGGCATATCATTAATAACATTCATCAGTGAGTTTAGAACCGCTACGGGGCATATATTTAAATTGTGTAACGCCTCGTTCACACTGAAGTGGTAGGTAGTAAATAATATGTAGTATTAATAGATTTTTACCTATTTATATAATATATAGTACATATCAACACGTGCAGATATTAAATATTAAACGAAGTGGGAGAATGGGGTATTTGACGAATTTTGTGAAACTGTTTTAGAATACGCATATGTATGCATTATGTACGTTTGTGCCCTTCATTTTTTTATAGTAATGCAGAAAATGTTTAGAAAAATTTAATTTAGGGAACATTTATTATCAAAATTTGCGTGAAAACCATCATTAGCTGTAAGTAACGTCATACCCTTTAAATATCTACAGAGGTTATGTAACTAAGAAAAAACTCTTTGTTTTTACTTAATTAGAAAAATATAATGAAATATAAATGAAAGTGACGTCACATCTCAATTACAATCACAGTGATTATGAGCCATTCAGTAGTAAAGTCACAGTGATTATGAACCACTTGGTAGTAAGGTTATAGTGATTATGAATCACTGGGTAGTAAGGTTATAGTGGCTATGCACTAACGCGTAGCAAGACCATAGTGATTATGGACCACTGAGTAGCAAGGTCATAGTGATTATGAGCCACTGAGTACTCATAGTGATTGAAGATCACTAAAATCGTTTAAGTCGTTGCTACACTTGATTCTTTGTAACGTTTGAGCGGAATAGTCATTTTCATGGCTTTTTGTTTTTGTATATTCAATCCTTTATCAGCCAGTGACCCCAACCCCTCAGTTTTCGAAATGGGGGGGGGATGGTACCAAAAAATTACTTCTGGTGACATCTCTACTTTTTAGAGTTGTTTAGTGAACTAAGTCAATTACTATAAATAACATTTCGTACAGAATTTTGGAATATCTGATATAAAAGCAATTTAACTTATAATTCAGATATTTTTATGTATACCCCGTTTCAAATACAATTGAGCATGAGCAATCGTTAAAAAATTAAATAATTCTTATATTCGAAACAAATCAATCTTCATTCTTTTCTAAAAACAAATCGCAAATCTGAAATTTACGTAAGTGCAATAATGAAAGAGATAAAGTCAAGAAAACGGAAATTATTTAAATTCATAAGTGATGAATCATGGTTAAATTTAAGTTAAATGGCCCCTAGATGAAATCGTGGGCCACAGCAATACAATACTTACAATAACAATTGTAAAAAATAAATACCCCTGTCGCGGCATCTGCATAACATAGCGAATTTCCAAATATTGGGCACTGGCGGATATCATCTAAGGCCTGTATGAATTTAAAATAGTTTAGCTTTCTAACAGTGAAACAATTTTCAAAATCAGTTCAGTAGTTAATTTCTGGCGCTTTTGGGTCCTCAGGACCCTAACGAATCTCATATAGTGTAGCATATATCCATTTAACAACATATTATTACATTACATAACTATAGTTTTCGATTTTTTTCTAGATTTGCAAATATATATAAATTATATTTTCTCTCTAAAGGAGGACATCATACAAAAATTGCCTTTCCATAACGTACTCTTAAAAAATCTGACTAATTTTAATTTAAAAAGATGAGACAGAGCTATTGTTCTTATAACACATACATACATACTGAATAACTAACTAGCACTTGTTTTATCTAGAAAAGAATTGCTAAAACGATGAAACATTTATTGTAAAAAAATTCAGCAAAATTCTTAATTTTTCTTAAAAGTTAGTTCACTTAGTACAATGTTTTAAAAGCTTATCTCATGCAAATTTTGAATTCTAGCCAAATTTTGCAAAAAAACACACTAAAAATGGCGAAAAATGGCCAAAAAACCTACTTCTGGGCATCCGACGTGTCTGGCTAACGAACTTAACCGAGCCAGTCCGGATTCCAGCATGTATGCGAAATTTTATAAGGATTAAACGTTTCGTTCGAGAGTTACCGGGTAGACACATAAATACATATATATATATATATATATATATATATATATATATATATATATATATATATATATATATATTTATATATATATATATATATATATATATATATATATATATATATATATATATATATATAGTGAAGTAGAGGCTCCAAAGCAAATTTCTACCATAGTCCCGGACTTAGGTCTTACCATAAGAGCTGCTGTAATAGTTGAATTTCCAGAATGGAAATTCGCTAAAAGTATTTGTAGGAAATTATATAAAACACCAAAATCAAAACTGCTAGTATATCATACATAATAGTCTGTGAGAATTTTTTTGATATCAATTTTTATTTTTTTAATACTAATTTTATGGATACTAACTAGTTTTAAGCGTCACAAACTTTTTCAACTATATCACAAACCAAAAACATATCCATGTTGAAAAAAATATTCGTTTTTTGTAACTTTGACGTCACATTTCAAATAGCGTTGTTCACTACGCATTAAAGGATAGTGTACCTACATGATGTAACGCAATTGAATATATAAAATTTTTAAATAAAAACCGATATCAATAGATTCGTCGGTCAGACAGAAACTATTGTTTTTTTTTTCTTGTGTATAGTGTATTGAAAATTTCAAAACAATTCATCAACTGCATTTAAAGATATTGTGTGCACCGTCTAATAAAAAAAAATTCGGGAGAAACACGTTTACATACTTTTACCCTTACTTTCTCTATAACTAAAGTTTCTTCAAGGTAGGATCGCTTTTTGCGGTATATTATGTATTGATCTCCTTTATCTGTTATAACGACACATCGGAAAAAATGGTCTATAACAGAATCGCCATATAAAATATTTTGTACCGGGGGGGGGGGGGGGGGGGGGGACGGCTATGAATGGAACTGGAGGGCTGTCATAAAACGTAAAAATATTTTCAATCCTTTTAAAAATCAATTTTACGACGTTTTACTATTGCTACTACATCGTCTATGTTGTGTATGCCTGTTTGTGTTTTTTTTTTTTTTTTTTTGATTCCGAATATTAAGAATCATTTTGTCTGTTATCTATACATACATATCTTTATATTTTTCTAATATAAAAACTAAATAATGTTGAAACATATGAGTGAGCTACTGGAATACCTAATATATACATATTGTTCATATTAAGTAGGTATAATGTTTTTGTAAAAAACGTGAGATATACATGTTATTTGAATCATTGCAAAGGAAATAGAGATATGTTTACATTATAAATATTTTTAATTCGACTCAATCAATTTCTATTAGAGTGGACCACTCATTTATACAACATTATTTTTTAAACTTTATTTTAAAAGTTAAATTATATATTAAATTATAAGAAACTAGCTGACCCTGCCACGCGTTGCTGTGGCTCAGTAGTTATAACTGATTGAATTAATTTTTTCTTATCATTTTGATACAATCAAATCAATATTTACTAATAAAGCTGAAAATAGTTTAGCCAATTTTAAATCATATGGGATTGAGAATAAGTGCAAGAATAAAATGTTTCGCTTCGCTCGCTGAACAGTTCAAAATTCTATAAAAGGTTAATTCCATGTAATGCTTCACTCCGCTCGCCATACGACTATTTATTTAAATAAATAGTAAAATTTTTTATTAATTTATGTCAGTTGTAAAAGATGTTCAAATTTTTGCCAATGCATACTTTGAAACTATGGAAACAAAAATCAGTAACAAACATACGTATGCACGGCATACATACATTATATTATGGATACCAAGGCAATCTATTTAATTTTTTGATAGATGCATCCGGACCGATCTACTGAATAAGATATAGTAGACCTATGATGTATACTCAAAAATTACCAAAAAAGGAATCAAAAATGTTGATTTATTTCATTTAATTTTATTTGCGCATTGGAATTTATTAATTAACTTGAAATTTAATGTTAAATAAAACCACCCCTCCGATATTTGTATGACTTATTGCATTTTAATAATAAAAATTTACAAAATAGTTTTTTCAGTTTTCTTTCTTAATATGTTTATGCACAGATTAGTGTTTATGTTTGGAAACTTTCTGATCTAGTATTCCAATACGATTGTACAAGCGTATTTTGAAGTAGGTACAAATTCTTTACTAATTTTGAATCATCACATATTGACTTACCACTCAGTGGTAAATCAATATGTGATGAGTGATGAATAAATAATCAAGAATATTAATAGATTTGAGCGTTACTTTATGGTATTCCATATTTGTTTATTATTTACAATAATCAAGAAGATTATTTATAAAATTTTTATTCGTCTATATACCATTTTATTTATTAATCTAAAAATGAAATGCAAAATAATCTTAAGAATACACCAATCTCCTTAAATTTAACTTCATCGTTTTTAATATTATGCTGCGCTTTCGTTTCCTTTGTCTCAGGCTTGTAATTATTACTTTTTATTAAATTTAATATTAAAAACGCATAATTTTAAAACCAAACCGTTTATAAATTTTAATAATTTCCGACACTTGTCAGTTGTCTCTTATGCAATTTTTTTGTTTTCTGTTTTCTCTTTCAGTAACTGTATTAAGCTTGGAAAGATTTTTAGAAGGTAAAACACCTTTAGTTAAATGTCGTTTTTCTACTGGAGTATGTATTTCATAATTTTTCTTTTAAACTGGTATAGTCTGATTCTTCAAACTGATCAGAGCAAATTTTTGTTGTCGCTAAATTAAAAACGACGTTTTCCCCACATATTTTTACCCATTTTGCACAAATAATCCCATCAGACTGAAACGCAAAAAATTTAATTTTTTTATTATTTTTAGATTTTTTTCACTATAATTATTTCATATATTTACCGTAAATTTAACTATTTTAAATATTTTATAAACTTTTACAATTCAAAATATAAAATAAGTAATTTAAATTCAAAATCCTTAAACAATTTTGACATAAGTTAAATTATTTTATTTCACTCGGTCTAAATGACGTCACAAAATGTATCTAATGGCGACTGTAAGTTGCTAATTACAATGCCTTCTATAATATTATAATATTTGTATGCCGTGTACGTATGTATATTTTCAGATTTATATAGATTTTAAGTACAAAATAGTATATTGTTATTAAAATATTTAATTTGCAAAAATGAAATAATATGTTAATAATTGAGATAAAAACTATCCGATCTTTTAAGTTGGACCAAATTATAGATAGTTACCAAATTTGATCCAAATCGGTTCAGTAGTTTCGCAGTTTATCCTAACCGTATACATTGTGAAATGAGATTCTTATATATATATATATATATATATATATATATATATATATATATATAGATGGATAGATGGATAGATAGATAGATAGGTAATTTTTAATTTTTACTGATTTGTTCTCAAAAGCTTCCTTACGCTAATCTGCAAATCCAGAGGAAAGTCCTAAAATCTATAACCCCCCAATCCAAAATATTTTATATGAAGATTCTGTTAGGGATCACTTTTTTCCTAAGTATAGTTATAACTTTTGAAATCATTAAATAAAGATGTAAGAAACTTTTATACACATATTTTAAAGGTGTTTGAACTATTTTTAATAAAATTGGTTTTATATATTTTTAAAAATTATTTCTACATTTATAAAATTTCGC
The DNA here is from genome assembly GCA_035578155.1 of Brachynemurus nebulosus. NCBI lineage: Eukaryota > Metazoa > Arthropoda > Insecta > Neuroptera > Myrmeleontidae > Brachynemurus > Brachynemurus nebulosus. Next base: position 19,929,046 of record JAPWDM010000009.1, read on the forward strand.
ATATACGTGCTACCTGCTACCTACCGCTTCGATGTGAACGAACCATAATTCTCGACAAGAATTATACAAAATATGAAGGTACATTAACCAAAGTTTTTCAGCACAATTCAGCACCGATGAATAATAATTCTCTTGAAAATTATTTTTTTTTAACTGTGATGAAAATTAATGAATCTCTTCATACAAAATCCATTCGTTCACCCATATTTAGTAAAACGTACTGTAAAAATGCAATTAGTGTGTCCCAATGGGACGCTTTTATGGGTTTAATTGTTTCAACGCAAAAAAATTTAATTTAATACACGCTTTTACAACTTTTTTTCACTGAGTGATTAACAATTTTAAATTACAATGGTCTGATTTTTCCAAAAAAAAGGTACAAAAATTATGAATTTAATTAAATACGTACGCTAAGACTCAAAGATTGAAAACAATCATTGAGCGAAAAAATCGATCACTGGTACAAGCACGAAAAGATTGTTTCTTGTCAAGTACCGCTAGATTTGTGTTTATTGTTGACTATCAGTTCCGAGTGGGAACGTCAGTGCACTAATCGTGGACGGTAAAAAGAATTATATTTTATGATGATAAATTGAGTGAGTTTATGACTGCAAGTACCGTAGTTTTTTTTTAACAGAGAAAAACGGGTGAAAGAAAATGAATTCACTATCGAACTCAAAATTCTTTGCGTAGTTGAAATCAGAAATGTTTCAGTTAGGCAGCATGATGTTGAATGCAGCTCCAAAAATGTTATTTGTTGAAATGATTATTTATCATACTTTATCAGTTAGATCGTCTTAACTGATTTTGTGCTCGTAATGAATTTACAATTATATTTAGATGCAAACTAACAACTGAAGACCTTTAATTACAACTAGTAACTAACTAATGCTTAAAAATTTCAATTATTAATGTAAATAATTACTAATTTAGGTTTTTTTAGTTTATCAATCTTTAGTTACCAACACAACTACAACTAATTCTTTAAGACTAATCTTCCTGAAATATCATAATCCGTTTTTTTTTTTTTTTTTTTTTTTTACTTTCCGTGGTTACTTTTACTGTTGTGGTCGATTTTTCCGCTCAATGAACGTTTTCGTTCTATGAACATAACATGTAGGTATATAGTAGGGATGTTATGGATATCCGTAACCGTAACCGAAACTACCGGATATCCGAAATAACTAAATATCCGTAACCGAAACCGTATCCGAAAATAAAAGTTTCGGATTTGTTTCGGATTTGTTTCGGATAATAATAGAGAACTGCCATTGGAAAACTGAGTTAAATCGAAGAAAATTTTTGCTGCATGTGTTTCTTTTGATAAATTTTTGTTGAATCGTGCTTGGCGTTCACTTTTTCGGTACAATTTTCCCCGTTTTCCTAAAACAAAAATGTTCACTAAAAGCAATTATCCGTAACCGTAACCGTATCCGAAACATTATCCGATATTATTATTTATCCGTAACCGATACCGAAAAAAATGTTTTTAATTATCTGTATCCGAATTCGTATCCGACATTTCATATCCATAACATCCCTAGTATATATTATAAAAACCAAAAAAACCATTGACGAACTTTTTTATTATTAGCTAATCATGTAATAAAGACCCTGGAAACAATTATATGATATGTTTTGCAAAAATGTTTTTCATGTATTTTAACGGTTAGACAACGAATGTGACTTTCGTAAAAAAACAGTAATTTTCGATTATTTTAATGTAAACGCGGTTTTTTTGTGATATATGTACAATAATGACAAAAGTGAAAAACCTGAATTTTTATTGACACTAGTGGCAAGTGCAAGTTGTACTCGTGTAAGTAGTAATCCGTACAATCAGTTGATTCACAAATTTGAAGCAATAGCACAAGAAAGTAGCAAATGTATTTTTCTTGACAAATAAATTATAAATTATGGTTTATGACATAAACCATAATTCTCGCTTTAAGAACGATCATATCTTTATCTTGGCCTGGTTACGCTGACTAGAAAGGAACGGAGATATTTACTGAATATATAATATTCTTAATACTATTGGTGTTTGGGTGATCGAATGCCAAATTTTCATTTTTCCTTATATATTTTATATTAATCTCTACCCCTATTTTCAATTTCTGAATTGGAGTAGAATATCTATTAAAATTTGTTCTATGTATTAGGCGAGTTAAACTACTGTTTTATTATATATTCGAGTTGTATTCGGCCCGCTAAATAAGTTGTCATTTACAATTTGGCTTGCCGCCGACCTAAAATATTGAAAACCTGTGCTCTAAAATAACGAAAAATTTTCTTACAATATTAAAAATAATTTTTTTTTTAATAAATTTACCCCTTCCACCTTGTTTAAGACCAAAAAAATACTACGACATGAACCTCGTAAGCATTAAAAAATAATTTTTTACCATATATAATAACGATTATTATTTTCAAAATGAAACGTATATTAAAATTTAATAGCATACATTTTTCAAAAAAGAAAAAGAATCGTAGTAAAAAGAGAAAATAACATAGCACTGCTATACCTATATTTAGTTGTTTTATTTTAAAATTATTTTCAAAATAACATAAATAACGCCATGCCCAATGCCAGTTTCGTTATTATTGTTATTTTTATTTCATTTTTATTCTGTCGGCCATTAAAATAATATGTTTTGTTTCTGAAAGCGTACAATACAAGAACAGTCGAACCAGGAAACAACACACAATATAAACAAACGACATGTGTTTATCAAATTGATTTAAGTTCTACTTTTGTGTAAAGCATAAAAAAATGAAAGCACATTATTCCATTTTTTAATTAAATTACACTCGTTTATATTTTATTTTAGTATAAACACTTTACTGAAAGACAGGATGAGTAAGTTAAAAAAATTAAAAACGCTAACTGCGTTAAAAGTGGAAAAAAAAGGATGGAAACAATAAAAATTAAAAAAAAGGAAAATGAATCAAAAAGTAGAGCAGTGGAAGGCATCAGATATTTCTGTTCAACTTGTTGCAACACATACACCTCCGGCTGCTTTACTTTTTTATTCAGTTTTATTTTTCAATTTCAGCCTACTTCCATCTTTTTATTTCGTGTTTTTTACATAGTCCGATTTTTTGATTTGTCTAATTTATCCATAATTTATTAAGATATTTCTAGTGGCCCTGTAAGCAGCACTGACCCAAGAGCGATCCAAATAGTGCACCACACTGGACCCCGCATTTTTAAAAACCCCACGTCACTAACTGATTCTGTACAATCAAAAACATAAATGTGACCTTTGAAAGACGGTATTAATCTATATATATAAAAGCGAAATGCCACTCATTCACTCACTCACTCATCTATCACAAAATGTCCAGAACTATAATACCTACAAACTTTAAATTTGGCATGTAGGTCCCTATTTTGTCGTAGGCGCTCGCGAAGAAAGGGTTTTGTAAAAATTTTTTACTAATCGTAGAAATTTACGAAAAATCGTAAAATATCAATTTTTTATTACTGTACAAACCTACCTATAGAAAAAATTATAAAAAAAATCATCAAAATTGTTAGTTGCTAACTAAGTATTTGCAAAAAAATAATATTGAAATTTCTTTGTCATTGTAATGTTCTAATTCCTTATTGATAATACATATTCCTTATCGATATTTAATATCATAATTTTTTTTGATTGGTTATTAATTAATTGTCTTTTTAATAAAATAAGCAATAAAATTATTCAATTTATGGATTTGGAATAATTGAGTTCTTTTAAACAAATCGCGGTAAGAGATAAGAAAAACGTGAATTTAACGTCTGCCAAATCATTGCAATTCCCCCAGAAAATTCAAATAAATGGTTTGATGAATTTTGACTAAATGTTAGTCAAACCCTTTTAAAATCTCGGAATAGATAAACGTCAATTTAAAGTTGATCCCCAGGAGTCTGAACCAATAAAAATTACGCAAAACTAAATAACCAAAAGTACTCCACTCCTAAAAATCTAAATAAATATGGATGTCTACAAAAAAGTCACAAGCTGTTAAAATTAGGTACCTGTATTTTTGAAATAAGAATACGACTACGCTGGAGTCATTTGACGAGCAGAGCAACTTTCAAAAATTGGTTCACTATGTTCACACCCTGTGTTCTAATATAGACTATTCTAAAGTAAACGGCTGGACGAATCTCTACCAGATTTTGCTGAAATAGTATTGAGATCCTAAAAAATTGAACCTCTTTAGAATGGATGGATCTTGACCAAATTTTGCTCAAACTGAAGCTCTAGGGTGCTGGGGACCCAAAAATGGTCTAAAAAAGACGGCGAATCTTGACTAAATTTTACTTAAACAATATTGATATTTTGAAAAAATTAAGTGAGATTAAAATTATTATTGCCTAGGATTCTGGAGTAATACAAAACGCAATAAATTAATGGCTGGACGAATTAATGCAAGTTTAGAAATATTCTCCAAGACACTCGAACTTCAAAAAAGGTTCGAAATTCAAATGCTTCTAAAGTTATCAATATGGGTATCTACGGAAAGGTCTCAAGGCATAAAAATTAAATACAGTAGAAACTCGACAATTCATCATGCTCGGAACCGGAGGGGAGATGAATTACAGAAATAGACGAATTATGAAATATGTCTGAAAATGAAAAACAAAGAGAAAAATTAATTAAAAATTTTACTTATTTAAAGAAAGATATTGTTTTGCGTATTTATTTGTTTAATGGAATTTTTAGAACTAGGTACGACACCTTAATTTTTTTCTATTTAAATTTCAAAAGTTAATTAGAAAAACAACTACACTACGTACATTTTTTTCTAGGAGCGACGAATTGTTATAGAATATGATGAATTACAGAGTGACGAAATATCGAGTTTCCACTGTACACTATAAATATGAATATATCTATTCTAAGATCATTGGACGAACGGAGCGGAGCACTATAAGAAACTGATTTTATAAAGAAATTTAGAATATGTAATTTAAATGTAAAGTGAGTTCAAAATTAACTCCCAGCACTGTCGAATAGGATTTAAATTAAACGGTTGAATTTTGACAATATTTTATGAAAATTAAATATACTATGGAAATATGAATATGGTTAATATAGAGTTGTTAGGTGAGAATTATGCTCAGAATTTTAGAATATCCAATTTGAATGATCCTGGGGATCAGAATTGTCCGTCAAGGCCATCAAATAAGACCCAAATTAACTGTGATACTAAAATTATCCGCTACGGTCTTGGTGCCTCAAACAAGGCCTAAAATAGAAATACTCCTAAAACTACCTATTGATACGGGTATCTAGGTACATAAAGGTGCGAAAATTAGCCATGCTATTGAAATATGAAGATTGTTACTTTGGAGTCGTTTGACGAGTGGAGTCAAGCATTATAAATAATTGATGTTGTACAGAAATTCCGAATATCTAATTTTATAAAGGGATCTAATTTGTAATTCAGATAATTTAGGCGAGTGAAACCGCGGGTCGCATCTAGTATTAAATAAAATCAAAATTTGTCGTAAAATTTTATCAAAAGTAGCGAGGTCACAGCAGTTTTATACCAAAAATGGTAAGATTACAGTGGTTTTAGACCAAAAGATTTAGGAAAACAAAATGAAAACCACACAATAATACACAAATGACGGTTTTATACCAACGGTAGTAAGGTTACAGCGATCCTGTACCAACAATAGTAAAGTTCCAACGATTCTATACCAAAAGTAATAAGATCACGGCAATTCTGTGCCAAAAATAGTAAGATCACGGCAGCTCAATACCTAAAATAACAAGATTACAGCAGTTCTATACCAAAGGTAGTAAGGTTACAGCCGTTTTATGCCAAAAGTAGTAAGATAACAGTAGTTCTGTACTATGAGAATTGTAACTATGAGTTTTATAATTTTTTATTACTCATACGGGAGAAGTACTTACTTGGCGCACACATTTCTGTACGCAAAATAGCTGTTTGCCCACTGTACTCTCCCCACATACTTTTTTACGTGCTGTAAGTTTACTTCGCATACGCAAATTGACAACAAAACACGCGAAATTTAATCAAAACACGCAAAGCCGCCTCTTGATTTTTTCTATAGAAACCACAGTATAGAAACTATAGTAATTTAAACAATATTTAATTCAGGAAAAAAAGACAAGCACTCAAAAATATTATTTTAAAAAGTAGTAAAAACGTCAAAAATAGTATTAATAACAAAAAAAATTATGTGAGATTCGTAATAAAAAATAGTATATGCAACCCGTGCGGGATTGTCGATTGCCCACTCAAGTGAATGAGCGCACTCACTACAATCGCGCACTCAAATTCGCTCTCGTGGGCAATCGACAATTTCCCGCACTTATTGCATAATATACTATTATAGTTCAGTTTCAATGTACATACATAGAACAATAAACATTAATAGCTATTTATCTAGTAAAAAATAAAATTGTTTTACTCTAATCTCTAGTGAATAGAAATAATAATTAAACCGGAAGAATTCTATCAGCATGTTTAACTTTGAACAAGAAAAAAACAACAAGTCTCAGTAACAACATTTTATTATACCCTTAGTATATACCTATAGCAAATAAAGCTTGTATGAGTTTAATTATAAAGTGGTTTTCGATTATTCGTACTTAAATTGTACGTAGTCCGTATTCGATTATATTTAGCGTTATATTTTCGGCATTATGAATTTTAGACATCACGCATAATTCCTCCTGTAAACCGGTCCAAAATCAAACCCCTGGAAAAGTATTCTAATAGTTTCAATTTCCAGAAACAGAAAAAGAAAATTTTATAAAAAAAAAACATTTTAAAAAACTGAAAATTGCATCACAAAAATTTGAAAACTCGACGAAAAATTGCATAGAAAAGTATATTTTAAACAATTCTCTGTTCGTCAGTAAAATAAATTTACTATTGTAGATTTTATATGTATATCTATGCAGATACTTGCAAAGGTAAGTTTTCAAAAGCACAAAGCTTTAAAATTGTTGTCGTATGTCTCGCTGATTTAAATGACTTGACTTATTCAGCTTGACTGGAGTTACACTAGACATAGAACATACATTTCAAAGTAAAACTTTTTTTTTTATAAACAATTTACAATGTTGTTGATCTAATGAACTACTAACTTCATTCAAGTTTTTCTTTAAACGTCTAATAAGTTTTGAAAAGATGACATTCACGTTTAGAAGACAAGCTTAGAAGTTCAAAAGCTCATTTATTTTCAGAACAATAAAGGGTTAGCAAGTTGATAATATACATTTTGAAAGTATATACTATGTGATCTGCCCAGAGCTCGAGTCCCAGCTTGCTAATCAAATTAAATGACTTTGCATGTCCAAGCCACTTCCGTAGCAAGCAAAAAATCCTTATAATTTCGTCATGTCTGTCTGTCTGCTTGGCCTGCCATTCCTCTATATGCCCCCAAATCAAATAGGTGCTTTCCGCAGGATAACTCTCGAACGAAATATTCTAGGTTTACGAAATTTGGTGAAAATGTTGGCAATCCCAAGCCGTTGGACAAGTTCGTCAGCCAGACACGTCCGATGCCGGGAACATGGTTTTGTTCGTGAAAAAAGTTAGTTTTTTGCCAAAATTTCCACTTATTCAAAAGTTTTTCCAACATTTTTTTATTCCGTTAGAAAGAGGAAGAAAAATTACATAAAAAGGTTTTTAAACCATCATTCTATGTCAAGTAGTTTCCGAGAAAAACGAATTTTTACTAACGGAAATTCGCTATGTTATGCAGGATGCTGCGACAGGGGTATATTTTGACTTCACTCACTAATAGTATCTTAACTGTTATTGGCTCTCGTAATAACACAGACAATGAATAGGCACACAAGAATATAAGTAACATTACCGCGTAAACTATTTAGGTAATTATTTCGATGATTAACTGTCAAAAATATATTTTTAACCCTTTGCACTAGAATCATTTTTTAGTATGGGTACTCAGCTACTCGACAGTAGTTTTAAACCGCTACAAACACTATTGTATTAGGAGAACATAATATCAAAATACAATATATCTATTAGTTAATTAGTAGTATGTATCACAATGTATTGTAGCAAGGCGTCGCGTCGTTGTGTTGTATCAGGTTTTCCTAATATAATAATTTTCAAATAAATGAAGAAGGCTTTATAAGGAATTATTTATTATGTAAAAATATTTTATCGAACCGGATCATACTGAGAGCGGAGCGTTAATGTAAATCGGGCCTTAGGTCCCCTAGCATGTTGTAAATAATAAAATACGCACCTATTGTTTATGGCGCCGCTGCGGCGCCTAACGAGTGGAATTTATTTATTGTGTCGCCGTGGCGGCGCCCATCGAGTGCAAAGGGTTAAACTTCCTATATTTTATCCCGGTAAAAAAATAAAATTCTTAATACGGAACCCTTCTGTATACGTGTTCAACACGCTCTCGACCGTAGAATTATTTTACTACATACAATAATATTTTTAACAGTGACTGAAAATTTTTAAAGTTTCACATTAGGTATATATCTATTGATAAATTTTTCATTAAAAAATGTTGAACAAAGAAATCGTATATTATGCTTAAATGAATCTTCTTCGGCTTCAAAGCAAGAGCAGTATGTTTAAACATAGCATTAAAATCCACGTATGAAATAGTAATTATGATAATACAAAAATGATAATAACGAGACCCACTTGTGTTTGTTCATAACTCATTGTAGTGTGTGCTCCGTCTTTCAACACGATTCATGTCTTCATCTCTTTCATAATCCCAGTCTAGAGCTGTGCCCTAATTTTTGCAATAGGCAACGAAACAGCCATCGTTTCATATAATTATATTTCGCTGCATATACAGGATGTTAGTGAATAAATCCGAAAGATTTAACAGGTGATTGCTGAGGTTTTTTAATGTAAAAAAGTTAATATAAACCCAGGTCTGAAAACGCTTAGTTTCCAAGATACAAGGTTCCCGAACAGGGTTTGGAAACTGGGCCGTTACTGGTATATTACCGGGCCATACATCTGAATTAATGGCCAATGATTGGCGCCATTAACGGTCAATTAATGGATGTCTACTGGATGATAACATCGGACCTGTAACTGGCACGATAATTGGTCGATTATCGTATTTGTAATCAGGCCAGTAATGGCTGAAAAAAAAAATAATTCAGGCCCATTAATGGCTAATAAATAAAATATATAAGGCCCGTTAATGGTTAAAGAATTAAAAATCTGAGGCCCATTAATAGCTAAAAAATTAAAAAATACTGGCCCATTAACGGCTAATAAATTAAAATGCTCAGGGCCATTAATGGTTAAAAAATTAAAAAACTTAGGCCCAATAATGGCTAAAAAATTAAGAAACCCAGGCCCATTAATGGCTAAAAAATCTCAATCTCAAAAAAATGAAATATAAAATTGTTCAATTTAATTTTTATTTTTTAAACTCAGTACAATAAAAAATAATATTGCAGTAAGATTAAAATTAAAAGATTTTTAGTTTTTATTATACTCATGTACCGTAAAATGGAGTGACAACGAATAGCGAGGTAAATAGAGAAAAAATGAATAAAATCAAATAAAATAAAGGTGCTGATAACGTGTAGGTACATTTTTCGTGCATTTTCAAGTATCAAGTAAAAATATACGTATACGTTTAATTGGTAATAAAAATCTAGTAATGCGCACATAATCTGTATAATATATATATATATATATATATATATATATATATATATATATATATATATATATATATATATATATATATATATATATATATATATTCTATGCCAATTGAACGTATACGCATATTTTTACCTGTTACTAGTTCTAATTTTCCCAGCAGAGGCGGACGTAACCTTTACGTCGCCAATAAACAAATTGTATTTTGTTATCTTTTTGAATAAAATTTTTATTTTTACAATAATAAAAATTGTCTAAATAAAAATATTGTTGTTTTTATTTCAAAACCTACTAAATTTCAATTAATTTTCAAAACTTACTAATTACTCATTTTTATCAGGAACTTCATAAAAATTTATTATTTATCTTTCATAAATGACTAATCTGTATATGAACCGTTCACGTTCGCTACTTTCAGAAAAATTTTTCTGAGTTTTGAATTTAAAAAAAAAAAAATATTTGAATACTTAGTAACTTTTGGAAATAGGCGATTTAGGTAAGAAAATGTACGAAAATCAAATGTCAAAAATGTCCCGGTTCACTTCATTTTACGGTAATATAATTTTTTTCATCAATGGATTGCTGATAGTCGATGTGGTTACTGAAAACCGATGTTTGATTACTGGTATCTTGATTTTCTCCTCCCTTCCTGATCAGATGTATCAGTAGGCCAACGTCCCGACCAGCTAAAGAGTTTTTAACTTCAGATTTTTCTTCAAAAACAACTAAAAATTTATACAAATTGAAAATATTCAATAATACAAAGGAACCATCTTTCCAAATATGTACTCACTTTTTAAACATGCAAAAGTTTCAGTTCCGCTGAAATCTCGTTTTCCTGTACCTCTAATTACTTTCCCAGTTCCTGAATAATGTGTTTCCACGTTTTTTGCTAAAGTGGCCGACAGTATTTTTTAATATATCACATTTCTTCAGTAGTTACTGATATATAGCAATATAAATCTTCAAAGTACTCGTACTCTTCGCTGGGAGACTAGCAGCATTTTAATGTGTGGTCATCTGTCCATGTTACTGGGACCAGTTTAATTAAATACTGTTTACTTCGTGGTAAAAATACCACAACAGCGTAAGTTCCTTTTGACATCTAAAATTGAAAAATAATATCTATAAAAACCAATTTTATGATGCTTACATTAATAGCATTCTATCTTTTGCATATTAAATCTGTATAAATATTACATTAACAATAAAATTGAAAATTAATCAGATATTGTGAATTTGTAAAAGAAAATTCAAAAACAATCCTTAACTAAAAAAAAATTTTGTTCGATTAAAATTTTTGAAACTATTTCAATTGAGTATAATTACTTTTGTGATTACAAAGATTTTCATATTAATATTTAATTATCAACAACATTAATTTATTTAATTATCAACAATATTTACTTATATTTGCTTAATTATCAACAAAATTACTATACATTAAAAATTAGTTTTTTTCTTACTTCTGTTCATAAGAAACTAAAGAAACTTCCCAAATAAAGTGTTTAGGTATTTTATTATGCACATAGCCGCTTTAAGAAATATTCCCAGTACCTACTGCGTCATACGTCTATATAAATAGTATCTTTCAATTCGTCAGTTCAAACTGTTCAAATATAGTTGAAAAACGTTGTTAAACAGATCTTCAAATTTTACATCTAATTAATAATTTTTAAGTACAGTATATACTTAGTAAACTTTATTAAAAAGTCAATTTACGGGATATTGTTTCTAAAAACGACCATATAACATTGGAGTTTTAAATTTAAAATCTAGATGACAAACAAAATAACCGTTAGTTGATGATTGTTTAGAATCTCAGTAATTTTTAACAAATGACAGGACAGCTAAAAATTTTTACAAGTTGTCATTTTGTTATTACAATTGGTGTTTATTTTGTTACAAAAAGGCATATTTAGGTTTTTGAAGTTAAAACGCCTACGTAAATCCAAAGGATACAAAGCTAGACAAAAAAGTAACTGTTTTGCTTTGACGAGTATATACGTATTAGAGGGATTAATTATGAAATTTATATACCTAATTTAAGATATTTTAACTTTTTTTTTTATTTTTGTATTATAATTTTTGTTAGTAAGTAACGTAACGTTTTAGTAAATAAAATACCTAACATTTTATAGCAAAATTTACAGGTTAAAGGCATGCAAATAAAAAAAAGAAAAGAAAAGAAGTCGTTAAAACTATAATAAAATACATATTTATTTTCAATACTTACAGTTTTAAAGAAATTTCAATTCGAAGAATGATTACAGCAACATGTTTAATTCTTTTAAAATGAACACTGAACAGTTTAAAGACTTAATATAGCAACCTCCCGCTCACACTGTGACCTCACTACATAATAATGATAATAATTTTGAAAGTAGCCACGTAAACACTAAATATTCGTGTTGCGCAAGTCATTATATCAGCTTCGACGCATGTTTAACGCGCAATATTCAAATTATATAATTATGCTCTTTTTTAAATCTGTAAGATTAATACTTTTATACATAGTAAATAAAAACGCAACATGTAAAAAGAAAGTCATTTTTCTTTTTCTCCGATTTTATTACAACCAATTAAGAAGTTACATCAATTTTAGTAAAAATTATTAAAATGTTTTGTTACACGGAAATTAACAAAAAAATCAGTTATAAAAGTATTAATCCAAATTTCTTTTAATACATAATTTACAATATACAAGTAAATATTAAACAAAGTTTTAAACAAAAAAATTTAACACCTTAAGAAAATGCATCCCACATTTTTAAAAATGATTTCACTTTGCATTTTAAATTTAAAATGATGATCAATTATTGTAGAAAATTAAAGTTGGTTAATTATGAAATTTTTGTTTTAGGAACTTCTTTACTTTCTTATATATTGGGTCAGTTTTTAAAAAATTTAATTTTTATTTATTTTTTTTAAATTTAATTTTTAATTTACACTAACAACGCGGTAGCTTATATCCTAGACTAAAAATTAATATGGCTAATAGTAGTTCCCTCAAATCGGCCAATGTATGGTAAATCATCGGGAAGAAAATTTTATCTGAAAACTAAACATTGTTTATCAGCCAATAAACGGCCAATAAATGACAATCTTCAAAGATGATAGGCTTTCCACAAATGGCCAATAGTAGTTCCCTCAAATCGGCCAATGTTTGGTAAGTCATCGGGAAGAAAATATTATCTTAAAACTAAAAATTTTTCATTAGCCAATAAACGGCCAATAAATGGCAATCTCCAAAGCTGATAAATGGCTAGCTTACGTACCCTTGAATGGGTAAATATTGATGCCACTCATTAACCAATGAATGGCCAATAAACGGTAATCTCCAAAGCTGATAAATGGCGCCACTATTTGCCCATTAAGGGTACTTAAGCTGGCCGTTTATTAGCTTTAGAGGTTTCCGATTATTGGTCGTTCATTGGCTGATGAATGGCGCCATTATTTACCCATTCAAGGGTATGTAAGCTGGCCATTTATCAGCTTTAGAGATTGCCATTTATTGGCCGTTTATTGGCTAATGAAAAATTTTTAGTTTTAAGATAATATTTTCTTCCCGATGATTTACCAAACATTGGCCGATTTGAGGGAACTACTATTGGCCATTTGTGGAAAGCCAAAGATCGGCCAGCTGCTGGCTTGTTTTCCATGTCTGGCTATTCCTACATGGGTTGTTCAGTTTCATATCTTTTTAATATTTTCTTAAATATTTCAAAAACGTTTTGAGATATTGATACAAAAATTGGGACACGCTATGACAGGGTAAATATTCATACTCTGAAGTAGACAGAACATTTCCACTCAAATCAGTGGCGTCCGTACGACCATGTGATGACATACTTTTTAAAAAAAAAGGGGGGCGCCAATGATTTTTTCCAATTCGAAAAATTTTTTTCAAATATTCCATAAATTGTTGACAAAAATGATCTCTTAGTATTTTGTCGCTCATGTAGCCATTTTCAAGATAAAATAGTATATTGTGCAATAAGTGCGGGAAATTGTCGATTGCCCACGAGAGCGAAGTTGAGCACACTCACTACGTTCGTGCGCTCATTCGCTTGAGTGGGCAATTGACAATCCCGCACGAGTTGCACATACTATTTTTTATTACGAATTTCACATACTTTTTTCTATTATTATTACTATTTTTGACATTTTTATTATTCTTTTTCTGAATTAAGTATTGTTTAAATTACTTTGTTGGTGGTGTCTATAGAAATAATTATGAAATATTTATTAAATGAAAAATCAAGAGGCGGCTTTGCGTGTTTTGATTAAATTTTGCGTGTTTTATTGCCAATTACTTTCCGCAAGCAAAAAAGTACGTGGGAAGAGTAAAGTGGGCAAACAGCTATTTTGCGTACAGAAATGTGTGCTCCAGCTTAGTACTTCTCCTGCATGAGTAATAAAAAACAATTTCCAATTATTGTTCCTATCACAAAACCGGTATGGGCTATCTAGTAGCTCATCTACTCTGTATCTTGGAAACTAAGCGTTTTCGGACCTGGCTTCATATAAACATTTTTACATAAAAGAACCTCAGCAATCACCTACTAAAATCTTTCGCACTTATTCACTAACACCCTGTATATTACATACTCGTATACATTGTCATCTAAAAAATTTGAATCCAACTTGCACGGAGAAGTCCAGTCTCTCACTGATTTCGATCCGATTTCGTTCACTGAAAGAGCATAGGTGCCAAAATAGGTGGAATTTTCCCAACCTCTTCTGTATTGGTACCGAGTTCTAGTATTTCTTCTAAAAAATCATTAAAATTGCACCATCAGTTTTGTTTTTATAGCCAAAACTAGGTGGTCCTAATTCTAAATAATTATCCAGTATATTACCTATGATTTATCGAAGTAACTGTATATTTTCTATTGTAATCAGAATAACAATATATAATAGTCAGTGAACTTTCCTTTCGATGAATTGCGATATATTTTGTAGCGATGAATTTTTTAGTCCATGAATTTCAGTCGTAACTTTCCGAATACAAATTAAAAATTTTTAATATATTTTCCTAGCCATAATTATTTTTTTAAAAATATCGTTCTGGAGATACTAACCATATATCTAGGGAGCCAATAAAAAAGAGAAAATTTTCTTTTCTTAAATGACGTAACCCATTAAGGTAAGTATAGTCCCTATTCCCAATTAAATCAAACCTGGATATAATATACTCTTTAAACATTAAATTACAATTGATTTCTATTTTCCCTTTTTTTTATAAACAAAACACCGTTTATCGTCTTTTACAAACATAATGGCTTATAATAATTAAATTATACGAGACTATAGAACAACTAGAAGCCAACTAATATCAAAAATGTGTAACTCGCTTGGAGCGATTTGTAGGCCTGTCACAGCTTAAGGCATGTAGTCAGTCGGTGTCCGTCGCCGAACACACAGTGCATTGTAATACATTGTTAGACATTGTTACTTGAATTGGACAGGTTGGTCTGTCCCATAATAGGTGTTTTGTAGTAGTGTGTGTGAATACGCACACTACTACAAAACACCAAACCAACACCATTGCAAACAGTGTGTACGTACACAACATAGTAGGGAGATTTTACGTCACCCACTGGTTACAAGCGGAACAGTGTGATTTGATTACTAGTTTGGTCCCTTGTACGAGACTATATGTGTCATTTTCTTCATCGATACTTGAATATACTATTACTATTTAGATTTAGACAATATGTGTGCCAATTAAATTTTATTATTTTCATTATCTAGTCAAAATAGATTACATGGAATAAGCATAATTAAACATATAAATATATGTATTAGATTATTTACGATCATAAATTATTAATTTTTTTTTATACCTAAAATCGATAACTACAAAAATACGCCTTACAGTTACCACAGGCCACTGTATAGGGTACACTTGCTTTTTATTTTTAGTTTTTGCTTTTTGCTTGTGAGATTACTAAAGTATTGGAAGCATTGTGATCACATTTGAAATATAAGAATGTTTTTCCGCGCAAAATGAAAATTTTCAGACACATTTTACGTTTGAAAGCTTTTTGAACAATTTTGTTTCGTGTCTGTCGGTCTGTCGGTCTGTCTCTGTGAGTCGCCAAATCGCACTATGAATAGCACCAACTTCTGAATAGGGTTGCCAACTCCGCCAATGAATATTTCGGGACTTAATGGGAAAAAAATCGGGACAAAACAAGTAAAATCGGAACTGTTAAAAAAAATATAGAAAAACGTTTTTTATCAGCCAGTAGGAAAGATAATCTTTTTATTTTTATTATTTGTTACTCACAGCTACCTATTTAAACCATGGTCTTACAAACCTTTAAACAAAACAATTTTTTGAATATGATATTACAATAATATTTCTTTATTTTGTTTTATTAAATTAAAAATCAAGTTTTTTAATTTTTAGATTTTTAATTTTTTTATATTTTTTGCTCATTAACTGTATTATTTTTGGAGAAAAACATTTTTCATAAAGTTGACCGTCTTTAACATTGATTATTTTTAGGCTACTCGAACGCCGCTTACGTATTTTATGTACGTCAAATAATTTCTCTCATTTTTTGGACGGATTTTAATGTTGGAGGAATTTTAATGAGTTAATCTGGCAACACTGTAAGCTGTATAAGTTATAAATCAGTAGACAGAGTACAGTTTATCAGTAAGTACAACAAATATACTTACTTTCTTGGCCGTCATGACATGCAAGCGCGATAATTTGGAAACAACAATAGCGAGACTGGTGGGACTAAAAATGTAAAAAAATTGTAGATGTTAAAAATTGGGACAATTAGCGTCCCGCCACTACTGCTGTAAGGACGCGGGATACATAGGCCTAAAATCGGGACATACCGATTAAATCAGGTGAGTTGGCAACCCTACTTCTGATCTATTTGATTTACACAAATTATGTAGTTTGGTTCCTAGATGGTCTCCTACAAATATCATCATATTCGAAGTAGCGATGGCTACGTCACAACCGTGACATTCCATTAAGATACTAGATCGCACCAAGTGACAGAATTTCTGAACTATTCAATTGATTTTGATGAAATTTTCAAAAATTATGCAGTTTGGTTCCTAGTTGGTTACCTACGAATTTCCTCACAATCGGAGTAATAGCGAGTTAATGCGCTACCATGATCTCGTGTTAAATGTGGATATCTACTTACTGCTAGTCCCACTTCGCTCAAATTTTGAGAATATTTTCGGGTTAGTCTGTAAAGTATATTTTGAGTTACAACAAATTTTCATGAACTGTACGGAAAAAATATAACTTGAGGGTATTCACCATTAACGTATTCTTATTTCAAATATCACTTTAATTGTTTAATAGTCTATTATGAGTGCGAGGAAGCTGTGTACCACACCTCATTGGCAGCGCATTTCCTTTTTTTATTTCTTAATTTTTTAAACAACGCAGTACTGTGACGAAACATTTGAAATTAACATTTTGCATGTGCAGTAATTGTGTCAGATTAACGCCATGTTGTATACCGGGTTTCCCATTTGGATGTATATATACGATTTACATGTTAATTTTTAACATTGGATTCCTTTAAGGAAAAAGTTATGTCACAAGAGTGCTTTGAACAAACTAATAATACTAATTTAATATTATAACTACCGTTACTATAACTTTAACAATAATAATGCAGTAAAATAAAGAAATGAATGTCGTAGTTTTCAAGCAATTCACATTTTTACTTGATAAATATTTGTGTCATCTGAGGCTGTAAATTCAAAAAGGCATTTTTTTATTTTCTTGAAAATAAATATTAAAATAATAAAAACACCAAAAAAATATTCTGTTGAAGAAATAGTGCAGATAATTTGGTGGAAAAAAATTATTTTATAAAAGAAAATTACCAAAAATAGCAATATGTTTATCCAAAGCACTCTTGTGACATAACTTTTTCTTTATGGGAATCCAATGTTAAAAATTAATATGTAAATCGTATGTAGTATACATCCGGCCGGAACACCCAGTATAGGTATCGTCGAGTCACGACACAATAAGTCGGTGTGGAATCAAAACAACGTGCTAACTCAAGCGGACAAATTCACATTTTATAACTTCAACAGAGTCATGGTGATAGAAAGGGAGCATTAGTAAAGAGTGAAGAGAGATAACAATCTTCTGTCGTGGTTTTCTTCAGCCATTCTTTTTGTTAAATCAAAAAATAAAACTCTATAAAACTCTTTATACTCTTTGACGAAGATGTGCTAAAGATGTACTTCGTTTCGCTTCTACGAAAATATGGTGTAAAGAAACTTCTTAACTGTAGCAAAACGTATGCTCGTACTTGAGTACCGGGATTATTACCGACATTAGTACCTAGGTGGCTGTCAAATTGTACGATCCTATTTATATTAAACGACCCCGACACCTTCCATAATGTTGCAGAAATTCTGAGGTGAATATTGTCACGTGTGACAAAATCTTTGAATATTTTTGAAATCTTCCTATTTTTTCACACGGAAAACTGTAAAAATTTTGTACTATTTATTAAAACCGCCGCCATTTTTTCAAATTTCAAAAAAAGCTCCCATAGGAACATGGCAGCTTACCGACAGATTGATAATCCATTTTTTTTTTTTTAAATAAAAACTGCGGCCGCAGTTGCGGTCACCGAATTTCGGCCTTTTTTAAAGACACTTTTTTCAAAAAATTATAATAATTATAAAAAATAAATAAAGATAAATAAAAAAAATATTTTTGTATTGTTAAATAGTGGTACTAATCGTAAAAAAAATTCATCCTCATCCCCCCATCCTATCCATCCAAAAAAGTTCTGAAAATTGACAATTTTTCGGACAATTACACTGTGATGGTATACCTTATCCAACAATTTTTGGGATGGCTTTTCGAGAGGGTGTTATTAGTAACCATAAACTTTCAAGAAGTTAAATTATTTTATTGCTTACAACAAATACCACCCTATGTTCACTCCAATTGTATTTAAATTTGTTACCTGTTTTACAAGCAACGGTTTCTTTTTGCATTTATATAGATAAGTAGGTAACATGTTGGAAACAATACTATTATCTCATTTAAATGTTGCCAAACTATACCTTAAGTTACAAATAATTATTTATTAAGAATTTAAAGCAAAAAAAAAATGACTGATGGGCTGAGTTTAATGGTGGCCAAACAAAATCGGAGTTAATAAGAATGACAGTATAAAATAGATACTGATAATATAGCTAATGTTTACAAATACATAAATAATGTTTACATCTCAATATTATAACCGTGGCTTAGTGACTGGAGTCATAGCCATATATTTTAATGTTTATATTCTCTACAAACCATAATTAATTACATATGTTTTACTCAATCCTCAATAGCCTCATTTGTGTAAATACTTTATCCAGAGTATATTTGACACTATTTTATTCGACAAAATTAAAAGAGCATTTTAATTTTTTTTACTAAATTTTAACATAGATATGGTTTTTGGCCTGGATATAGATAGCCGGACGTGAGTAAACCAAATAAATAACTAATATTTATTGTTGTCTTTGTATGTACCTCTTGAACTATAAAACATATCCATAATTCAATGTTTTCCGTGCAGTAGAAAAATTCTCTAACTTTTGTTTAAGTTTCGATTTGTTTATTATTCTGTAATGTCGTCTATAATTCTATACAATGCCTATTATTTGAGTGAATTTGAACTATTAATTTGTAAAAATAATAATTAGTTACCTATAGTACAAGGTCCCGCAGCTGATTTCTGCAGGTATCTGTTTTTTTAATGAAACTTAATTTAAATGAATCCTTAATGGCAATGTAATACATTGCTCCCGGGTTGCCGGCTCTCAATCGGCCGCAACCTCTAGGTTGCCAGGTGTTAACAGGTATATTGTTGTTAATAATTTGCGGTCACGTGTTTTTTGAGAAAATTAGATACTAAATTAAAGTTTTATTTCTTTTTCTGAACACGATAATACATGGTTGCCTGTGAAAAAACAGCCGCAAGTAATGGTTGCCATTACTTTTAATTAATTACTCTCTTATCACATCTCAGCTGCAACTATTAAAAAAAATTTTATACATATTGATCAATCAAGGCAATGAAATGTGTATTACATTGTACATATGTAATAATATTTCATTGCCTTGATTGATCAATATGTATAAATTTTTTTTCAATAGTTGCAGCTGAGATGTGATAAGAGAGTAATTAATTAAAAGTAATGGCAACCCTAACTTGCGGCTATTTTTTCATAGGCAACAATGTATTATCGTGTTCAGAAAAAGAAATAAGACTTTAATTTAGTATCTAATTTTCTCAAAAAACACGTGACCGCAAATTATTAACAACAATATACCTGTTAACACCTGGCAACCTAGAGGTTGCGGCCGATTGAGAGCTGGCAACCCGGGAGCAATGTATTACATTGCCATTAAGGATTCATTTAAATTAAGTTTCATTAAAAAAACAGATACCTGCAGAAATCAGCTGCGGGATCTTAGACTACTATGACTTCACAGCACCTTCATCATTTATTATTTAGAAATGAATTATTTCATAAATTATTAAATAAAATATAGCACAAGTAAATCGTACAGTATTATTGAACGTGTATGGGCCGCTATAGTTCTTCCACATTAATGATAATACTAGACTTCTTCAGATTATATTTTAATGAATTTTAATAAACTTTCTACGAATATCATAAAACATATTAATTTTTTAACAAAAAGGATAATTATTTTAAAAAAATACCCATAAAATGTACTACAAAAAAGATTCGATTACACTTTTCCGTAGAACCATTTTATAAATATTATCAGTTTTCACTTTGGCCGGAATTTCTTAACAAATTCCACCCAAAGTAACAAAATCTTTTTTGTGTAAAAACAATCTATTTTTATACAATTATCAGGCGTAGTGTGACAAAAAGGTTTGGCGCTCCTCAACTCCACCAGGATATGCCACACAGAGAGAGTATGAGTGATCCTACACGACAACTCCCTGTCTCCCTGTATTTTGCAGCAGGATAGCGAGGATAGTAGAGTAACATTTGATTATATGAACGAATAGAAGTGACACAAGTGTACACCAAAGTACTGTCCCACTTTACTAACTCATATGTGTTGTAATTGACGAAAATATAAAGCTTAATTTACATGATTCAAATTTAAATGATTGCAATTTTTCGGCACTCTCACTATCGTCGTCAAATTTTATAGTACTGTCAATAAAACCTTTGATAAATATATATTACAGCTGAACCCTTTTTTGGGATCGAATAAAAAAATCGCACAAAAAAATATTCAAAAACTCTTCATAAATAGCTATAAAATATATTAGTTCGGTCCAGATTGTAAAATAAAACTTTTTTTATACAGTGCATCGGGACTATATAAAAAAAAATTTCATAGAAAATATATAATATAACTCAAAACGAACAAAACTTCACGATTTCCTTAGAAGTTGTTTTTCTAAACAAAATAAAACATTCATTTACACATGAGAACATTTTATTTCATTTTTATACTATTATGAAAATTGTGATAAATACAACTTATATTCTTATGCAATGTATTGATTAGATGCTTAGGAACTATCAATAAATAATTTTATTAAATTAAAAAACCAAAAAATCAGTATTGAAACGTAAATCTATACAAAAACAAAGTGAAGAAAAAATTTACTCATCGTTCAAAAAAACCAAATTAAATACGAATACGACAACCTGCAAACTAGTTTAGTTTGCGAACAATTTTTCACAAAAGGATTTAAAATACTGTGTCAGTTTTTCGAGAGTTGCCATTTTTATTACAGCCAAACCGTTGATTTAATCGAAAAATTGTTCAAATAAGAGTTGTAGATATCGACGGGGGCAACCGATGGCTACAGTCAAGAGCTTTATAGCTCTTATGGTTTTCGAGCTATGATAAAACTTATAGATTTTTAAATGAAACTATATATTAATTTTTCGATAAAACTGATCTAATGCATTAATACATAATACATAAATGAACAAAAAAATTTTGTTACCCAAGATTAATTTTTTAATTTTTCTTTAATTTATCAGTTAGGCGGTAAAAATATACATATATACTTGAGGCTACTCCAACCGATAATGTTTTGCTTGGTTACATTTCCATTACATCCAAGAAAAGAACCTTTTCCAGTACCATTTCTATCATAAAAATTTGGTTGTGTACTAGAAATGGCAACTCTCAAAAAACTCACATGGTATATTAAATAATTATAACAATTATTTCAATATAACACAACTACTGACAAGTTTGCCATTTTGAGGCTACAACTATAAACTACATATATATTATAACATTTAGATGTAACGGAAAATCAGTATCACCAACAATTTCGTGTATCCTTTACGGCAACTGGTGCATTTCTCCTTGTGGTGCGTCTCTCCTAAAATTTTCCTATTGATATGAGTTTTATGTTAAATTTGCAACTAAATCGTCTGACACAAGCTTTATAAATATGTTTAAATGTTTTGAAATAGCAATACATTAACGATCGTACGTGTCTAGCGTGCATAATGCCTCATGTGAACATTAAAACTCACAGATATCAATCCAGCCAGCCAACCGTACTCACCATACTCATCGTACTCACCGTACCCACTCGCAGCTCGGAGTGAGTCATTTCCACTTCGTTCTCAATTATCTCGTGGGATCTCGTTTAGTCGAATGGATGGGGACTAGAAGGCTTTCATATAAGTATGTATAGACATCAATCTAAATGCAGAACTATCATTTTTATAAATGGTGTTGAAAATAAGGGCAATAATTTTTTTAAATTAAAATCGAGAACTGATCTATTTCTAAAAGTTTTTTATACGTACCCGATGACGTCACAATGAGAATATTTTTCACTGATTTATGTCTAAAAACCAAATTCAAAACTGCAGTCACTATATTGATTGATAAATTAATTTTAACCCCCTCTTTTTACAGTACCTCTTGCCTCTCAGAATTTGTAGACATTATTACCAAACTGTCATGTATCCTTTATCAATATTTTATAATGTTTTTTAAGCCTCTTCAATCACAATTTTGTCATTTTTTATTAAAAAAATTTCCGTACTAGTATGAATGATAGAATCAATTTCTTTTTAATAGAACAAGTTAATAAATTTTAACCCTAGAATCATACGTACTCGTCAAATTAACTACCGTAACTTGGGGTAAGATTGGTCCTTAAAAGTAAGATTGGCCCAAGTCTTGGAAAAAGACAGTTTGATTTACTATTAGTTAGCAAATACAGCTATCAACTTGGTTCTCGTGGTAAATGACAAGTAGCAGCACTGACTATACTCGAATGCTAAGATTGATTTAATTCCATCTTTTGCCACTGCTCAGTGCTGCTCCAACTTCACCGTTACTTCTTGTGAATGTTTTGATACAAACCAACTTTTGCTTACACATCCAGAACTACTTAAGATTTTTGATTGGTAAGTGTATAACAGCTTTCATTTAATACATATTCAAAATATTTTAAGTTTGTTTTTTCTGATACTTACCTTGTTTATTTGCAAAATGTGATTTCATAAGCTGGGGTAACTTTGGCCCAAGTATTGGGGCAAGATTGACCCACCCTGTTTTTTTAAATTTCCATTAAAAGAGTACTTGAACCCATATTTAAAATTCCGCCATGTCCGACCGTCTGTCACCTCAATTTTTGCACATACACGCTACAAGCAAAGACCTTAATTAATTAGCAGCAGAAGAGCTGCTACGTAATTTTCTTAGGTAAGAACTTTCCCCGTATTGGCAAGCTGAAATAAAAATATAAGGAAAGTTTCCGTTCCCCCTCCTGACTTTCCTGTAGTTTTTTAACTCCAATTTAAGTCCAAAAAATTTGAAAAAAGTAAGATATTAGCATCCACTTAGAACATTTAATTAGGATTTTTGCGATGGAGTTACGTTGATAGTTTTCAGAGAGTTCAGGCAATCAAATTTTTGCAATCAAAAAAAGTAAAGAATCAAACATAATCAAATCCGGATCTAGAAATTTTCTGAATTTTATTCCAAATGTTGAGGAGAATGTTAGTTACAGACTTCAGAACCCTGATTTAAAGCATGTCCGGCACGTACTTGACTAATTTTTTCTCGATATACTTAAACGGACTTTTAGTCGAATTTTCTCCGAAAAATTAGACTTATACAGTCTATACCATAGATTCCCAACGGGGGCGATATCGCCCCCCAGTGGGCGCTGGAGTTCTCCAGGGGGGCGGTAGCGAATAAGGTTGTCAAGAGGGGTGGTCGCCGACTGTAAAAAATAGAAAAAAGGCGGCATTTTACAGCCGACTAGCAAAAAAAAAGAAAGATCGCCGATTGTAAAAAACAGAAAAAGGAAAAAAAGGTCCTGCTAGGGGGCGTTGAAATTTCTGTTCTATACTAAAGGGGGCGGTGGTCCAGAAAAGGTTGGGAATCTATGGTCTATACGATAAGAGCTGCGAGAGGCGAGAGTAGGGGCGCTATCCGTTTTCGGACCCGTAGAACACGAATATGTAGAAAAAAAAATGTCTGATATATATATATATATATATATATATATATATATATATATATATATATATATATATATATATATATATATATATATTCCCGCCACCTTTTAATTTGTGTAGGGCCCCCCTATGGAAGTTAAGAGATGAAATTTGGTAAATGGGGCTCATTTTCGAGGCACTTCATACTATCAAAGTGGGGTCAAATTTTGGGCAAATTTTTTTTCTGACCCGACTTTTAAGGGGGTGGTGGGGGGCGGAAAAGCAATAAAACTTTTCCAAACCGGTTTTAAATAATGTTTCGGTCAATTATATACAACATATCCAAAATTCAGCTTCCTAGGATGATTTGGTGGGAGTAGAGGGGGCAAAAACGATTTTCGCTGGATCTAACAGGCCCCCAGCCCTCCAGAATTAACGTAGAGGGTTGAAATTTGGTGTGTTGATAAAGTTCGTACCTAGGTTGTGCTTTTTGGAGGCTTCAATATTTTATCCCCACCCCTCTCATTTTTAAGCTACAATTTCATGCATTTTCGACGTTTTCGAAGTTTGTACCACTCGCACAGGTCACCTAAATAAACCTAGAGGGCTGAAATTTTATATTCGGATTGAGTTAGTATCAAGGGGGTGCCTTTTGAGAGTCTCGACTTTCAAACCCTACCGCCACCATTTTTATACCCAAAAGAACATGATTTTTCTTGTTTTTTAACAGTTTCGTTCGGGTCAAAATCTCCCCAAATAAACCTAGAGGGCTGAAATTCTGTGTACAGGTTAAGCTAATAGCCAGACACTGTTTTTTGGGGGTTTCAACTTTTAACCCTTACCCCCACGATTTTTACGCAAATATTTCCTTAATTTTTTTGCTTGTTTTCTAACACGTCTAGAGACTCTCTAAGGAAATCTAGAGGGCTGAAATTTTGTACGTGTATTCAGTTAGTATCCAGCTAGTACCTTTTAGGGAGTCCACATTACTTTTCCCCCCACTTCTTCCATTTTTACATCGGAATTGAATGCTATTGTTAAATGTGTTTTAAATGCATTACTTTTATTCTAAATACAAGTAGGCGAATAGTAATTTTAAAAAATTTAAAAAAAAGTGAATACAATTTTTTAACAAATGATATACATACATATTAAGTAATTTGAAAATGTTATTAAAGTCACTGTTTATTTATAAATTAGGAATTTTGGATTTTTATTAGTTATAAAATAGAAATTTTGGATTTTTTTGGAAAGAAAAAATATCTTCAATAAAGGCCTTCCAGTTTACTATTTAAGTTCCTTTTTTAATATTTAAAAATAAAACACAAAGGCAATTGGCGGATAAGCATGGATAGAAATGCCCTCGTACGAATTGTGTTGGCTTTTTCCCTGTTAACTGCTATCGGCACAAAATTGAAATTTACTGAGATTCAGCTTTTAAAAACTTAAAACCTTTTTTTAAAGCCACGATCAACCGGACACTCATCATCAGTTTTGAAACCACCAAAATTACAAATCGCTTGTGGACTTTCAATTATATTTCGCTTGTAGACACTCAATACCGAAGATGAAAGGAAAAATTCGACTTCCGTGATGGGGCTCCGCTGCTCACGGCGTTTTTTTTTTATATCTCAATAAAAATCGGTTGTAATATCATCAATATTTTAGGGGTAGTCTTTTTTTTAATAAATTCCTAAACTAATTGTAAGTCAGGAGTGTTATACCCTAACAAGGGTAACCTTGCCTTTAATAAGGGGGTTTTCCCGTGTCCACCTTTACTTTTTTGTTGGGCTTTGTTGAGGCAATCAATGCCTTCTTAAACTGTTACGTAGCATCCTAAACAACTTATGTTAGAGTAACCCAAAATACCTCTATCACAGCATCCTGGATAACATGACCAATTTTTGGTTACACAAATTACTTTCTCTTAAAAACCCGGTTAGGTACATAGGATAATTGTTTCAAAAAGGATTTTGTGTAATTTTTTCGCTCTTTGCCATGATGTGGAAGAAATTTGAGAAGTTTTTTACCAAATTTTGTAAAAATACGATGTTTCGTTCAAAAGCTATCGTGAGAACATAGACACACACACACACAAACACATATACTGTTCTGGGGTTCTAGGAACTTCAAAACCAATTTCTGCCACAGTTTCCAGCACAAATCTCACTATTACACCCGCTGTAATAGCTCAATTTCCATTCAAAAATTCGATAAACACAATCATATGTAGCTCATTTTTTCCGATTAGATTTACAGAAATTGGCGAATTACAGAAATAATAGCCAAATATCGTACAGGGCGATATTTTGACCACTATCGGTGGACGATATTGAGACGACATTTCATGAAGCGGTCAAAACCAGTTTCTTTCATTAATTGAAAAAAGATTATATACATGTTTAATCAATTCCCAACTATTTAGTACTTCAAGAGCATTAAAAAAACTAAATAGTAGGGATGGTGGTTTTTAAAAAATAACCGGTTTTCGGTTATTTCGGTTTATTTCATGCTCGGTTTAACCTAACGGTTAAAACCGCTTAAAATAACCGGTTTTTGAAAAAACCGGTTTTCGGTTTTTTCTAGGAAAAACAGCACTTATATAGGCAAAAATTTTTATTTTATAATTATATTTATTTTTAAACGAATTTAATACCGTAAATACAAACAAAAACAAAAAATTGGGTAATTTAACGAGAAAAATCACTATTAGCTAACAAAAATGTGAAAGGAAACTATTGCCTTTAGGCAACAAAGAGCTGTAGGAAACACAAATTTATTCAAATAAAAATACAGAACTCATTTTCAGTGTAATAAGGTAAGACAAATTAACAGATAAATTTATATATTATTATATGTAATTATTAAATATTCGATAGTAATAAATGAAAATTTTATTCATTTTGTAAATAATAAACAAATATTTTACTTCGCAAAAATACCACTTTTATTTTGAAACTGTGACAATATTGTTTCGAACCGTCAGTTCATTGTCAAACAGAAATGTCTGTTCGAAACAATATTGTCACAGTTTCAAAATAAAAGTGGTATTTTTGCGAAGTAAAATATTTGTTTATTATTTACAAATATGGAATACCATAAAGTAACGTTCAAATCTATTAATATTTATTCATTTTCATAAATTTCTCATGATCTAGAAGTTTTTAAAATTCTAGTAAATTACTAATTAATAAGCCATTTTGAAAGTTGAGTGAAATTTTGATAACAAAATCTGGTAAATTTGCTTATTACTTTCCTCTTTGTTTTATTTATTTAAATATTGGTATTGGTCTGTCAGGTTAGACCGAAACAATCGATTTTATTATTGGATATTGAAGCAAATAAAAAGAAATATTGAAAATAAAACATTACATTATTTTCTATACCATAATAACCATAATTAACTAAATGTATTAAAATTTTAAAGAAATTAATTAATTTTTTTTTTTTTAATAAAAACAATTCACAAGTCACTGAAATATGACTTAAATTTTTAAATTTTTTAAAATAATTTGTCCGGTTTTTTTCTCCTGTTATTGATTAAAAAAAAAACACCGGTAATAACCGAGTCAAAAGAATAACCGAAATAAACCGGTTAATCGAAACAGAAAAACCGGTGTTCGGTTAAAACCGGTCGGTTTTTCCCATCCCTACTAAATAGAAGTACAAGTGGGGCTAATTAAAAAGTAAAAATAGCAGAGAAAATTTCAATTTTCAAAATGGGTGCAATATTAGGCACAATTCCACTAGAATCGATATCAAAACTGAGCTAAATTCAAAGATGCCCATGCGCATGTTAATAATAAAGACAGAATTATTCTTATCAAAACAGTTATATCCATACTGTAAAATGCTCATCTATATTTCAAACCGCGTTTATGCTCGGATTGATAGCGGGCTTAATGTGTATTTCATTCTTTTTTTTTTTCAATTTACAAAAGTAATTTTATTTTTATCATTGTAAAATACTTACATACATACTTTAAACGTACGTACTTTGTTTCCAAGCAATTAAAGTAAATCAATAAAAAACGAATTTAAAGACGAAACATCATAATTACTTCACTTTTTCCTTTTTTAAATCAATTATAGTCTTTATTCATCTCAGGATTTTTAAATACCCAATTAGTATTAAGTGGTTAATATTCTATTAAAATGAAACTTGAAGAGTACTTCGTTTCTATATGATGGAGTTTTAGTGTACTTTATATTACAATACACCTTTATAGAGACGGTCGTGGCTGTTATTGATTGAATCCGTCAAAATTAACATAAAATTTAAATAATGTACTGAGCATTCTCACTCGGCACTCTTCAAAATAGATCGGATGATCGATTACAGGGTGAGAATATACACAATGAAAGTTAATAATTGATGTTATATAATAATTCCAGGGATATTTTTTATTATAGAACTGTTTTATATAACATCATTAATTTATGGACACGCAGTAGCTACCTATTGGCAGGGTGCGTAGTATATGGTGGGGATAATTAAATCGATTGCAGCGTGAGTAGTGGAGAAAATAGGCAATAATACATGCTCATATGTGTTTATAGTGTAATAAAAAATATTAAATAAAAATATAATACATTGATCCACTTTGATTATAAACGCAATTGCCACTAATATGTCGTTCCTTATTTATATGTCAACGTATTAACGTCTACACGTCAATCCATAAATACAGAATTAAAAATATTTGAGATATTTTAAACTCACATGCAATGATGTTTCATAAGAAGTTATTGATGTTTGCTTTATGTATGACTGTACATTCAGCTAAATGACTTATGTCAGCATTTCTTAATTTTCGAATTTCCCTGACGTGCTTCACCATCACCAGCAACTTTTTCCTCTGCATAGTCCGGGGTTGGAAGGAAATACTGTCTTAATAATTATATCCATGTTAACGTCGAAAATTGTTTAAATACTTTATTATTACAATTATTATACTTCATTCAGTATTTTATACCTCAAATTGTTCAAATTTATTTATAAAAAAAAAAAATAATTTTAAATAACAAATATTTGTATTCAGATTTTACGGTTTTCTTGAAAATATTTTAAATTTATTTCCACGGTTACCATTATTTAATAACATGAAAAAATGTATACTATAGATGTCGTTGGCATCATGCACCCAGCCAATAGAGACATTTAAATACCAAATACCTGAATAATGAAATTTGTCAAGTGCAAGTTGGCGTTGCATTATGTAAGGATTTCAAGGTAAAACTCAGTATTTCACTAGCGACAATTTAATTGATTTTAAAAGATGTTTTTAACGATATGTTACAACGATAACAAAAACTTAACCACTTTTTTAGCATTTACCTTAAAGGTTTTCTCTTGAATTTTTGGCAATGTTTTATAATACGGACACACACTTCGGTATAAAATTGCATTTTAGTGAGGACCACTTTCTCTACTTTGACTAAATAATTTTGATTGTGAATTCTTAGCAATATCTGTACTTGTTTTGTTTTGTTTAGTGTTCCATATCAAAATTAGCAAATCGAAACACTTGTGAAACCCCTTCGGTAGTCGCCCGTCTGCCCCAGGTGATTTTCTCTAAAACTATTCGACGTAAAAGAGTGTGGGGGCCCAATTAGAAATGTGGAATCAAATTTCAATTCTGGAAGTTAATTTCAATGAACTTAGAAAGTAGAAATAAATACATTTCCCCGATAGTATATCAAACGAAAGCTAATTAAGTCATACGTTGGTCTACGAATAAAGTTAATCATACATCGGCGTCATTTTGACGAATGGACTTTTTACGGAGAGTTTTAGAGTTTATTTGTAAAAAACATTTTTTTTTTTACATAACAGTACTACAAAAGCGAACAAAATATTTAAAACAAATTGGATTTGGAAAAATTTTTTAATATAAATATTTATTAATTTTTTTAATCTTTGTATCAAAGCATATTTTCATTATAAAAATTAAAAAATTGATAAATACATCAATTGTATCATAAAGCATGTCTTTCAAATAATTAATTTATGAACTATGTGTGACTTTATAGAATGTGAAATTTCTTAGTCATAAATATTCCTATAGATATGTAGTCATAAATATTCCTATAGTTATTTCCCCATTAGGCACATTTGTAAATTTTCTAAAATTTGTTAGTAATTTAAATATTTTCCACAAAATAAATTGTTAATCTTTTATTAAGTCATTCGAAACGCATTCTTTAGTTTTCGATTCAATAGGTTAAAACTTCAGTATTATGTCGTCTCTATAAGTCAAACAGCTGTATTCATCTTTCACATTATCATAATTATTGAATAAATTAATTATAACTTATAAAATTAATTTTATATGTAAAGTATAAAATCTTTAAAAAAAAAAACATAGGTTGATCATACATCGTCGTCCTTTTGACGCATTCTATTTCAATATAAGCAAAACGACAGCAAACAAAAACAAAGATAATAAATCTTTGATATATAAGATAGTAAGTCTTGTGAGAAATAGCCATATTACGAGCGTGTCTGAAACATAAATTTATGTGAATGAGTCATTTTCAGTTATCGTTGTTTTCACTTAACTAATCAGGTGTGTACTTTGTTCCCCCACATTGAGGATGCCTAAATCAGTGTAAAATCGTCCTCTATATGTGATCACATTAAAATAAAAAGAGAAGAAAATTGATAAGACATTTACAAGGAACTTTAAGAACACGTACTAGGGAGATACTAATGAAAGTTATACAAGCATCAAATCAGCAAATGATACACTTTTTTTTGTAGGTATCGAAAAATTTATGCAAAGTAAGAAAAAGAAAATTATTGAAACAAATCCGTTTCCAAATAACTTTATTATTGGAAAAACATATTTCCAAACAATATTTTCTTTGCCTCGTATATTTTGCATGGATTTACGTTTGTAATTTGATTTAAAATAAATATTTTTTTGGTACTGGGTGTACATAAAAAAAAAATAGATAAAAAAAAACTGAGGTAGCTTAGACACTGGAAATCAGAAGCAACCCTTGAACTCCATATTATCAGCTTCCTAGTATCTCAAAAATAAAAATCGAATTTAAAAAAAAAAAAAAAAAAGAAAAACAGCTGACCTGAACTTGATAATTTTTTTTTTACATCGTATTGGCATTAACACGCTTCAATTGATATCTTAACGAAGTGAATATCAGCTTTTTCATACCCAAATTACTCTAATTCAGCTAATTACCCTAACTCGAATCACTTCCACTAACTCAAATGAATTTTCCAATTTGACGACGCCGTAAAATTTACCAAAATATCTCAAAATCCTAAAAAATGTAAATAAAATGATAAAATAATAAAACTGAAAGCAAGTTATTAGGGATTTTGAAAGTTGTTCTTTTCATTTTTACCAAAATTAAGTACTCTAGAAAAAGAAGACTTGTTTAGAGTCTGTCATATTTCTAAAGGAAATTTCGCCATTTTAATGCAAAATTGAAAATATTGCACCTAAATTAACCTAATTAGTCTAATCACCTTAATTCAGATCACTTCAATAAAGCTTAATTTGAGAAAAATCCGCCTTCAAGTTTGCGGACAAAATATTTTAGTCCTTTCAGAAGTGTAAATATAATAACAACATGACAAAACTGGAAGCGAATTTTAGGTTTTCGAGTTCGTTCTTTCCATTTATTTCAGTAGAAATCACTGAAGAATCAGGCGCGGATACAGGGAGATATTCATGGGGATCATATTATCCCATCCCCTCAATTATTACCGTAATTTGTTCTACCGCAAGTGACCACAAGTGGCTATCAAGATAATGGTAGTTATGGTATATTTTTAGAATTTCGTAGTACTAAAACCACTAAAGTCTTATAAATTCGTCATATCTGTCTTTGTGTTGGGTGATCCACCTGCACCTCACACCTTTTAATAGTCAGTGTCGAACCATATGAAATTTAACGGCCAGTGCCGTTTCTTAAAAACTATAATTTTTTTAAATATGAAATTTTTAAGCTCATATAGAAAGTAAAAAGTTGAAGTGATTAAGATATATCTACTTAATAAATTTCTAACACTGACTGACTGACAGACAACGCACAGCCTAAACCGTTGGGTTTAGAAGAATGAAATTTTGCACAGGAATTCCCCATGTAACGTAGATGAACACTAAGAAAGGATTTTTGAAAATTCGCCCTCTAAGTGGGTTAAATAGGAAATGCAAATTTTTATGGAAATTTGTTATTTTTGAAATTAGAAAAATATGTTACTATGGATATTAAAACAAATAACTAATACCTTATTTAATTAATCTTTAACTTTGACTGACAAACAACGCACAACCTAAACTGTTGGGTTTAGAAGGACGAAATTAAGCACAGGAGTTATGAAAATTGGCATTTAGGGTTCTATTTATAAATAAAAGTCAGTTGTTTCTGGAAATTTATTCCCTAAGGAGTTAAAACAGGAAATGAAAGTTCATATGAGAAGTTCGTCATTTTTGAAGTTAGAAACGTGGATATTGATTTAGGCTTTTAAAAGACATTAAAAGTGAGCAGAAAGTGAGTACCTAATAAAAAGATGTTTTCGATGGGAAATCCCATCGGGCATACGGCTAGTACCTAATATTTTTATATATCTCTAACTTCTAAAATGACCAACTTCCATACAAATTTTCATTCCCTATTTAACCCACTTAAGGGACGAATTTTTAAAGATCCTTTCTTAGTGCGCACCTACGTTACATAGGAAATTCCTGTGCAAAATTTTATTCTTCTAAACCCAACGGTTTAGGCTGTACGTTCTCTGTCAATATTAGAGATTTGGAGGGGTCAGTGTAAAAGTCTATAACTTTTCAAAACAATTGAAACGTGTCCACTGAACTACGAAATCCTGACTTAATGCGTATCCAACACACATTTACCGAATTTATTTTAAAACTTACAATATTAGGAAAATATTATAATTTCATTAAAAAGATATTAACGCTTCCCAATTTGAGAACTGGTTCTCAACCCAGTTGTTAAGTTTTATTCTCTTCTGATTGCTACATCACAATCGAAACATACATAACAAAACTAGTACATAATATTACTTGTATAAAATAATAATTTTGGGACACCCTATCCTAAATATTATTATTATTTTCAATTTAAAAAGTTATTCTTTCGATATATATACCAACTTCGAAAAACGCAAAAATGATATTAAACTTTTAATTTATGGATCAAAGTCGAGACAGCCAGGCAGCTCAGCTCACTCAACTGACTCAACTGGCTTAACTAAGGTGGTTTTGTTCGACACAACAAAAAAAATCAATCAAAACTTTTCTAATCAAATTTATTAAAAACATTTTGCAAAACTTTATCGTGGTCCAATACGATATGATTTTATCATAAGAGACCAAATCCACATACTACGGACGTAGTCCGACAGTAAAATAATCAAAATATTTGGTTAAATCTATTTCAATTTCCGGTAAATTGTTTTCGTTTAATCGAATTTGTTTGTATAGTATAGATAAATCAACCCAGTTTACCCTACTGTTAATTTAAAATATTAACAAAATGCAATCGAAAATGTTTTTACATAATTATATAACTTTAATTGTATAGATTTTGTTGGGAGAAAAAATTGCAATTAACAAAATAGATAAACTTTATCTCAATTTGAAAAGATAAAATTGTTATTACAAAAGCACTTATGTTGGTTACAATAAATAATTGGATAAAAAATAAATATTAATTATTATTATTTTAATTAGGTAATTATCATTTATAATATTTTGTAATGCAACAAAAAACTTTTCAAGATGGCAACCGACTTTATAAAATTGAAAAATAGTGATTTTTAGTGTTCCACGCTAAAACAGTGTAAGACGAAGTCACTTCGATGTCTATATTCGTCCATCGACCACAGGTGAATTTTCTTAGAACTACTGGACGAAAAAATTTCAAATTTAGCACAAAAATAGAGTATATAGTTCAGTTTGTGTAGTTTTAATATGAAGCTAAATTTTGATTGTGAGGTCAATTTCAGGGAGTAGCCAGGAAAGAAGACAACATTTTTTAAGAGTAAGTATCGTATAGGGTTCCAAAGTCAGGCCCGATTTATATTAACGCTCCGCTCTCGGTACGCTCCCACTCCACTCTCGCTCCGATATAATCTTGTTGTGTTCACATTACAGTGCTGATATCATGCTGGTACTTATTTGTTCTCTATTCACATTATAATGCCACTCTAGGTACGCTCCCAGTTCGGTCTCAGTTCGATACAAATATCTCTCCATAACAACTGAATGCAAGCGGAGTGGTGTGGAACCAAAAAAGTGTTTACACTGTAGGTACAAGCCATAACAAATCTGATGTTGCTTCAATAAAATTTTACCTGAGTGGTAAAATTTTATATTGGATATTGGAGTGGCATTGGACCGGGAGCGGAGCGTTAATGTAAATCGGGCCTAAAGCTTACTGAAGCCCGAGTTCAGTAATATTCATATTATACCTATAATGAATTTTTTAATTCGTTTCTTTAGCAGACAAAACGCTTAAGAATTAGGAAGCTTTAAGACGATCATTAAATAAATCTGAAATGACTACCGAAAGGAAACCAGACGGCACGCATTGGTACATTTAGCAAATACATTTGTTTCATTCTAATGAGCATAACTAGACCAAGACGTATTAGTCAAAAAAACTTCACGGATTCTTTATTTTAAGACCAACCTTTATTCTGTAATTTAAAAGCATATATCTGTTAATAAAATGGCATGTCGTGCTAATTATTCACACGGAAAAATTAATTTAAAATTAATATCCTATACGAGTGTGCAAATCACTAAATAATTCATTCATTAAAAGTAATTAATTACCAAATAACATTGCGCGATAGATACCTGTACATATTTTTAATTAATGTGTGCCTATATATCCTCCCCGGCCTGCAGCAGGAGATCTCTCTTGTTAGTAGGAACTAATAATTATTCTCTGTTCAGCCTAAACTGTTGGAATTACCCACTAATTGATTATTTTTGTCATCTCACTCGAGCACCTATTTACACTCAATCAGTGCGTCTTCGTTTCAACAAATTATATGACAATTATAATGTCTGTAGCACCACGAAGCGCGAAGGCGAAACGAAAACGGAGCGGATCATTTGGTTCGCTTTCGTACCGCTTTCATGAAGAAACGCTTGTAGCTAGCACACAGAGTCACGAAAACGGAGCGGACCATTCGATTCGCTTTCGTGTCGCTAGTGTGTAATAAACCTGTCTGAGTATAACTGACACCAAAAAAATTAGTTCCTTTTCCAAATTACAGTGGCAAAAAACTGGTGAAATATAACATTTTTGTTTGCATCAACTATACTTACTAAATAATAATTTAATAAATTATTTATCATGTCGTAAATGTCACGTTTCAATTGTTTTAAAAGGTTTGTTATGTTGATACTGTACGAATGCGACTATGTGTTAACAAAAGGATCTGAAGGTAGAGTATTAAGGGATTAAGGGTGCGCCTTTTATCTTCCTCTTAAACTGTTTCTTGTCTTAAAGTTGCTCGTATCTTTAAGTTAAGAAAAAGATAATTTGAGAGTAGGATGAAGTTCCTCTTAAGTCACCTAAGAATCGTATATAAGTCAATTAAGGGCGGGGTAAGGTATTAAAATAATTTTTTTTGGCTTTTTTTTATTTTTTTAACTTAATGCACAATAATATCTTAAGAATATTGTCTCAAAATTTCAAGTTGATTGGAGCAAAATTGACGAAGTTATAAGTATTTATGTTGTTACCCGGCAGATGTTTCCGTCTCTATATATAAATATATATCTCTCTCAGTTCTATTATAGAAATTTCAATGTAAGTACAAACGTGTTTATACCTGTGCTGTATATTTTGTCTGTGTAGAGTACAAAATTTAGTTTAGTAGTAAGTATTCTATATCAGTTTTATACAAGAATTTTTAAGTGTTCAAAACTTTAAAACGTTTTCCCCACAACTCACGATTTCAAAGTCGGTGCCCCTCATAACTTCAAAACTACAGTACCGATCCTTTTAAAATTTTGAACATTATTTCTGTACATAGTTTACGAGGTAACGCTGGAGAGATTTTTTCAAATTTGTTAATAATTTTTATTTTACAATAACAAATTAGCCGATTTTTTTCGCAAAATATCGTGTTTTTCCTTTCTAAGTGTTTCAAAAAAATGAAAAATTGAAATTTCATAAAACCCTCCCAGTGCTAGCTGAGGAAAACTGTTACCTAACGAATGAACTTTCATTAGTCGAATTTTCTCCGAAAAATTAGACTTATACAGTCTATACGATAAGAGCTGCGAGAGGCGAGAGTAGGGGCGCTATCCGTTTTCGGACCCGTAGAACACGAATATGTAGAAAAAAAAAATGTCTGATATATATATATATATATATATATATATATATATATATATATATATATATATATATATATATATATATATATATATATATATATATATATATATTTTCCCGCCACCTTTTAATTTGTGTAGGGCCCCCCTATGGAAGTT
The DNA here is from genome assembly GCA_035578155.1 of Brachynemurus nebulosus. Lineage (NCBI taxonomy): Eukaryota > Metazoa > Arthropoda > Insecta > Neuroptera > Myrmeleontidae > Brachynemurus > Brachynemurus nebulosus. The sequence goes on from JAPWDM010000009.1 coordinate 19,965,708, forward strand.
AAGAGATGAAATTTGGTAAATGGGGCTCATTTTCGAGGCACCTCATACTATCAAAGTGGGGTCAAATTTTGGGCAAATTTTTTTTCTGACCCGACTTTTAAGGGGGTGGTGGGGAGCGGAAAAGCAATAAAACTTTTTCAAACCCGTTTTAAATAATGTTTCGGTCAATTATCTACAACATATCCAAAATTCAGCTTCCTAGGATGATATGGAGGGAGTAGAGGGGGGAAAAACGATTTTCGCTGGATCTAACAGGCCCCCAGCCCCCCAGAATTAACGTAGAGGGTTGAAATTTGGTGTGTTGATAAAGTTCGTACCTAGGTTGTGCTTTTTGGAGGTTTTAATATTTTACCCCCACCCCCCTCATTAGTCGAATTTTCTCCGAAAAATTAGACTTATACAGTCTATACGATAAGAGCTGCGAGAGGCGAGAGTAGGGGCGCTATCCGTTTTCGGACCCGTAGAACACGAATATGTAGAAAAAAAAAATGTCTGATATATATATATATATATATATATATATATATATATATATATATATATATATATATATATATATATATTTTCCCGCCACCTTTTAATTTGTGTAGGGCCCCCCTATGGAAGTTAAGAGATGAAATTTGGTAAATGGGGCTCATTTTCGAGGCCCCTCATACTATCAAAGTGGGGTCAAATTTTGGGCAAATTTTTTTTCTGACCCGACCTTTAAGGGGGTGGTGGGGGGCGGAAAAGCAATAAAACTTTTCCAAACCGGTTTTAAATAATGTTTCAGTCAATTATCTACAACATATCCAAAATTCAGCTTCCTAGGATATTATGGTGGGAGTAGAGGGGGGAAAAACGATTTTCGCTGGATCTAACAGGCCCCCAGCCCCCCAGAATTAACGTAGAGGGTTGAAATTTGGTGTGTTGATAAAGTTCGTACTTAGGTTGTGCTTTTTGGAGGTTTTAATATTTTACCTCCACCCACCTCATTTTTAAGCTACAATTTCATGCATTTTCGACGTTTTCGAAGTTTGTACCACTCGCACAGGTCACCCGAATAAACCTAGAGGGCTGAAATTTTGTATTCGGATTGAGTTAGTATCAAGGGGGTGCCTTTTGGGGGTCTCGACTTTTAACCCCTACCCCCACCATTTTTATACCCAAAAGAACATGATTTTTCTTGTTTTTTAACAGTTTCGTTCGGGTCAAAATCTCCCCAAATAAACCTAAAGGGCTGAAATTTGGTGTACAGGTTAAGCTAATAGCCAGACACTGTTTTTTGGAGGTTTCAACTTTTAACCCTTACCCCCACGATTTTGACGCCAATATTTCCTTAATTTTTTTGCTTGTTTTCTAACACGTCTAGAGACTCCATAAGGAAACCTAGAGGGCTGAAATTTTGTACGTGTATTCAGTTAGTACCCAGCTAGTACCTTGTAGGGAGTCCGCATCACTTTTCCCCCCACTTCTCCCATTTTTACATCGGAATTGAATGCTTGTTAAATGTGTTTTAAAAGCATTATGTTTATTCTAAATACAAGTAGGCGAATAGTAATTTTAAAAAATCTTAAAAAAAGTGAACTTACTTTTATGACAAATGAAATACATATATATTAAGTAATTTAAAAATGTTATTAAAGTCACTGTTTATTTATAAATTAGGAATTTTGGATTTTTAGTATTTATAAAATAGAAATTTTGGATTTTTTTGGAAAGAAAAAATATCTTTATAAAGGCCTTCCAGTTTACTATTGAAGGTCCTTTTTTAATATTTAAAACTAAAACATAAAGGCAATTAGCGAATAAACATGGGCAGGAATGTCCTCGTACGAATTGTGTTGGCTTTTTTTCTGCTACCTGTTTTCGGCACAAAATTGAAATTTACTGAGATACAGCCCTTAAATGCTTAAAACCTTTTTTTAAAGCCTCGATCAGCCGAACACTCATCACCAGTTTTGAAACCAACAAAATGACAATTCGGTTGTAGACTTTCAATCACATTTCGCTTGTAGACATTCAATACCGAAGATGAAGGGGAAAATTCGACTACCGTGATGGGGCCCCGCTGCTCACGGCGTTTTTTTTTTATTTCAGATGATCCAGCATGAAGTTATGAGGGGCACCGCAATTCTACTTTTTTCTGAGACATGTCCGAATAATTGCTGCCATTACTGTATTTTTTAATATTTTTTCGTGAAAATTTTATACAATATTCTTCGAATGTCACACTTTAATGTACCATTGATTTTAATAAAGAGATTTTAACTGTATTATCACAAAAATTAAAAAAACATGCCTTTTTTGTACGAATTAACCTTACCCCCTCCTTAAGGATCTGATCATTAAAGTGAGAAATTCATTTTTGACATATTGTGCTGCTGATCTTCGAGAATCTTCGTAAAACCTCGAATTGTTACATAGGTTATATATTGCTAAATCTATATAGGGTTGTACATGCAAGTATTGTATAAACGCAAGAGGACTGTATTCTCATTGTACTTAAAAAAACGAGCCAAAAAATCATAAATTGACACTCTCATCATTATATGTAAAGAATACGTAAAGAAACGGTTGCATGAAACTTACTTTGCTTTTTCATAAGGAAAGCTAATCTTGTTTTTGGCAAACAAGTAAGTACTCTTGTGTATTGTATATATCTATGAACTCGATGGTTACACAAAATATTTGATTATGAAATGCCCAAATTGTAAATCGTATATTGTATCTATAGTCAAAATCCAACTCAGAATGATAGACTCCCTGTTAACTTAATAGTAACATTAAGAGGAACATAAAAGACATACTTCTTGCTAATAGTAACATTTAAGTTAAGAATACTCTTTGTTAAGAGGAAGTTTGTGAAGAAGATAAAATACGCACCCTAGAAACAGAAAAATTTTTAAGATAACAAAAACATTTTCTTTTTTTTAATAAATGGCTTCAATATTTGGGATTTGTACCTAAATATTTCTTTCATATATTTATCTGAAGTATTTTAAAAGTTATAGCAGATAGTACCACAAAATGTACAGGATCAGCAAAGGGAGGGGGCACCTAGGCTATAGCCCGAAGTCCCGGGTTTGGAAAGAGCGCCCAAAATCTTTGGTAGCAGCCCGGGCAAAGTGGAAAAGTGTTTTTTTTTTTTTGCTCGTCGACTATATTTTTGGAGAACACTTTTGAAAAAAATCGAAATATATTTTGTTTTCTCATAAGACTTTACTGGACATACTAATATAGGATTTACATGACACACCACTCTAGCAGTATAGTTCTGTGGTCCCCATGAACAGGGACTAGGATACGCCCAAACAGCGCGCATAGATTTAGAGACCTATAGACCAATGCTATACCAGTTTACTTTGAGTCTTTAAGACCTTCAGCATCACTGGTCGGGTCTTGTAATATCTAACACACTTCCAACTGAGCAAGCTGGCGCCCGAACTGATCACAGCTCACCCATCAAGATTCCAGTCATCCACAAACTTGGGCTTTTAACCACTGCCACCACGAAAACAAACCGCCGTACCAAAAAATCCATTATGTAGTGCAGCAATCGCAGATTAACAGCAAGATAGATGTAAATTTAAAATTTTGTTGAAAATAGTATATTGTGCAATAAGTGCGGGAAATTGTCAATTGCCCACGAAAGCGAAGTTGAGCGCACTCACTACATACGTGCGCTCATTCGCTTGAGTGGGCAATCGACAATCCCGCACGAGTTGCACATACTATTTTTTATTACGAATTTCACATACTTTTTTTAAATTATTATTACTATTTTTGACATTTTTATTACTTTTTAAAATAATATTTTTAAGTGTTCGTCTTTTTTTTTCTGAATTAAATCTTGTTTAAATTATATGGTTGGTGGATTCTATAGAAATAACTAGCCGTACCCGCGACGTCGTTCGGGAAAGCATTGTTATAAACTCAATGAGAAGTATGAAAGTGTAATAATTATACAGAACTTGCAAAGAATAATAATTTTTATGTAATGCATGCACATACTCAAAATGGTTATTCTCTTTTCCCGTGGGAATGAGGAATTTTCCCGGAATAAAAAGTATCTTAAATGTTGACCCAAGTAATAGGTTATTACCACACCAAATTTCATAAAAATTCGTCCAATAGTTTTTGCGTAATACGTGCGCATGCACAAAATGGTTTTTCTGTTTTCCCGTGGGAATGAGGCATTTTCCCGGAGTAAAAAGTATCTTAAATGTTGCCCTAGGTAATAAGTTATCACCACACTAAGTTTTATTAAAATCCGTCCAATAGTTTTTGCCTAATGTGTGCACATGCCCTAAATGGTTTTTCCATTTTCCCGTAGGAATGAGAAATTTTCCCGGAGTAAAAAGTACTTTAGATGTTGGCTCAGGTAATAAGTTATCATCACACCAAATTTCATTAAAATCCGTCCAATAGTTTTTGTGTGATACGTGAACAGACAGACAGACAGACAAAAATTCAAAAAATCGCTGTTCTGATATCTACATCGATAACTATTTACAGTACCTGTACAATTTTCCAAAAATATTCCATGTACAGAAATGGTCTCGTTACAATTTTATTATATGTATAGATTATGAAGTATTTATTAAATGAAAAATCAAGAGGCGGCTTTGCGTGTTTTGATTAAATTTTGCATGTTTTATTGTCAATTTGCAAAAAAGTATGTGGAAAGAGTAAAGTGGGCAACAGCTATTTTGCGTACAGAAATGTGTGCGTCAAGTTAGTACTTCTTCCGCATGAGTAATAAAAAATTGATTACCAAACTCTAAATGCATTTTCTCAAAATTTTCTTTTTCAATATTTTTTAAGTCCAAGCAATTTTACTGCATCGTGTATACCACTTCTCAATGTGCATGATAATACAATGTTTCACTGAATCTTGTAACCTTATAACGAGATTCGTCGGACTAATGTAGTTGGTCACTAGTGCTGATTTTTTGTCCAATAATAGTAACAAACATGTCTTCGAATGAAAATTTAAAATCAGCCAATGATAAAAAATACCAACTAACAGATATCTCGATTTCTACAAGTGGTGAAAGTTTTCGACTCACAAATTTTAAAATGAAATGTCGTAAAACTGACAAAAACATTAAACGTTCTAACGTAATTTAAAAAATAAAAAAAAAAGGTTCATGTGCCCGTTCGTTACCATTGTCAAACTGAGCTAATAAAATTCAAATTTATATAACAACTCCTTCGTTCAATAAGTAGTTGGTAAAAATAAATTTTAGGTCCAGCTTTAAAAAAAGGAATGAAAAATTTACCCATTAATAAAATGAATGTCAAAAACAATCGAAAGAATTTTAATTATTGCACGAAATGAAAAAAGATATGAATGTTGAAAAATGCAAAAAGGATCATACATACATTTGGGTATGAAAAAAAAGCTACAGTACTAGTTATAAATATACGAACACCTTTAATCGTAAATCATTAAAACTAATAGGACTAATAGTATGGCGGTACTTATTGTTTGACCGTTAGCTGTGTGACGTCATGCAGTACATTAAAATAAGTTCGCTACTGTTACCCACAGATACGTGTATTTGGAACATTGGCTACAAGTGAGATACAAAAATGACTGCAAAAATATGGGTGTACTGTAAAAATTCACATTGCCTGTACAAATAATTCAAAAAGCAACGCTTCTGGCATCTATGAACAAATTTCACAATAGGGTAACTAGTTGCGACTATGTGTGACATTCGTGTTAAATTTTAAATAACTCTATGACTATGAACTATTATTAAATATATACTGTGTGAGTTTTTCGAGAGTTGCCATTTTTATTACAGCCAAACCGTTTTTTTTAATCGAAAAATTGTTTAAATAAGAGTTGTAGATATCGACGGGGGCAATCGATTGCTATAGTCAGGAGCTTTATAGCTCTTATGGTTTTCGAATTATGATACAAACTTATAGATTTTTAAATGAGACTATATATTAATTTTTCGATAAAAGTGATCTAATGCATTAATTAACAACATAAATGAGCAAAAAAATTTTTTTACCCAAGTTTAATTTTTTAATTTTTTTTTAATTTATTAGTTAGGCGGTAAAAATATACATATGTACTTGAGTCTACTTCAACCGATAGTGTTTTTCTCGGTTACATTTCCATTACATCCAAGAAAAGAACCTTTTCTAGTACCATTTATATCATAAAACTTTGATTGTAATAGAAATGGCAACCGTCAAAAAACTCACATGGTATTTAATTTACCAAAAAATATTTGATAATTATTTAGAAATTTTATTTTAAAAATCGTTAATTTTCAGTAATGATTCAAATGAATGAAAACCATTAGGTACTTGAAAACAATGTCACAATTTGTAAATAAATATGTCATGCAATTATATTTTATTTTCTTGACACATTATAAATATAATCAATATTTTGAGGTTATAAAAATTGACATTAACGTTTGCTTACGTTTCAATTGTGAGGTCATTACAAGGAGCCGTTTTTACACTAATTTTTTCAATTGAAAATGAACAGTAATTATTTACGATTTTTTCAAAATTTATGAAAAAAAAATTAATATTAAAAAACCATGGCGTTTAGAATAGTTTTTTTTTATTAAATTTCCGTCAACAACCGTATTATCGAACATATGCGTTAGCACTCAAATCTTGGCACTAATGATTCATTTCTGATTCAGCAGTTGCCAGTTAACATTGGAAAAAAATTGGAAATACTGTAATTTAAACGATGGAAATAAGAAATTTGAAGCTATTCGTCAATTTGAATTGTAATTTTTCAATTTCAAATATTATCGAGTGCTTGTGAAACTATACTACATATGACAGACTTTTATCTGCATTTAAACCCACGTAGTATTCATATACTCACTTATCGTTCAGCTAAACTGAAACTTTAAGCACTCGACTTCCTTGGTTAAAGCCGCTGCTACACGATGCTACGAACACCTTCCAACATTCGACGTTGGATGGTTCATAGCATCGTGTAGCCGTTGTTCGGATCTACGAGTGTCCAATGTCGAGCGTCAAACGTTCGCATTTAGTCGTGTCCCGTTCGATGTCGGTATTTTTGCACCGAGTCAAAGGGATGCTTCGAACGTTTGAAGGTCAATGTTGGTTGCGTTGGTTGGTTCGACTCAGCAGCTGCACGACTCGTTCATGTGAAGCAACATCAGTGTATAACATTAGAGATAACATCAGACAGATAACAGCGTCGTCCACTGAGTACCAACACATTATCATTCGTATTGGATCAAACATTCGATTCACCGTGTAGCAGATACATTCGTCGCACCAACTATCGAACTTAATTGCCTCAAACGTTCGATCGAACGTTGGAAGGAACGTTCGTAGCATCGTGTAGAACCCGCTTAACATAACCAAAAACCACATATGTAAATTAAAAGCCACAAAGTGATTGAAAAAATTATCCGGATCGGCCGGGAATCGAACCGAGGATCTCCCTGAGAGTATATACACATAAGTATAGAGAGTACATACACATAGGTGATTGAATGTTGTCTGTATTGGGCGCCTATCGAGCAAAGGATCGATGGTGTAATGTCAAGCACACCTGACTAGTTACCGGGAGATCCTGGGTTCGATTCCCGGCCGATCCGGCTAATATTTTCAATCACTTTGTGGTTTTTAATTTACATTTGTGGTTTTTGGTCATGTTAACCAAGGAAGTCGAGTGCTTAAAGTTTCAGTTTAGCTGAACGATAAGTGAACATATGAATACTGAGTGTGGTTAAATGCAGACAAAAGTCTGTCATACGTAGTAGTGTTTCACAAGCACTCAATAATATTTGAAATTGAAAAATTATAACTTCTTCTCGCATTATAGAGAGTATACATACACATAAGTGATTGAATGTTGTCTGTATTGAGCATCTATTGAGCAAAGGATCGATGGTGTAATGGCAAGCACACCTGGCTAATTACCGGGAGATCCTGTGTTCCATTCCCGGCCGATCCGGATAATTTTTTCAAACACTTTGTGATTTTTAATTTGAATTGTAACAATTAATTATCTTTCGTAGAATAATTTCCCTCAAAATTAGCGATCTTTCATAAATTAGGTTTATGTCTAAAACTTAAATTAGGAGCTATAAATTTTTACGACGGACTGTACTCAAAAAAGCCAAATTCAACTATACCTACCCAAATAAAAAGTAGGAAGAGAAAATTTAGTGGAAAACTATTAAACAATCATCGCGTCAGAAATGAAAAACTAAAGGAAAAATCATATTTTTTTATAATACGTGTATACGTGCGGACCAAACTTCTTATTTTATGGATATAATTTTCGCGTTGAAAAAGGTATGTAATAATTTTTCCCGCATATTTATTTCTATTCCTCAGTCCTGTTGCTTTTCCCGTGAAAATGGAAATTTTTTTTCTATAAATTTATTATTCATTTGAACGTCGTGCAATTAAAAGTATATTTGCGCGATTAAAACAGGGAAAGATGTATATGCATAGTATGTGTCATAAAAATCGTCCAACAGCTGTTACAGTAATAAAATTTTTTCCTTATTATTTTTAAAAATATAAATATTCACAGCTAATGAATATTTTCAGTAATTTCTATGGAGATTAAGGGAAACATTTTTTTTTTAAATTACACTCGGTAATATTAAATTCGGTCGTTCTCCCGATATCAGAATGTAATTTAACGTGCAAGGAAATTAAACTACACTGAGAAAACAAGTCATTCACTCAAAGAAATGATTCTTTTCCTGCCATAAAATCAAGAAAATATTTGTTTATTTCAAAAAGAAGAAAAAATTGCCCGCCCAACTTTCACAAAAATAATACTTTTACTCACAGCTGAGGGCATTTAAATAATACTCTTTATGACAAAGCAATTAAAATTTTTTTTAATTACGATTAAAGAATATTAATTTATACGTACACATTGATGGAAGCCACAGCAATCTGCAAAATGTTAAAATTTTAAAATTAATTTAAAGATATCCAAATAATTTTACATACTAAAATATTAGAAATTGTATTTATTACTAGTTGAGTTAAAAATAATGTATTCAACACAGCAAAAAAAATTTTTTTCTGCCGAAGTATTTCTCTTTTACCTTATTAAACTGAAAATAATTAAGACAAAAATAATTGTTTTAAATAACTTTTTTCAAGCAAAAAATTATTATCTTGGCACAACTTTTTTTTCAGTGTAGGAGAAAATATGCTGATTACTACGTAGAGAATCGTTTTTACATGGACGGCCTCATTAGGCATAATAAAATAATACCCCATTTCACACTGGAATCGTTGCACGCACAGAATGATTTTAATTGTTGGCATTAATCTTTTCCAGAACGCCAATTGATGGTGGTACTTACCTACAGAAAATTTTATATATTTTCTTAAAATTCACTTTCTTAGAAACTGTTGTCGTAGGGGGAATATACTCGTATTTTTAACTTTTAAATATATTCCTTTATTTAAATGAAATTTAACTGTTTAATTGTTCTCTTTTCTTAAGAGAATTGCTCTTTTTAATATATTTTCCATCCTTCTGACTTAAAATGTTAACTACAGTATAATTTATGTTATACCAAAAGTAGGAATTTTTTTTAAGGATGTTTGGGAGGACAATCGGAGATAAAAGTACATGAAATTAGAAATTCGTGAATAATTGCGTTGTATAATAAACTATGAGGTAAATAAATAGTTATCTTTGTTAAATAATAGCTATCACTAGAACTGATTGTACAATACATCAAACTATAGCTCTCAGCTGACTACAAGAGCTGAGTACATTTTACACGTGCTCTTATGGAAATTCGAAAACAGAACAGATTAAATAACTTTTTAACGGCTTAGTGAATCGGTTTGAAATTTTCACAGGGGCCTTAGTATTTAATGAGGAACATTCTACTAAATTTTTAATCATCTCGTAGCATTTTGAAATTCCTCCGAAAAATCCTCAGAATGTACTCAGCTCTTGTTGTCAGCTGAGAGCTATAGTTTGATGTATTGTACAATCAGTTGCAGTGATAGCTATTATTTAACAAAGATAACTATTTATTTACCTCATAATTTGTTATACAACGCATTTATTCACGAATTTCTAATTTCATGTACTTTTATCTCCGATTGTACCTCCCAAACATCCTTAAATGCTGTTCTTTTGATTTTGTGAGATGATTCAGGCTTCAGATTTCCTGTACACGTGTTCGTTTTGTACAGTCACTTGATTTATTACCTAAACTATTAGCCGAAAAATGATTTAATAAAATAAAGTGCCCTAATACTAACAAATAACGTATTTATCGATATTGAAAATATTCAATAGAGAAAATCTTGCAAGTGACATAGATCTAAATACTTTTAGACTAGCGTAATTTCGAGAATCTTTTTAGCAAAAACAAATTGATTTACATTTTTGAGGCATAGTATTTTATTAATTTAATCTTAAAATGCTGGAAAATTTTTTTTAAGTATATACCTATAAAAATAGCGGATGTTTCGAGAAGAACGTGTTTAAAATAACTGCGGGGCCCCTTCTTTAACTTGGGCCTCCGGGGATCAGCCCCGGTATATAGGTACATATTATAAAACACAAAATAAATAAATTATTTTTATAAGATGACCAAAGTAAGGATACAGTTGTAACTCAAGTTATTGACGATTTAACTTATTATTGACGAAGTTATAGACAAACCATACGTATGTACGCATTGCCATAGTACCACACAGCACGTATGACCTTGGGTGCATACGCATGGTTTGTCTATAACTTGAGGTAAACTACAACCGTTGTTGTTAATAAGTTAAATCGTCAATAACTTGAGTGACGGCTGTACAAATTTATACCAAGTAAAATCATAACGGTTCTGTACCCAAAGTAGAGATGAGCTAAACGGTTATTTTCTAGTAACTGTTATTGCAATAACAGTTACTGAAAAATAACTGTTATTTATAACAGTTATTATAATAACTGGTATGGTATTTGAATATTTTAACATATTGTAAGATATTCGATATGCGTATAAACGGTTCTGTTAGTGAAATATGCACAGAACTATAATACCGACGGATACTAAATAACATTTTTTGCTTTATTGTACTGTAATATCTGTTCAAATACTCGTCTATACAAGAATTTACGCTTTATATACACAATATTAACAATTTTATGGATACAAAATTACAAATATAAATAGATAACTGTACAATAGAAAATAGTTCATTTTTAAGGGTTTTTTAAATGTGCTACAATAGAAAATGTGTAACTTGCCTGGGGCGTTATTATTTTGAAATTCTTCGTAAGTGGTTAAAATAATTTACTGTGATCCTTGCTTTCGAATATATATTAATATTGACCTATGTTATCGATATTTCCAAAGGAGTTATTTAAGTAACCAGTTACTAGGTATTCCAGTTATTGACGATAACTGTTATCTTTCTATACTAGTTATAAAATAACAGTTATCGGTATATCGATCATCTCTAACCCAAAGTAGTAGGATTACAGAATTTCTATACCAAACGTAGTAAGGTCACAGCAATCCTGTACCAAAAGTAATAAGATCACAACGGTTCTGTACGCAAAGTAGTAGGACTACAGAACTTCTATACCAAAAGTAGTAAGGCTGCAGCAATTCTTTACCTTATATAGTAAGGTTACAGCGATCGTTTATCAAAAGTAATAAGACCATAACGGTTCTGTATACCAAAACCAGTAAGGCTACAGCAATTTCATATCAAAAGTAGTAAGGTTTCAGCGATTCTAAAATAAAAATGGTAAAGTTACAGATACCAAAATATCAAAAGTGATAAGGTTTTGGTGGATCTAAACCAAAAGATTTACGAAAATGAACAAAAGAATATGCGTTTTTTCATTGCAACGGTAATCATATAAGTACACTTCGTTGTAAGTAAAAATGTATTTCGTTCAGAGGCTTCATTTTCAACTGAAATTTGGTAAATTAGAATTTTGTATATGTCGAATTTTATGCCAGTAACGCTGTTGAACAACCACAGTGCCATAATGATCTACATTACTTCAGAATTGTCAAATCGTTTCCATGCAGATCATCCTAACCCCTAATTGTACGAATATGTATAATGTAAAAATAACAAAGTTTAATAAATTGCTATGTTGAATGAAATTTGCTTTTAAGGATCCGAAGATCAACTTTGTACCGAGGATATTAAATTTCCTTGAGTGGATTTGGCTAAGTTTGACTCTAATCCCGTCAGTTATAGGTATAAAGTATAACATTTTTGATTCAGGGAGTTAATTTTAAGGGACAAATTTTCAAGGGCCTCGAATATGGTGTCAAAGGAAAGTTTATTGAAGCACAAATTCGACAATTTATATATAATACCTATTTACCCGACTACGCGACAGTAAAGACAGGATAATATTTTTCACGCGTACCTGGATATGTGGGGTTTTTTATACACTCCAAGTATATCATGGATTTTAATCAATGAGGTGTCCTATGGGTTCATTTAAAGCATGCGATGGTTATAGACTAGATTTGGTTTTTATGAAATCAAAATGGTGACTGTAAGATTTCCTAGACTGAGTTTTTAAATCAGAAGTTGTACAAAATACGCCACCGAAATGGACTACCTTAGAGTGTCCAACTACAGGGCGAGGGCGTCCTAGAAAATTCTAGCACGAGGCAATGGGGTCTGCAACAGCTTAGAGACACCTAACTATAGACGTTCAGGACCGTTAACATTGGCGTTTGAGAGTAGCGAGGTACCTCGAGCCTTGGCAAGGTACATCGAGTGTTCAAGTATCAGCCAAAGCTGGACACTAAGTGAACATATGAATATTGGTGTATGTTTAAAAATACGGACAAAAGTCCGCCATACATTAATAATGTTTCACAGGCACTAGATAACATTTGAAATTAAAAAAGATATTAGATATTGCCAAAAATTCTAGTAATTTTAAAGGACTGGGATATCATTTATTTGAACTAGTCTTAGGAAATTTTTGTATGAAACTAGCATAATAAGTATCTTTGCTACTAACTATAAAGAAAATACAGTAATAATAATTGTTCATGCTTATTAAAACTCCAATGTTACAGAGACGTATTTTTTTAGTACAAAACTAAATTTATCTATTGAGAGACCAATATCTGTGACAATATTTTGATGATAATTGTGGTTTTATGAATAAGTAGATCTCAAAGAATAGTATAATTTTTATTTTGCTAAAATACGTAAAATTATTTTGAATTTAGGACTACTTAAAGTGGTATTTTGGAAAATCTGAGTTTTGGGCGTTATTTTTGCAAATTATGGTATTTAGCTGTCGGAATATGTTTACTAGATCCAATTTTGATATGACGCCAAAATTTCATGAAGACGTGACCAATAACTTTGAAATTATTATTATTTTTTTTTTTTATATATAAATTGGAACACTGCTGCCGGTGGATGGCGCGGTCAGCAGTATCCGGCGGCATCGCCAACGATGGGCATGCGCCGCCATACACACAAGAAATTAAAACACACATAAAGACAGGGACACATAAATGCAATAGACAAAGGACAAACATGCACATGATAAAATTCACCGATGAGCCCTGCCATCCCAGGGCTTCATAAAGAGCGGAGAGTCCTTGATGGCGGTATGCTAAGTACTAGCCAGAACGTCCGGTCACCAAGGACTGAAAAACCAACGATGAAACTCCCCCCGAGGTGTAAAAGGCTTCGGAGTGGAGGAAACCGACTAGAAAAAAAGATAAAACACAAATAAATATCACAGGTAAGTATCACGGTATCACAGATAAAACTTGTTGCCTCACTGGGAAGCCACAGGCCGACCAGTGAAGCAAGAAGGAGTTAAAAGAAAATACCGCTGTAGACCCATAACAACAGGCCTACAGCGGCAAAACAAAATATCACACATAAGGAAAAACAAAATTTAACAATATAGAAGAATAACAATAAAATAACAACAAAATATCACAGAGTGAAAAATCACAGTAAATATATCACAGCCTACCCACTGTACCCTCGGGGGCCTAGAACCGCCCAGTGGTACAGTGGGGATTGCAACAACACCGTTGGAGGCCCCATGGACCTCCAGTGGCAGAAAAACACAGAAAAAGACAAAAAACAATAACAAAAGAATTCCACGATTTGTGTCGTCCTATTTATTTATTCATTAACCAACCAGGGCCCCGTTAGCCTGCTAGCCAGCTAGCAGTTACCGCCGAGCATGACGAGGACGTGGGGTTGGATTTATGCCCGGCTTTGAAATTATTACAATTTGTCGTAATTCACAAATTTTAAATTTCCGGTTTCCCGCCAAATAGCAAGTAGGGGTGAAATGTATTTAGTTACTATTTCATTTCAACCGATGCACCAACTAATCCCTCTAAAATATTTTTCAAATTATCAATAGTAAAAAAGTTTCCCATATGGTGCGAACTTTATGAAAAACACTGTATATATATATATATATATATATATATATATATATATATATATATATATATATATATATATATATATATATAAATTGTACAAAATCAATTTTTTATCGAATATTTTGATTTTGAAGAATATGAAACCACCTTTACAACAATTAAGGTTTATTAATAAACCTTAATATGTAAAAAGCTCTAGGTAGCCCTACGCTACCCGTTTAATGTTACTTACTAAATCCCTTACCTTTATAAATACTATTTTTATCTCTGCATGTCCAGTAGAAATACAAGCTGTAAAACGTTCAAGAAATACAACAATTCACTAAAATATTTAAAATACCCATAGAGAAGACAGCAAGAAGATAGTAAATTTAATACATTCACACTCTTAAGGCTTTACACAAACCTTGCAGCAGCCAACGAACGACAAGCCAACGAACAAATACACTTTTTTATTTCATATATTATCTTGGTTACTTTAGTTGATTTGTTCGTCGGTTAGTACAGTCTGTTAGGTTGGCAATAGTAAAAAATGTTTAAATGTTTAAAACTTACATGTGATTCCTGTGGGAAAACAAAGAATTATAGAACGTGACTAGATTAAGTAAAAATATATTTTACAAACATTTCGTGGTGAGTGCAAACTTTTAATATTATTGTCTCGATTCTTTTCTTATCACAAATACTCGATTTTAAGTATCTCTTAATGAAAAGACGTCTTGTCACCCATCACAAAATCTATATTCGTGGTGCCTTGTAATATTTAATACTTAAGATGTCTGGGTTGACAAATGGATATGAAGTTCAAGACAACTTGAACAAAAATTTTTCAAATAAAACTTTTGTTAACAACCATTTTTGTCTTCTATTTTCAAAAAGTTTTTTTAACAGCATAATTATAAAATTCTACTAAATCGAAATTAAACTTTTTAAACTATATATATTTTCATTACATTGTTTCATAATTGTCTGTTTCTTATTTTGTTATATTGTTTCAGTGGGAAATTTGAATACTCATAATGGGTCATGCTTAAGGGAAGAAATACCTTTAGAACTAGAAAAAGATTGGAATTTTTTTTACTAAATTTTAGTAAAACATTACATACACGGAGAGAAAATTCCTATAAAAATTACTGTGCTCAGCACTACAATCGACGTGTAAAAGGCGAACATATTAAATTCTGTAAGGTAAAAATATAAGGATTATAATTAATCATAAAAAATTTAAAGGATGGAATGTTCTTTTCGTAATATTATCTCCGTAAAATTTGTAAAACAGCACAGTAAAAAGTTCCATTACCGACAAAAAAATAATTTTTAATTGTGTTTATTAAAAAAATTACCATGCTAACATGCTAATAATAGAAAGAAAAAAAACAGAAAGAAGGTTGGTTTTGTTGGGAACGCTGTAATGAAATGTACCTCAATCAGCGAGTTACATGGGTTATATGCGAACCATAGGTGTGGACTGTGGAAGAAACTTTGTCAGACAGCTCGCACCAAGCACCTTGATGCAGCTAGTAGTCAGTTGCTTTTACACTCTCTTAGGATGATGTCATCGTTTAATTCATCTTTTTGTTATTTACCTATCTTTAGTATATGTATTAGAATATATTGTTTGCAATCATTTTTGTATATATATTTTTACATATAGATTTACCAATATAAGGTCGCGAGTCAGATGCGCAAATGAAAGAGTACGACAACAAGAATTACACTATAATATACATGCATAAGAGTGTGATAAAAGTTGTGTTAGCACCACATTAAATTTTACCATGCTAGCACATATTTTTTATTTTGGTCGTCGATCGCGCACGGATTATAGGGGAGCATGGTAATTTTTCTGAAATTTTCTCTACAAAAATTATAGGATTTTTCTCTCCGTGTATTAAGGGGACCCGGCAGTCTAGAGTTATAAAAAAAAAAAAAATTTTTTTCAATATTTTGAAAGTATAGTCTTTGGAGAATATACTGTCCAATTTTCATAATGATGTTGACAGTACTTCAAGTTTTACAGCCCTTTTAGGCGAGCGGCTGCTCCGCCTCACGAATGAATCCATTATTGGTAGCAAAGTAGCTGCTTGGATCTTTCAATAAAATTTTAATGGATCACATTTCTAAATCTATTCTGTAAGGTGCTGGCATCGCAAATTAGTTGTAAGTACATGGTTATATTAAATTTTTAAATTTGATTATATATGTGCGTAAAACTTCAAACTGATTTACCTCAAAACTACTCTGTTCTTCACGACGCCCACCAAAAACAAACAACTATAATTCATCCGATTAAGCTCAATTTTGAATATGTTATTCAATATATATCAGGGGCTATAGCCGGAACTAAAAAAATTTCTTATCTTACAGCCATTCTTTCGAAACATACCCTTTGCAGTAAAAAGGGTGCATACTAGTTCGCTCCCGCGGTCAGATTTTAATCTTATCTTGAAAAAGGGTCGTAGGTTAGTTCGCTCCCGACTTGTCATCTACTGACAGGTAAAATTAATTACTTAAATTAATAATGTTATGTATTTTATATTCAGTACAAATATTGTGTACACATTTGTCTATCTGCTTAGTATTGAAAATTTATAAGAAAACAATAACGTCTATTTTTTCTCCCTTATGAAAAAGCGTGTAAAGTGCGAGAAAATGTCATGTCCGTAACAAAAGAATTGCTGCTTAATAACTTTTTTCGTAAAAAATTTAATGAAAAGAATTTGTATTTTTGGTAAACAAATTTAAGAACGCGCCATTTTGTCAAAAATTGTTTTTTTCCTTTTCTTCTAGTTCCGGCGATCATATAGATTAATAATCTTTCTTCTTTTTTCTTCTGATAAGTGACAGAGCTGAAATGATGCACACCACCCAGGTCTATTTTTTGAGGGTGCCATCTACGGCGACGACATGTTTCTTATACTTATAATCTTCTTTTTTTGTAATAATATTTTTTCTCTATAAGTATTGAGTGGGCTAATAAACGTATATAAGTAGTTTAATTTTTGTTTTTTCATTAATTTCACCTTTAAAAACAATCCTAAAAATGTCTTAAATTTACGGGCGCTAGACCACCGGGTCCCCTTAAGCTACAAGTTTAATAATTTATATTTTTTTTCTAAAAGTAACCATTCGGATCCATGGGGTTTTTTTATATTTCGTTTAAAACTATAATATCAAGCTTCATACGAAAATGCAGCTTTCTGAGATCAAGGTGTATAGTTATAGTGTTTTTATTACTCATGCGGGGGAAGTACTAACTTGGCGCACACATTTCTGTACGCAAAATAGCTGTTTACTCACTGTACTCTTCCCGCATACTTTTTTGCGTGTGGAAAGTAACTTTCCACACGCTAATTGACAATAAAACACGCAAAGCCGCCTCTTAATTTTTCATTTAATAAATATTTCATAGTTATTTCTATACAAACCGCACCAACAAAGTAATTTAAACAATAATTAATTCAGAAAAAAAGACGAACACTTAAAAATATTATTTTAAAAAGTAATAAAAATGTCAAAAGTAGTGATAATAATAGAAAAAAGTATGTGACATTCGTAATAAAAAATAGTATGTGCAACTCGTGCGGGATTACCGATTGCCCCACTCAAGCGAATGAGCGCACGAACGTAGTGAGTAACTTTGCTTTCGTGGGCAATCAACAATTTCCCGCACTTATTGCACACTATACTATTTCGTCCCAAGCGTCAACCATTAACATAAGTTTGTCTTTTTTTCCAATTTCTATCGCAACTTCCTTATGTAACACATCCTCAAAAACTGTTCAATTTTCATCGTTCGACAAAGCTGCAAAATAGGGTCAAAGCTTGTCGTCCCTTGATGATGTCGCTACTAGTGTAGTTTTACATAAAACCTACTCTTTTTTCTCTACTTCTTTTCATAAATATGTACATAGTAAGAAAGTAGACTAACAGTTATCTTATATTTCCCTATAATACTTATATTTTATAAAATATTGAAAATGCAAATAATAGCATACATACATCCTCCACCAGTGGGATACGTTTATCTATATATATATTCCTATAGGATACCAGCATCGTCAACATATCAATGTTGTTTATCTAATAACAAAACAACGGCATCGATAGCGTCATATTGGACGTCATGACGCTGCAAAAAAGTGCATCATTCTTCATTTTATATTCAACAAAAATAACAGCGTATTTTGTATATATATAGTGTCAGTGTCGTCGAAGGAGGAAAATGCAATAATAAATAGAAACGGGAAGACTTACGCCTTTCTTTGTTATTATATGCAAATGTGTTATTAAAAATACGTCCGTCAAGTGCGTATTGGTCACACAATAGGATAGGATTCATTAGGAGTTTTTCATAGCTCTTGACGTAATGTGTCTGAAAGACTTTTAAATATATTTTTTCTAACACTTGAACCGTAAGTTCGCGTTTACGTAGAAGGTAGCTTGACGCGTAAACATCACTTACCATTTTATTTTTTTATTACTATAATTATAAAAGTAAAATAAGAGCCTCAAAAAAATTTATTTACCTTCCTAGGAATGTAAGATAGTGCTTACCGTCAGTAGATTCCTTTATCGAAATAGTTACTTATAGATGCCTACTATTTCATTTTTATTAAAATTAGGTTTTTGAGGGGGGCGGGTCCTCCAGACAACAGGTTTTTTAATAATTTTTTTTCAAGAAACTGGATACATTTATTGTATCAAATGAAGTTACGTAGTATAGTGCATGTTATGGTGTATTCACTCATAAATTTTTATGCAAAAAAGAAAAAATGGCGGCGCTACAGCTGTTCGAAGTTGACTCTTTTAATTTGCGCCGTGGAATGCCCAGCCTCTTGTAATCGACTGAATTCAATCGGACAAAATAATTTTATTAAAATAAGTCATCATTAAGCTTTGCATATACCTATTACTGATGAGAAAAATTTTTTTTTTCACTTTTTAAAATCAAAAAGAAAACAATTTCACTTTTTTTTATAAACAAATTGTTATAAACAATATTTATAGTAATAATTTATGCAAAATTTTAGCTAATGCAAAAGCCAATATGTCTTAAAGAATATCTGTACAAAATTTCAAGTTAATACCTTAATGACTTTTTAAGTTATGTTCCACGGCGCGGAAAAAACCTGTTTTGAGAAAAACGCTATTAAAAAGTTTTGGTTCTTGAAAAGTAGAGTTAAAAGCAGTTTGTCGTTATCTAAGATAATCTTTCTGTTGAAATTAAAACATTATAAATATATTCCTTAAGGTTCAAATGAACTTTTAAAGAAATACAAAACATGAAAAATTTGAAAGTTCTGGAGGACCCTCCCCCCTTAATGAACTTTGTTTTTTCTTCCGAAACTGCTAAAGAACGGAAATATCTGTTGCTGCGTTTATCTGTCCATTTGCGTATCCGAAAATTTCATCAAGTGTAAAACTTTGAAATTATTCAATCGTTTTTGACGAAATTTTCAGAAATTTGCGATTTGAATTCTAGACAGCCCTCTGAGAATTTCACCACAATCAGAATAATAGTAGTCACGGAGCAACCGTAAAATCAAATTTAAATTTCGATATCTTACTTATTACTAATCCAATTTCGCTCAATTTTTGAGAAAATTTGAGGGTTGTTGTTCTTGTTTCTATGAAAACAAAAAACGATTGGTTTTTGAAATTATTTGATAGTTTGAAACGTCAAATTATGTCTACTGCTTTCTTTAATATTTTCTAGTAATTGATTTGATATTACAAAAAAGACTAGGCTACTAATCTTCTTGTAACTTCACTTGTAGTTACATAGCCAATTAGAAAAAGCTAAGAAGCATTTCATCCAATTCTTGCCTTAAAATGATTTATGTTTCCAAAATGATGTTAATAATATGCTAAAACATAAAAGATAACGTTTAGGCACAAAATCATTTTAAAGTTAAATAAAAGCCTGTTAGGAGAACAAGGAGACTGTGTGTTACCTCTTATTGGCATTATATATTTTATTAAAAGCTTTTATTTAACTTGCTATGTTAGTATGTTGGTTTAGATCAAATCTTGAAATCAAAATTTAGACAGGTTCTAATTGAGCTAGAGGTCTCAAATTTTGCATACGTGACTAACCTTGATGACAATGCAATATTGTATAATTAGTTTTTCCCTAATTCGCCCCAAACCAAAATTGTTGATTTTTAGTCCTATGCAACTTTTTGACATTTCGAATTGTCAAATATTGCCTATTGATTTTACATTGCAATTTTTTTGTTTCCATAGTTATGTCTGATTAGGGTAAATTAACCGATTAAAATATAGGTAAAAAAATTACTTATTTAATTTTTTTTTAAAATTAATTGTAATTACACTAAAAAGTAGAAAATAAAATAAAGTAAAAAAAAAATGTTTTTTAAAAATGGGCTAAAAAAATAAAATAACTTTTGAGTGAAGTTTGAAGCAATATGCAACATAATTTCTAAAAGCTTGAGGCATTTAATTAAATTTGGTAACTACTGAAAAGTAAAATAGCTACACTTATATCCAAAACAGAAATAATTAATGATAACGCCTCAAGCTTTTATAAATTATGTTGCAAATTGCTTCAAACTTCACTCAAAAGTTATTTTTTTAGCTCATTTTTAAATAAAAGCTTTTTCTTAAAAAACTTTTTTTTTACTTAATTTATTCATTTTTTCAACACTTTTTGTAGTTGAAAAAAAACTCGGCCCGTAAGTTTATTTTTGTCACCATAAATACTTAAATAAAAATCGTCAACTTTCAAAATGCATACCAAGACTGCAGAAATAACACTTCCAATCCTTGACAAGTAGTATACTATTTAACGACATTACAAATAGGTAAATATATTTGACAATATTATTTGCATATTTTCGAGCATTTTCTCTAATTATCTAAACGTGATTCCTAAGGGATATTTTCTAATACTAAAGCATGCCTCTGTTGAAAATTTCATCTACTAGGAACCATTCTCTACTCCATTTATCTTTACTGGACTGTGGAAAATTTGGTTATCTCTACCTCCGAAAGTTACCATCACATTTTAATTTTTATTGAGTCTTCTTAGCAAATGCCAGTATGTAAATTTCTTCAAATATCTTGGGCCCACGTTTAAAAGTTACGGAGGGAAGGCAAAAGAAAACTTATTTTAATTAAACTTAATATTTCACAAACATTTACAAAACCTCATTATACAAGACTTTTCAATGAGCGCATAGGGTATAATACGTGAAAAAATTTTCATGCTCATATTACCAATAACGGAAAGTACCTCAAGAAATTAAGAAAAATCCTCTCTAATGTACAACTGCACCGAAATTATGCATGTTCCAAGATTTTTTCTTCGGGCCTCTAAAAACCCATACCTAACACCACTGTGGTCTGTGGATACAAACGATACAAAATTTCAGAAATGAACTGTAGGTAATTTTACTTAAAATGTCTATAATTCAATATAAAATCGCGATGTAAATTCATAACAATGTTATACATTTATTTATTTCGCATTTTTCAAAATTTTCACGACAGCTTAAAAAATAAAAATATATTGTACCTATGCGAATGTACACACTACAAAGAACATCGTACATAAAAGTGTCAAAAAAGTAATTTTATTCAAAATCACCAACAAAAAATGTAATATAAATTGCAAAAAAGGAAAAAACTTGAGCAAAAAGTAAAGAAATAAAAAAATAAAATAAACCAACTTCAACAAAATTCTTTTTGCTCTCCGTCATTGTCAAACTTTACATTTTTAAAATGGAACTACATACGTGTCGAGAAATACATACATATATACATCCATTTCCCGTCAAGCTAAAAAGAAACTTGAAACTAAAGTTGGAGCACTATTTTTCGAAACTGCGTCATCAGTATTAAGAATTATGTTGAATTATGTTACATTAATTTCAATTCAAGGAAGTAACTAAACTCTTACAGAGTGTAAAGAAAAAAGTAGGTGATTTTTAAGAAGCAGATTATTAATTTTTGAGTTAATTATTGATTTTGTGGTTGGTATTTTAAACACAGTGAGAATATACAGACAACCCGCCTGTGTCAAATACATGCCCGGATCTAAGGGAGGGCTAACCGGGGCTCCTGCCGCGGGCGTCAGTTTTAGAGGGCGCCAAAATCATAGTAGGGCGGTCTATATCAAATGGTCTAAAAAAAAGATTGGTTGCTCGACCAATTTAGAAAAAATTAATATGCTTCCAATTCTACCTGAAAAATGGTCGTATCGAGATGTTTAAAAAAGCGTTTTGAAGCTTCAAGATTCTAATTTTCAGATCCTTCGTCCAAAAATTTTTTGAAGTGACAGTTATCGAGCAATTATAAGGAATAAGACAAAAAAAGTTTTTGCAAATTTTTTGCTCTTTTTTTTTGGTCTACGGGCTTGAAAAATTTTTTTACAGTAAAACCGTGGTATTGACGTGATCACCTTTTTATTCAGCTCCAAATTCCTTTTTAAAATTTTTCTCTACGTTGATTTGTTCCGGAGGTATCATACTTTGAATAAAAAAGGATCGTTTTTGCTTTAACCATCGATATCTCAGTAACCAGTGATTGGACAGAAAATTGAAGGACAGTTTTGGAATATGGAATAAATTTCCTACAAGGCTATGCCGCGTACTTTAGGAAAAAAAAATTTTTTCATCCTTAATTTTAATCTGAAAAATGTGAAAAAAGGGACCTTTTTCCTTGTTGCAAAAAATCGTCGACATCCCTGCGAATATTGATGGGGAGTCTAATGTTTGTACGAATTTTTATACCTCAATGTACCCTCAATAACCCTGTAAATCGGCAGATCGATCTATCGAATGGTTTTCCTAAACCGTTTGTTCAAAATTTCAGAATTAAAAAATAAAGAAACAAAATTGAATGAAAAATTCAATTTTTTTTTAATTTTTCCAGTTAGGCATTTTTTATCCATTAAAATTTAAAAATTCAGAAAAAAATTATTTTTTAAAATTTTTTTTCTAAATAAATATATACATATATATATATATATATATATATATATATATATATATATATATATATATATATATATATATATATATATATATATATATATATATATATATATATATATATATATATCAGTGGCGTAGTAAACATAACTGGCGCCCGGGGCACGACACTTTATTGGCGCCCCCATTTCTCCAAAAAAGCACGTATAGTTAGTATTTGGCACCTCTTTGGTACTCATTTGGCGCCCTTCTGCAAGTCGCGCCCGGTGCATAATAGACCCCCTTGCACCCCCGTCGCTACGCCTCTGATATATATATATATATATATATATATATATATATATATATATATATATATATATATATATATATATATATATATATATATTTATTTATATATATACTTAGTTCAAATAAATTAAATATTTTAAAAGCTTTTATTAAGTTCTTATCAACTTTAAGAGAAGCTTGAAGTGCTTCTTATGTCCCATCTTTCTGGAATTTTAGACCTACTGTTAGTAAGAAATTAAGACAACGAAACACTCTAAGGGGAAAATACACAACACTTCAATAACTGGAATTAATTTAGTAATAAGATGAAATACGCAACCTTTAACATCTATTAAAGGACGTATTCTCTAAAATAACCCGTTCGTGTATATCCAATATATTACATGTGAAGTATGTCGAACTTATATAACACGAATTCATCAGGAAAGTCATGTGGTGATTGTACAATTCAACATTTTTATTATATTAAGCCGTGATACTAGAATATAAGTGCTCAATAACAGCGACATAAAAACGAAATAAAATTTAAATTTTATTTTGAAATAAATCAAACACGATGAATATAACGAAAACCAACACTAACTTAGCTGGGCGTCGTAAACGATAAAACGAAATGAAGAATCATAACGTAAGAAATAACATCACACCGGCGGAGTTGCAGTTGAACAGAACTTCACTGCAATACACGACAGAGATGTTGTAACGGGAACAAAGATAATAAAATATACAATATACAGGGTATTTCTAACAAAATTTCCACCATGGAAATCTCATAAATGATAAAGGCGTCTTAATTTACAAAATTTTCAGCTTATTAGTTTTTAGTAACCAAGAACAATTGTAATTTTGTATAATTACTAATATCTGATTGGCTACAAAAAAAATAATAAGCTCAACAAGTAGTGCGATTTTGTAAACTACGAATCACCTTAACCGATACAGATTCGGTTAAATTAAGAAGATTATCCAAAAACACAAAGCAAGTAAAATTCTGTCTTCAAACTTACAAAACTTCATATAGTTTAGAAACTGTAGCCAGGACCAGCGAGAGGGGAGTCAGGTGGGGCAGTAACTCGGATGTCCGAGTCCAAAAAGGGAGCTCGGAAACCCTGGAAGGGGCCCGGGCGAAGTGAAAAAATGCTCTTTTTATTCATTAACTGTATTTTGGGCGAAAATGTTTGAAAATTTTTCATTGCGTCCAAAGACTCGTCATTTCTCTCACCGGTCCTTGCTTCAGCCCAAAAATTCAAAATTCAAAATTTTTTTCCGATAACTTCTAACTGGTGAGAACTATAATATTTTTATTTACATACTCTTGTAACGCTTTTTTATGCATTTAAATACCTCCTTAGACGCAGTGTACATTTCGGCGACCAATCGTATAACCAGGCGGATTGTCAGGCCCGACGAGAGGGTGGGATAGCCGATGTTGCAGCCCTGGGGCCCGGGTTGGAGGAGGGGACGCGTAGCGGTCAATAGGGGCCCGGGAAAAAGTAAAATCAGCTTTTTTTTTACTCATCATTTATTTTTTGGGGGAAAATTTTTATGAAATGTGCCCCTTTTCTTGGGGCCAGCCATTTCTCTCCACGGCCCTGCGGATTGTAATGTGTCTAGTTATACATATGTATACACGGATTTCATTAAATAGCAACATTTCATGAAATTCCTAACTAGAAGTCAGCTTTCGTATAAAAAAGCTAATTTATTCAAATTCAGGCAGGTCCATTAACATTTGACGTTCGACGATATGGTTGATTCAAAGTACAATGTTGCTAGGCAATTTGAAAAATATATATTAAACATCCTACAATATTAACCCTAGAACGACAAGTCTGTGTCATACACACAGACCAATGAACATATATATTATATTATATAGACTAATTATAAAAATGTGCAATTGAGGTAACCAGTTACGACCAAGTTCCGACCTTAATAGTATTCTGTAATATAGTAATGGATTATATCCCTAGTAACGTTTTCAAATAATTATTGTAAAAATATAATATTGATAATAAAATTTTACTTTTTTGAGAAGTTTTGAAAGAAAAAAGTAGATAGTATTCGCTTTATTTTCAAAATACGTAGGTACACAAATTATGCTCTGCAATAATTATAGTCACATTTGCTCAAAAATTGACATTATATTATTTCATTAAATTTCACCCATCTCACCCTGTTACTTGCTTCAAGAAAAACGCCTAGAAATTGGCTTTACGCTTTGTCTAGTAGTTCAATAGTCTGTGGCATACATGACACTTACGTTTTTAGTTTCAGCGCATACGCAAGTAAACCATTAGACACGTCTCTAGCGTTGAGTACTTTCATAACCAGTAATCAACTAGATGTCAAAGTTTGTACCTGGAATTTACGAGTCTGTTTGTGATTTCGTATTTTTATAAGACAAAAATGTTGCGATATATGAATGATGAAGAGATGAGAACTGAACTTTAAGACAAGAAGAAAAAATTACCTGTATTACGACGATGGCAAGTGATGCGACAAGTGAAACAGAAGATGGTAGCTATAAAGAGAATGACTCCTCGTATTAGAAAGATTGTAATATAACTTTAGGTAATGTTGAAGTTGATGATAACGTAATAAATTTCTTTTTCGGTAAAGATTTGAAAACCATCTAGGCAGGCAGACCGTTGACTATGACATTAACACTGACATTAATTAAATATCGATTTGAGACATTAGCAGTGGTAGTTAATTTAAAAAATCATCCCGAAACACATCCTTGCCGTTCTAGGGTTAAAATAGGGTGCTGACAGTGCTTATGATTGTTCACATACCTACAAGAGAAAAATTTTGTTCGTGAAAATGGATAAATTGCAATGGATAAATTGCAAAAGATGTCAAAGGAAAAGTATTATTATATTTCCGAGTTAAGTTAAATGTGGATATGATACGTTTAGGATTTTTTTTTGGTACCTAGTATACAAATAATTAAATACAAACTGGGATAGACTTCACTTTTGCTGGAAGAAATGATAATAAAAACAACATAAAAAAATCTTCAAAGTATTCTAAACATAAGTAACATTTTATTAGTTAAACGAGTTTTGTTTAATTTGATAATATATATTTGCTTACAAAATAACACCGTAATTAACTTAATTAGTTACTCTGTAAGAGCGATTAGTGTTTTAGTCTAGATGAAATTTTATTACAAACACCCGATATAATCACAGCTACAGGTTTAATATGAAATACAGCATCAACAAAAATTTTCCGGTAATCAAATAAAACAGTATATGAGATACATTACAGGTATATTTATTATAATATAGTAACAGTACTGACAAAATAACTTTGATAATAGTTGCAAAAACTATGGTGTGGATGGAATTTCAACTAAAATTGTTCTGAATAACAGCGCGCTAACTGTATCATATTATATCAGTCGAAAAACTGGCTATAAAATTGAAGATTTAAAGTTAAATATATTGCAATATTTTATTACATACTAAAAAGAACATTTTTCCAATGTACACTCAAATTCAAAATTTAGTTGATGATCATTTACTTTAGTTAAAATGTACCTATAACAAAATTTTCTCCTCGAGTATACTGATATTGTCTGCATAATATGTATAGCTTGAATATATTAAAATGAACATGCAAAAACACATTGGTAATCAAATATTTAAAAGATGAAACGAACCAATGCTCCTGATATTGCTGCTGTTGGTGTGACTTAAGTCATTTGTATTTGTGTCACGTCTTGTCATTTTCACAAAAGAATAGCAGAGGAAAGGAAGTGATTTTATTTTTGCTTCAGAATTTTTTCTTGTGATATCCTTTTTTCTTTTACTTGTCTGAAAATGTCGTACATTTAGACTGATATTAGTTTTCTGTGAAAATTGTCACACAGACAGACAATGGTAAAAAAGAGAAAGTATTATTAAAAATACCTACTTTTTTGAAACAGATTGACAGATGTTGTTCTAATTTCATGTTTGTTTGTTTGTTCTACCAATCTATGTCACATAACATGTCATGAGATTGGGAATATTAATTACCGGGTGATCCAAATTGTTTCAATAAAGTAAAAAAAGAGAGACTATTAAAGAGGAACTATTTTCAAAAGACTTTCATAGCTTTCATTTGCGATCTCTTATTGTAATGAGAGAAGTGATACCTACCGCGTATTTTATTACGTAACAAAAATAATAAGCAAGATATATATATATATATATATATATATATATATATATATATATATATATATATATATATATATATATATATATATCTTATTCTTTAGAAGTTGCTTACAAGGAAGTAAAGGTTTATTTTAGTTATTACTAGGTATCGGGTTTCTTCGGACAGGTCAGGACCGTACTTATTTCAATAAAATTTTGCAACTAAATTACATTAAATTATGCATATTTGAATGAATATAATTGGTCAAAATTTCCATTTTTCACCATTTAGAATACTAATAGCATTTCTTATTTGACAAAAGTAAGAAAATTCAAAAAATCGGAAAAATTTTTTGTAAAATATATTGAAAAGTTGTTGAATATTTAGACGGTCCACTATAATAGCTAAGACGTATGTATTTACTAAGATTTTTTATTATTGAGAAACAAATTTTTAACAAGCAACTATACTTCTATCGCTCAAAATTGAAAACAATAACAAAAGATGAATTTACTTAATTTAAATGACATGTCACATAAATCACATACATAATATAAACAAAAATACTTTTGATAGTCAATTAAAATTACAGTGATACTTTTCAATTGTGCAGGTAATAAATAAAAGAAAAAAAAGGATGTTTACATAAAATACGTATAAATAATATTTTGATACACATATGTATGTGTGTGTATGTAACTTGGTACGTCGTTTTTATGAAAATATTCTGAACTTTTAGTCACATTGAGTGCAATATGTATATCTGCATATGCTAAAGACGAAACTGTTTGATCCGAAAGAAATCCGATACCTGGTTATTACTGTTTTCCATATACTTAATTATTTTATAACTCCCAGGCCGGACGAGAGGGCGAGGTAGTCGGGGCTGCAGCCCTGAGGCCCCAGCTTGAAGAGAGAGACCGTACCTATTGGTAGAGGGTTCAGGGAAAGTAGAAAGACTTCTTTTTTGCTCCCCACTTATATATTTGGATAAAAATTTTAAAAAATGTGGTTTATTTCCAGGGCCCGTCATTTCTCTTCACGGTCCTGATAATTCCTTCAGTGATAGATTACTTTAATAGATACATAATTATAATATTAAGAGCGAAACTGTGGGTTATTTTATGATTACTTTGTTTACTTCTTCTGTTTCGTGTGCCATATCAAAACCAAAACGGCGATTTTCTCTGAAACTATTCAGCGTAAAAGTTTGAAATTTAGCACAAAGATGAAGTGTTTAGCACCCGATTATATTTGCGAAACTAAAATCCAATTCTGAAGGTTAATTTCAAGGGATAAACTAGAAATTGGAAAACAAAAAATTTCATCAAAAACACAATAGGGTATCAAAACGAAACTTATTAAAGCATGAATTCAGTAATATATATAATCGCATATATTTGTCCACTTGGGGGAGACCTCTTTCTTAATAACTACAGTCCCCGATCCTTATCGTCAAAAAGATAGCTCAGAAAAGTCTGAAAAAATTCATAAACATAAAGCATGAGATGGATAAATTGAACGAAAATTATCAAAAATACCTTTTTTTCTCACGTGATTTCTTTGATACCTACATAAAAAGAAGACAGGTTTCGCTTTGATCAGGATGTTGTTAATCAATAATTTTTAGTTAGTTAACTCTATGAAGCTCGAGCATTTTCACAAGTAACTTCCCCGGAAGCCGGCAGCCATATTTTTAAGGAAACTTTATGTAAACAAATACAAAATGATTCCACAGAACACTAGGCTCCACAGTAACGCTCCGCTCTCGGTATGATATCGGTACGTTCCCGATTCGATATAATATTCTTACACAATAAACAATGAGCGCTATTCATAGAGAGAATTTAAGATAATTCTTAGATTGAACTTAGCAAAGTTAACACTAAGATTTAACTTAACATTACAATTCATAGACAGATTTTAAAATTGTCCTAGTAGAAACAAGCTTGAAGTTAGTTATAATGATACATTGTGAGGTGTATACAAGCTTTACAATTATTCACCAATTGAAAGCAATCAGAGAAACGAAAAATATTTGAATAGTAGTAGCGCGAAATATTTAAATTAATGAAAATTCTATCAGTAAATAATTAAAATTTTTAATATTTTTGCCGTAATTAATAAAATAATACAAAAGTATACATAGTTATGTATTTTAATTTAATTTATAATAAATAACAATATTAACGGAAAAATTTGTTTATTGGAAATTTAAATTTCTTTGTTGTAAATATTATTTTAAACTGTTTTAGAATATGTCAGTACGTAGTATAGTACCTAAGTATAGTTTGTTTGTTTAAAATGCAGAACGTAAAGACGTGGTCGCTATTAAATTTAAAATTTCATAAAATAGGTGGTATCATGTGATTATTTTAATATTATTTTTTTTAAAAATGTGAATTGTCTTTAAAACATGTAATGTGTGTAAACAGACATAATTGTTTTATATTTGTTCTGTTTTTTATATCATCAGTTTTATGTAATCTGAGTGACTTATAAAGTTACAATAAAATATAAATTATATACTAAAATA
The DNA here is from genome assembly GCA_035578155.1 of Brachynemurus nebulosus. Lineage (NCBI taxonomy): Eukaryota > Metazoa > Arthropoda > Insecta > Neuroptera > Myrmeleontidae > Brachynemurus > Brachynemurus nebulosus. The sequence goes on from JAPWDM010000009.1 coordinate 19,996,049, forward strand.
TTTGTTGATTTATTAAAAATTGTTACAAAAGAAGTATAAAATAGATATAAACTTTGTCAATGATTTAGATTTTTATAATTTTAAACATAAACTGCGGTACTTAAAGGCCTAAAACATTAAATAATTCCAGTGTGCTTCCGATAATTTTTAACATTTCAGTATGAAAAACAACTAAAAAAAATGTAATAATAAATTAAGATTAACTAAAGTATGGTAAAATATTATGTTAAACTACCGTTTTGTTTATAATTTACATTAAAAAAAATACGTCTGTTACACAAAAAATGTAAGTAGAAAGTCAAAATATTCTATCACAGAAGCACACAGAAGTACGTAATAATTCCTTAGTTTTTCTGTTTTTGCACATATCTTTTAATTAGTTATCTATAAAATTGTAAGTTTTTCGTCAAATACATGCTGCAAATCGATATTTTCGTCATACATGAAAACTTTTTTGCACCTGAAAATATTTAGAGGTTGAATTACTTATAAAACTAAGTTAATTTGATTCAATTTTTCTTTTAATTTACTTACATTTAAAATATTTATTACGTCAATACTTAATATAGATATTTAATTACGTATATTTTATATTTTTATTCGAAAAAGTTCTTTCAAATTTGATAAAATGTTCAAATGTCAAAAAATTCCATGTAAAAATATATTTAAGATGGACTTAAGTCGACCATTTGCTTATTTTAAATTTAAGTAAGAGATAAGATTGAACTTAGCGTTAAAACCGACCTAAAGTCGTCTATGAATAAGTTAAGTTTTATCTTAGCTAAGATTGATCTTAGATTTATCTTAAATCGTCTATGAATAACGCAAAATGAGTGTATTCACATAATCGCTCCGATATCGGTCCTATATCAGTCACGGTTCGCTCCCGGTCCAATACCGCTCCAATACCAATACCACTCAGATAATATTTTATCGTAGCGGTATCGGAACGATATCAGACCTATATCGATAGTGTTGAGCGTTTTTGATTCAACTCCGTTCCGTTTCAGCCTTCTTCATTTATTTGAAAATTATTGTATTAGGAAAACATGATACAACACAACGACGCGACGTCTTGCTACAATACATTATGATAAATATTACTAATTAGCTAATAGATGTATTATGATATTATGTTCTCCTAATACAGTAATCTTTAAAATATGAAAAAAAAATTTATAGTGTGAATGGAGAACGAATAGGTACCAACATGATATCAGCACTGTAATGTGAACACAACAAGATTATATCGGAGCGAGAGTGGAGCAGGAACGTATCGATATCGGCACTATAATGTAAATCGGGCCTTGATTCAACATGATGTGTAATGCAGGTAGTAGGTATATCGAAAAAATGAATACATAATTATTATTATTTTGATAAAACAACAATATACATACAAGCATAGGTACTACATACACACAAACATACATATGTGTATAAAAATATTATTATTTATTGTAAATAAAAGATGAAGAGATTTTTGATACTTATTATTTTTATCTATATATATAAAAATCTCATGTCACAATGTTTGCCTAGGATAAACTGCGAAACTACTGAACCGATTTTGATCAAATTTGGTAACTATCTGTAATTTAAAAGATCGGATAGTTATAGCAAAATATTTAGTCTAACCGTAGAAATTTACGAAAAACGGCAAAATATCAATTTTTTATTACTGTATACAGATATCTGTGGAAAAATTTATAAAAAAATCATGCAAATTAATTTGTTGCTAAGCATTTGGAGAAAAATAATTTTGGAATTTTTGTAAGTACAGCAATGGTTCTTTTTATAATACACGTGCGAGAAAGAAAGAATCATATTTCGTAATCTTTTTAAGAAAAGAAGAAATATATTTTTATTCATTTAAACATGTACTACGAATATATTATTTGTATACAAGATGTTTCATGTATTAAATAGGAAATGCATTTTTAATATGTACGAAATACGTTTATCTTTTATAAAAGTCTAATTTTTTAACTGACTATTAAATATTTTACACTAAAATGTATTGCAAACAATTATCATATACATTTGCATTCTATACACATCGAAATTGCAAGCCATAGTTATCAACCTGTATAATATACTGAATTTGTATTTAAAAAGAGATAGAAATATAATTGCATTTCTATCTGATCAGGGTGTATTACTGTATTATAAAAAGAATCTTTGCTGTATTAATAAGTATTTCTATAGATACCACCAATAATATTTTTACCTACGATTACTATGAAATTACTTATCTACTATGCAAAATACTATTATTTGTATCCTATAAAGAAATAAACAACTGGATTGTCCAATTATCATCAATTGGCACTTCTGCAGTTTTCAGCAAATTCCATACATATGAAAATTAGACATGCTATAAAAATATGAATATGACTTGAAAACATGAAAATATGAATAATGCTTTAGAGTCGTCGAGCGAGCGAAGTGAAGCACATAAGGAACTGATTTTCTACAAAATTTCAGAATATCAAATTTAAATGGACGTGTGGTCACATTGTCCGTCAGTTACACCAAATAGGGCGCAAATTAAAAAGATGAAGAAATTTGACAGTTTTTACTTAAGTACTGTTGAGATCTCTGTGAAAGAAAATCTCTGTCAAGAAAATCTTGTGTGTAAATTTTTGTGAGAAAAAATTGTAATTTTACCACGAAAACGTGGGACTGAAAGTGTTAATGTTAGATGGGTATTTTTATGAATTCTTTAGAACATAAATTCTAGGAATTAAAAAAAGAAAGAATAATTTTGACAAATCCACAAGCGAAAGACATAACGATTTCTCCACACCAATAGCCATAGGTTACGCTTATATTTTATATTTTTTAGAGTATGCATAAGAATAATAGATCCAAAATATCCATAAAAATCCTCTATTTCTTTCTGGTAAGTGTAAATCGAGAATTGTACTCTTTATGATGCTTTATAGAGCGCACACTTCGCACCCCGTTGTGCCACTTATTTATTGGTGTCCTTTTTTTGATAAATTCTTAATTTTTTCAAATCTATATATCGCGCTTACTTTTTCTCAACCGCGTATATCGAAAACTGCATGTTTTAGGACACACAAAAAACATTAAATGTTGTATTTATATATATATATATATATATATATATATATATATATATATATATATATATATATATATATATATATATATATATATACTTATCTATATATATTTTATATATGTAGGTAGCGAACATCAAAGGGTGTAATTAGCATAAATCTTAAGTTCATAATGATTAAAACACAGATTTAAATACTTTTTTTTTGTGTCTCCAAAAATTGGGACTTTTCAGATACGAGGCTGAGAAAGAGTACGCGCGATATAGCCTGTGTTTAACAAGGATAGCTGAAATTTCTAGCAGTGAAAAAGTTTTCAAAATCGCGTCAATATTTTCTGAGTTTATTTCATACATATTAACAAACAAACGCACATTGTATATAGCCTGAGTGCAAAAACAGATCCAAAACATGCAAAAAGACATCCAAATAGCCATCTTTCAATATTTAATCTAGACACACTCATATTTTTTGTTTTGTTCAATTGTCTTGGGCATAACAAAAACCGCATTTCCTCCATAAGTTTATTACCTCTTTTTAATTATGTTTCGTGCCTTTATTGTTGTTGTTGTTTTTTTTTTACTTTTTTGAAATTGTTATTTAATCCCTTTTAAGTCCGTCATTTGATTAAAATACTCTGGCGCGCTCACTGCTGCCTTCATTTCATTTACAGCTTTCGTATCTTCTTTTATTTATCGTTTTCTTCTCTTTCACTTTTCCACTTGGTTTCATTTTAATTTTTCTGTCCTTCTTGGGCGCTGATACAGTTCGTAGTCATTAAGTTAAAAGTATATTCATAATTTTTTAAAAGACTTGCTATAAAAACTACTTAAATGAGAAATATGTTTTGTTTTAAAAAAAAAAAATAAATAAATAAATAAATAAATAAATAAATAAATAAATAAAGTTTGTCAAACCAATTCAACGTTACCAAGTAGATAAATGTTTTTGAAGAGAAACTTACTTTACCAACACTTTGTCGATTTGAAAAGTAAAATGCTGAAACGAATAGTTACAGATTGGAATATGTGAAATGTAATCATTTCCCTCACCAAAGAAGTAATTATTTACTTCTTTTCCGGGCCTCTTACCAGGAGCGAGTGCCGGGCTAAGAAAAACTCTTGTTTACTCTTCCCGAGCCCCACGGCTGCAACCCTGGCTGTCCCCCTCTCGTCGGCCTGGCGTATTTTGGCTATAATTTGGCTATAGTGACTATAACTGCAACATTTTTCATCCAATTGACTTGAAATTTTACTTTACATTTTTTAAATTATCAACGGCGAATTTTTGAAATTGGTTGGCAAATAAATTCATAAAAAAGTAATTTCGAGGTTTTCATTGATTTTCAAAATTAGACTGTTCCAAGATTAGTCATTTAGCCCAAAATAGATATTTTTTAATAATTTTGTGTACCGTTCCAGTAAAACGAATGTAACTGAAGAAAATAATTTTTTTTGGCTTAACTTCTGTTTGAATTGACCTCTCTGAAAAAAATCATCTGCCTTGAATTTACGTTCGCACTATCAATTTACTTTTTAAATTGAAAAAAAAAATTTTGTGCCCCTCAAATCACGTATAATCAGTGGCGGCTGTAAGTAATGAGAGGCCCTCCCGCGAGAATCGTTTTGCCCCCCCCCCCCCCCCCCCGAAGGAAAAATTCCTCCTTTTGTGTGAAACCGGCGACCTTTTTCAGGATTTCGTAGAACAACAATCAACGAAATGCTTATGTGATCTCATTTGCGCCCTTTTAAGTGTATTCAGTTTGCACTTGACCTTTTTTCGAAATGACATTAGCGCCCGTTTGTATGAGGTCAAGGATGTTTATTTATAATAATAATAAAAACATATTTAAAGCAGTAATATATTCAAATTTACTGCTAGTTATTTAATAGTTTAACTCACACTTAATAATTTTTACATTCATTCGTCTTTTTGTTATTTTAGAAGCAATTTTTTAATTATAGGAATGAAAAGTTAATGAAATGTTCAAATTTTAAAAACTATAATAAAATATAATTTACTGGTAATTCCAAAAGATTAACATATTTTTTTGTATTTTTTCAAATTAAGTATCAAATTAAAATCAAATACATGAGTTTGAATATGATTAGTTCAATTTTTTCAATTAAATTGGTTTTATATTGATTTTATAGAACCATTTGTAGCAATAAGTATTTTACATTTCATTTGAAACTGATAAATCCCTGTCTTTTGTTTAAATTATAAAACTTTGTAGAATATAACGCGTGTGTGTTAATAATTGATAATTGTTTTTTTTCATTACGAATAATGGATTCAGTATAAAACATTTTATATATTATACAGTATAATATATAAAAAGTCTTATATTGAATACATTTTTCGTTATGAAGAAAAAAATTATCATCTCAGAGTGATGTAACCCCTTAAACAATATTATATGAGCAAGATACAATATCAATTTTAAGAATAAGGATAAATTCAAGTTTAACTATTAAGTAACATAAAACATTACTGGGAATATGTACTGATAAAAATGTCAACACTGAAGTGAATTTTTCGAACTGTCATACAAAGTATTTGATGATAGATTTTTCACATGACAGTAGATCCTCTGTTAACCGGACAGCAGTGTCAGACAAAAATTTATTCAGCTAAGAAAAGTGTCTGCTTAACAAGGGTAGAGTAAAAGTACATTTTATGTCATTAAATAATATAATATTCATAACTAGTTTTTTAATTCAATTTTTTTTTTTTATTTTTCATTTCAAATCAATTTTATGAACAAATTTAGGTACTTACACAAAAATATAATGTTTACAAATGCATTGTCACATTAGAATCGTTATTAACAAGTTAAAACATGAATAATTATACCTAACGCATACAGGTATACATACGCACTACACGTATTCGCATCCGGTCAATAGAGGTAATAATGTACCAGATAATATATCTTCGTCATAAAATTTTATGTCAGCGTCCGGTTAACAGAGGATCAATTTAAGAGAGTGTTGAATGCATTGGTATTAGTATAGCATGCAACCGGCATAAAAAAAAAATTTGTCCGTAATCAGAGGTTCTACTGTATTGCAATAAATTGTAAGCTTTAGAAAAGTTAAAATATTATAATACAAAACTAGATAACAATACATTAGTTTAATAACTCATAAATGAAGGAATTGTATCACAAAAGAACTTCATTGTTTCTTTAATATTAATGTTTTTTTCAATTTCGTGAAGGTTCGAGACTCCTGGATGTCCTGCGACATATTTCTCAAAGTACTGTAAAAGGTTAATATTCTCCAAATGATCGTTTTCAAAATTTATTAAAGTATAGGATAGTTTATTGACTCAGAACTGTACTCAAAGCACACTCTTTTAAAATGGTAATTAATATTCGATTAGTTCTATGAATAAAAATTTTATTTAAACGTAAATAAATCGTAGGTATAACTTTTTTTTTTAATTTAAACTTTTTTTTATAAAACTCAATTATAAAATTGTAACCAACATTTCCAAAACTTTGTTTTTATTGATTTATGTATAATGTAAACAATACCCATCTATCATTCCTGAATATAGGTATTATCAACATAAACAATTGATCCAATTTACGAAACGCACGCAAACAAGGATTAAAATAAATAAACAAAAAAAAAGTGGAAAACTTCTTTCAGGAAAAATATTTATCTCGCATTTTTATTCAACGTTTCACTGTGGATTCTTCAATAATCCACATTTATGTCGCAAATGTCATCAAACGTAACTATTTTAATTCACCAAATTGTCAACAAACAATTTAAAACGTCATTCGAGAGTAAATAACATTAAAGTCTGTGAAAATAAACTCTACAAAAGAGTTACAATCATTCTTTGTATTTGTTGATAGATGGTGGTTGACACAAAATATAATTTGTATATATATGCAAGATATGCAATAGAACTTACATTCATGTAACGTAAATTGAATAACTTGATTTCATTTCGTGTCTCCTGTGTGTAAACGGATTGAGTGTATGTGTGTATGTAAATTGACTTCGTTTGGTGGTAGCAAGTGTTGCAGCGCAGAAGTTGGAAGCGTTAGTAGCATTAGTAGTGTTGATGTAGATTTAGTTATCTCCGCTAAAACTAACAAAAAGTTTCGTTATAACACTTATTTATTTCTTCATATTTTCTACGTTTGTTGGTTTGCATGGTGGATGCTGTCTATTTCTGTCTTTATTTAATCACATGTTTTTAGGGTTCCAAAGAAAAAATCGGGGAACCCTGATAATTTTGTCATTCCTGTTAGAACCTCAAAATTTCTACATTTTTCGACCGATGAACATGAAATGTTGCACCTATAGTACTATAGAGGGAAAATAGTAAAAGAAAACTTAAGGAAGGAGTTCAAATAAAAAAGCAACTTTTTTATTTGTGATTATTTTGCTTGCTGAAATTTTTTTTAAAATTAGGAAGGGCTTCAAATAGAAAATTTTGTTTTTGAAACATTCATTACTCTTCCCTGTGGGGGGAGGGGGCCCTTTTTCACAAGTTTTTAAGCGTTTACAAGGAACGTCATATCTCAAAAAGTAATGAATATTTTTTAAACATTTTTTTCATTATTTTATGCCTAAAGGACCTGCTCATAAAGCTGAGTATGGGTTTCAGGTAATTTTAAAAATTAACTAGAAAATTGTAATCCCAAACTTAACTAAAAAAAAAAAATGTTTAAAAATAGTTACAATTGTTCAAATGGAAAAAGCATACTCCACTTTATGCGCAATATGTTTATGAACAAAATTTTAAAAAAATTAAGTCTCTATCTTTTCTAGAACTTGAGATATGATTTTTCTTGTCGGAAAAAATACAACTTTCGGGAAACGGTAAAAAACAAAAATAATAACAAAAGAAGCGATTTACTCAATGTTTATTAAAATGTCTACAAAGGCATACAAATAAAAAAACATTATCTCAGTGCATACTATAACTCATGTACACACCGAAACTAAATATTACTGATCAAATCGCGAGGGAGGGGGGGGGCGAGCGTTGTCTGCAAAGGAGCAGCAACTTGGCTGTGCAGCGGCTCACAAATAAATATTTTTCTACTTGAAAAAAAATTTTTTTGACCATGTTTTATATATCACCGTGTTTGTAAAGAACCACAGAACAAAATAAAAGCAAAAAACGAAATTCGAAAAAAATTAATTTATTAGCCGTTTCTGGCGTGAACTCCTCCCTTAAATAATTTTAAAAGCCTGTGGAATGTGAGCAAAATTTTTCATTGCCGTTTTCCAATACAGGTAAATACATATACCTCAAGAAACTGAAGGAATTCTTTTTTTGCTGTACGGCAATTGAGATCTTCATCTATAGCAGTGATGGCGAACCTATCACACGTGTGTCAGTGCTAATACGCGAGGTCATTTTTGGTGACACGCATCTTTAAAAATAAAAAATTTAATAATTCAAATATTTGTCTCTCATAAGGGCCAGAGATGGTTCTAATTTAAGTGGTTCTAATTGTATAAATTGATATTTATTTTCGAATTAATAATTTTGGTTTTTGTATTTTAAATGGCATTAAACAAATAATTAACTTACAAAAATTATAAATATTTCTATTTTTCTTTTTTTTTTAGCTTTACTTTTGTGATATGTGACACGCCACGAAAATTATGTTTCAATTTTCTAAAATTTTGACACACCGAGCTCAAAAGGTTTACCATCACTGATCTATAGTATATAGGTGCAACATGTTCATCGGTCGAAAAGTGTAGAAATTTTGAGGTTCTAACAGGAATGACGAAATTTTAAGCTCCGTGTGCAAAAGATTGAGCTTGAAAATAAAAATATTTTATCCGCTTCTTGTAACCTTTCAACCGTGGATCTAAGAAATAAGATATAAGAAAGAATATAGATGTTAGCTCAATTAAAATTATTTCAACTAAGTTGTGTCTATAGTTTACGGAGATATATAGGTAACTAAATTTTCATTAATCAGATAAAGAAAAATGGAAGTGAGAAAATGTTCTCGAATAGATGGAATTTTGCATGAAGGCATGTTTTAGTATCAGTAAACATGCCTTAAAAAATCAAGCCAACATCATTACATACTGCAAAATGAATCGAATTTCTATTTCAGGGCAGAGGCGTAGCGAGCATAACTGGCTCCCGGTGCGTGACACTTTATTTGCGCCTCCCTTAACTTCTAAAATTTTTAAAATTTTAGGTAGTGGAACGGTATACTTAAAATTTCGGAAAAAATTTTCTCTTGTAAATTTGTATTTTAAATTTTTTCCTAAAAGTTGCCTTAACCACCATTTTTTTTGCTCGCCAGTGCTTTTTTTGTGTGTCTATATATTTGGAAGTCATAACTTGGTAGTAATTTTGTAATTTCCCTACACTTTCACGTAACAAAATTCTAATGAGAAGCACAAAAAAAAAATAATAGCGCCCAACCTATTAGCTTTTGTCGCTCCTCTTATTAGCTTTTGGCGCCCCTCTCAAAGTGGTGCCCGGGTCATGATAGTACCCCTTGCACCCTTCTCGCTACGCCACTGTTTCAGGGGATTGCCTATATTGCGGCGGTGGTACTTAATGTCATATCTTAGCATAAGTGTTTGTTCCCGTAATTGAAAGAGAATATCTTTCTTTAAGAGAGATGCAGTGAACCAAATTATTACATAACTTACTAGCATAATACATAACATCAGTAACACATACAAATAACATTATCGAATATATTCACATATTTTTATGGTAAACCGTAAAAAATGTGCTTAAATTTCCTATATATTATCCCTAAACCTGAGAAAATTTCTAACTAGACTTACGAACCCTGACTTAACGCGTGTCCTGTACGCACTTGTCAAAATTTTCTTAAGTATAAAAATATTATAAATTTTATTTAATTGCATTATTTTATATTGTTAGAGTATTTATAATCATTTATTGTTTAATGCGGTTTTGTTGTTTCTGGGCGATGTATTGTTTGAATTTTTCGTTTATATATAGCCAATCCGGAGTTATACATACCTTTTCTGTTTTTAATAGAAAATAAATGGAAACTGTGTTCTCATTTTTAGTATTTTACAATCTTTTCATTCAATATGTCTTAAAGTAATTAATTTTTGAAGCTGTTTACGTGCATAAATTGTAATACCGTAAAATTACGCAACACTGCCATAATTTTCGATTCAAATTTTAATAATCTAATTATATTTAACTCTTTTAGACTTGGTATATAACAATAATATGTATACGAATATATATAAAACAATTACCTATGTGAATAACAGCGATACAATCAATCTTAATATTGACTTCTTAAGCTTGTCCTAATGTTGTCTTAACATTTCTTTGCAAGTAGTGTATAATATTTCTACAATTTGTACTAGACATATCATTGACAAAGTTACGAGTTGTTATTAGAGGACTCTAACTTTACCTAATCTAAAGTAACCATTGTTTAAACGAAATTATTCGATAATTTAGCAATAAATAAATGTGAAAATATATACAGCGTGAGTCATGATTCCTGTCCCAAATTAAACTAAGTAATATTCATGACAAACTAAACAAGATACCTTAATATACCTTGTAGCCAGGATGTATAATGTTTGAAGAAAATTACTTCTTAAAAAATTTTGACAGCCACTGGTTCACCAGTAATGTTGTATCATATAACCAACATTTAGACGCGTTCATCATCAAATATTAAATAATATGCAATGTAATTAAACTTCAAGTTAAAACTAAAAATTACACTAAAAACTGTAAAATGAAAAAGGTACTTATAAACACATTAAGAATTTAAATGCTTAACACTTATAAACTACAATGAAAACACAAGAATTATATCATAAAAGCACAAAATAATAAAACTAACATAAAAAGGCTCAAGGCACTTTATTTAGAGTTTTAATTGTCTGTGACATGTTTCGGGCCGTATGGCCATTGTTCGTCAATGGCCATACGGCCCGAAACATGTCACAGACAATTAAAACTCTAAATAAGGTGGTATTAGTAAAGTAAAAAATTGCCTTTTTATTTTAAAATGGAATACCATAAAGTAACGCTCAAATCTATCAAATAAAACTAACGATGGATAATAACAAAAAACAATTAATATTACACAGAACAAAAAATTTAAAATGAAAAATCTAACCCAAAACCCAAAAACAGAACTAAAGTTTTAATATCTGTAAATATGTGTTATAACCATATTTCAAAAACAAAAGAATCGTATCATGTAACATCATACGGTAAATACCGTAAGTACTTACAGCACGTGCGATACATAGCGTACATAGGTACATACAGGTCAATAAAATGGGCAATGCACATGCTCCACGCAAAAAGTGTGTATGTATGTGTAAATCTCAAATATATATATATATATATATATATATATATATATATATATATATATATATATATAGTTACACCAGTGATTCTAAAACAGTGGTCTCGAAATTTTAACATTAATTTTTTCGAAAACTAAATTACGTAGAAGAAAATCGTATTAAGATTTTTGTTCAACTTTTTGTGGCCTATCATCAGTTTTAATTTGGGGCTGTCGTTACGGTTCACCCTTATTAATAATAAAACTTACTTAAATTTTATAGTTTCTGAAATTCTGAAAAACAGAAACGTACCATATGAGCTAAAAATACTAATGATTTAAAGAAACAGCACCTGTCGATTCCAAAACAAATATATGCAATACCAATAGTTCGTTAGAAATATTCCTATCATTAAAAAAAAAATGCTATTTAAGCCACGAAATTTAAATATAAAAATAAATTATTAAAATAAATATAATAAATATAAAAATAAATTATTAAAATAAATTTAAAAATAATAAAGTTGTCCTCAATAGGAAAAATTGTATGGCTTTACGGTACATAATTTTAATATTTCTGTATTAACAGTTGTTCTACTTCCATTTGAAATGAGTTCCATATCTTATTGTTTACTGAACGATTCAACATTTTTAAATAAAAATATCAAGGAGAAAAAATGATTTATGTTTACCCCTTCCCCTGCCCTCGTATTTGGAAAAAATATCAAAAACAAACTTAATATTATTTACAAACATCATTAAATAAAGATCAATTTTCTATTTTTTCTTCTGTAAACAATAAATATTAAAAAGTCAGAGAAAAAAATTTATTTAAACAAAAAATTTAAATAACACTGTAAATTATTATTATGATTACTTATTTGCAAATAAATTATTCGAAAATTCATTTTGGTAATTTGTAAATGTTTTTGATAGTGGTTTGCAAATAAACTATTTGTTATATATATGTAAACAAAGTAATGTTTTGTTGGAAAATAAAACTTTAAAACAGTGGTTTCAAAACTTTTTTGTCTTGTAGATCACTTGCCACGGTTTCCAGTTTTGGATAGACCCCCTATACAAATTTAACAACAACTCCTGAGAATATAATTTTTTCTCAAAAAATCTAAGTGGCGAACAAAAAAAATTATTTTTGACGAAAAATTATGATTAACATGATTGAAAGGTAATACTCATTTAATTAATACCCATTTATTTAATGAAATTAAAATTCACCCTTTTAAGTTCCAGAATCAGAATTTTCGAAATAGATATTACAATATTCATTTAAAAATATAGGTATGTAATTTATTTGAACTGTATCCAAATTTTGTAACCATTCTGAAAACTATATATTAACTTTATCAATTAAGATATTAGCATTGTATACTCGAATTTTTATTTTTAGACAATGACGTAATAAATAAGCTCAACCCTTCAGGGTGACGTCATATGGATTTTAAACCAATAATTGAATACAAAATTTCTAATACTCCTTAAAAAATTCCTTCTGGGTTCCACATTGTGTGTTAGAGAAAGATAATGTAATAATTTAATCCAACCTCTTTACCTACATTATCTTTCTCTAACACATAATGTGGAATCGAGAAGGAATATTTTAAGGAGTATTAAAAATTTTGTATTCAATTGTTGGTTTAAAATTCATATGATGTCACTCTGAAGGGATGAGCTTACTTATTACGTCATTTTCTAAAAATAAAAATCTGAGTATATCTACAGAAAGATCTTTTGAAGACTGAATGTAATAAAATATTACTTCGGCCTTACCGTTACCCAAGATCGATTTATCTCCTCAGTAATTTTATCCATCAAATTTCTATACCAAAAGGAGCGAGGTCACAACAGTTCCATATCAATAGTAGTAAGGTTACAACGATTCTATACCAAAAGTAGTAACATCATAAGGGTCCTATACCAAAAGTAGTAGGATCACAGCATTTCTGTACCAAAAGTAGTAACGTCACAACAATTCTATACCAAACGTAGTAAAATCACAGTGTAGTAAATGATTCAGGAAATGAAATAAAAATCACAAATAAGTATGCATTTTTTCATTACACTTGTAATTTTATAATATAGAGGAAAAAAAACGAGAATAATTATATTAAAATGGAAATATATTATGCCGGTAACTTTGTTGAACAACTACAGTCCTGTAAGAATCTACAGTTTGTTCATAATTGCCAAATCGTTTCCATGTTGATCATCCTACCCCTGGCTGTACGAATTTGTGCAATATAAAAGTTGCAAAATACAATAAACTGTTATATTGTTGTATAAAATGTTTCAACGCCCCGCCGTCGCACCGGCTCTGTAAACCTATGTGGCCTACAAATTAAGAAGAGAAGAACATATAAAAAAAACTGATTTTTCTATTTTCTTCGTGCAATATTTTATTTTTCCTGTATATAATTTATTTTTCCATGTATAATTAGGTAGGTATAACATTATGAACATATATACAACTTTTTATTTCTCTGAATTACTTCAGATTTTTTGACTTATAAATTTTGGAGATATAGTAGCTGAAACGATATTTTTTCACAAAAAATATAATTTTGAAACGTGTTAACAAAGCTCTTTCATGTGATACCCCATTTGACCCTTTTATCACACTGTCAATTTTCCCTTTTGGGGCCTTTTAGAATAAAAATAAAATATTTCTGAGTATGCCAAATTTAAATTCGATGTCAAAAGTGGTTGCTGAAAAAAAATGATCATAACATTCGGACAGACATCGAGGCCTCACTTTGAGGGTTCCTTTCTATCCTTTAATTTATAAAAAATTATTAAAAGTGTACGAACCTTCAAATCTTGTACGTAACTTTATAAGAGTACACACTTTTAATCAAAATCAGTTGATGTCAAGGAGTGCAGATGCCCTTATAGGATTTTCTGAACACTCTCTCGAAAAGCATTAGCTTTTTCATAATTGAAAAAGACATTATAAAAAGTTATTTGTAAAAAATATCAAAAACAAACTCAATATTATTTAAACTTGTAATTTCATTATTTAACTTTATTTGGCGATAAACCTCAATATCAAGACCAGCAAAAAACCAAACAGAATTTTTTAACCAATCTTCAACATGTCGACCGGTGTCGGTGTCTGAAAACACCATTATCAAGACAAGAATATAAAAATCAATAAAAATAAAAAATGAATAAATTTAAAAAAATTTTTTTTCATAAACAAAAGAAACTAAAAACCTTTTAGTTTGGATCAAAACCAATCAAATCAAGCAATGTCAAATATAGCAACTCGTTGGTTGCAAAAAAGGAAATACGTACATCACCAAAAATGATATACGAAAACGGAAATGTGAAACATCAAAACATCTGAAGACCAAACTTGCAATAGAGAACAGAAAAAGTAAAAGAAGAAAGAAAAATTCATTAAAAAAAAAAAAAAAAAACATCTGTAAAAGCCACCAATCGCCTTTATGAATCACATATTCAAATTAGTTCCATTGACTTTCGTCTAAATCCATTGTCAAAAAACATGTTGATAAATCCATTTTAAAAAAATTTATAGGAATTATTTTTTCAATATTATTTTTTTTAAATATAATACGGTGATTATTTATCCCAAAATGTCATATTTTAATAATCCAAAATCACCAAAACTCTCCCTATATTAAAGTTATTTATAGTAAGACAAAAAATTTCGATCAGACTGACCTCGAGTGCATTCTAAGGGTTAAATTAAACCTTATTTGTTACATTTATGGGTATTTTGATTAAAAATTAAAGTCGAAAAAATTGTATATTTTCGTCCCCGGTGAATTAGTGAAACACAATTTAATTTTTTTTCGAAAATGTTTCGATTTATTACCAGTCGAGGATGCTATGTTAATTTAAATATTTAAACGAACAACGCCAAACTAAGTTATAAATTTTTAATTAAGTAATGCAAAATATACTGCATGGAGAATATCAGTCATTTTAGTATATTTTTTGGAACGACATTCTTAACTCAAATTTCAAATATACAATATACATATAGATATCGGACATTTCATATTTAACGATTTATAGCAGGGGTGGGCAAACGGTCGATCGCAGACATTTTAGGTAATTTACTGGGTTAATTTAAAATCTTTTAATTTAAAATGTGTACTAAAAATTTAGCAGACGGTGAAGCATGAATTTAAAATTAAACACATTCTACAATTGACATGACTAATACCAAGGCAGCACTGTTGCCTGAAGAGTTTCAACAAAAACCGCCGATGGGTGGGGATCGGGAGTCAAATTATTATGTAAAGCCTCGATGACACTGAGCGAGTTTACAAGCGACAAGCCAGTAAGTTTAGTAGCTGGCGAGTCATCTAGTACGATAGTAACTTTTCACTCGCTCAGAAACCAATTAGTTAACGAGTTTTAAACCACGTATTGTAAATATACTCTTGTTTTTTTCTTTTATTTGTTCATCTTTTTGAACAATCCACTTTTGGGTATTCTAAAGTTAAAAAATAAAGTGAAATGTAAATAATATTGTGAATATTTTTTATTTTTAATACCATATTTCTAACGTCTTTTTCCATTTTAACGACAATTTTTTATAATTTATTTTTGTCTTTCTTTTCTTTTTCTTTTTAACTCCGTTTTGATAATATAAACTAAATTAACAACTTCTGCACGAACTAGTTCCGTCGAAACAACTATCGGCATACTCTCAGCTAGTTCACTAGCAACTATGATGACACACGGCTAGTTTACTAGCTAACAAGCTCACACGCTAGCGAGTAGCGAATAAAGTAGCTCGGCTTTCAACTTTTGTCACAGCTTCTTTATAAGCTGCTAATTGGCTAGTGAACATGATGACACTGGGCGACTTTACTAACAGCTTGTAAACTCGCTCAGTGTTATCGAGGCTTATAAAATCCAAAAATAGCTAAATATAATGCCACACCAAAAATACAGCCCACTATCAAATACAGTCCCAAAAATTTTTTAACCATTGCACATTACATTCCGTATAAAATTATTAATAAAATCACAGCATACACACATTATACTATGGATACCAAGGCAATCTATTTAATTTTTTGATAGATGAATGTGACGTCATCCGGACCGATCTACTGAATGAGATATATAAATGTATACTCAAAAACTACCAAAAAAGGAATCAAAAATGTTGACTTATTTCATTTTATTTTATTTGTGCATTGGAATTTATTCATTAACCTGAAATTTAATGTTAAATAAAACCACGCCTCCGATATTTGTATGACTTGTTGCATTTATTAATAAATATTTACAAAATAGTTTTATTCAGTTTTCTTTCTTAATATGTTTATACACAGATTAGTGTTTGGAAAATTACTGATCTAGTATTTTAATACGATTGTACAAGCGTATTTTGAAGTAGGTACAAATTCTTTAACTTCAGTGGTAAATCAATATGTGATGATTGATGAAGAAATTATCAAGAAGATTATTTATAAAATTTTTATCGGTCTATATACCATTTTTATTTATTAATCTAAAAATGAAATTAGTAAGTAAAATACAAAATAATCTTAAGAATATTTACTCTTTTTGAACACCAATGTCCTTAAATTTAACTTCATCGTTTTTTTTTTTTAATATTATGCTGCGTTTATGTTCCCTTTGTTTCATGCTTGTAATTATTACTTTTTATTAAATTTAATAATAAAAACGCATAATTTTAAACCAAACCGTTTATAAATTTTCGTAATTTCTGACACTTGTCAGTTGTCTCTTATATTATTTTTTCTGTTTTCTATTTTCTCTTTCAGTAACTGTATTAACCTTGGGAAGATTTTTAGAAGGTAAAACACCTTTAGTAAAATGTGCTTTTTCTACTGGAATATTTCATAATTTTTCTTTTAAACTAGTATAGTCTGATTCTTGAAACTGACCAGAGCAAATTTTCGTTGTCGCTAAATTAAAAACGACGTTTTCGCCACATGCTTTTACCCATTTTGCACAAATAATCTCATCAGACAGAAACGCAAAAAATTTAATTTTTTATTATTTTTAGATTTTTTTTCACTATAATTATTTCATAGATTATATTTACCGTAAATTACCCGCATTTTGCGGAGTTGATCGCTCATAAATAAGAAAAATTAATGTCGATCATACCAGTTTTAAGTTTGCCCACCCCTAATTTATAGAATGATTTACTGATGTCATACTTAAAAACACAATAAACTGTACAAAAAGTACAGTTAATTGTGTTTTTAAGTACCTATACTTACAGTTGTCACACAACTGATCATATGATAAATTGTTCAATAAATCGTCCAGTTCGAAACACACTTTCACAGCACACTGTGCGTAAAAATTTTATCATTTTGTTACGAAAACTTTTATTCAACCTTTTTCTTACGAACAGTGAATAATTTATGACGAAATTCAGTAACGATAATTAAAAAGTTTGAGAAAATGAGAAGTAAATTCAGTGAGTCGAATACACCTATTACATATTTTGTCAAAATGGATGACACACCCGTGCCGGTCGTGCCGTATAGCGACACAATTTTCTATATTTTATTATTTAAACATATTTATTATCAAGCCAATTCTACTTAACGTAAATTTTTTAGCATTCGTGCGTTGTGTCTTGTACGTATTTTACAAAAGTTGTTCATTAAAAGTTTTTCAAAAGAAAAATTCTGTCAAGTTGTATTTATGCAGGCAGTATTCCGTACGATCGGTTGTTATTAAACATATTTACTAAATTTTTCGGCAGTTTTGATAAAAAAATTTTCCATCAAGACAAGGAGAGGAGCATTTCAGGTCCTATAGGAATAAGAAATCCGACTCTGCTTTTGCGAGGCATTTAATTGACACCGGACACACACCAGAACGGGAAATTACCGTGCTACACGAGGCAAACAAAGGACAGAAGTTAACAATCCTAGAAGCAATAGAAATAAATAAACATAACTCCGATCACCTTTTAAATGACTACACCGATATCTACAGTTCAACTTATTTTTTTTTTTTTTTTTAATTAAAATTGGAGCACTGCTGCCGGTGGATGGCGCGGTCAGCAGTGTCCGGCGGCATCGCCAGCGACGGGCATGCGCCGCCATACACACATGAAAATAAAACACACATAAAGACAGGGACACATAAATGTAATAGACAAAGGACAAACGAAGAACATTAAAATGACCATCGATGGACCCTGCCATCCCAGGGCTTGAGAAAAAAAAATTGCTCGACGAGAGTAGTGTCGGTGCTGATAAACTAGAGCGACTCACCCTCGGACAGGTAAAACAGTCACAGTGCTACTGGGACAAGGGACCTCGGCAGCACAGACTCTAAACACCCAGTCAAGTTAATCATCTGTCGATACATACACATATAACATTATAAACAATGCTTGGTAATATACCATGTGATTTAAATAAAACATAGACTGAAATGTATCGCTATGGGGCCGACGGTACCCCACTCGATGGATACTGTAATAAAGAAATATTACCACCTCCGGTGTAAAGAGCCTTCGGTGGTAAGAAAAATATCACAGCCAAAATATAAACTATATATAACTAATATCACAGGTCCTATCACAGAAAACCCATTGCACCTCTGAAGGGTTAGAAGCTGTCAGTGGTACAATGAGGATAATAACAACAACACTAGTGGATAACAAAAGCCTCCACTAGAAAAAAAAAATCAACAAGAGAAAAAAAAGAAAAACAACAACAATAGAAAATAACAACAAAGAATATCACAGATTGAATATCACAAATAACCCGTTGCACCCCAGCGGCCTGGAACCATCCAGTGATGCAACGGGGGTTCCAACAACACCTTTGGGAGTCCGGGGGCCCCCAACGGCCGAAACACACAAATACAGGACAGCAAACAATAACAAAACTTATGTGTTTAAAAAGATACAGTGTTCGTCCTATTTATTACCAAACCAGAGCCCCGTTAGCCTGCTAGCCAGCTAGCAG
This sequence comes from Brachynemurus nebulosus, assembly GCA_035578155.1. Classification (NCBI taxonomy): domain Eukaryota; kingdom Metazoa; phylum Arthropoda; class Insecta; order Neuroptera; family Myrmeleontidae; genus Brachynemurus; species Brachynemurus nebulosus. The sequence continues at coordinate 20,015,413 of JAPWDM010000009.1, forward strand.
TTACCGCCGAACACGACGAGGACGAGGGGTTGGATTTATGCCCGGCAGTTCAACTTATTTTCAATATTATAATTTAATTAAACTTTTAAAATTGTATTTTCTGTAATATTGTTTGTTTGTCAATTTCAATCTTTTGCCACGTGTTTGCTCGCATGTTGTCACATGTAATGTAATCTTGTTTTTCTTGTTTTTCGGATTCTCCCACTACCCCCGCCCCTTCTACTTCCACACCATATACCACTCCCCTTCATAAGTATAGGTAGATAAAAATTAGTATATAAGCGCATGTATTAAATATAAATTTTATTCTGTTTGAAAATGAACTAACGGTTCGAAACAATATTGTCACAGTTTCAAAAATAAAAGTGGTATTTTGCAAAGTAAAATATTTGTTTATTATTTGCAAATATGGAATACCATAAAGTAACGCTCAAATCTATTAATATTATAGAGAGTATCAAACATAGGAATCACAGATTTGAGAAAGATCAAAACCTACATATTGTAGAGCAGAGGCTTATCCTGGGTATTCGTTTAAAAATTAATCACCCGAAAAAATTCGAAAACGTAGCATGTTTCATTTAGTTTGCATTATCCGCTACAGCGACGCTTAGCTGAGTGAATAGCATCTATAAAGGTGCGGCTGAAAGGTTTCATATGTTTGAATTAATGTGTCTCCATGTAATTTTTTTTTTAATTTATTTTATACCATTTATAATATTGTACAATAATAGTCAGTTACTTATATTATTTATACCAATGATCGAATACGCTTGGTTTTGATCGAAATAATTTTTTTGAATATGAATGAGTTATATTTTCTATAATTATTTAAAACAAGAAATTGTAAATGCAAATACCACTGTCGCAATATTCTGCATAACATAGAGAATTAACCGTTTACAAAAATTAGTTTTTCTTAAAAATCCACTTATACCTATAGGATAACAATTCAAAAACGTATCTTCTGTGATTTTTTTCGCATTTTGCCGTGGTGAAAAAAAAAATTCGGAATACTTTTGAATTTTGGCAAATTTTGGCAAAAAACTAATTTTTTTGCGGATTCTGGCGTCGGATGTGCCTGACTAATGAACAAATTCAATATTTTTTTTTTTTTTGTTCTTCCAACGTTTTCAACAAACTTTGTACAAACTGGATATTACGTTCGAGAGTTATCACGTAGCACACACACACACACACACACACATGAATGAAATATGAAATTTTGTACATGTGTAATAAAATTTTATGTTTTAATTGTTTCTTTAAATTAAAAGGGTAATAAAAATAGTTGAAAAAAATGACGATTAAATGTAGATGCAGAGAATCGAACATGGAACCATTTAGCCACACCTCTATATACCAACACCCTTACCCATTCAGCCACTGTTGCAGATAATTGAAGCTAACTTGCATATTTTATACAGGGTGTAAAACAAATAACTTTCGTCCTTTTGTGGGGTGACTCATAGCATCCTGTAGACACTAAAACCGCAGGAATTTTTTCGGAATTAATAGTCGCGTCACCCCTCAAAAGGATAAGAGTTATTTCCTTTACACCCTATATATATATATATATATATATATATATATATATATATATATATATATATATATATATATATATATATATATGTGTGTGTGTGTGTGTGTGTGTGTGTGTGTGTATATGTATGTGTGTATATATATATATATATATGTATATATATATATATATATATATATATATATATGTATATACAGGGTGCAAAGGAAATAACTCTTATCCTTTTGAGTGGTGACGCGACTGTTAATTCCGAAAAAATCCCTGCGGTTTTAGTGTCTACAGAGTGCTATGAGTACGACACAAAAGGACGAAAGTTATTTGTTTTACACCCTGTATAATACATGCTTTGTTGTTTGAAATTATTTGGGCGTTTAATTTGTAGACGAAGCCGCACTGGCCTATATTATTGCTATCAGAATACTCAAAGGAATTTACTCTACAATATATATTAACCGATTGACGGTCATTGACACTGAAAGACGTCAACTGAAACCTGATTGATTGCGACACAACGCTGTTTGTACACTTCAACAGTTCTACATAAAGTATATTAGAGTTGTCATCGTGTTAATTGCTCTTAAATCTGTGATTCCCATGTTTAATACTCCCTTAGTGAACAAAAATATCTTGCCATAAATATAAAATTCAAAAAAATAATATGTCATAAAAAATTGATTAAATAAAAGCGCCACATTTAGAAAATTCAAATTTAATTAAAAGCAAAAAACATGTTTTTAAAAAGGTTTTTATCACAGAACATCAGAAGGAACACTACTATCTCTTTCCTGTAATCAGCAGTGTGCACTTCTGAGCAAGTTAGGCTACTTGGCATTCACTCGTTTGGTGCTAGTGGATGAGCGTAAATCAATTGTATTGATCACGTTTTGATTGTTATGATCAATGTTACCACCACCGCACGAAGCCACACACATGCGTATGTGGTATTATATATACGTATGCGGCACCACGCAACACACCTCAGATCACTCACACACACAAGACAGATCACACAAATAAAAATTAAACCCACTGCAAATATATAACATATTTTGTATCCTTTTTTGGTTACACTGGTTTCAGTAGTATAGAGATAGCAGTGTTCCCTTTGAACTCTATGGTTTTAATGTTTGAATTCTTTTTTAAACTGTAAATAAAATTTATTTTAAAAGGAAATTGGGCTGTCGATAGAAAATTTTATTTAAATAAATGTTACAATTAAATTTTTGTATTTTGTTTTAATAAATATTTCTACTTAAAAAAAATAAAAATCCTATAATTAGTTTTAAAATTATTACAGTGTCTCATGGGAATTGTCCACAGAGATTAATATATCTAATGCCAAAGATTTTATTTATTTTTTCAAATTTCAAACAAATTATACCTCTTTCTATTGGACACGTGTTTTATATTTTTTTTAATTATACATTTAGTCATGTAACTCAAATTTACTCTCTGCGTACTATAGAATGGTGATATATTCGAATTCTCAATATTTGTCAGAAATATCATCAAATTTTTTGAGGTGAAAAACTTAGATTTTGGTATTATTTTTAATGTAATAAGTCGGTCTTGTTATAAAAATTGCCTGAAAATTTTTTTTGCAAAAAAATCCTTAATTTTAATTTTATGAACAGTCCATTCTGAGACTAACTATAAATAAATAATCAGTCAATATCTGTCAAAGATGTTTCAATTTTTGGCTGGTCAGTAGTAATTTTTCGGATAGTCAAAATAAAGGAGTCAGTTATTTCACCACAAAAAGTAGTTTCTATTTTTTTATAAGTAAATCTTTAATTCATATGTTTTAATTTAACGTTTAGATATTATAGTGAAAAATGTCAGTATAAAAAACAGAGCTTTTCAATTTTCACGAAAGATATTACGGTTTTTGTTACATTGGATTTTAAAGGTACTCTTTGATCTAGACTTTGAAATCTTATTTTTGTTTTCAAAAATTTCGGAATATTGCTTCCGAGACTACTAAAGTAGCGAAGGCATTGTGATCACTCTTGAAAAATAAAACTTTTTTTCTCTCCAAAATGAATTTTTTTACGCACAGTTTACGTTTTAGAGCTTCCTGAACAATTTTAGTTTGGTGTCCGTCTGTCCTTCCGTCTGTCTGTCCGTCTGTATGTCGCCAGTTTGCACCAAGTGGCATAACTTCTGAATTTTTCGATTGTTTTTAATGAAATTTTCAGAAATTATGCAGTTTGGTTCCTAGATGGTCCCCTATGAATTTAATCAAAATCGGAGTAACGGTAGCAACGCCGCTACCATGTCATTCCAAAATTGCACCAAGTCGTATAACTTCTGAACTATTCAATTCTATTTTATGAAATTTTCATAAATTATGCAGTTTGGTTCCTGGATGGTCCCTTGTGAATTTAATCTAAATCGGAGTAACGGTAGCTACGCCGCTACCATGAAATCCCATTAAATGTCAATATCGTATTTATTGCTAGTCCCATTTGGCTCAAATTTTTAGCGTATCTTGGGGGTTAGTTTCTAAAATACTTTTGCTATTATTTTATAATTTAGCCATTAAGTATTTTGAGTTACAACAATTTTTGATGAACTTTAAGTCGAAAATATAATTTCACGACATATACATATATTTGGTAGAATACTGTTTTAAAGTCTTTTACGGGTACGAGGAAGCTGTGTGCCACACCCCATTGGCAGTGTATTTTTTAATGTTTAAGGCTTTTGTTTGTCACTTTCCAAATAGCTAAACTCTACTAAATTTTTCAATTTTCTTAGGCAGTTCAGGGTGATTCAAGTGAATAGATCGCTCCTATGGGTACGTTAACAAATTTCTAGAAATATGATATGGAGTTACAAAAGGAACTTGTGCTTATTCGGATGCAGAAATTCTAATACAGATTTACCTTCTATAAGACGGTAGTAAATTTCCTTGAAAAATTATTAATTTTCGGCTAAGCTTAAACCATCCTTCAATTTTTATAATATTAAATTTTAATTCATCATCTTATAGAAAATTCGCGTTAAAAGGATTGTATTATAAAAAGATATTTTGAAATTACTTTTATTGGGTTAGAGTGAAACCCTATTAGGGACATCTGTGTATACTATTATGTACGTACTAATCAATTATCCTTTCTTCTTTAACTTTTAAAACTCGTTATCTTGTTCTGAGCATAATTTGTCATCGAGCTTTCATTTTATGTACTAAAGAAATTGTACATCCTAATGGTTTTCATTCAGTATACACCTTATAATCTTTGAATCTTTCAAATTTTTCCGAGTGACACTTTTGGAGATAAGGTCGGTAAATAATGATTTTTCAAGGTTTATTACAAAAAAAAAGAAAAAACTAACAAAAAAACGAGCAAAGATAAAAGAATATAGACATTTGAAGACATGAGTGGGTGAAGGTGTTATGCAACATTTTTTTATAATTTTATAGTAGAAGCGTTTGAAAGTTTTTATTTACATATACTTCCCATGCAAAAGCACATGTTTATTATTGAATTTCTACAAAACTATTGAACCTAGCGAAACCAAATTTTAATATATGACACTTCAGCATAGAATATTTCAAAATTTTGCAAAAAACAAATTTTTGAAAAAATGTTACATAACACCTCCCTCCACTCATGCCTTCATTTTTGTTTTAATAACATTGCGTCACAAGAATAAATAACAGCCAGAAGAGTAACAGAAAGAGAAGAAACGATAGTCAGGTAAATTTTGATGCTCGAGGTTTGGAAGAAATTGGAAGAATATGTTAGTTCAAACCGATCAGTGTCGTAGTTCCAGGGCAGTAGTGTATTTTAAAATAAAATTTCGTTACAAATTTAAATTGTAAATTTTGCAAATTATATTATATCAACATGGAGAATATATCTAAATCACACAATGTTTATTTAGTGAAGAATTGTGAAGAATTTTAATAAATAAATGCTAGCTAACAATAACAAATCATCTAATATATTGTATTATTTTTTTTTCATAATTCAAATCCTATACCGGCTCTGTTAGATATAGGTAATATACCCGAGACCACCCTTTGCTTTTCACAAAACACAGGCAATCAAGGTCATAGCAGGTAATATCGGACCTCTCATTCTGTTACTCTTCTGGTTATTATCTATTCTGTGACTGCGTTTTAATAATACTGGTGCGGAACACGAAGGATATTACTTTAAACTTTTAAAAAAGTTTAACAGTATTTGAAGTGTTAAATAATACAGTAGCCTGTCACTCATAATACATAATCTTATTAATTTCCGCTAATCGTATAGTTAATCAAAAAATAAATATGACTGTTTACAGGAAAATATAATTCTACACGTTAATCTATACGCAACGTGTTACATAATCTTTCACACTTTCAACGTCAAAAATTTTGACAGACAAAATGAATTAAATTGGCCGTATTCTCGTATCACATCAGGGAACGGAACATCGGGGAACGCTATATTCACAGTCACGTCCCAAAACTGAGACACAACACGTCAAAAATGTATCTACGTGTTACAATTTTATGAAAAGTTTTTCCTTTTTGGAGAAAACGCAACAACACACGCAATCACAATTAGTGATGTTACTACAGTGATGGTTTTATCGAAAGTGAATCGGAGTCAAAATCGGGGATGCAGAGTCAAACAGAATATCAAGTGAGTACTTCACGAGCTAACACTAACGACGGATTGAAGATTTTTGTGACCCTAAGCCGGAGTTTCTCAACGGTGATCCTCTGGTCAATAATTTTGAAGTAATAATGTAGTTTTTGCCAGATTGTAGTAGAGCCAGTAGGTTACCATAAAAAGCGTACCCCACAGAAAAAAAGCCAAATAATATTAAAAAATATATTTAAAAAATTGCAGTAAACTTAAGAAAGTGGCAGTACCTTTTCATCTAGGAGAGTTTCAACTCCCGATTTGTGGTCAGCGTCGAAAAATACATAAAATGTAAATTTTGAAATTTCTATGGACGTGATTGTATTTGCACATGCCATTTGCAATAACTACTCCCAACACGCAGGATTTGCTAAAAATGTTTCAAGTTCTAAAAGACTGTGAATGCAATTGAGTTCAGTAAAATATCAATACCATGTGAGTTTTTTGAGAGTTGCCATTTCTATTACAACCAAATTTTGTACAACCAAGAAAAGGTTCTTTTCTTGGATGTAATGGAAGTGTAGAAATGTAACCAAGAAAAACACTATCGGTTGAAGTAGCCTCAAGTACATATGCATATTTTTACCGCCTAACTGATAAATTAAAAAAAAATGAAAAAATTAAACTTGGGTAAAAAAAATTTTTTTGCTCATTTATGTTGTTAATTAATGCATTAGGTCAGTTTTATCGAAAAATTAATATATAGTCCCATTTAAAAATCTATAAGTTTGTATCATAGCTCGAAAACCATAAGAGCTATAAAGCTCCTGACTATAGCAATCGGTTGCCCCCGTCGATATCTACAACTCCTATTTGAACAATTTTTCGATTAAATCAACGGTTTGGCTGTAATAAAAATGGCAACTCTCGAAAAACTCACACAGTATATCTCTGAAGCGTTCAAAAAATACCTTGAGACTTTTTGACAATTTCCTTCCATGGTATTTCATTTTGTTATTTATTTCAAATTTTTTGCAATATCTAGCTCTTATAGTGTTTTGGCTACTGCATCTATTTCGACTGGGTCTTTGTCTATAAAAAATAGTTCTATGTAGTGGTAGAAATAATTGGTTTTCGTTCTTAAATAAATCAAAACGAAGACTTTTGCAGTCCACCAGAGTCTACGAAACTTGTAGTTTATTGCAGCATGTCTGACAGATAGCGTCCAGGCGACCACTGTCTATCACCGAGCCATCAACTCTACTTGCAAAGTATTGAAACCGGGAGTCGGATTCGAATGTATAATTGGAGTCATAAATTCCAATCTTTCAGAGTCAAAGTTGAAACTCCGTAACAGCGCAATCGGTGTATAGGTGTTGCTTTTTTGTTTTTGAGTTGAAAATAAGATAAAATAAAGTGGGAACATTTGAAAAACTTTCTTACAGAAACACTAAATATCGATTAGAGTAAAAACACGAATTTACATACAAAACATTTAATGTGTTTTCATCGAGGAAAACTTTCAGAACAATTTCTCCGACTATTTCTTAATACGACTGTTTTACATTTATTCGCATGTGCTCATAAAACTACCCACCTTTTCGAAATGTTTTCTAGGACACATGATATACGCCATTTATGTAAAATACGATGTGTATATATAGGAAAGAAATAGAATAGAATTTTAAGTAAAGTTTAATAAAAATGTTTTTCATCTCTAGCAACGAAACCGTTCAATCGACCAGAGATAACCGGCACAACCGGCAACCGTCACATGATTTCCACCACATATACGATTGCCACACCGCATTAAAAAGAAAGAATTTGATATCACATCGATAAAGTTCAACGGCAACACATACAGAGGTGATTCTAAAGCCTGAAGGAATTTATCTAATTTACATAAATTTTTACTTTTCAATTGTGGAAACTTGTTCTAGGAAATTTAATTATTCCAACCATGTTTATTGTTAACAGTCAAAATAAATAAACAACTTTTCTAGTTTTCTTTTTACTTTGCTTTCGAATCGAAAACAACGAAATACGAACGCAAACCAGCAATTCACCAGCGTGAAATTAGTTTTCAAGTAACTTCGTACATACTCTATAGCAGTGTTTCCCAATCGCCGGTCCGCAGACCAGTGCTGGGTTGTGAAAGTGTATCATCGGTCCGTGGAAAAATGTATAAATAACAAAAATTTTGATAATTTTTGTCGACAAATACGTGTCGATATCTATCTGAACTACATGGTAGACCAAGTGGTCGGAAACCGACATTTCATATTACACGACTTTATATTAATCCAATTACTTAGTGGCGGAAATGATTCCAAGCTACGAGAGTTCTACTTAAAATTGCTCTTAAACTCTTAACTAGTGCTTAAGAAAGGGTCGATATTTATTTGAATTACATGATAGACAAAGTGGTCGGAAAACGACATTTAATATTTCAGGACCTAATGTTATTTTACAGTGACGGAAATGATTTCAAACTACAAAAATTCCACTTAAAATTAAAGAATTGCTTTTAACACTTTAAACGATTAAGACGAGTTAACTCGTCCTGCAATATGGCGGCTCAAAATGCTGTGATATGTATATATTCACTGGTACAGGTGCCGCCATCTGTGACAGATTTTCCGAAATACGGTATAATTCAAAATAATGCTCTATTTTATCAACATAGTTTAATATAATTTATATTTTGTAAAGTCCTAGGGTTCACTTTTTTGATATTGGGATCTTTGATTTTTTTTCTTTTTTTGTAACCTTATCTAATGTACTTATCACTGGCAGTAAAAAGTCCAGCATTTTGAGACAAAAAAATTTTTCCATATGGTTCGTTTAAAAGGGTTAAACATTTCTCTAATACTTAAAAAAATGTCGATATTTATCTGAACTACATAATCGGCTAAGTGGTCGAGAAACGACATTTCATATTACACGACTTAATGTTATTTCAGCAAGCGGTAGAAATGTTTCCAGGCTACAATAAATTATATTTAAAATTAATAAATTGAGTACTTTTAAACATTTCTCTAATACTTAAGAAAATGTCAATATTTTGCTGAATTATATAGTACACGAAGAGAAAAATCATTAATATATAATTTTTGTAGATAAAAGTTCAGAAAAATTACCATGCTCTCTTATAATGCGTGCGCGATTGACGACCAAAGTAAAAAATATTTTACGATCATGTAAATATTATTAAATTAAAATGTAATGCAACAATATATTCTAATACTGAATATAGTGAAGTAACAAAATGATGAATTAAACGGTGACCGTCCTGTAAGACATTCTAATGAGTACTGTTTCCACACAACACCACACCAACAGGAACCAGCCTGGCTATGTTACTTGCCACACCAGCCTGGCTATGTGACCTTCATGTATGATGTTGATACCTTCTCTTTCTTTCTACTATTAGCAGATAGCATTTGAAATATTATAAGACAGCATGGTAATTTTTGTAAGAAAAACAATTAAAAAATATTTTTTTGTCGGGAATGGAACTTTTTACTGTGCTGTTTTACAAATTTTACGGAGCTAATATTACGGAAAGAACATTCTATCCTTTAACTTTTCTATGATTAATTATAATTTTTATTATATTTTTACCGTACAAAATTGAATATGTTCGCCTTTTACACGTCGATTGTAGTGCTGAGCACAGTAATTTTTCTATGAATTTTCCCTCCGTGTAGACCAAATGGTCTGAAAACGACATTTCATATTACACAACCTAATATATTTCTAGTAAATGGAAGAAATGACTCCAAACTACAAGAATTCTGTTTAAAATTAAAGAATTGTTTTAATACATTTCTGTAATGCTTAAGAAAGTGTCGATATTTATCTGAACCATTTACATGATCGACTAAGTGGTCGAAAAACGACATTTCATCTTGAATTTAAATGTAATTTAAAAAAAAACTGACTATCGTTATGTGTGATCTTATATGTGTGAGATTTTACCGGGCCGTGACTAGGAAAAGGTTGGGAACCGCTGCTCTATAGCCTTCTGCAGACGATTGCCAGTACTCACTGCTTATTTACCGTAGTTTTCAAAATAAATAAGCACGTCTGACACAGATTCTGACTTCTAGAAAGTGACCTTGTTTGTTTATTTGTTTGTCTCGCTTACACACCTCAAAAGTTTAACCAATCGACTTGAAATTTTTCTTAGAAATAGATGCAAGAGAATGGGGTAGAACACAAGCTACTTTTTATTTCGAAAAACATCTGATTTCCGCTGGAAAATAGTTTTAAAGCTTTGTTTGTCTCGTTTTCAGACTTCAACTACTTAATCATTCAACTTAGTATAAACACACATTACATATGTCTGATTATAAGGTACCGTTGAAGAACTACTATGCTAGTGGGTCATGTAAGGATGTATATTCAAAACCAGGACTGAAGGAGCCCGAGTTTGATTCTTACTTCAACGATGATTATTTTTTGTCTTCTTTTAAAATACATTGTTGTACTCTTTTTAATGTAATGGATAAAACATTCGAGAAATTTCTAGAAGCTAATCCAGACAAGATCAAGAACCTTCCGGAACAAATAGGAAGAAGTACGTCACCACCTTTTGGATATACAAAACTACAACAAATGACAGAAGAAATCAGTCAATGGGTATTAGTGATCAGTTGGAAATCGATAAGTGATCAGTTAAAATCTGAGAATGGATATGGAGCGGTCAGTCAGAATCAAAAAATAGCAACAATACTTGGTCAAGTGAATTACTGCAACTGGACATAAATAGTCGTGGAGTTACCAGTGGAAATAGACAGTCGTAGTGGAGCAGCCGGACACAAAGAAAGAAGAAAACATAGAAATATTGGGACTTTAATATTAAAAACTGTTTCTGGGCCAACAAAATTTTACTGAATAAAAACTTGCTTATTGTTGGCCGAACTTTCTGTCTTTTATCTCTTTTTTTGTTTTGGTATTGTGTATTACTCAAGTGTTTTGTACACTAAAGCAAGACTAGTATACTACAACAATTTGAAACATTGTATAGTGATAGTTAAAAAGGCATAGAAGGCTATAGACAACTTTATACCTGGACAAAACTGCTCATTCCCGAGGGAAAATAAATCTGAAAACGAAACAATAAAATTACGACAGTTTACAATTAAAGAAACGGATGATTGACCTTAAACTTTGCATCATACTAAGTGAGGAGACGGAAAAAGAAGATGAACAACTTATTTCGAAAAAACATGGAGAAATAAATTTCAAAACGCCTGGTATTTAATTCGAACCATAACAGGGTATGGGCTGGGGTTACCTAAGTTGGTAGAATAACCAGTTCCAATATTTTTTTTACGGTATTATGGAGAATTTGATGGAGTACAGTAAAAGCTCCCTAATCTTGACAAGCATGTCCAGGACCATTCTCTAGTCTTGACATTCCCACTATTTACTACTCCTCTGCGCACTGAATGCACAACATACGAAATTTAAATCTAAAAAAAGAGATAGGTAGAGAAGGATACCAAATATACGCTATACGCGTCATTAATTACGAATTTAATTGGTTACGGAAGAATCATGGTGGGAGAAAATATTGTCAAGAGTAGAAAAATTATCCAGTCAAGATTAGAAAGACAGCAAGTTTATGGAGCGCAAGTTTACGGGGCTTCTACTGTAAACACCGAACGATTCTCTGAAATAGAAACACCTTGTTATGTAGACATCATGTTCTTGCTCGCCGAAGAAGATTTTGGTATGCCACGCTTTATTAAAGTGTCCAAAAAGTGTTACAGGATACGAGCAAGTGGTCTGCACACACACACACACACACACACACACACACACACACACACACACACTTAAATAAAAAGATACTACTATTTAAAATTTTCAATACTTTAATGAAGTATGAAATATTTTAATTAAAATTCACATAGTGTTTGAAAAATTATCAAAACTGGATCGGCGGGGACTCGAACCCGGATCTCTTGGTTACCCAAACTAACCGAACTTGGTAAGGCGCTTGGATGGTAACCAAGAGATCCGGGTTCGAGTCCCCGCCAATCCAGTTTTGATAATTTTTCAAACACTATGTGAATTTTAATTAACATAATGAATTGGCCATTTGCCAAGGTATATCGAGTGTTCAAGTATCAGCCAAAGCTGGACATCAAGTGAAACATATGAATATTGGTGTATGTTTAAAAATACGGACAAAAGTCCGCCATACATTAATAATGTTTCACATTCACTCGATAACATTTGAAATTAAAAATATGAAATATTTAATTTTCTATTAGGGTTAAATAAGAAACATACTAGAGGCAATTTCCGTTAATATAGTATTATTAAAATATTTGTAGTTTATGTTATGTCAACATAATATACACAAATTAACACTAGACATTACGTAATCATTAATTTAACATTAAAATTTATTTATTGTTCACATTAATTAATTTTATGTTGATTTTAATATTTGATCCGAAAATATTTCACTGAATTCACATTTCGTTTTTATATAGGTACATATTAAAATAATTAATATATGTTAATTTATTTAAATAACTGTATCTTATACATAATTAATTTGAATAAAGACAGGCCCGATAAGAGAGGGGACACCCAGGGTTGCAGCCCCGAAGCTTGAAAGGAGGACCCAGGAAAAATAAAAGAACTGTTTTTGGTTGTTACCAATATTTTGGGGAAAAATTTTTAAAAAATCTGATTTATTCCCAGGACCCGTTAGTTTTCTCTGCGACCCTGAATAAAGTATGCATTTTGCACGGGTTACGCGATTAGCATCACGAACAGCACTTCATCTCACTAGAACCGTGATCAAACTGAGGTTGAGACAAAAGCGCAGATCTCTTTTATAGGTTTCTAAACAACGCCAAAATAATATTGTTTCAAAGAATTACATTGTCAAGACGATACTTTTATCGCTTATTATCGATAAACGATAAACGATTATTATTAATATTACTCATACGATGTGCTTCATAGGTGGTCGTCACAAACATAGAGCAACTAGAGAGAAAATACATATTTCTATACTACTGGAACCTGTGTAACCACTTGAGATAGAAAATATGTTGTATACGTGCACGGTGTTTACTTTGTATTTGTGCGGTAAACTCTGTTTGTGTGAGTGGTGATAGCCGTCACGTGACCTTTGGTTCGCATACATGTATGTGATGTGTGTGATACCACAACGCTACTTGTGCCGGTTCAACAATCAAATTTATTGTTGTTTGACTAAATTACACTGACCGACGGGTACTGAGCAACTGACACTAAGCAGCCTAAGATGCACATACTTGCACATAAGTGATTGCAGAAAAGAGACAGTTATATTCGTTCTATTTGTTCTGTGGTCACAAATTTCAAATACCACACGAATGGAGCTGTAGGTAATAAAATAAGTGAAATATTTTACAACTGTTACGTAGGTATACAAAAATTATTTTTATGTCCCGAACTAACTTCGTGTTAGTTCGGGACATATTAAAATCCTTGAGTGATCGAAAATTTGAGAGAGGTGGTAAATAATTATAGAGTTTTACATTTATATTTTGAATAAACGCAAGAGGGCTGTATTGCTTGTGTATTGAATATATTTTACGTATCTGTGAACTCTATGGTTTGGTAAGAAAACGATTAAGACGCCATCCAGTAGCAAGTAGTGACTTTTATATTTAATATATAGTATAGCATCACGTCAAGTTACTAATTGCTGTGCTAGATGGCATTAAATGTATTAACGCTTTGCGCTTATAAGACATGTACAGCATGACAAGGTGGTTTGTCCATTAACTCTACCATATTTAAAGGTGTTTTGTCTATTGGATCATAAGACATGTACCACACGACACACTGAATGTTGAACTGTAATGATTGCTCATACTTCACATTACATGAATATTTTATTTAATAACTGCAAACACATTCATTTATTAGAAAAATTGTAAATAAAATAATACAAAATCATGTTGAATTATCTTTTTAAAATTAAAAACTAATAAAAACAGCACTGAGGACGTATTTAGCGCATTTAGTATTCAACTTTGGGGAAACAAGGTTAGAACGTCAAAAGAATCCGTCAAAAAAAGAACGTCGGTCGTTGTCATGTACTACATGTCTTACCAGCCTATTTACAACTCACTTCTTTTTGCTTGAGTGCAAAGAGTTAAATTAACAAATTATGGTATATTAATCTACCATCTGTTTTGCTACATTAATTTGTATGTATTTGTGTGTTAGGTGTGTGTATGTATTATGTATATGTGTACGAATGTGTCCGTGTCAAACACGCACTTAACGAATTTTTTATTTAAATAATAAATAATGTCTACTTTGACCAATATCACACTATTACGAAACTTTAAAAATTGGTACTCCACCATACATTACTCTTATATCTGAAGAGGAAATGCTTCAAATGCAATTTATACGTAAGAAAAAGAATCATTCTGTATATATTCTAGAAACAGCTGTCCTGTTAACCATTATTGGCATCTGTATATTGCCCTATTTTATCTCTTCTTCATTCCGTCTCTCCCAACCGTTTGAACATTATTCTCTGTTAGTAACGTAATGTAAAAGCATCGGTTTTAGTTTAAAAAAAAAAAAATCTCAACGTCCAAAGAACAAAAAGAAAAAAAAAGTAAGATAAAAAATTTGTCATTCTCAACATATTATTGTCTGAAAATTTCACGACGGCCAACTATTACATCACCAGACAACGTTACGACGAATACGAAGATATTCGTTGCCAATAATAAAATGGATTTTTCAACAATGTTTGCCAAGATTAACTCTATTTCTGAATTGCGCAGACAAAATATTTATAAAAATTTTCGCACGCGCATCTTAATTTCAGAATTATTCTTGTGTCGAGAAATACATTTATACATCTGTGTCGTCCAGAGACCTTTACTAATAAATTTTCTCACATGTAGGTATAACGTTTACATCATCAGATAAATGTCTGGTAATTTTTATTTTAACTTTTGACTCGAATTTCTTAGAATTTCTTTATTCGTTTATTCGTGAAAATTCACTATCGGTGTTATTCTTGGAAATAAATGGTGGGTAAGTTACAGAAAAACGGTATAATAGTTGGTGATCTGCGAGCAAGAAAGGCGTAAGTTAGCTTACACTCTTTTTCTATAGTGTATATCTTCTAAACCTCTAATAGTAGCACTACATTCTCGCCAGGTCGCCTCGACGAGACGTTCATCGAAGTTTTGAGGAGGCGAGACAACACGAGTATGTACCGTCTACACTCTCGCTTGCTCTCGCTTCTATACTCAGTTATTCATACTACTCATACGCGCTCGTATAGTTTGAAATGTCAATCATAGATGGACAAGATGGGTGATGTCGGTGACATGGATTCAAATAACTGCTGCTGCAGTTCTATGTACTGTTGAATACTGTAATTTTCCTCATGTATATTACACAAAAAAGTTTAAAATAATGTTTTTGTAAATTTAAGGCATGATTTTAGGTTATGTAAAAGGCAATATGTATATTCTGATGGTATCTATGTACGCAGATATGCAACATATGCAATATCAACACACGAGTAAATGCGAGAGTGTAGTTGATCGCCTCGCCTCGTGTCTCGTGTCCTTTGACTTGTGACAAAAAACCGACTCAGATCGGAGAGCTGACGAGGCGAGGCGAGATAACACGAGAGCATCAACTACACTCTCGTACTCGCGACGCTTCGTGTTTGCCTCGACAATAGTATAGTGCTACTATAAGGTATCTAGTTATCGTAAAATCTTACAGCGATTTAAAACTAATAAATGCCTGTAGGTTATAATAATAATTTGAGTAGTATACGACATTCTTGTATAAAATTAAATTTTTAATTAGTTACTCACAACTAAAAATGAATTATTTAATTTCTTCATCAGTAACCTTCAAGAGCAACTTCTGGTTCCATGACATGTATAATGTGATACAGAAAAATCTAATTTATTTTCTAGAATAGTTGGCTATGACTTTATATTTTCCATTAATTTTAATTTCTTAACAATTTTTCAAAATTATATTTTCGTTAATTTTTACTAACATTCTTCTTTATCTTCTTCATTTGCGGTCAAGTATATTCGAATTTCTATGAGCGCATTTGTAATTTAAGAACTTGCACTTTTATCAAAGACAAAATTATCTACGAAATTTAATATAAAAAATATTTTCACATGTAACCAACTTTCTGGTGGACATTGTACAAGTATAGATCTACATATTTATAGAAATTAACAAGAAACCAATCTGTAAAAAATCTTAAATAAAACGTACTTTTCTCGTTCAGTCAAAATTTTATCCGTGCAAAGGGCGTCAGTTATATTTAGAAAAAATGTTAAGGGGGAGTTTACACCAAAAACGACTAATAAACTAATTTTTGAAGTACTAATAACTACTTGAAGATGAAGAATCTTCAAGATGAAGAAATGAAAAAGAGACAAAAGCGGACAATGTATGGGGCTGGAGAGTTTTAATAAAAAATGAGTAAATCGCTTCTTTTGTTATTATTTTTGTTTTTTACCGTTTCCCGAAAGTTGTGTTTTTCCGGACAAAGGAAATCATATTTCAAGTTCTAGAAAAAATAGAGACTTAATTTTTTTAAATTTTGTTTATAAACATATTGCGCATAAAGTGAAATAAGCTTTTTACCATTTGAAAAACTGTAACTATTTTTAAACATTTCTTTTAATAAAAAAATTGGGTTTTATAATTTTTAGGAGTTTGGAATTACAATTTTATAGTTAATTTTTAAAATTACCTGAAGCTTTATGGACAGGTCCTTTAGGAATAAAATAATGAAAAAATAATTAAAAAATATTCACTACTTTTTGAGGTATGGCGTTCCTTGTAAACGTTTAAAACTTGTGAAAAATGGCCCCCTCCCTCCACAGGGGAGAGTAATAAATTTTTCAAAAACAAAATTTTCAATTTGAATATATATATATATATATATATATATATATATATATATATATATATATATATATATATTGTAAACCATGTTATCGCCATATTTGTTGGACCCTATTCTGATATGCAGTGACCATCACAACATTTTACTGGTTCATCTAAAATCAATCAAACAAAAAAAATCATTAGTTCAATAGTTAATCTAGTGCCCGATCAAAAGACTTTTTTTAAAAACAAAATTTATATTTTTTATTGACAATAAACTGATGAATTTTTCCTTGAAAATCCAAAAATAAATTATCAGAGGGCGCCATTTTGTGTATTTTCACCAGAAAATAAAAAACTTCGACCGGGCACTAGATTAACTATTAAACTAACGATTATTTTTTGTGTTTGACTAATTTTAGATGAACCAGTAAAATATTATGGTGATCACCGCAAAACGCGACTTGTGAGACGGGGTTCAACAAACATTGCGATAACTTGGTATACAATAAATATATTTTTTTTAAATTTTTGTCAAATAAAGTTAAAGCATAATATAATAATTCTGTATTATTTACTTTATAAAGTAAATTAGACTATTTGCCAAAAAAAAATTATTAAAAATACTCAATTTTTCACACGGCTGACTACCCGTAACCCCTTAATATGTTCTTGTTCAATATTTATCGCCCCCACCCTCCTAGGATTTGTTTAATACAAAGAAAAAATTGTACCTCTAATATTTTCACACAACTCCTCAATTAAAGTTGTTTTTTACCACATGTTGACAGCAGAACCACTGTGACTTTACTACTTTGCTGAACGGTAGTAAGATCACCGTGATTCTTATTCTTGTATACTCTCTCAGAATTTTGATTAAGTTTCACTGTAAATAATGATAGCTTTTAACTTTCACAATGAGACATTCATATACGTATTTGTATACAATAATGAATGAAAAGAATGCCATTTTACAAATGAGCTTTGAGGGCACGTAAAATAAAAATATACAAACACAATCGAATAGATAGAAAAACCGCACGTGCTGACTCTGTGTACTTAGGCCGTCGTCGTAACAAAAGGACAAATAACATATTATGTCGTACATATCTTTTCATTAAAAATCTAACAAATGATAAACAATTTTTTTTCTGCGTTCTTACATGTACATATTTTACTGAATGTCCCGCCTTTCTCCACCAACCCTCTTATCGCTCGCGCCCTTGTTCTTCATTATGTTTCGGTTCTTCTCGCTAAAAAGTTTCATATCAATATTTAGACTGCGTGTACATTTGTATCGTGCGCATTTGAATTACCGTAAAACCATCTAGACCCGGACATTTTGCACCAATCTTCAAAGTAAATAATTTCTACATTAACCTGCAACAATAAACATTTGTTCTTGACGTCATTAGGGAGAGATAAACATCCTCTAAATAGCTGTATCAATAAAAACTACGGATTTCAATTTTTACTATCTCATTTTACAGGAATACTATTCTCCAGATTTTCAAAGGAATAAAATGTATGTCTAACTTAGTCATGTAATTTTCGTCATAACTATCATATTGTTTTAGTTTTGATATGTATGTGTTCAGAATTTTATCGCGCATCATTTAATGATGTTTGAAGTTATATTCGATGTATATATAAAAAGATACATAATATAGACATATATCCGTTTAGACCCGGACACATCAGTTTATTACACTATGGCTGCGATTCGCACTGGCTGTAACTTCTACTATCCATACGTTATATTCCCGCCAGAATTACGCGGTTTATGCCTCCTTCTGGTGTCATATCGCATGTTTACTTCATAGAGAGGCATACTATGCATTGACCCCTCTCCTTTCCCAAAAAATGTTTTGAAGCCTTTGACAGGTTCAAAGACATCAGACGATATAAAACACTATCCTAATCCTGACGGGAGAGACTAGTTTGCATGTTATTACATTATTTAAGTAAGTGTCCGGGTCAAGACCGATTTAGGGTGTAGACCCGGACACTTACTAATTATTTTTTTTTTTTATTTTTACTTATAATGAACAAATGGGTCAGGGATATAACAAATAATATACACTCTTTCTAACGGTTATACTTTTATTGGTTATATCGATGACGGAAACATGTATAAACATAAAATTAACCAAAAAAATGTAAAAAAGTGTCCGGGTCTAGACGGTTTTACGGTATGTTTAAATTTTTCCGTTTCTTATGAAGAAAAAAAACTTCAAAGTAAAAAATTTACATTTCTTGCTCGGTTTCTCAAAAACATTTTAATAAATAAACACCAATACATAGTATACGATGGGTGCTGGAATAAAAGAAACGAAGAAATACGCGAAAGAATTTAAAAATAAATTCCAATTATTTTATACCTCTGCTAATTTTCAAAAAAAAAAAAAAAAATACCGAAAGTCGAATTTAATAGAAGTAATCGAAATATTTTTTTAAAGACAAAGTCAAAGTTCTTCAGAATATCATCAGTTATGAGAAAAATATCTATTATTAAGGAAAATTAAACTGGTACAATGGGTGACACGGTAGTGAAACTTGAGCACGGATCTGATAAAAAAATTGTTTTGAAACCTCTAAAAGCTAAAAATAATATTCAAACACTCAAACGAAACATACGAAACATGCGATATATATATATATATATATATATATATATATATATATATATATATATATATATATATATATATATATTAGCCGTATGCCCGATGGGATTTCCCATCGACAACATCTTTTTATTAGGTACTCACTTTCTGCTCACTTTTAATGTTTTTCAAAA
This sequence comes from Brachynemurus nebulosus, assembly GCA_035578155.1. NCBI lineage: Eukaryota > Metazoa > Arthropoda > Insecta > Neuroptera > Myrmeleontidae > Brachynemurus > Brachynemurus nebulosus. The sequence goes on from JAPWDM010000009.1 coordinate 20,035,265, forward strand.
GCCTAAATCAATATCCACGTTTATAACTTCAAACATGATGAACTTCCCATATCAACTTTCATTTCCTGTTTTAACGCCTTAGGGAATAAATTTCTAGAAACAACTAACTTTTATTTATAAATAGAAGCCTAAACGCCAATTTTCACAACTCCTGTGCTTAATTTCGTCCTTATAAACTCAACAGTTCAGGTTGTGCGTTGCCTGTCAGTCAAACTTTAGAGATTCATTAAATAAGATATTATTTATTTTAATAGCCATAGTAACATATTTTTTTGCACGATCGTGTATTTTCATGCGTTTACCGATGGTGGTAAGTTACATTTCCCGAACGTTTGTTTATATCCATGGAAACCAAAAAATAACAGTGCGGTAAGTGAAATAGATGCGTGGTAAGTAAATAGGGGTGTGGTAAGTGAAATTAGCTCAAAAATGATTGTATTTATTTATTTATATTGAAATTAAAAGTACAATTTGAACAAGTAGGAAAATAAATCGATTAATATGAAAATTTTCACTAGTTTGCACATTATTATTATTATTATTGTTGGCATTAATCTTCTTATTTTATTGACATTTCAAAAGGTCGTACAATCATTAAAATTTTCTGCGGTTTTCATAATCTTCCTTTCATTTTAAGAGAATAAATTTGCAGCCAAAAATAAAATGCTTCAACAATTTCATTATTCTCACTAATATTATTGTTTAACAAACTATTTTCCTCAATTTTTTTAATAGAAAATTCAAAAATGATATTCACGCCAGTGAAATATTGACACTTAATTTTTTATTTACAAATATAGTTGTCAGTTGTCACTACAAAGATTCGTATTAGTTGTTAAAAATATTTATAATATTTATTCATGGCATTTTATGTCATAACATAGAAATATAAATTTCACCTATATTATTCGAATTTTATTTTTATTTAATATAATATTTTTATTCTTTGATTATTTTAGATCGATCGTGCAAAAAATATTATACAATACACGATGCGTTAAGTGCATTTACTGATCTCGAAAATTGCAAAAACTCGACCCTGCGGGTCTTGTCTTCGCAACATTTTCTCGATCAGTAAAAGCAACTTACCGAACTTATATTGTAAAATACTATTATATACCATTAACTTCAAAAATAACGATTTTACATACAGATTTTCATCCCCTATTAAACCCACTTAGAGGACGAATTTTCAAAAATCCTTTCTTAGTGCTCATCTACGTTACATAGGGAACTCTTATGCAAAATTTCATTCTTCTAAACTCAACGGTTTAGGCTGCGCGTTGTCTGTCAGTCAGTCAGTTTTAGAAATTTATTAAATATATATATATATATATATATATATATATATATATATATATATATAATATATATATATATATATATATATATATATATATATATATATATATATATATTACTCTCAAGAGTAAATTCTAGGAAATTTATCTTTAAAATAAATCTGTTGCCAAGCCATGCTTACTTACATAGATATATAGATATATATGAATCGTATTACAAAATAATATCTAATTTCGGTGTCTGACAGTAATATATGTATCATTTCTTATTTCTGTTAAATTGTATATTTTTTCCCGTTAGTCTCCCATTAAATCGGTAACTGGTGTGGTAATCCATTCGTGAAATATAATAATTCATCAAATGAAAAATAGGTACTCGGAGGGTAGGTTCTATACGGACATTCTAATATTTCAAATGTTCTTCATATCTCTTTTTTTCATAATAATCGCATACTTAGTATAAATCTCGATAAATGGAACTTGTTATCCATGGGAATGGATACGGTGTGTTGTCATACTTGCATATTTTATTACAGGAATGATAGATTATTCTGTTGCAGATATATTGTTACTATGGGAATTTATTTTTTATTCGCGACAAGTAGACTATGTTTCAATAAAAACGGGCCAGCTGTAAGAAATATAATCGTAAACGCATTTAAAAGGTTTCTTAACTCGATTTTTGGGCAAGTTCATGGTTTTAATTTTATTCAAAATAAAAATGACGCCATCAAAAAAGTAATAAGATGAAATCTTTGTTACCAAACTTACAATTTTTATATTCAAAATATGATCAAATGGATTTGATAACGTCCCAACGACTAGTTTGAATGCTTTTAATGGATTTTTCTGTAGGTTTTTAAGGAATTTAGGGCCGAATTTGTCATTTGAAAAACAGAAAAAATCTTAATAAAAATTAGAATAAAGAAAAAAAAATCGATAAACAAAAAAGTAGTAATTTATGGGGCTTAAAATGAAAGTGTTCTCGTTACGGATCGTACAGTGGTCCAATTCGATAAGCCTCGTTGGACAATTACAACGAATGAATTCTGGATTAAAATGAAATAAATTAGTGGAAAATATAAAAATTATTCCAAATTATTAAAAATTTGATAGTATATATTAAAATAGTTATTAATACAACAAGTTCCAAAATGGTGGTATTTTTGCCATAAGTTGTAAGTTCGTTAAGCGAGGCTAAAAACCGAGTTGAACAATTGCATTGAGTGAAAAAAAACATTTATTTTGCACGTGTTGCATAGAAGATTTTTTGCAAATGCCTAAAATTAAAAGATTATTAGTTTAGATTTGTTTTGAATTATTTATAGAAATGAATTTGTTTATCTACTTTTTGCACATGTGAAAGAAGGTTTCTGCTCTTTACCACCCGTAAACAGTAAAACATTTTAACACTGTCACAGGCAACTATAACGTTAACTTTTTAATTCAGATTGTAAGAAAATTTTCGAAAAAGTTTATAAAAAAAATTATTAGTAAGTAAAAATTTTAATTTATAACAACTTTGTTTCTCACAATTGTCCTTAAAAATACACCAATTTACCTCTAAAATCACCAATTAAGTATTTTATAACCTTTGAACCTTTGAGGAATAGTCTTTTTCATTAAAATTTTTTTCCCACATTATTCATAAATGCTTATTTATATATCAGTCTCTACACGGAGAGAAAATTCCTATAAAAATTACTGTGCTCATACTACAATCGACGTGTAATAGGCAAACAAAATTATTTTACCGTACAAAAATTGGATATGTTCGCCTATTACACGTCGATTGTAGTATGGGCACAGTAATTTTTATACACGGAGAGAAAAATCCTATAATTTTTGTAGAGAAAATTTCAGAAAAATTACTATGCTCCCCTATAATCCGTGCGCGATCGACGACCAAAATAAAAAATATGTGCTAGCATTGTAAAATTTAATGTGGTGCTAACACAACTTTTATCACACTCTTATGCATGTATATTATAGTTTAATTCTTGTTGTCGTACTCTTTCATTTGCGCATCTGACTCGCTACCTTATATTGGTTGCACATAACCTGTAAAAACATGTATACAAAAATGATGGCCAACAATATAATTCTAATACATATTATACTAAAGATAGGTAAATAACAAAAATATGAATTAAACGATGACATCATCCTAAGAGAATGTAAAAGCAACTGACAAGTAGCTGCATCAACGGGCCTGGTGCGAGCTGTCTGACAAAGTTTCTTCCACAGTCCACACCTATATGGTTCGCATGTAACCCATGTAACTCGCTGATTGAGGTACATTTCATTAGAGCGATCCCAACACAACCAACCTTCTTTCTGTTTTTTTTCTTTCTATTATTAGCATGTTAGCATGGAAATTTTTTTAATAAACACAATTAAAAATTATTTTTTTGTCGGTAATGGAACTTTTTACTTTGCTGTTTTACAAATTTTACGGAGATAATATTACGAAAAGAACATTCCATCCTTTAAATTTTTTATGATTAATTATAATCTTTATATTTTTACCTTACAGAATTTAATATGTTCGTCCTTTACACGTCGATTGTAGTGCTGAGCACAGTAATTTTTATAGGAATTTTCTCTCCGTGTATATATCAACTTCCCACCTTTCGCCCTCTGCAGGTTTCATAAAATAAAACGAGATGGGAAAGTCCTATAGCGGCGTTTTCAGCTTTTTTACATTAACTATCATTAACACAACCTACATGTATCACAAAAAAAAAAAATAGAAAAAAAGTACTTATCTAATTTTTATGATTCACATATTAAATATGGAATAAACTAGATTCATATAAGGATAATTATCTGACACATACATAACTCTGTTAGATTACCTTTTATATAAATATTTTTATGTCGGTTATACGAATGTTTTATAGCATAAGAAAATTTTTTTTATGTCGCTGCGAGTTATAAAAGGAGTAACTTATTTATTCCAGGAAAAATGTTATAAAATCTCTTTTATAGAATCATATACAGTGGGTGTAAAATGTATTCGTACAGTTGCTAATTTAGAATAAAATTTAAAATAACTTGTCTATTTATTAGGCGAACATGAAAGTAAATACTAAAATATAGTATTGTGTATACGTATTCAGTATTGCTACCGATACTGGGATTTTCAAAACTAATCTAACGTACCACAGAATAAAAATAAAATATATTGTATTAAACTGTTGGCAATATGTATTCGTACACTAAATATATATGCATATGTTCGGGGAATTCCCTTTTTATTTATTTATTTTTTTATAAGTTATAGACAGATAGTGTACTTCACATTGTGCTGACATAACAATTATACGCATAGAGTTGTTAACTTGCTAATTTTTATACAATGGGTCGCAAAGAATGTGAAACAAGTGAAGGTGAGAGAAAAATCATAATTAATTTACGAAAAAAAGGTAAATCGTTAGGTGAAATTTCCGAAATTGTTGACAGATCTCGTTCTACAGTACAGTACGTCCTTAAACGATATTTTACAACGGGTAGCATTAAAAATAAACCAAGAAAAGAACGACCTCAAAAATTAAATGAATATTCAAAGAGGGCAATAGTACGTTTAATTAAAAAAAATCCGAAACTTAGTGCGGCTAAAATCGTCTCAGAGTTAAAAACTACGTGCAACATAATTGTATCTCCTAGTACCGTACGTAATACTTTGCGACAAAGCGGTTACCATGGTAGAACTGCTCGTAAGAAATATTATGTTAACGAAATTAATAGAAAAAAACGTATTAAATTTGCTAAAAAATATATAAATTCACCGGATGAGTTTTGGAACCGAGTCATTTTTACAGATGAATCAAAATATAATGTTTTTGGATCAGATGGTAGATGCATGGTATGGAGAAAGAAAAATATGGAGTGGTATAAAGAAAATTTGTGTCCAACTGTAAAATAGGGTGGAGGCTCTGTGCTTGTCTGGGGTTGTATGAGTGCTAAAGGAGTTGGTAATCTGGACATTATAGACGGAATTATGGACCATAAAGTGTATATAGATATACTGAAAAGAAATTTAGCTGCAAGTGCCGAAAAAATGGGTCTCAACGATAATTATATATTTATGCAGGATAACGATCCGAAACACATGGCCTGGGCTACAAAAATGTGGCTGTTATATAACACACCACAGCGTTTGGAGACACCACCTCCGAGTCCAAACATTAATCCCTTTGAGCACGTATGGGATTATCTCGAGCGCAAAATTAGAACAAGGCCCATTTCCAATCGGAAAAACCTGATAACCGCACTTCGAGAAGAATGGGAAAATATACCCCCTTCTTTTACTACAAATTTGGTCAAATCGATGCCCCGTCGCTTGCATGCCATTATTAGCGCTCGCGGTTACCCTACAAAATATTAAAATTACTTTGTAAGATAATCGTGGGTGTTTCAATATCTTAAATAATTTACTGTACGAATATTTTTGGTACCTGCTAGAATGTAAGAAATATTTATTTATTTATTTATAACTGAGAATATCATTATTTATTTATATTTTGTATGGTATTAGTAAAGACATTTTTGACACAGGTTATTTGTATACTTTTTTCTCAATATCCTCTTTACTTAAAGATACGAAACGCACTTTTACTCTAAATAAGTGGCTGTACGAATATATTTTACACTCACTGTAACTAAACATCGTATAATTATACTCATATAAATGTCACATACACTGTGAAAAAGTTTGATCAGAAATTAGAAAATTATAGTGTGTGTTTCGACACACATTTTTTGGGGTACCGTAGTTAAAATCACAAAACTCTCTATAGACAAAATTTTCTGATTCTTAAAAGCAGTGTGTTTCAACCCGTGGGCCGTGACCTACTGAGGGGTCGCGAATATTTTAAAGGCAGCTACAGACGAGCCAAGTTTGGGAACCAACGTAAAAGAAAGTCTGTTGGAATTATCTGCTGGTAGAATGAACACACTTGGAATTCAAGTCTCTCATTTATGATACTTTTTGGTTAAAGAGAAAAACAGAATACCCACAATTAACTATAGAAGCTTTGAAGTGTTTGACCCCATTTTTCACCTCCTATCTGTGTGAGTTGACGTTTTCATCGATGGCTCAAATAAAAGGTCATCAGAGAAATCATCTAAATTTAGAAAATGATCTAATTCTTTGCGTATCAAGAAAAAATTGGTCAGGCGCAACCATCACATTAATATAACCTTTAATTAACATTTTCTTTATTAAATATTATATTTTTAATTAAAGTGGTTTTATTTTTAAGATATGTAACTACGACTCCTTTGCGACAATAAGTGGTTCTGAAGTTGGACTATCGTATGTAAGGTTTTTATTAGGTTTCCATTCATTTTGAAAATATGGTTATTTTCGGCATCGATAATTTTCGATAACGAAAACGATAATATCCATTAAAAAACAAACCTAATAAAAACCTTACGTACGATAGTCCAACTTCAGAACCACTTATTGTGACATTATTACCCACTGTCAAGATGTTAATAGCAAAAATTAGTGTATGTAAACTAGTATGTAATTTAAGAGAGTGACTCACCCCCTCTCCAATGTTGCTCAAACTCAATTTTGAATTCGAGAATTTCATTTCTACGTTATTCTAATTGTCTTAAACTATTTGTGAAAAGGAACTTCTTGAACTACCCAAGTACTACGACTATTCGACACAGACGCCTCCTAGTTAACTACCATTAGACTTAATATTAGGACGTTGAGCAAAAACAGGTCAATTAGATTTTTTGACGTAGATTTCAAATCTGTAAACAAAATTTTTATATTGTTTATTTTTCACCCCCTTTTTACAAAACTAACCCCCAAATTTTAACCCCCAACCACCCCTGTTGATGTAATTTGAACAAATTGCATGTCAATAAATAGCTCTTTAAAAAAGAGCAATATTGCCAATTTAAACTTTTGCTCTATCTCTTACTGTTTTCGAGATATTTGAAAAATTAATTTTTACCCCAATTTTGGAAGAGCGATTTCACCCCTTCAAACCGTTTTTCCGCCGATAAAAAAAAATACGAGATTTCGACGTAGACTAACATATTTCAGCGACATTGAAATCCGAGGCGGACACCTGGGAACCTTTCCTTGTAAGTCATATATATTTGCAGGAATTGTAGAAAGGAAATAACAGAATCAAATAATTTTTTTTTAATAAAGCTTTATCCTAAAGTATTTTAATTATATAGCTCAGTTGTTTAAGATTAATCATAATCTAAATAATGACGGATACTGGATCTCTCCTCTGACAGATACTGGAACATCGTTAATTTTTTATTAACGGGTACTGGTACACCACACTTTTTCCATTATTATATTTTTATTATAAAAATATTCAAATAAATTAAAATATTCCTGAAAGATCATAAAATTCTCTTTCGTTTTAGTTTTACTGTTAGTTATTTCGTATAATTATGAACGAAAAAATTTAATGTAAAATCCTGCTCATGTTTTAACATGACGGCTACTGGTGCTACATGTTTTTGTAAAAAACATTCCTCATGAAAATGATGCTTTGTTGAACTAACGAAAGCAGAGTTACAATTATCTCATTAACCGCAGTCGAATAAAGATATGAAAAAAACAAATAACGTAATCACACATTTAATTTTTAATCTTTCCTTTGGATTATCATGATTTTATTTTGTTCAAAGGTGGCAACGCTGGTTAGAATACATTGTCGAATTTATGATAACCATAAAAAATATACTTATAGTTGAAAAAATATTCCCAGACACTTGAGATAGTTTCTTTGTCAACGGATAATTGTCTTTTTCTAATTCCAGTCAAACAAATAAATAGTGCATAGAGTACTAATTGAACATTAGGTTACGAAATAATAATAAATAATAAGTTGCTAACACTATTTTATATTTTTATGTAAATTCTGTTTATTCAATAATAATTTGATTACAGAAGAATATTTCTTAAAGAAACCGAAAACAAATGACATTAATGATATGTATATTAAAACTTTACTGTAAACATATACATAAAATAACTGAATGACTGGATTCATTGCAAAATATTTAATACTATTAAAAATATAATTTTGAAAAACAAAAATCAGTGGATATCAATATGTACTGCTTAGAATTTTCAAATCAGTTAAAATCAAATGAAAATAGTTTATTCTAATTGAAAATAACATTTCACTTTTCTTTACAGTATTGCATCATTTTTTTTAACTTTGTAAAGATGAAATATTATTATGTCAAATATTTAAAAAACTAAATAAAAACCACTGATTAAGGACACTGGCGTAGTGTTGAAAAGTGTACGACAAGGACAAAAAAGAAGAAAACCTACAAAAGTGTCTGGGAATATTTCTTCAACTATAAATTTCTTATATTTTATCCTACGAGTTACGAAAAATTCTAACTTTTAGATCCTGTTTTAATGCTTGCCGATCATTTACTTGGCGAATTGTTTGTATTCTAAATAAAATCATTCTTGATATCAAAATAAACGTATTTGATTTTATTTTTTCTAAAAATATAAAAAGGAACCTATCCACCTTTTTTAATAGAAAGAAAAATCATAAACAATTTATATAAACTGAACAAAAAATCAACTCTTTTTTATGATTTTCCACCCCAGTTGGCTAAACACTGACTTTTTCTTTCTCTTGATACCCCGACCGAATAACAATACGAACCGAAAAACATTTTGAAACACAACGAATAATTTAAACGGTAAACACACACACTCCATGGACAAAAGGTCACTCACGATACAATACAAGCACAAGAAAAAATTTATAAGCACACAAAAAAAAATGATTTATATAATTTGTTTATACAATTCATGTAAAAAATGAAAACTCATTTAGCTGTAAATATTTTCTATATTTTCCTAAAGTTTCATATTCGTTACAGTGAAAACTACGTCCGACGAAAAACTCAAAGTAACATGGCTACAGAAAATTTAATTAATATATTATAATTGAAAGGGTCAATTCACTGGAAATTTTTAAATAATCAAAAGCTTTTTTTTAGGTGTAAGCTTGCTTAGCAATTAACAAGTATAATGAAATTTGTACTGCGAGAGTGTAGTGAAATCTGTAATGTGCGAGGATAACGAAATTTGCTTTGGCTGCAATGAAATTTCCAATGGTACCTTTTTTTCAAAAAGCTGTTGACCTCAGATTTTAAACAGGCTCATAAAGGCAGTAGTTTCAATGTGACCGACGACTTTTGTTTGAAAATTGTAAATAATAATGAACAAATTCAAAATTCTTTGAAAAAATAGAAAATTGAAAAACATATTTCTATACGGAGAGAAAAACCATATAATTTTTGTAGATAAAATTTCAGAAAAATTACCATGCTCTCTAATAATGCGTGCGCGATCGATGACCAAAATAAAAAATATGTGCTAGCATGGTAAAATTTAATGTGCTAACACAACTTTTATCACACTCTTATGCATATATGTTATAGTTTAATTCTTGTTGTCGTACCCTTTCATTTGGGCATCTGACCCGCAACCTTATGTTGCTTGGGCTGTACCTACGAAGATGTCCGATTTTTCCGACTTTCGATTCTTTATGATGCATACAAAAATGATTGCCAACAATATATTCTAATACCTACTAAAGATAGTGAAGTAACAAAATGATGAATTAAGCAGTGACATCCCCGTCCTCTAAGACAGTGTAATAAATACCGCTTGTTGCTTCTACGACTAATGAATCAAGGTGCTTGGTCCGACCCGTCCGACCAAGTTGGTCGTCCACACCTATGGTTGGCTATGTGACTTGCTATGAGTGAGGTACATTTAAACAGCGTTCACAACACACACAACCTTCTTTCTCTTTTTTTCTTTCTACTATTAGCAGATAGCATTTCAAATATTATAATACAGCATGGTAATTTTTGTAAGAAAAACAATTAAAAAATATTTTTTTGTCGGCAATGGAACTTTTTACTGTGCTGTTTTATGAAATTTTATGAAGCTAATATTACGGAAACAATATTCTATCCTTTAAATTTTCTATGATTAATTATAATTTTTATATTTTTACCGTACAAAATTGAATATGTTTATTAATGCTAATACATCTGGTAGTAAGAATATTCGGTTGAAGAAGCAACCTCGTGTTTTGGGAGGTTCCCGTGTAAAAGAAGTTTCGCAGTTTCCATATCTAGTATATCTCAGCGTATTATATAAGTTTCCTGAGGAATACATTGAGCCTTTTCTTTGTGGTGGTTCAGTTATTTCTTCAAATTTCGTATTAACAGCAGCTCATTGTTTTCAACATCCCGAAGTCAATGATTTAGAACCTTTCCAAGTAGTTGTGCTTGCGGGACATTTTAATTTGTGTTAGCAAATGTGCAGCACATTTGTGTTAGCAAATGTGCTAACACAACTTTTATCACACTCTTATGCATATATGTTATAGTTTAATTCTTGTTGTCGTACCCTTTCATTTGCGCATCTGACCCGCAACCTTATGTTGCTTGGGCTGTACCTACGAAGATGTCCGATTTTTCCGACTTTCGATTCTTTATGATGCATACAAAAATGATTGCCAACAATATATTCTAATACCTACTAAAGATAGTGAAGTAACAAAATGATGAATTAAGCAGTGACATCCCCGTCCTCTAAGACAGTGTAATAAATACTGCTTGTTGCTTCTACGACTAATGAATCAAGGTGCTTGGTCCGACCCGTCCGACCAAGTTGGTCGTCCACACCTATGGTTGGCTATGTGACTTGCTATGAGTGAGGTACATTTAAACAGCGTTCACAACACACACAACCTTCTTTCTCTTTTTTTCTTTCTACTATTAGCAGATAGCATTTCAAATATTATAATACAGCATGGTAATTTTTGTAAGAAGAACAATTAAAAAATATTTTTTTGTCGGCAATGGAACTTTTTACTGTGCTGTTTTATGAAATTTTATGAAGCTAATATTACGGAAACAATATTCTATCCTTTAAATTTTCTATGATTAATTATAATTTTTATATTTTTACCGTACAAAATTGAATATGTTTATTAATGCTAATACATCTGGTAGTAAGAATATTCGGTTGAAGAAGCAACCTCGTGTTTTGGGAGGTTCCCGTGTAAAAGAAGTTTCGCAGTTTCCATATCTAGTATATCTCAGCGTATTATATAAGTTTCCTGAGGAATACACTGAGCCTTTTCTTTGTGGTGGTTCAGTTATTTCTTCAAATTTCGTATTAACAGCAGCTCATTGTTTTCAACATCCCGAAGTCAATGATTTAGAACCTTTCCAAGTAGTTGTGCTTGCGGGACATTTTAATTTGTGTTAGCAAATGTGCAGCACATTTGTGTTAGCAAATGTGCTAACACAACTTTTATCACACTCTTATGCATATATGTTATAGTTTAATTCTTGTTGTCGTACCCTTTCATTTGCGCACCTGACCCGCAACCTTATGTTGCTTGGGCTGTACCTACGAAGATGTCCGATTTTTCCGACTTTCGATTCTTTATGATGCATACAAAAATGATTGCCAACAATATATTCTAATACCTACTAAAGATAGTGAAGTAACAAAATGATGAATTAAGCAGTGACATCCCCGTCCTCTAAGACAGTGTAATAAATACTGCTTGTTGCTTCTACGACTAATGAATCAAGGTGCTTGGTCCGACCCGTCCGACCAAGTTGGTCGTCCACACCTATGGTTGGCTATGTGACTTGCTATGAGTGAGGTACATTTAAACAGCGTTCACAACACACACAACCTTCTTTCTCTTTTTTTCTTTCTACTATTAGCAGATAGCATTTCAAATATTATAATACAGCATGGTAATTTTTGTAAGAAAAACAATTAAAAAATATTTTTTTGTCGGCAATGGAACTTTTTACTGTGCTGTTTTATGAAATTTTATGAAGCTAATATTACGGAAACAATATTCTATCCTTTAAATTTTCTATGATTAATTATAATTTTTATATTTTTACCGTACAAAATTGAATATGTTTGCCTTTTACACGTCGATTGTAGTGCTGAGCACAGTAATTTTTATATGAATTTTCTCTCCGTGTATAATTACAAGCAAAAGAAAATGATTGACCACCTGATAGCTATATAAAACTAATAGCTATTAATGATAATATTTATTTTTGCTTTAAGTTCAACCAATGGAGCTACATAGTTGTGTGCGATCTGATGTAACTGACATTATCATGAATTTTCACTGTATTTCATATTTTACCCAGCCAATGAAAATGAGAGAGAGAGACAGCATATAAAAAAATAAATATTAGAAATAATTTTCTTTACAGATGAAATTGTTGCGTTCACTAACGAAACGTTTTCCCGGGAAAAACTGTTATAATTGATTTTCTTCAAATATTTATTCAGTTCTGTAACAACTGTATAAATATATACACGACTTGGAGGCCAGTTACTAATAATAATTATGTAGAAGATAATTGAGTTGTAAATGAGAGTCAATATAATATTTTTTCTTTTCAAATACTCACATGGACACTGGAAACATAGATACTCAACAGAAAATAGCGAGCTGAAAAAAGATATCAATCTTCTTTTATCGGAATCCTTCTTTATTAATTAATTTTTTCCTACTGTAATAAACTACTTTTTTATATATTTAGACACATCGATAAGCGAATATTCAAAAAGTTCCGCCTAAAATAATCTTTATTCTAACAACACGTTACGTTAGATGCGATAAAATAAAAAAATACCTGTCCCAACATTCTGCATAACATAATAAATTTCAAAAAATATTTACAAGCGAAAAAAGATTCAAAATCGGTTCGGTAGTTAACTTTTGGCGTTTTCGGGTCACCATAACTTTGTCGGACTAAAATATACTTAGTTATCTGAAATAGCGAATTTTTACCTGACGTTCATTTTTTTTTAAATTCCAGTAGTACGAGGGTGAATCAAATTTAAACCGACCTTTAATTATAATTTTTTATTAAGTGATTATTTTATTAAACAAACAGCATATTATTTTTCTGTATACATTCCTTTTCTGTTAATGCATTTTTGCCATCGAATCGGAAGTTTGTTAATTCCGTCACCAAAGAAAGAAGAAGGACGTGTACGTAACCAGTTGCACACGAACTGCTGTACTGTATTCTATGGCTGTACTTGTCTGTTAGTCTCAAAATGTTGTCCTCCCAGCGCGATTTTAGGCTGGCCAAACATGTGATAATCACATGGTGAGAGGTCCGGACTGTATGGTGGGTGTTCGAGAACAGTCCAATGCATTTTGGTTAATTTTTGTTGGACGTTTTGAGACTACCGAGTAAGGAACAAGTAAGCAGTTCGTATGCAACTGGTTACGTACACATCCTTCTTCTTTCTTTGGTGACGGAATTAACAAACTTCCGATTCGATGGTAAAAATGCATTAATAGAAAAGGAATGTATACAAAAAAATAATTTGCTGTTTGCTTAATAAAATAGTCACTTAATAAAAAGTTATAATTAAAGGTCGGTTTAAATTTGATTCACCTACGTATTTAAGAAAAATTTAGCAAAAATTAACTCAGTTAAATATTTTGGGCAAACTTTACATAATATAGTCTATATCCATCTAGCTTAGTTTTGTTTTATCAGTGAAAATAAATTCAAAACCCGTTATGTAGTTTATTCTTGACGCTTTTGAGTTGACAAGATACTAGCGGATCTCACATAACATTACCTGTATTCATCTAAGACAGTTTATTTTTCTAAAGGTGAAAAAATTTTCAAAATCGGTTGGGTAGTTAATTTTTGGCTCTTGGGTACCCCAAAAACCTAGCAAATCTCATAATAACATATCCTTTTTAACATCAGTTAGGTAACTTATGTTTTGGTACTTTTGAACCTCCAGGATCCTGGCGAACCTTATATAAGGAAGCAAGTATTGAACACTTTTAATTTTTCCCGAAAGCTAGTACACATAGAAAAAAAGTTTAAAAACGTTCTTTTATAATTTTTTCCGCTGTTTTCGTTGAAGTAAAAAAAAGTTTCAAAAATTTTTGGATTCTGGCAAATTTTCGCAGACAACCATCAAAAGTAACGAAAACTGATTAAAATTCTGGGTTCTAAAAATTGGACGTGCCTCACTGCCGAACTTTACATATATATATATATAAATTTTAGATAAGGTCATTTTCAACTTCCAAAGATCTCAAAATAAAATTTGTGTCATAGTCGCGGACTCAAATCTTACCATGAGAGTCGCTGTAATAGTTGAATTTTCATAATATAAATTCGCTAAAAGCTTTATTTTGTGGAAAAAAAATGAAGACATCAATATATTTGTTCAATCGATTGAATTAAAATGAATTATCTATCAAACTTCACAACATTTCATTTACAATTTTCCTGTTCTTACTCTGTTTCCTGGACAATACATCGGAAAAAATAAAAATAAATTTTGTTTTTGTTCCGAAGAAAAATACCTTCCTACGAAGATATCTATCAAACTACGAAGATAAGTATGATGCAAAATTCATGGTAGGTACACGAATTTTCAAAATATATAGGTAGCACATAATATGATAGGTTGGAATAAATACAAAAATTTGTTATCCAGTTTATAATTTATACAATTGATTAAACGTCAATGTATCGTGTTTACATCTTATATGTGAACTAATACTTAATTATTGGCAACGCAGATTCTCACACGTGTCTCTTATAATAAAATTAGAAGCTGTGTCAATTAAAAATGTACGTATACTTCTATCGCCAATTAAACGTACACCTACGTAGATGTTTTACTTGATACAAGTTCGAATTTTACCATTTATTATTTAATTTATTAGTTACATGACTAGGTACAACCAGCAGTTTTATTGTTTCAAAGGTGAAGGAAATGATTTTAATTTCCATTAAGTAACTGAAAACAAACTTTAAACAGTTTTCCTTGTTAAAGGGCAAACTTTCTGGAAGTTCAGTTAGTAATTTAACACTTTTTATGCAACAGACGTAGTAGGTGTATCAATATAAAACGCCGTGAGCAGCGGAGCCCCATCACGGAAGTCGAATTTTTCCTTTCATCTTCGGTATTGAGTGTCTACAAGCGAAATGTAATTGAAAGTCCACAAGCGATTTGTCATTTTGGTGGTTTCAAAACTGATTATGAGTGTCCGGTTGATCGGGGCTTTAAAAAAAGGTTTTAAGTTTTTAAGGGCTGAATCTCAGTAAATTTCAATTTTGTGCCGATCGCAGTTAGCAGGGAAAAAGCCAACACAATTCGTACGAGGGCATTCCTACCCATGCTTATTCGCCAATTGCCTTTGTGTTTTATTTTTAAATATTAAAAAAGGAACTTAAATAGTAAACTGGAAGGCTTTTATGAAGATATTTTTTCTTTCCAAAAAAATCCAAAATTTCTATTTTATAAATAATAAAAATCCAAAATTCATAATTTATAAATAAACAGTGACTTTAATAACATTTTTAAATTACTTAATATGTATGTATTTCATTTGTTATAAAAGTAAATTCACTTTTTTTTAAATTTTTTAAAATTACTATTCGCCTACTTGTATTTAGAATAAAAATTAAGGAAATATTGGCGTAAAAATCGTGGGGGTAAGGGTTAAAAGTTGAAACCTCCAAAAACAGTGTCTGGTTCTTAGCTTAACCTGTGCACAAAGTTTCAGCCCTCTAGGTTTATTTGGGGAGAATTTGACCCGAACGAAACTGTTAAAAAACAAGAAAAATCATGTTCTTTTGGGTATAAAAATGGTGGGAGTAGGGGTTAAAAGTCGAGACCCCCAAAAGGCACCCCCTTGATACTAACTCAATCCTAATACAAAATTTCAGCCCTCTAGGTTTATTCGGGTGACCTGTGCGAATGGCACAATCTTCGAAAACGTCAAAAGAGCATGAAATTGTAGCTTAAAAATGAGGTGGGTTTGGGTAAAATATTAAAACCTTCAAAAAGCACAACCTAGGTATGAACTCTATCAACATACCAAATTTCAACCCTCTACGTTAATTCTGAGGGGCTGGGGGCGTGTTAGATCCAGCGAAAATCGTTTTTTCCCCCTACTCCCTCCAAATCATCCTAGGAAACTGAATTTTGGTTATGCTGTAGATAATTGTCCGAAACATTATTTCCAACCTGTTTGGAAAATATTTATTGCAAAATTTTGGTCGGATCCAAAATTTGCCCAAAATTTAACCCCACTTTGATAGTATTGTTGTGCATCGGAATGAGGCCCATTTACCAAATTTGAGCTCTTAACTTCCATAGGGGAGCCCTACACATATTAAAAGGTAGCGGGAAGATATATATATATATATATATATATATATATATATATATATATATATATATATATCAGACATTTTTTTTCTACATATTCGTGTTCTACGGGTCCGAAAATGGATAGCGCGATGGCGCCCCTACTCTCGCCTCTCGCCCTTCTTGTCGTATAGACTGTATAAGTCTAATTTTTTCAAGGAAAAATTCGACAAAAAAGTGAGACGAAACATTTCAAAATTAAAAGTTTTAATATCTTTACGTACGTTCTTTTAGAAAAAAATTTTAACTGTTTTGTAATTATTACATTAATTGCTTATGCTCACTACAACAGGAGTCAGAACACAATCACCTTTGTAATGTTATTTGCAAATATCGATTTTCATTCATATTTTGCATGCAAAATACATATTTTGACTACAAACGACTATTTTAGTCGTGTAATGTCATTTTAAAACTTTCATAGATTCATGTTTATGTGTTGTTATTACATATACAAATACATACTACTACTATCTACCCGAGTAATGTTGAGCATGTTGAGCATATGAAGCATAAATTCATTCAAGTGTTACTAAAATATGTAAATACGGTGTATACCAACTCAAATGGGTACAGTAAAAATTCTCTATACCGAAACGACCAAACTTTATAAAATCTGAAAGTATGATAAGTTGTCATAAATACAAAATTTTTATATTTATTCACTTCACAACTTATGCAATTTATAAAACATGAATGTAATACTGTTTGCATATATGAAAGAACATTATAACAATAGAATTGTTTAAACCAAAAAATGTTGAGAGCTTAAAACAGCACCTTTGTTACTTCTTCTTAAACGTCGTTAAATGAAGTTTTTTCTGTATTCTGTTTGAGTATAAATATTTGTAAAGTTCAATCTGGGCTCAAACCGCTCAAATATGATAATATATGATCCATAATGGTACATTTCCTGGAAATTACAATGTATTTGATGAAAATGATACGGTAATATTACCATCTTTATAGAGTAATATTACCATAAATATGTAAGTATCTATCTTTTGTATATATGTGTCAATTTTGTCATACTTAGTGTTTTCATTTTGCTAAAAATAAAAGAAGAATGGTTTAATGAGTTTTTAATTGATCAATTACTACCTTTTTTTAGTGTTCCGTGCCAAAATCGGCAAAATCGGGTCACTTATGAAGTCACTTTAGTGTCAGAAAGTTAAAATTTGGTACAGTTGTAAAAAATGATCGACCAGTTACAGATGCCTGGTATAAAAAAATTAAATTTTGTTTTTAAAGGTTGTTTTCGTAAGTTAAAATGGGAAGTTAAAAGTCAAATGGCTTCAAAAATATATTGTGGAGTATTAGATGAAAGCTTTTGTCAAAAATCTTGGAAATCTCCCTACCTTATCTAAAGTGTGAAAATACAATGTCATTCAGAAACATAGCTATAAATTGAAAAAAATTATAAATACTACGTTACGTTAAACGAGTACTTTTGCAAATATTTTAGGAAATGAGATCTAGAAATTAAACGAGAAAGAATTGTTGATAAAAAAATGTACCTACACGGATAGAAAATTCCTATAAAAATTACTGTGCTCATACTACAATCGACGTGTAACAGGCGAACATGTCCAATTTTTGTACGGTAAAATTGAATATGTTCGCCTGTTACACGTCGATTGTAGTATGAGCACAGTAATTTTTATAGGTATTTTCTCTCTGTGTACCTATACAATTTCTGGAGGCAAATAAGCACACGTTACTTTTATTTATTTCTTATTTCCATGAATTTTTGAGTGTATCTATAAAAATGATTTAGGTATGATAAATGTACCTGAATCACCCTGAACTGTCTAGAAAGACAACATGTCGTTTCAATCAATGAATTTTCTGTTTCGTTCTAAAAAGCGTATCTTTTACCCTTACATCCAAATCCCTATTCTGAAAAAAGCTAATTATACGGAACACTGTTTATGCAAGTACGACTTACATTTACCCTATTTTTTAAAATAGAAACTATCCACAGTGTTGGTAATTAATAATAATTTAATGGTCGACAATATTTTATACAATATTGTCCAGATTTAATATAATATGTAAGTTACGATAATTATAATCTGTATATCTAGGTGACCCCTGTCAAACATCAAAGACCATACTGTAATCAGATTCGTTCGAAAAGTTTAATTAGACGCAGTAAGTTGAATGATTCTAATTCCTCACAACTTCAATTAATATTTATTCTTTTAATTTAATTTAAAACTTGCTTTCGCTTCATCTTCCGTTTTTCATTATCACCCCTCCGCGCCCGCACGCTGTGATAGACATACACACGGACAAAAAGTTTTTCATTTCTACTTAAACAATTCAATCAAATTATTTACATCGCTTTTTTGAGATGAAATTTTTGTGCTTTATCAAAGATGAACGCTTTTAAGCAAATTTGCGTCTGAAAATTTTCGTATTTAAATATTATTAAATTTGTTGTTCATTTTAAGTACTTTTGTTAACGTCAGACATTGAGAATTTTCTTTAATTTGATTAAATGTTTGAAAAGAGCAAATCAAAGAAATCTGTTAAGTGTGTGTTGGACTCACATTAAGTCAAGAATCCTCAATATTTTTCACTGTTTTCGAAATAAAATATAAAACGTTTAAGTATATTTTTTACGTTTTATCATAAAAATAAATAAATATATTCGATAATTTTACTTGCACGTGCATTGTTAATGTTACTACCAGGATCAATTATTTAATAGTTTAATTTCCTATATCTCTAATAAAGGAGGATATTTTCTTTAAGTGTGGTAGATATACACGAGCGAACAAATAGTAACTCATGTTAAATGTATAACATTAAGTGTTAGATAACCCCACAATATATGTATGTAAAAACCAAAAACAAAAATTTTAATCATTTTTCGGCATATCTTGATATAAACTTGATCTTTTAAGGAATATTTTCTAATACAAAATACACCACTTTCTCAATTCATTTTCTTTACTTGATTAATGAAAATTGTATTATATGTATCTTCGGAAGTAACCGATAAAAATAAAAAATAATAAAAAGAACCTCAACTTCTTTTTAACGGTATTGTGCTGGAAGAAAATTTTTCATCCTCACCTTCCAATACAAGAAAACAGCTCCAGAAATTAAAAGAAAAATTATTTGCTTAAATTAGTTTAGATTTACACCTATAGCCAGGGCCGTCGAGACAAATGGCGGGCCCTGGGAATAAAGCACATCTCTTAAAAATTTCTCCCCAAAAAAATAAGTGACAAACAGAAAAAAAAGATTTTACTTTTTCCCGGGCCCCTACTGATCGCTACGGGCCCCTTTTTCCAAGCCGGTCCCCAGGGCTACAACCTCGGCTACCCCACCCTCTCGTCGGGCCTGCCTATAGCATGCACTTGCAAAAAGTCACGTTCACAGACCAAAAAATGTAGAAATTGTATAATTATCTTTATCAAAAATATTGATATTTCATTTTGTTCAATAAAAATTTAAGATATTATTCAACTTTCTGGAAAGTCTGAAATTATTCTGAGTCATACTATAACGTAAAAGCCTCTATACCAGAACACTATTTTTAGGTGTGTAATTAAACTGGCTTATAAAAATTGACAAATAAATTAAACACCCTTTTTTTTCTTAATAAGCATAAAAAAAAGTTTCTTTAATCCAATGAATATGTTTTTAGAAAAATACAACCCAAAAATTTTTATTTATTAATATTTTTCTTTTAGAAAATGTCGACATCTATATCCAAACAGGGAAATATTAATGACACTAGAAGTTGGGAACCGATATACAAACAGACGTGTAATATGAATAATATGGCACATAGAGTGACATCTAGACGTCAAAGTAGGAAACAGAATGGTTTAAGTAACAGACGTAAATAAAGGATCAAAATACTGTATTCAACAAAAATTGTTTAATATATATATATATATATATATATATATATATATATATATATATATATATATATATATATATATATATTTCTTTAATTAAGTAAAGGAACGTTAAATGCGAGATGAATTTCAATTAAAAAATAATCATTCTTTTAATAATAATTTTTGTTATCAGAGGTTTTTTTCAGAATTAAATTCATCTGTAGATATAATAAAATTATAACGAGACCATTTCTATACATGGAATATTTTTTGAAAATTGTACTGGTATTGTAAATAATTATCGATGTAGATACCAAGACAGCGATTTTTAGAATTTTTGTCTGTTTGTCTGTCTGTCTGTTTGTCTGTTCACGCATCACGCAAAAACTATTGGACGGATTTTAATGAAATTTGGTGTGATGATAATTTATGACCTGGGTCAACATCTAAAATACTTTTTACTCCGGGAAAAATTCTTCTTCCCACGGGAAAAAGGAAAAACCATTTTGAGCATGTGCACACATTAGGCAAAAACTATTGGACGGATTTTAATAAAATTTGGTGCGGTGATAACTTATTACATGCCTAGGGCAACATGTAAGGTACTTTTTACTCCCGGAAAATGCCTGACTCCCACGGGAAAATAGAAAACCGTTTTGTGCATGTACACGTATTACGCAAAAACTATTGGACGGATTTTGATGAAATTTGGTGTGGTGATAACCTATTACTTGGGTTAACATTTAAGATACTTTTTACTCCGGGAAAATTCCTCTTTCCCGCGGAAAAATAGGATAACCATTTTGAGCATGTGCATGCATTACTCAAAAATGATTATTCTTTTCAAGTTCTGTATATTTATTCCACTTATATACTTCTCATTGAGTTAATAACAATGCTTTGCGCGAACGACGTCGCGGGTACGGCTAGTTAATATATAAATGTCAAAACTGTTCGGACATATGATCGCGTTCCGATATTGGGGCTTTTACGTTACGCTTAGTTAATGTAAAAAATATCCCTCAAATTAAAACCTTAATTTTGCCTTATGATAAAGTTAGATTAGCTAATTATACGTAGTTTAAGTTCTATTTACTTGTATAATAAAACATTTAATTTACAAGAAATTGTTAATTTTCTTCGATGCTTTCCAAAAATATTACGCCAATGAACAGCTTATAGGTACGCTTAAAGGTTTAAACATAACTTACACTACACCCATTTAGAAGTAATTTATCCAGATTAATAGGATAAGTTCAAAATATTTAGTTATTTATTGTTGCAGAATTAAAGACAGTTTTGTTTACTGTAATAAAAAAGTGTGAAAAAGCTTTTATCGATACGTTTATTTACAAATCAGTGCCAGATTTACATCAGGGCATTTAGGACACGTACCTCAAGATCTCCACACAAAAGCAACCTGCACAAAATAAATAATAAATTTCCTAAAACAGTAGAATAGAAGAAAATAGAAATATTAAGTTTTTTTTTGGAGAGGCCTTCACAGGAGAAGTGACCCGAGACCTCCACATGACAAGTGTCCCGGGGTCTCTACAGAAGTAAATTCGGTCTAGCTTGGCACAGTATGTTGCACAACATAGCGAACTTCCCAGAACATAATTTTTGGGAAATAACCTCCTCACACACAGAACACATGTATTTCTTATAAAACTTTTAGGTAAAAAAAATAATGAGGCTTCTCATCCGTTATTCAGCCTTTAGCTATATTTACAGACGTCACTGACGTCATTGCTTATGTACAAGAATATCAAGCTATGACCATTATCATTATTATCAACATAGCAAAATAATTAAAATATACCCCATTTCAAATACAATTGAGCATGAGTCATCGTTAAAAAATTAAATAATTCTTATATTCGAAACAAATTGTAAATTTAAAATTTACACATTTGCAACAATGAAAGAAGTAAAGCTAAGAAAACGGGAATTCCTTAAATTCGTAAGTAATGAATCATGTTTAAATGTAAGTGAAATTGCTTATACCACCATATTGTTTAAAAAAACAAACAAATGAGCATCGTAGTTAGAAAGATAAAAGGAAGTAGACATTTTGCCACAAAAATAACATTGAACAGAAAATCCACATTTTTTATGTTTCTTAAAAATAAGCCTTCTAAAAGTAAAAGAATTTTCGAAATCGATCCACTAATTTTTATGTTTACTGCTTAATTTAAAGAAAAAAAAAGAAAAAAACAAATTTTTTTGTTTATAAATAATATTAATCATTTCTAATCCGTTAAAATACTCAATTATATTTTTCAATTGATTCAAGATTTCGTAAGATATTATCTAATCTAATTTCTCAAATCGATTTTAAAATTGAAAGTAAGTTCCTTCTTAATAAATCCAATTTGTTATAACATTGTTACAGAGTGAGGTTTGCGATAAGAAATTGGTATATATCAAAATTTGCTCCTTTCCCTTTTATACTAATTTATACCAATATACTGTAGCAGACAAAACAATTTAAACACAATATAAGAAAATGTTAAAATTACCTTAAAATGAATTTCGCAAATATCTACTATACTTCATACATACTACAAAAATATTTTTGGTCACAATTGTGCACCGAACCCACGTCTAAAAGTAGGTATTGAACAAAAGAAAAACTGGCGCTAATGTAACAAGATAATATCAATTCCTGTGTTGACAATGTTTCCATTATTTTTTTTTTTTTCGTGTCAACAAAAGATCAAGTTGGTCTTTTAGAACAGTATGGCTGGCAGTTGTTTCAATATTTTTATACATAACCCAATCACTCTTATACTGATCTCACATCAGTACGTAGTAAGACGTATAGATAGGCAATACTTACAACACTCACGTACACTACATTGTATGTATTTGAGTGTCAACCATCAAAAGTTAATGGGGTATTGTTTTCCGTTTTATCTCTTTGTTTATCTTACTTAAGTGGCACTGTGTATTGTGATCTTTATTTATTTTTTATGTTGGTACACTTGTTTTGTATTTATTTTTCTATTATGTTTGATAGGTATACGAGACATGTTGTAAAATCTTACCAAAGGAGAGAAATTATTGTAATAGATGTGTTCCGAACTGAATCGATTGATCGAATAAGCGACCAACTATAGTGAAAGACCAAATTTTAGCGTTGTAAAAACATTTCCTACTCCAGAAAAGAATTGATTTGACAAATGAACATTTCCATTTGTACCGTATAAAATTTTCTATAAAGGGGTTCCGCTATTTTTTCTGATATTTCAACCGTTGCACAGTGGGGTCAAATACCATTAAAGGTGACAAAAATACAAAAAATTAAATTATAAGCTACAAATTATATGACACCTTAAATCAATAGCTAAAATATTCTAGCAACGACCTCTGTAATTAACTTATGTAAAATAGCGCGGGGGGTGCAAATATATCGACTATTATTTGTTATTTCTATAAATTGATTGCTTTTTAAACGATATTATTGTATGTAAAGTAGTGATTTGCGGGACAGTCATTTAAGTTAGAAAAAAAATAAATTAAAATCGGTTATAATGGGCAGTGTTCCCCATGGTATGTTATTTTTTTTTATGTATCTTGTTTGTTTAACTCAGTACCCGTAATGATACTATCAAGATTTAATGAAACATGGTTGAATTATCTAGAAAAATTCTGTAAAAATTTATTTCTCAAAGAATTTTAGTTACGTATCCAATCGAATCCAACGGATATATTTGTTACATTTGATAAAGCTGTTAGTCTATTTTGGTATTATGATTGCAGAGTTTGCACCAAATGGCACCTTTTTTTAAAATTTGCTGATTTTATTGTCATTTTGTTTGAGAAAATATCATCAATGAGAAGCCTTGAAAGTTCATACATATAAGCTCTCAGTGGTGCATGAAAATACCAAATAATTAAACAAAACACTCAAATTTATTAGATTTATATAGGTACCGAATATTCCAGTTAAGTTAAAGCTAATATTAAGCGTATCATAGAAATTCGTTGTCAAAAATTCCATATACCATTTAAAATTTATAAGTTTGTACCACGTGGCTAGAAACCAGTAACCGGAAATGAAATCGAGTTGTATGAAAAAAGTCTCAACCTAGGGTCAAACGAGATCTGCAAATTTCAAATTCATCGGACGAATGTTTTTTGATATATCATTTGACTAACCGTTATGGGACATCCTGTATAGTGGGACACCCAGTATTTTATCAATAAATATAAAGTAAAAGTAAAATATATTGTTATATAACTATTCTGTAGTCAATAAAAGGATTAAATAATTTTTGCCATCTTTTACCTACTTTGGCTCCACTGTGCGTTGTGAAGATATTTTCATTTTTATTAGGTGAACGAAGAGACAAATTTTTAATCAAGTATTTTTTATTTTAAATCTATACCATCGATATAGAAGAATATGGATGGAGACTATTTCTTAAGAGAGAGATAAGATATAATATAATATGATATGTTAGAATGAATACGTAGATTCCTTTGAATGTACCACAGGAAATAAAAAACAAAGGAATAAATAGACACGAAAACACGTGCAAATAGGCACGAAAGATCGATTCCTACAAAAAATTAAGTTTAAAACAATACTCATAAACGTAATACTCCATAAATATAATATTTGGGTAAGTAAATATTGTATTTATCAATAAATACAACCATTTGTAGCGAAAATTTGTTTATTTTTCTAAATTTTTCATTTAAAAAACAGGTTCTTAATAAGTGGAAAAATACCAATTTTGGCATTACTCAAAGTAAAGGAAATACCGAAAAAGGAATTACTCTGCGTAAATAAGGATTTCGTTTTTTATTTAAAATATGTGATAATAGCGACAAATATTTTAAAAATATTGTAAAAAATAAAATTATGTAAAAATTAAAATATAGGTTAGATTGACACATCATTTCAGTGGCGTTGTTTATTTTAATAAATGTATAGTTTTATTTATGTTTGTGTCTACCCTTGTCAAAAAGATATGTCCTATTAGTGGTGCAAAATTATAAACTAAAACGTTGTTTTTTTACGAAAGTAGTTACAAATTGTAAATAATAGATTAATTTGAGTGATTTTTGTTTTCAGTTTATAGTAATTTAGAATATTCTTTAAGCACCGTTAAGAAATACAATGATTTAGTAGACAATTAAGAATACAAAAAATTAACTGATAAAATAGTCGAACAGCATCCTTAAGGAGTTGATTATTGAATCAAATAGAACAGATATTAAAAATAATTAATTAATTGTTTATGTTTTTATATAGAAATCACAATTATAATAAAAATATACTAAATATATTTTTTAAAAGCAATGGCAATGTTTTAATTACATTAAAACCGTTACTGTTTATTTACAAAATGACGTCATTCATAATAAGCACTTTAACATTCATATTATGTTGATCACTATTTTGGAAAATGCTCCTTCCTTTACAATATTATATACCTTTCCTTCTTCCATGATCTATACTAATATCATAAGGAGAAAATATTTGTTTTTATATCCGAAGCAAACTCAAAAAGTACTGAATCTAGAAAGCTAAGCTATTCCAGATTAACATAGAATATGCTATATATAGTTCTCTGAACCATAGGGACTTAAAGTGATCTACCCAATCAATTTTGAAGATTTTTTTCACTGTTAAATAGCTAAACTATTCCAGATTAATGCAGACTCTGCCGGTTTTACATTCACATTTAAAGCTGACTTTAACACTAAAGCCAACTTTAAAACTTATTTTATTCTTGGTTCTATTTTACAATCAAATTTAAAACCCCGTTAGTATAAAAATCGATTTTAAACTAAAGTAAGAATTATCTCGACTTTTACTGTTTAAAGTCGCCTTTAATACATTTGTTATTGCTGATTATTATCAGTGAATATTGTTTATAAGCATAATTTTTCTATAAAATATTCGTACCTTAAATAAATAAAATAAAAATTTTATTTGCTTGCTTATTTTCGTAATATTTTTGATTATTTTTACGTCATGAATTAATATCAAACATTATTTTTGGGTTAAATTGGCTGAGCGATTTCTTTTATGATCCTTTGTATTATTTATTATATTTATAAATTTCTTTTAAAAAGAAATAAATGTGATTTTCTATTCCAATCTCACTGACAGTAGCGAAGTGAGTGAAATGTGTTTTTTTTTCTTTTTGAAATTCAAACACGTTGGAATTTTTGTTTCTATAGTTATTTCTTATAAATGTAAGATTGGCTACGATCATTCATAGTTCGTTTTATCCATGCAACATTTAAAAGTCCTTTTACAAAAGTAAGCAGACCAGATCATTGTAAAACAGTGCTAAGAATAAAGTCGACTTTAAATTAAAAGTAGCTTTAATTAAAGAACCTTTAAAATTGTGAATGTAAAACCAGCCGACTATGTTATATGAAATCCCGCGAAGTCCTAGGGATCCAAAAAGCATCAAAGTAAACTATTCAACCGATTTTGAAAATTTTTTCACGGTTAAGAAGCTAAACAATTCCAAGCTAACATAGACTATCGGCCGGTTTTACATTCATAATTTTAAAGGCTCTTTAACTAAAGTTACTTTTAATTTAAAATCGACTTTATTTCTAGCTCTGTTTTACAACGATTAGATCTGCTTACTTTTGTCAAAGGACTTTTAAATGTTGCATGGATAAAACGAACTATGAATGATCGTAGCCAATCTTAAATTTATAAGAAATAACTATAGAAACGAAAATGTCAACCTGTTTGAATTTAAAAATAAAAAAAATGCATTTCATTCATTTCGCTACTATCAGTGAGATTGGAATAAAAAACCATCACATTATTCCTTTTTAAAAGAAATTTAGAAATATCATAATACCAATGTATCATAAAGGAAATCGTTCAGCTAGTTTAACCCAAAAAGAATGTTTGATATTAATTCAAGATGTAAAAATAATAAAAAATATTATTGAAAATAAGCAAACAAATAAAATTTTTATTTTATTTATTTAAGGTATGAATATTTTATAGAAAAATTACGCTTATAAACAAAATTCAATGATAATAATTAGCAATGACAAATGTGTTAAAGCAGACTTTAAGCAGTAAAAGTCGAGATAATTCGTACTTTAGTTTAAAGTCGACTTTTACATTAAAGGAGCTTTAAAATTGATTGTAAAACAGTACCAAAAATAAAATCAGTTTTAAAGTTGGCTTTAATGTTAAAGTCGGCTTTAAATGTGAATGTCAAACCGGCCGTATATTATATTAGATTGCCCAGAATTCTGGATAAATTTCTTCCCAAATACTGTTGAATTATGAAAGAAGTTAACGTAAGATCAGAATTGTTCGTCAGGATATTATAGACCCAAAAAGGGCTTAAACCGCTAAATGGAACTCGCGTAATAAGATCACAGTGGTTATGGACCATATTGGGTAGCAATGTCATAGTTACTCGGTACCACTAAGTAGTAAGATCACAGTGATTATGGGTCACTGGGTAGTAAGATCATAGTAATTATGAGCCACTAGGTAGAAGGTCATAGTGATTGTGGACTATTGGGTAGCTAGATCACAGTGATTATGGACGATTAAGCAGTAAGGTTATAATGATTATGGACCACTAGGTAGTAAAGTCATATTGATTAAGGATCACTAAATACTTATATATTAATTAATCCCTTATCACCTACCGACTTCAACCCGTCCCTTTCGAAATGAGCGAAAATGGAACAAAAATATTACTTCCAGCGATCTCTCTATCTTAGAATAGTTTAGTGAGGGAAGGCAATTATTATAAATAACATTTCCAACAAAATTTGGGAATATATCTGTTTTAAAAGTATAATTGAGCCTATAATTTCGATATTTTTACGCAAACGAAACCGTGGACCACAGCTATAAAATATATATATATATATATATATATATATATATATATATATATATATATATATATATATATATATATATATATATATATATATATATATATCTATAATAACAGTTGCAAAATATAAAATGTAGGTAGGTATACGTAAGAAATTATATAAAACACCAAAATGAAAACAAAATAGACACCTGAGCGAAGCTAGTATCATATAAGCAGACTTAGGAAAACAGTGGTCCCTAACAGAATCGCCATATAAAATATTTTGGATTGGGGGCTATAAATTTTATTACAAAGCTGAGGATTTTCCTCTGGATTGGAAGATTAGCCTAATGAAGCTTTTGAATCAGTAAAAATCAGTAAAAATCAAAAATTACCCATTTTTCATAATTTAATATATAATTTTAATTCTAAAAAATAATTTAAAAAAATTAATGTTGAATAAATAAGTGGTCGACTGTAATAGAAATTAATTTAGACGAATTCAAAACATTTATAATGTAAACAGTATCTCTATTTCCTTTATGATTATTTAAATAATATCACCTTCTTTATACCTGCTTTAATGTAAACAAAATTGATTGTATTAGTAGATTGTATCACTCTAGTAGGTCGCTCACAAGATTGAAGATGGTTTTGTTTTTGCATTAGAAAAATATAAAATATGTATGTACATATAACAAGCAAAATGATTCATAATATTGGCATTTGAAAAACACAAACAGACACAAAACAACATTAACGATGTGGTATTAGTAGTAAAACGTCGTAAAACTGATTTTTAAAAAGATTGATAATATTCTTACGTTTTATGACAGCCGTCCAGCTCTATTCGTAGCCCCCCAGTACAAAATATTTTATATGGCGACTTTGTTAGGGACCTTTTCTTCCCATCTCGGCATATAGGATAGTTGAGAAAAGGTAATCACTTTAAAAATTTTTTTTTCCTAGAACGAGAGTTTCTGAGATATTGCCAATCATTATTTTCCTATAAATATATTTTAATTTTCTTGATATAGATTTTCAAATTTGTGGGCCCTGCATTGGGTGAAACAGCAGGCACTGCCTCCTATGCGACTGTATAGTTACGCCACTGTCTCCTGCCCCCAATAATACCCGTGTTAATCAAAAAAAAAAAAAGTAAATATATTCAGAAAAAATAAAATAGATGTATATAAGAAACAAAACAAAACAGAACAAACATAGATGAATAATTCAAATTTTCACAATTTTCACAAATTTTCTTTTCATATAAAACAACAGAGTTGTTCTGGCAGAACGGCTAGAAGAGCACACACACAAACACACATCATTATTATTATCAATAACAAACAAACAACAGACAACAAAATTAAATTTATCCCATGTGCAAAGAAAAACAAGGCCGATAACAGTCCGTCAGTGATATCACCGTGGTAACAGTGTAGTACGCGTGACTGACAGACAAAAAAGAGGGACAAGGATGACAAAACGAAAATATGATAATGATAATGACGCCATCTATATGTATGTATACGTATATTATGTACAAACCTTTGTAAATGAGCTAGATATGTTTTCATGACAAGTACCCATTGTGAATTTAACTACAATATTTGTTATAACATGCGAAATCAACAATCAAATTACATACTTTGTAGTACGAAACAAGGCAACTGGTAGAGATGTCGTTAGAATAAATTATGATGATGAAATAAATTAACACTATACAATCCACACATCTACGCAGTAAACTTCCTCGGGGACCGGCAATATTTTTAAAGAATTAAATAAAAAAACTTTTTCATCCAAAAATGATATTATCACAGCTTACGGCATACATATATTATAAAGAATACAAGTCAATATAACTAGATACTGACAATCGCCATTAGACATACTTGTGATGTAATCAATGTTAAAATAAAAAATTTGGGGGACAGGTCTACTCACACTGTCAACTTCCCATTGGGTGTCCTTAAAGACTAGAGACTACTGTACATAAATAATTCTTTTTTCATTTCAGGCGACTCCTCCCCTGGGCCCCCGATAGAGGCTTTGCCCCTTGCACTATACCGTGGGCTTCGCCTTCTGTACCTAAGAGTGGGGGCTCCACCCTTATCAAACAAATGATAACATCATTTGTTCTCAAGATATGCAAGAGAAAATATATTTTGGCAAAAAACTATTTTTTTTAAGTTTCTTATTTCGTTTTTTTTTTTAATTTTGTAATAAAACACTAGCGTTTTTAACATAAAGGAAGGTTCTTAGGCCATTATATAATAATGTCATGGTAAAAAATCCATATCGTCTATGTTATCTTAATAAAGTTAATTCTGTTTTTTTACCACAAAAAACAAACCGCTAATCCGAATTTGCTGAAAACTTTATCCGGTCTTCATTTTTTGATTACGCATCTAATGAAATTAGTCCGGAGTTGATATCATCATTTGTTTTCGAGATATGCGAGACGAAAAAAAAATCACGAATGAACGAACGAACTAACAAACGCACGCAGAGACATCACGCTAAAAACGATAGATTCGGATTTTAGTGACCTTGAAACGTGGAGATATGTCTAATTTTCGCGATTCGTAAAATCGGACCCATTACAATAACTTCCTATGGGAAGTTAATAATTTCATCCATGTTATTTATTTACTTTAAACATTATTGTTGCTTTTAAATAATTTTTATTTAATAAAAAAAATTTTTCCATTAAAATATTTTCATGTTTAGACCATTATAAAATATAAATAATGATTAGCTCTGCTCTATATCATTTTCAAAATTTCCTTCGGATGCTGTGCTTCACGCATAGTGAGTGAAAGACAAAGTCTGAAGAAAATTTACCGACGACTTACAGGTGTTCTGTAAGCTGGTTAAGTGTTCCAAGTCACTGATATTTCAAGTCGTATACCGAGGTTCGATTCTCGATTCAACTATATACTCGAGTTTTCTTTACGGATTTCCTTTACAATTCCAGATTAACATCGATATAGCTTGCCTAAGAAAACAGCTCCAGCAATTTTAAAAAAGTATTAACTGCAGTCGTGCAGTTGGAGAGATGTAAACGCGACCTAAAGCTAAGAACAATATGTTCTTTAACCTTTTTTTTTTAATTAAAAACACTTTTAGAACAATATACGAAAATGGCGTCCCAACATGAAATATATTAGCAGTTTTCTTTTTTTAATTAATATATCAACAATTCAATACAAATGAACTTACAGTTGGGTAGGGATAAAAAACGGTTTTAGTATAAAATAAAGAAATACTATAAACTACGATTGTAGAATAAAAAAACAATTAAACAAAAATATATTGACGAAGAATTTTTTCAACCTTCTCCCAAATTGCGTGGACTAGCTTTATAGAAGGATGGACATAATGAAACCAATATCTTCTATTTCATAGCTTTTCTTTATTAAAATTGCCAAAATATTTTCGATATGTTTAATATCATCTTCAGTGGCTAAACATCAAAAAAAAAAAAATTTTTACAACGTAATAATAAACAATAACATCATTTTTATATATTTACAATTCTTCGTTAACTTATACTATTATTTTTTAGGTTATAAGCTACATATTGGATAGGAGGATTATTTATTTATTTTTGTAAAAACAACAAGAATTTGTGATTTAGTTGATATATAGGAAATTTTATGTTTGGAAGAATATCTATTTGTGTTAACGAAACAAACAAAACCTATTTTTTAATATTAGCGGATTTGAGACAGGACAAACTGAAACAGTATGTATATTAAAATGTTAAAAAATTTTTTTTTTTTAACAATCTTACTCACCAGAAATTATCTAAATTTCAGATTGTCATTCTTGGATAACAACCAACCATACCAACAATCCGTTGTTATCCAAGAATGACAATCTGAAATTTAGATAATTTCTGGTGAGTAAGATTGTTAAAAAAAAAAAATAAAAAAAATTTTTTAACATTTTAATATACATACTGTTTCAGTTTGTCCTGTCTCAAATCCGCTAATATTAAAAAATAGGTTTTGTTTGTTTCGTTAACACAAATAGATATTCTTCCAAACATAAAATTTCCTATATATCAACTAAATCACAAATTCTTGTTGTTTTTACAAAAATAAATAAATAATCCTCCTATCCAATATGTAGCTTATAACCTAAAAAATAATAGTATAAGTTAACGAAGAATTGTAAATATATAAAAATGATGTTATTGTTTATTATTACGTTGTAAAAATTTTTTTTTTTTTTGATGTTTAGCCACTGAAGATGATATTAAACATATCGAAAATATTTTGGCAATTTTAATAAAGAAAAGCTATGAAATAGAAGATATTGGTTTCATTATGTCCATCCTTCTATAAAGCTAGTCCACGCAATTTGGGAGAAGGTTGAAAAAATTCTTCGTGAAATTTATATATCCCAAAAAAAATATTGTTGTAAAAATATATTGAAATAAAGCTATAAAAAATGAAAATCTGATAAAAAGTGTTGGACATATAGTTTTATTTAATATATTAGAGTTAATTAATAATTTTCAATTTATGAATAAAATAAAATAAATTAGCATTTATTTCTTTTTTCCGTAGTTTTTGAATATATATTCATATATCATTAACATGAATTGGCATTGATAACGTCATATTCATCTGTCAAAAATTTAAATACATTGCCTTGTCCACATAATATATTATATATATTTATATACAGGGTGGGCCATTTTAATCTATGCATCTAAATATCTCGCCAGAGGCGCCAGCTATCAAAAAAATTACTTGGAAAAGTTGTTAGATACGAAGGGGGACATTAAATGCTTACCTTAAATTTGACCGTGACCTTCATTCTCAAGGTCATTTTGAGGTCAAGTCGTATTTTTCAAATGAAAAGCCCTGTTTTTTATTTCGGATTTTGAAAGAGCGCGAAATTTCAAGTTGAAAATGCTATAAACGAATTTTTTTATTATTGACCTTAAGAGGTGTAAAGACCACCAAAGAACAATAAAAAATTAGATTTTAAAGGAAAAACCTAACTTTAAAGTGTCGGCATCTTTTGAAGACGTAATACAGGGGCTTCTGTTCGTTTTATATATTCGCTTTATAGCTTCTGTTCGTTTGATATATATAAATCTCATGACTCCAAAACTACTGAACAGATTTTGATCAAATTTGGTAACTATCTGTAATTTGGTCGAACTTAAAATCTCTTTTATTTCAATTATTGACCTTAATATTTTTTTTTTTTTTTTTTTTGCAAATTAAATGTTTATCTATTATATAAAAGGCAAATACCACTCACCTTTCACGAAATCTCCAGAACTATAATATCTACAAATTTGAAATTTTGTATGTAGGTCCCTGTTAGATCGTAGGTGCTCGCTAAGAAAGGATTTTGCAAAATTTTTAGTCTAACCGTAGAAATTTACGAAAAACCGCAAAATATCAATTTTTTATTACTGTATACAGATATCTATGGAAAAATTGAAATCAGACTAAGCCAGTTTTAAGACAAAAATTAATTACATGGTTAGATTTACCCACAAGATATTTTCCTCGATTTTCACAATTGTATTTTGTTTTATACATGACCGGTGCTATCGTACGGACAAACCGGCCAATTACTCAGCGCGGCATTTTCATAATTTTTTTTAGGAACACTAGTTATTTTTAAAATTTCAAAGTTATCAAAAATCATTTACAGAACTAACCACACGAAACGTAACCTAATCCAACCGAACCGAAAACTAACCTAAACTAAACGAGATGTAACGTAACCTAACCGAACCGAAAAATAAGTGAAAGTATCCTAAACGAAACCTGACCTCCAAAAAAAAAACGGATTTTCCGTAATATTCCTTTTCATTGCAAACAATAATATATTACATGATTGAGGTTGTAATTGTATATTACACACGAGCGAAAAAGTTAGGCAAGAGCCGCGCAGCGACGAGTGCGCAATTGCGCGAGTGTGTAATATGCCTTACAACCGAGTTACATACTATACTTTATCTACAACTAACATAAAATTCACAATAAACGACGAAAATTTAGTACAAATCTACAAATACCAATACATTAAAATTATGTAGTATTTGCAATTTACTAAAAACAAACGTAAACAATTAGTTGCTAGGTAAAATTTTTTTACAGATTCTAACATAATATGTATCATGTATATCACTGTATAATCCTTACTAATCCTTACTAATATTATAAATGAAAAGTGAGTTTGTTTGTTTGTTTGACTGGCTTTCACGCCTCAACAGCTTAACCAAGCAACTTGAAACTTTGCACAGACGTTGCTTGCGGGTCAGAGACGGTTATAGGCTACTTTTTATTTCGGGAAAATATTTTATTCCCGAGGGAAAATGCATTAAATTACAACAGCTGACTATTAAAAAATAGATTAATGATTTCAAACTTTGTACATTGCTAACAGAAGAGATGAGAAAGGGCACAAACTACTTTATATCCCGGGAAATTTCCTGTGGGAAATTTCATTTCTGTGGAAAAATATATTTTAAATGAAACAAAAAATGATGCTAGACAGCTATGACGGTATACAGCGATAAACATAGGTTATTTTTTATCCCGATAAAATATCTCATTCCCGAGGAAAAATGTATTTAAAACGAAACAATGAAATAACAAATGACTATTTAAAAAAAACATGATTGATTTCAAACTTTTCAAATTGTTTACAGAGACGATGAGAAAAGACACAGACTACTTTCTATCCCGGGAAAATATTACTCCCGTGGAAAGTCTTATTCCCGTGGGAAGATATATATTTGAAACAGTATAAAAAAGAATCATTGATTTCATTCGAACTTGGCATGTTGTTAAAGGAATGTTATAGTCAATTTTTTACCCGGGGAAAATAATGTACTTCTGTGGGAAAACTCCAAAGAAAAAAGTAATAATACCTACTCGACGCGTAATAGCGACGTGATGAAAGTACACTTTATATCTTTTAACTAGATGCCATAATTTCAAATTCCACGCGGGCGAAGCCGCGGGTAAATGCTAGTATATAATAATTATAAGAATTAATAAGAGTGTAGTAGGTGTTGTTATTTTTAGCATACAGGCGTGTAAAGAACCATTTTTTGTACAGCTTTATATGTGGCTGTATGTAAAACGGAGCTTACTTGGAGAGTATTTTGTACAATAAACAAGCAATTTCATGGCAGTCGTAGATAAAATTTATTACCGAGAAAGTTCTTTTTTGTTTTACGTAAAATCGGCAATTTCCCAGATATTTCGATACATGTCAATATGCAAAAGATAATTGTTAAACAAATTTACTTTTGTCTTTAACTGTACCTTCCACTAAGCATCCTAAAGATTCTATACTGTGGACATATAAAAAAGAATAAAAATTTATACTGCTAATTTTAAACTGGCTGGACGTGACAAAAAATATGGAAAAAACCTAAATTTAACAAACTATAAAACATTTTATAATAAAATTTCATAAATTGTTCTGTTCCGTTTTTTTCTAGTTAGTTTCTAGTTCACGTTCCATTGAAGAAAAAAAAAACTGGCGAAAAAATCATATTTACACAATATTTCGTTTTCTGTCACCACTTACCACCTCTTGCACTGCCGTGTCACACGAATCTCACGTATCTCAGAAATGATAGAAAACTTGATTTGAATAAAATATAAGATTCAACGTTGCAACATTGATTAAATAACGTATAGATATACCTACTATTTGAAAATATAGGAAATAGGGAATGTGATAAATATAATCAAAATAAAAATTTTAAAATACAATATAATTGAAGGATAAAGTTTTGGAGAAAAATCACCGACAGTTACTAATAAAAATTAAGTATTTATTTCGAAAACACTAAACATTGTCATGGAGATGTTAGTAGCTTATGCTCTGGACGAACTGGATTTCACGGTCCCGTTCTTCTATAAATACGTCGACGATTTACTTACAGCTGTGCTATATGATGGTGCAGAACACATTCTAGATAAATTCAACTCCTTTTCTGACCAACTAATTTTCACGGCTGAAATAGAAAGCCAAAAACAAATACCTTTTCTAGACATAAACATAATTAGAGATAGTAACAATGTACTTACCACTACGTGGTACAAAAAATCATACTGTTCGTCCAGACTGATCAATTGACATTCGAAACATCCTTTTACATTAAAACGTAAAATTGCCCAGAATTTAATAAATCGGGCGTTCAGGCTTCCGCATCCCATCCACCGTCCAAAGGCTCTGTCTCTGGTCAAATCTATTTTAGATAAAAATAATTACCCCCACGACCTGGTAAACAAACTAGTAAGAGACATCACACAGTTATTTTACAACAACCAGTCGTCCCACACTGACAAGACTATCACCAAAAAGACATATATTAAAATTCCATATATAAACAGTCAAGTACCATCACTTTCCCGTTTCCTTAAATCTCACAACTACAATACTACCTATAGTTGTCCTAATTCCATAAAAAATATGCTCCATTCAAAATTAAAACCACCAACACCTACCAACATGAAAAACAATGTAGTCCTACAAAGTAGAATGCCAATTTTGCCCAAGTGTATACGTAGGACAAACTTCAGGGCTACTTAAAAAAGTTTAAAACAACACCAATGGGACATCAGAAGAGGAGAAGAAAAAACTGGCCTTTCCCAACACTTCGTCTCTATGGATCATCGTTTTGATTTTCACAACACGAGCATACTACAAAAAGAAGAGAATTATAAAAGACGATGCAATATCGAGAATTTGTGAATTGCTACCGAAAGCCAGAACATAAATAACCAGAATGGCACTTTATATATTAACAACTATGAGTCCATCTGTTGTTCAGCACGACAACTACTAAAATAAACCATGTATTACGCCCATAAGCAAAAATCCAGGTTCTTTGTTCTAGCTTATTAAAACTCATTGTGTTGCTTTGTATTCAATACATCAAAAATGTTCCTCTTACATATATATTTCAATATTCAAAAACTTTTATAAATTTTATAATTTTTAACAATTTAACTTTTGTTTTTATATTAACGACATTATAGTTTTTGTTTCTAATTTTATCATTTTGATTTCATATGTATTTTTTTGTGTTTAATTATGACAATCTCTAGCACATGTAAGTATTTAATTTTGCATATATATTCATTTTCTTTTTAATTTTCTTATAAATTATTTTATGTATTTAGTTTTTTCAAAACAAAATACTTGCCTGATGATGAAAATTTAATGTTTTCGAAACGTCGCAAATAAATACTTAATTTTTATTAGTAACTGTTGGTGATTTTCTCCAAAACTTTATCCTTCAATTATCTAACCAAATCATTTAATCCCCCTTTTGACAAAATACAATATATTAATTATTATATTATTATTAATAAATAAACTAATTTCATTGTCAATATAATATATACTAGGGATTGAGTAGAATCCGTTAAACGTTGTTACGCGTAATTGTTGTATCTCAAGATACATGGCATTCGTGTGACACGGCAGTGCTACCTTCGCCGCCGACCCGACGGCTTATTAATAAAAGTTATTACGGAGCCGAGCATGAATTTTACTCTTTTGTCGATTACGTGACAATAGCGTAAATGTGAACTTATTGTTAAAGCGGTACAAACGAAAAAAAAACGATAGGTGTGAAAATTTACAATATACGTTGTGTCGAATTTGTATAGCGTGATTACTGAAAAATGATTACAGAATTTAAGAAGCCTATTTTTACGGATAAGAAATGACTTTGACAATGTAAACATTGCGGATAATGTAAACAATTTTAAATTTTTTTAATAACGGTCAAAATTAGTCTAATCCAATTCCAAATTAATAGAATTAGGTATAACTTCAAAATGAATACTTATTATGTTAATTATTTCCTATTTGTATATATTTAGAAATTCCAAGAAACAAAATATAATCAAACAATAGAAAGGAGTACTGAAACTTTAATTAATTGCTTTAACTTATTTGAAAGATTTCATTTTTGTCTACGTTACCTACATCAGATTTACTGACGTAATCTAGATCGATTATTTACGCGTAGAGATATGCATCCACTATCACATAGATAAAAGCTGACGTCGCACAAGGCTCTATCCTTGGTCCGACATTATTTTGTATAATATGAGTGATGACATCCCCACCCCTCCCAATAGCATGGTCAGTATGTACGCAGATGATACTAAACAGTGAACAACAATTAAAATTAATTGTGAACAACAATGAACAAAAACTAAACCATGAACAACAATTAAAATCTGACAACACAAATAATGAACGGGATAACACGTCTACAAAATACCTAGGCTTAGAACTGAACCAGCGTCTTAACTAGAGAAAGCACTTCGAAACTATATCCTGCAGGCATACCCAAAAATAAACAAAAAATATAATTGTAAATAATAAACAAATATTTTACTTTGCAAAATACCACTTTTATTTTGAAACTGTGGCAATATTGTTTCAAAATAAAAGTGGTATTTTGCAAAGTAAAATATTTGTTTATTATTTACAAATATGGAATACCATAAAGTAACGCTCAAATCTATTAATATTAAAAAATATAATCTTAAGACGTAGTGCAGACTCTTACTTTACAAATCCCGAATAAGACCAATAATAACTTACGGCCCTTCTATATGGGGAAATTTCTCAATTACTTAACCAAAAAAACTAAAAATAGTACAAAATAAACCGTGGTTTGTGAAGAGAACTGGATATTGAAACAATATTCGAACATCCACGCCGATTAAATCAACAATTCTATGAAAAACATCAATAATAGAAAACTGGAAACACGAATCTGTTACTTCATAGAAATAAAATCGTTAAAAGACTAAAAAGATACTAACAATCATTTTACAGTCATTATTTCTCTCAAAGCACACTCTATATATTTAAATTAATTTTTATAATTAAATTCTATAACCCCATTAATAGTATTTTTGATCAAAAAATAAGTGTACACACATTTACTAACAATTAACATTTAAGTGATTAATTTGAGAACATCATTATATCATTAATAATATTACATCATAATTAACTAGACAGGATTTAATCCATTAGTGATATTCATATAAATATTAATATTACGCTAACAATACTATGTATAATAATGTAATACGTTCAACTAATAAAAATATTGTATAAAAAAAACAAGATGGCTAAAGTGCGAGTCTGACTCGCCCAGCAAAGGTTCCGTATAATATCTGTATTTTATCTACATTCTATATTAAAGTTTTTCATGTATACGGATGATCCAAAAACTTCTGGACAGATTTTAATGAAACTGCAAATTTATTTTTTAAAGGCTTGGTCAACATCCCTAGTCAAAAGCCGGTTCTACACGATGCTACGAACACCTTCCAACATTGGACGTTCGATGGTTCATCGCATCGTGTGGCCGTTGTTCGAACCTACGAGTGTCCAATGTCGAGCGTCAAACATTCGCATTTGGCCATGTCCCGCTCGATGTCGGTATTCTTGCACCGAGTTAAAGAGACGCTTCGAACGTTTGAAGGTCAATGTTGGTTGCGTTGGTTGGTTCGACTCAGCAGCTGCACGACTCGTTCCTGTGAAGAGAGACAACATCAATGTATAACATTAGAGATCACATAAGACAGATGACATCCTCGTCCACTGAATAAACGTTTGTGCCAACACATTATACAAGTGAGACAACATCAGTGTATAACATTAGAGATAACATCAGACAGATAACAGCCTCGTCCACTGAATAAACGTTTGTACCAACACATCATCATTCGTATTGGATCAAACATTCGATTCACCGTGTAGCAGATACATTCGTCGCACCAACTATCGAACTTAATTGCCTCAAACGTTCGATCGAACGTTTGAAGGAACGTTCGTAGCATCGTGTAGAACCGGCTAAATATTATCACAATATTCCTCATAAGAGTTGAAATATTAAACATGAAATAATAAATTCAATATTTTACATCACAAAATATCTAAAAAATTATCGAAATTAAAATAAATTGCACCCGAAATTATACAATTTATTATTAATTGCACAGTAAATTTATACTTGTGGATTACACCACAAAATATCTTGTAATTTTATAAAATAATACAAATTTTTGTAATTCAGTATTTTTTACTTTAAGGCTGACGAGCATCAAATCAGAGACATTACTACTTTAGTTTTGAAAACTATACTTTAGTTAGATCCAAAGAAGTATTATACTACTGTAGTATTTTACTACATTAGTTTTCTGCAAATACTCCTTTAGTTATTAGAAATATGTGATGTAACATAAAAATTTTATCAGAAACAGATAAAAAGTATGATTTGAGTAGCGTCCACTATAAACAAAAAATCTTCAGAGAACAAATTTTTAGTTTATTTGTTTCTTTTTTTTTGAAAATTTTGAAAATTAATAAAAAAATTTATTTCTTTTATTTTTTCCATATAATGCCGCGCACTTCCTCCCCCCCCAAATAAAAAGCTTGATTGTATACACGCCTGTCTTTTCTATCTTGACCAGTTCGAACTCTAGACTTAGACTTATTATCTTCATTGAAAACACCATCCATATTGTCAAAATACAGTCAGCACCGATTACTCGATGCAGTAATGGTGGAGAACAAGGACGGACAAATCAAAATCATGATCAGGGGCGGATCTACTAATGGTCTTTTTGGGCTGCAGCCCAGGGCCCCGTGGATATAAGGGGCCCCCTTCATAAGAAGACTGACAATATTATTTAACATTAAAAAACATAATAAACCGCGTAGGAATTACCACTTTATATACCACAAATATAGTCAGTAATAGAGTTACGAATTTTGTTTCACTTACAATTAAGTAATTTCATTCACTAGAATTTGCTCACTTGAATGAACCGACTCATTTCATTCGCTCATTTCATTCAGTTGGACTTGAAAGAAAGTAAATAGAATGAATGATGAAAAACTGATGTTAATAAAAGATATATCGTCGGGGATAGTGCAAATCCGCGTATATACCATAGCTAAAGAGTGCATATCTACATTAGACCTGACCACATACGCGGGATCGCCACTTGACGGCAGTAGATCTGCGGTATTGATATTGGGTGATTTTTGGCTCTCCGTTAGTCGAACAAAGTATCTATCAAAGAGGTAGCTGCTAATCAGGTTCCTGCGTTCACTGCCTACGAATTTTTCAATTGACTACATTTGTCAGATGCGCGGAATTATCCAATACTAGTTACGCGCATTTGCACTATCCCCGACGATATGTATTATGTACATATTAGTGATAAGTGCAAACAAGTAAAAAAAGGGTAATTAAACAATTTCTAAAGGTTAAATAAATACTATTAAAACCGTGTGTAAGTTTAGGTATCCTGAAATTAACTAGTAATTCTCTATATCTTGAGACAGAAAATATACTCATCCTTTTTAAAGAAAATTTAATTTCTTAAAATAACCAACCCTGAATACAGTAATAGAAATGCAGAATTCAGCAATTAAAATTTAAATACTTACCGTTATCTAATTTTTAATAAATAAATTTCAGTTAGTAAAACCTGGCAAAATATTGTTGAAAAGTAAAACATGTCTGAAAAGGAAAAAACAAATGTATAAAAATTGAAACTTTTTTTTTAATCAGAACAAAAAAATGAGAATACAATAGTTATTATAAATCCATTAACAAGCGAAAGAAAACAGAACTTAGCTGAAAATAGTCTAGCCGAAGAGAGCGGAATATCGCAAGACCAAAAAAAATACCCGTGGTGAAGATGCACCAGATATAGACTGTCATCAACTCTCTGATCTCTCTGAGAAAGTTATTGTTCTTCACAGCAATACTGACG
Organism: Brachynemurus nebulosus; assembly: GCA_035578155.1. NCBI lineage: Eukaryota > Metazoa > Arthropoda > Insecta > Neuroptera > Myrmeleontidae > Brachynemurus > Brachynemurus nebulosus. The sequence goes on from JAPWDM010000009.1 coordinate 20,077,385, forward strand.
CGGACTCCACGCAGCAATACTGACAAATATTTACTTTCAGTTTGACTTTGAAAAATATGTTGACGTGGGTTGTGACCACTGACCAGTGTCGCTAAATAGTGATTTTATTAGCAGCATCCTCTCACATGAAATGACTGACTTTCAAAATAAAGATCCAAAAAAATATATATTCAGCTTCAACGAAGAAATCTAAAGAACAAAACAGGTCATTTTCAAATAGATATTTCACTAAGAAAATGAAAAATGGCCAATTGCTGGAACGATCTTAGTTATGTTATTCAACCAGTACTGGTAGTGTATTTTGTTTGGCTTGCAAACTTTTTTCAAAAACTCCTTCTCAATATACAACTGGATTTTCTGATTGGAAACACGTGGGAACGTGTTTAGAAAATCACGAAAATTCAAATGAACATAAAAGCTCAATGTTAGTGTGATTAACACGAAAAGAAAATAAGTCTGTTTTGGACAATTTTATAAGTTCACATTACAAACATGTTTACTTTTGCGACAATGTCTTAACAGTACTTGTTTGTGTACCTGTCATATAAATTAAATAAATACTTAATATTATATTATTTCTTTTTACTGTACCTTCCTATACATAATACGTTTTGGAAAACAATTATTTCATCAAATTGCAATTAATGTGTTTAATTGGGTGACCTTTCAAATTGGGGGCCCCCAAGTAGTGTTAGCCCACAGCCCCCCAAAGTCACGGTCCGCCCCTGATCATGATTAATCCAAAATCAAATTGATAAAAAAATTTTGTCAATAAAAAACTTAATTAAAAAAATTAAAAGACCAGACTGCCGAAAAGGCAAACTAGAACGGTGGAAACAAGATGATGATGAAAAGTTCCATATCCTCTAGAGGACGTTGGATACCACCTTCTTCCACAGTATTCTGTTTTTCACACTCCTCAGTATTTCAATAAATTTGGATTTTGTCCATCTTGTGATATTATCGACCCAGGACGTACGTTTTCTGCCTCTAGTTCGTTTTTTTTCTAACTTTCCTGTTAGTATCAGCTGTTGAACTTGAAACTTTTCAGAACGCATTAGGTGCCCGAAATATGAACATTGTCTTCTTTTAATAGTAGTTACCAGTGATCTTTCTTCCTGGATTATTCTTACCACTTTATCATTACTTATAAAATCATTCCATTTAATGTTCATCATTCGTCGAAAGCACCACATTTCAAATGCAATTAATTGATTGATTATTGCATCAGTTAATGTCCAGGTTTCACACGCGTAAAGTAACACAGACCATACATATGCTTTCAAGAACCGCACTCTTATTTTTTTGTTTAGTTTATTATTACGCAACATTTTTTTCATGTCATAGAAAGCTGTTTTTGCTTGCCCTATTTTTGTTTTAACTTCTAATACCTGATTGTTACTGTCATTAAAATTCACACCTAGATATTTGTAAGTTTTGACCTGTTTAATACGCGATATATTTTTAAATTTTATATTAAGGTCAACGTTTTTAGAACTTTTTGTAAACACCATCACTGCCGTTTTGTTCGTGTTAAATTTTAAACCGGCACTTTCACTGTATTTAACAACATTGTTTATTATTTTTTGGAGACTTTCTTCAGAATTTGCGATTAATACAGTGTCGTCAGCGTAGCGTATGTTGTTTATTATTTCGCCATTTATTTTATCCTTCCTTTAAATTTTCTAAAGCTCTTAGCATTATTTGTTCGCTATATAAATTGAATAACAGTGGTGACAATACACAGCCTTGACGAATTCCTTTTTTAATCGGTATCCACGGTGTTTTTCCTGACTTTACTTTAACTGCTGCTTCTTGGTTATAGTAAATATTTTTAATTATATTTATAAGTCTTTTGTCAACTCCCACACTATACAAGTTTTCTATCATCAATTTATGTTTCAGACTGTCAAAAGCCTTTTGATAGTCTATAAAACATACATAAATATCCTGGTCACTTTCGCGTGCTCTTTCTATTAAAGTTTTTAGACTAAAGACTGCCTCTCGTGTGCCTATTCCAGGCTTGAAACCCATTTGATAATCACTGATGTTCTGTAATATTTTCCTCTGAATTCTGTTTAAAATTATTTTAAGGAATATTTTTGCAGTATGGCTAGTAACACTAATTACACGATAATCATCACACTCTTTTGAGGAACTTTTTTTCGGAATTGGATAAAAAATGGATCTTACGAAGTCCTTGGGAAGACTACCGGTTTCATAGATTTTATTGAATAATTTCAAAAGTTCTGTTAAGTTTTCTTCATTTAGAGACTTGATAAATTCTGCTGGTACTTTATCTTCTCCTACAGCTTTTCTATTTCCAACATATTTTACTCCCTGTTCGAGCTCACTCATTAATATCGGAAGATCTTCATTTTCAACATTCAAGTTATTATGGGCTTCTTTTAATTCTTCTCTGTCGCCATTATATAATTCTTTTATATATTCCGCCCATCTATGCTTTTCTTCCTCTTGGTTCTGTATTATTTTTTTACTTTTATTTACTATGTTCTGCAACTCCATCTTCTTTTTTTTGAGCTTCCCACAAACTTCTTTCACTTTTTGGTGTAATTTCCTATCTTTATGTAATTCTGCTAATTTTTCAATTTCATTACATTGCTCTTTCATCCAATTTTCTTTTGCATTCTTAATCTCTTTTTCAATTTCTTTTTGTATTCTTTTATACTCTGCTTCGTTTACGTTTTTATATTTTTTCCTTTCTAGCATTAACTTCAAAATATCTTCTGTCATCCAGTCTTGTTTTTTTCCTAAATTGTGAATTTTTAGTACAGATTCTCCTGATTTTACTAGTGCATCTTTTATATTGTTCCACCAGTCTTCTATATTATCTTTTTTGCTTTTTGAGTCTTTAATAATTTTTGAAACATTTTCATTGAACTTCTCTTTTGTTTCGTCTACCATTAGACTTTCTAATGTTTTATTGTTACTCATTATTTGTTTTTTAGTTATTTTGAATTTTATGTTGAAAGTTGCAACTAATAGATTATGATCTGATCCTATATCGGCCCCTGGTTTTGTTGTAACGTTATCGATATTATTTTTAAAACGGTCGTTGATAAGTATGTAATCTATCTGGTTTCTTACCACTCTTTCTTTTGAATCTGCGGGAGATTTCCATGTGTATAATCTTCGAATTGGATGTTCGTACCAAGTGTTGGAAATTACGAATTTATTTTCTCTACAAAAATTTATCAGCTGTTCGCCTCTGAGATTTCTTTTTCCGACTCCAAATTTTCCGACGATTTTTTCTTCCTTTCCTTGCCCAACTTTAGCATTAAAGTCTCCCATGACTATTGTTCTTCCAAAAGTTTTGCTCATATTTATTGTTCGGTTTAGTATTTAATTTTATCAATATAATGCGATCCGAGATTGGTACACATACTTCAACTAAATAATTTATTCGCTGATCTATCAGAAATCCGACGCCGTTATAGTGCTGTGTCCCTCCAGAGTAATATAACACATATCCATTCTTTGTTATTTTTCCATTACCTGTCCAATGTGTCTCACTTAAGCCAGTAATGTTTATCTGATATTTGCTAATTTCTTGTATTAAATTATCCAGTTTGCCGCTCTTAAATAAGCTTCTAACATTCCAAGTAGCTATCATTTCTTTGTTCTTTCGTATCCGTTTCTCGTTATCCGTATTCGTTGCATTGGTGGTCATCCTGGGCAATATACGACAGTGGCTTGCCGTTGCCTTCTGTCGGATTTCGCCTGTGTGTTGGTCTTTTATTGACTCAATTTTCCTTGTTGTAGTGCTTTTATTTTCGTACCAAAAAAAGAAGTTATTTTTTCATCTTTATTAACCACATTATCTTCTTTATTTATTGTCATTTTTATTATATTCTCATTTTTTTAGAATCCTGCTTTTTTATTGTATTGATAGTTGAACTATCCTCCTCTTCTTCTTCTTCACTTCTTTGTCTTTTATATTGATTTGTATTTTCTGGAGAAAGGGTATGACGGGATAAGAATGGCCGGTTGGCCCCAGACGAGATCTTCAACGGCACTTTGGCTACTATAAGGGCAGCTGATAAGAAGTCTTGTGTGCAAGTTTTAGCCTCATATCTTGGGTAGTTTAGAAGTTATTTGTGATAATATGTATTAAGGCCATGATTTTTTAAACCTTTATATCTCGTAAACTATTACAGATATTGAGATAAACTAAAAACCATTGAGTAGGTCTAAGTTAGGACTATAATATATATTTCTTTCAAATTTTTCCGTTAGTAAACAATCATAGAAAATTCGAGATGAAAAATAGAAAAACATTTTTTTAGTGGTTCCTTCAGAGTGACAATCACAAAAAAAGTCTCAAATATTGCACATTAGGTCCTGTTTAAGTACTGCAAGTTTCGTTAAAAACAAAGGGGTGGAACAGGGTCAAAAAGGAGAAACCTCGATCGAAGCCACCATCGGAAAGGTGAATCTCATCATTCCGTTATGATTTTATGCCGTGCGCACAAGATTAATTAAGAACCTGGTGATGTTTTAACGATATGTACTGATATAACTATCATGACTTCCAAATATACAGTGTGTTCAAGGTCATGTGAAGCCAATATATAAATATGTAAGGAAAATTGTTGGTAGGATAACGGTCATATTTCTTGACCGATAGAGCTGCTATTTGGTATTGTGAGTGTTTATGTCAAGTTCTTGAGTGTTATGTGAGTCATTTTGTTAGTTTCTGTTTTGTAAATTATACCCGATCCTAGATCGGTCAGTGACGTCACAAGCTCTGACTTCGGGTATATTTTCAAAATACGCAACGGTGCATCGTAGCAGAAAATAATAAAATTTTTGAATATAGTTTTATAAATGACTAACATGTTTACGATTTATTTTTGATCGAAGGATTTTGATAACGAAATAATTTAACATAAGATTACACTGTTTCGACTGTTCCCAATTTTTTTTTCAACCTACTTAAATTGTTCACACTGTAAATATATATTAATTTCCTTCGTTATATACACTTTTCAATGTTTTTCCGTTCATGATGTTACTACGTGACTTTTGGCCGAATCTATCCGAATATATTGCACCTATCACACACCAAAAAAAAAAGTGATACAAAAATATGTAAAATAACAAACGAACATTACACGTTTCATACTCATCCTACTCTTCCGCACAGATGCACGCGGGCGAAAAAAAAAAAAAAAAAAAAAAAAAAAAAAAAAAAAAAAAAAATTGAAATCGAATTTTCTGATTATACAGCACTTTATTGGATACACTAGAAAAACAAACTCGACAACGAGCTTACATATTTAACATAAATTATCATTACTGGCATGACACGCTTGTCAGGAAAATTTCATTATCTTCTCAAATTTGACAATTGTCCGTCTCTTTTCTAAACAAAAAAAAAGAGTCAACACAACATAAAATGGATTTTATTCTGGACATGTCCCGGCATGTTACAGGATAAAAATTTCCCCGATTTACGAGATAACGTTCATTTGTTTAAAAAAGTAAATTGTACAACTATTTTAATGATTAAGATTTTATGACAACTAGAACTGTGCAAAGAGATATCTCTTTTAGTGAAGGTAATTTTCGATTACTCGAGGCCTCAAAACAAATTTCTGTCATAGTCCCGGGCTCAGATCTTTTTATGAGATCCGCTCCAATAGCTGAATGCCCAGAATGGAAATTCGCTAAAAACTAAACGACAATAATCCTTGTGAAATTTTTGAATGCACACAATCCGTGCGAATCAGTCTTCAATTATAAAGAACAAACTGTTGCAAATGGAAATTTCTATAAATTATATACAGTCTGTTTCAGCGAAGTAAGAACATACAAAATTTAACATGGGAAAAAATTTTTGGGATCAGAGTATGCTTGTTTTTTATGACTATAATTCCATAGTTATTAAAATTTTCTTTAATTGCAAAAAAAAATAAATTTGAATACAAAACAGCAGGTGTCCAATTTTCAACTAAGCAGTATTATTTGTTAATAAATATATTGAAATTTAATAAATTGTAAATAATATTTTTAGTATCAAAGTGAGGAAATTACTTTTAAAATTATGACTGATTAGACAGCAGTCTTTTTTCTAATGGTCCTACATATAGTTATTTCTAGTAAACTCTAGTAATATAGTTAATTACCCCATAACACCGTAAGGGGGACACCACTGCACCTCGGTGCAAACCGACAGTCCATTATACCATCTGCATTACCAGATAAGGGAAGGTCAAACACAGCGAACTGAGCACCGGTCTCCTATGCAACTTCTAGTTGTTCATTAATAACGTTTGCTTGCGAGTGTGTTTTTGGAAATCAAAAGTGATGGAAATTGAAAATGAAGGTGAGTATCATTATGGATATGTGGTAAAGAGTAATTTTATATTTCTATAGCGTGTACTTATTACAGAGAAATATTGCATTGTTAATGTGTTAATTTATAAGAAATATTTCATAATTAGATTAAGATTTATTTATAGTTATCTCAATAAATATATTGCTATTGTCTTTTACTTACTTTTAAACATTATTTTGACGCGATATTAATTAAAGTTTTGCTAAATATTTAATAATAATAAAATAAAGCACCCTTTGATCACAACAAATTTTCCTTGTGTTAAAATGTATATGTTCTTAGTTGCTTGAAACACCTGTATTATAAAATTTTTCCAAATTTTGCCACCGGTCCTTTTCCGGGGGGGGGGGGGGATACATTTCAAGTCACCCCCACTCAGGTGACGTCATTTTCAAAGAAATGCCAGTTGCCATTTATGAAATTATGCTGTAACTCCTACCTTACTGAAAAATTTCAAAATTTTTTTAAAACTATTAAAAATTAAATTGTAATTAATGACCATATTAAATTAGTAATATTGGTTTTTCTATCTGCAACAATCAAACACTTTGCGCATGTTGTAATCGTACAATCATTTCTGTGTGTTGAAACAAACCTATAAATCAAATTGTGACTATATATTTATATCGAATATTTACATCTCTCATCGAATTAACGAGAGAGCCTGGTTTAATCTCGTAAAAAATTCAATATTTTTTTGTTTGGGGCTCTAAGGGGGGAGAATCCTCCACACGGAGAGAAAAATCATATAATTTTTGTAGATAAAATTTCAGAAAAATTACCATGCTTTCTTATAATGCGTGGGCGATCGACGACCAAAATAAAAAATATGTGCTAGCATGGTAAAATTTAATGTGGTAACACAACTTCTATCACACTCTTATGCATATATGTTATAGTTTAATTCTTGTTGTCGTACTCTTTCATTTGCGCATCTGACCCGCAACCTTATGTTGCTTCGGCTGTACCTGTAAAAACTTCGAAGATGCCCGATCTTTTCCGACCTTCGTTTCTTTATAATTCCTACAAAAATGATTGGCACCAATATATTCTAAACTGAAGATAGTGGAGTAACAAAATGATGAATTAAACGATGACCATCCGTCAAGACATTCTAATGAACACTGCCTCGACACCACACGACACCACACCAGCTGATACCTTCTCTTTCTTTCTTTCTACTATTAGGTTCTTTTATTCTTTTCTACTTTTCTTCTATTTTAAGACAGCATGGTAATATTTGTAAGAAAAACAATTAAACTGTCGGCAATGGAACTTTTTACTGTTCTGTTTTACAAATTTTACGAAGCTTATATTACGGAAAGAACATTCTATCCTTTAAATTTTCGATGATTAATTATAATTTTTATATTTTTACCGTACAAAATTGAATATGTTCGCCTTTTACACGTCGACTGTAGTGCTGAGGGCAGTGATTTTTATATGAATTTTCTCTCTGTGCAGAACTTTCAAATTTTTCATTTTTTGTTTTGCTTTAAAAGTTTATTTGAACCTTACGGAATATATTTGTAATGTTTTAATCCCAACAGAAAGATTATCTTTGATAACGATAAACTGCTTTTAACTCTACTTTTCAAGGACGAAAACTTATTAATAGTATTTTTCTCAAAACAGGTTTTTTTTCCGCGCCGTGGAACATAACTTAAAAAGTTATTAAGGTATTAACTTAAAATTTTGTACAGATATTCTTTAAGATATTGGCCTTTGCATATACCTAAAATTTTGCATAATTATTACTATAAATATTGTTTATAACAATTTGTTTATAAAAAAAAAAAAAAAAAAAAAGTGAAATTTTTTTCTTTTTGATTTTAAAATGTGAAAAAAAAAATTTCTCATCAGAAATAATTATATGCAAAGCGTAATGACTTATTTTAATAAAATTTTTTTGTCCGACTGAATTCAAAGGATTACAAGAGGCTGGGCATTCCACGGCGCAAATAAAAAGAGTCAACTTGAAACAGCTATGGCGCCGCCATTTTTTCTTTTCTTTTGCATAAAAATTTATGAGTGAATACATCATAACATGTATTGTACTATGTAACTTCATTTGATACAATAAATGTATCCAGTTTAAAAAAAAAAAAAAAAAAAAATTATAAAAAAACTGTTGTCTGGAGGACCCTTCCCCCTTAATCTAATGCTAGAGGACTTAATTAAATCCTCGTCAACCCTAATCCGCAATAATTTAAAAATTTAAATTTACGAAAAAAAATAACAAATGTTTATCTTAGTTACGCATTATGCTGTAATTACACCAAGTCACAACAAAAATAAAACAATAAAACAATAATAATAATTTAAAATAAAATGTTTCTATTTTTATTAATTAATAAAATCTGGCATGTTGTGTAATGTCAAAAAGAAATCAACAACGTGTCCATGAATTTAATTATAAAAATTAATTAAAAATATTAATAATAATAATAATAATAATAATAATAATAATAATAATAATAATAATAATAATAATAATAATAATAATAATAATAATAAAGTAATAATGTATCAATCGTACCAACATAATCAACAAATGTAACCCCGAAAAACAATATGTAACCGCAATGAGCAAAGCCATAAACACAATTTTCAAAAGTATAGTAATTAATATTTTATTATGGAATATGAGGAAGGTTTGGGGGAGGGGGGGGGGGTGTGGGAATGGGATATATTAAAAAATAAAACAAATAATAAAATTTTTCATCGGTACAGTGAAAACCTCCTATAATGAAAATTAACGGACAGAAGTGACTTTAGTTCTCAAATCATAAAGGGGGACACTGAAAATCATTATTGTGAAACATTATCATAACATCGCATGACTAATCTTTTATATCCACGCTTAGTCTTAATTTTGATAAAAATGGAAAGAAAAACTTTGAAAATCTACAAATCGGTTCCAATTTCATCATTCTATCATATCATTTGTGGTTTTAGGGCACAGAAAAATTTCAATAAACTTGACGACGTCACACAAAATTTTTATTCTCAATTCAAGCTTTATGGAAATGATTTATAAGCATATGACAATTGATTAAAGTGAGGACAAAGTGAGGAAATTACTTTTAAAATTATGACTGATTAGACAGAAGTCTTTTTTCTAACGGTCCTACATATAGTTAATTTTAGTAAAAATGATAAAAGCGATTTCGAAAACTTAGAAACCGCCTACAGTTTCACCATTCCACAGTGGTCCAATTTCCAAAAAAAAGCGGACAAAAATCAGAAAAGTGAATTTCGTACCAGATTAACCCATAATACCGTAAGGGGACACCACTGCACCTCGGTGCAAACAGACAGTCCATTATACCGTCTGCATTACCAGATACGGGAAGGTCAAACACAGCTAACTGAGCACCGGTCTCGTATGCATCTTCTAGTTGTTCATTAATAACGTTTGTTTGCAGGTATGTTTTTGGAAATCAAAAGTGATGGAAGTTGAAAATGAAGGTGAGTAATCATTATAAATATGTGTTAAAGAGTAATTTTATATTTCGATAGGGTGTACTTATTACAGAGGAATATTGCATTGTTAATGTGTTAATTTATAAGAAATAGTTATGAGTTTGATCGAGTTGGATGGTTTGCTTTTTTGCGCAACAAAGTATGAAGTATGTAGATTATTTTAAAAAACAAAATTTTTGCCCCAATGTGCCCCTTCGTTTTTACACCAATTTCAGTTTTTTCTTGTCTCACTTTATATTTATCATATAATCAGCGACCTTGAAAATCTTTATATACCGTTTTTTGTTTCAATAAAACTAATTTTTTTTATTTTTGTCGGCCATTTTGGATCCGTCATTTTGAATTTTTAAGATAATAATATCAAATTCATAATCAACGACTTTGAAAAGTTTTATATACCATTTTTTGGTTCAATAAAACTCATTTTTTATTTTTGCCCGCCATTTTTGACCCGCGATTTTGAATTTAAAAAAAAAAAAATAATATCAAATTCATAATCAGCGACCGCATTCTACCATTTTACTTACGGCTACTAACTGTATTAGTAGCCGTACTATGTCTTACGGATGTAAAACATATATTTAGCAAACTTGATAATGTCATCAAATAAAAGCTTTTTCTGAAATCCAGCTTTATGGTAGCAATATAAATTAGAATGATTAGTTGAATTAGGGTAATTCGAATGTGAGCTATCAGAGTGACGAAATTTTTTATCAGAATTTTTTTTTTAAATTATTGGCCTTACATATTGTATACAGCCACACCATACAATAAATATTTAAAAAGTACATAAAAAACTTAGATGACTTTAAAAACTTTAAAAAGAAAATGAAAAAATATTTTAACCTACCAAACAATATATAAAATCTAAAAGTTATAAAAGTCAGTAAAAATATACAGTTATAATTTTAATTTTGATTTAACAAGAAATCTACTTAATATATCAATTATTTTTAATCCATTATTGAAAATTAAATTTTGAAAATTATAGGGGGGATAAAAACCAGGTTTTATCAATTCACTAATTAGACAATTTATGTTAGCAAAATTATTCCTGCAGTTAAACAGTAAATGATTAATATCACCAATAAACTCGTTACAATCACACATTGGAGAATTTATAACTCCAATTCTATTCAAATGCTTAGGTATAGAACAATGCCCAAATTTCAATCTCGATATTGAGGTAATACTATGACGGGACTGTTTGGCTGACTGAAACCAACATTTCAGTAAAGTATGGGTAACTTCAAAAATGTAAACTTTACCGCATCGATGCAGCATCATGACTTTTGTGATGCGTCTAATATTACTTGATGCGCTGCTGATGCTCTCTTGAAATTTGATGCACATTAAATGTTTTTGAACGGGATATTAGCATCATTTAGCCTCTGATTTGGCTATAGATAAGACAAATAATGTAGCATGATAGACTATAGATAATATAGCAATACAGTCCTTTTATAGGTATATTATCTTTGAATTTCAACTTGAACTTACTTGAAATTGAAAATATTGAAATTATTTGAATAAAAAATATTACATACTTACCTATTCTGAGTGCAAGATGTATTCAAATACTTTAAACAATTTTAATCAAAGGTAAATACATTCATCTTTTTCAACAATTTGTTTTTCGGAATTATTCCTGTTGGTGTTAATACCTACATAATATGGCAAGTAGTTGTAATTCTACATTATACACATTACATGCATCTTAGACACGCATCACCAAATTTCTTGATGCATTGTTTTGACGCATCAAATGCAAAAATGAACTTTTGATTTTTCGTTATGATGCGTCTGATGCGTTTTTAAACTTTTGACTCTGCCTCATGCAAGCAATGATGCATTTTTGAAGTTAGCCTATGTCCATGAGTCATAGCGTAATGTATACTTTTGCTTTGATTAAATTTTATTAAAGTATTAAATTTTTCTTGCCACGTATCAATCGTTCTTTGTTTAATAACATAATTACAATCATTAAATGGTATTTTATAGTTTACAAAATGATTAGATGAGGTTTGAGCAGATTTGGCTAAATTATCAACAATTTCATTACTATAAATACCAACATGAGCCTTGACCCATAAAAAATTTACTATACCATTGCTCGCTTCAATATCTTTTAATATTTGTAAAATTTTTAAATTTTTAAGTTGACTTATCAAAGACATTGAATCAGTACTATCAGAATTTTAAAAAATGAAAAGAAACGACTTCGTATACGAGGTCATGTTTGATAGCTACCATATTTTTTTTTTTGTAAAAATTCTTATTATTCATACAAAATCAGAAATGACATAATTTACGAACCTCGAAAAAAAAATTCTACATATGTTTTTAGTCCTTTTTTTGCCCGTACCCATATAAATAAAAACAATAGCTAACTAGCAAAAGGATTATTATACGCCTACATGTTTTAAAATCCATGGAGACCTTATAATAAGTATAACCCTTGCCATAAATAAAAATGTAACGTCCCATTACAACCTTTTTCTCTCACATTTTGAGATTTATACGTTTAAATAAGTTGACACTATCCCCATTTATATTATTGTCTATTTATGCTCTTTCTTGCCTATAGCAAACAAGAAAATTTTAATAGCAATAACGGCACAAAAGTTCGACCTATATAATAAACCGATAACACAATAACATATATGCAATCTAGAGACATCTCTAATATAACGGTGACTGCGTAACGAAATACTCAATAAACAAATAATAAAATATAGTGTATCCGCTCACATCTACACATTCCAATCATTCCAAAAAAAAAAAAATATAGTGTATTTAGTTTATATACGCACCAGATACAGACAACATTAAATCGTAATAAATATAGTATTATATTATGTAAGTAATAAATATTTAATTTAAATAATTAATATCATACACAATTATATTAATCTAATTTTAATGTCTAAATGGTAAATTTCTAGAATCTACTTTTTGAAAATTCCGACTATCTGAACATCCAAGGTTATAAATAAAAAATTTGTGGGACAGGTCTACCCACACTGTCAACTTCCCATTGAGTGTCCGTAAAGACTAGAGACTACTGTACATAAATAATTCTTTTTTCATTTCAGGCGACTCCTCCCTCGGGGCCCCCGATTGAGGCTTTGCCCCTTGCACCATACCGGGGGCTTCGCCTTCTGTACCTAAGGTTGGAGGCTCCACCCTTATCAAACAAATTATAACATCATTTGTTCTCAAGATATGCGAGACAAAATATATTTCAAAACAGGTTTCTTACTTCGTTTTTTTTTTTTTTTTGTTAAAAATTTTATAATAAAATACTGGCGTTTTTAACATCAAGGAAGGTTCTTGGGCCATTATATAATAGCATTATGGTAAAAAATCCATATAATCTATGTTTAATAAAGTTAATTCCGTTTTTTACCACAAAAAACAAACCGCTAATCCGAATTTGCTAAAAACTTTATCCAGTCTTCAGTTTTTGATTACGCATCTAATGAAATTAGTCCGGAGTTTATATCATCATTTGTTCTTCAGATATGCGAGACAAAAAAAAATTCACGAACGAACGAACTAAGGGGTCGCGCCATGAAAAAGGTTGAAATACACTGTTCTATAGCAAGAGTAACTCTGCGTAAGTGTGTACTGAAATTTACAAGGTGTAAAACAAATAACTTTCGTCCTTTTGTGGGGTGAATCATAGCACCCTGTAGACACTAAAACCGCAGGAATTTTTTCGGAATTTACAGTCGCGTCACCCCTCAAAAGGATAAGAGTTATTTCCCTTACACCCTGGATATATATATATATATATATATATATATATATATATATATATATATATATATATATATATATATATCCAGGGTGTAAGGGATATAATTTCATATATATATATATATATATATATATATATATATATATATATATATATATATATATATATATATATATATATATATATATATATATATATATATATATATGTATATATATATATTATATATATATATATATATATATATATATGTATGTGTGATATATATACAGGGTGTAAGGCAAATAACTCTTATCCTTTTGAGGGGTGGCCCGACTGTTAATTCCGAAAAATTCCTGCGGTTTTAGTGTCTACAGAGTGCTATGAGCCACCCCACAAAAGGACGGAAGTTAATTATTTTACACCCTGTATAACGCGAGAGTATAATGAAACATGTAATGATCGAGAGTAAAAACGGTATTGCTTTGCTTGTAATGAAATATACAATGGCTGTAAAGTGAAATAAATTTTATTGGTTAGCTAGTCATTGGTAAGTGATTAACGTTTTATATTGCTCGAGTTATTTTAATTCAAAGTTTTTGATTTCTTGTTTTGTAGGTATTATCAAAAATTACATTACGCTCCGATCAGTATTACATTACGTTCAGCAAGGATACAGCAGCAGGTCACCATTGAGAATTCTCACATTTATTAAATTTTTTCTTTATTAATAATAAAATTAAATATGTATTTTACATACTAAGAGCATACTTTTACGATTAAATTAATGTTTCTATTCACTAAAAATTAGATAAAATAACTATTTCTCGCATCAAAGAGAGTAAATATTTATGTGATTGAACGGTTATCGAACTGAAGTGGTTCTCGAACAACAATCGCGTGGCCAAGAGGGTAAGGCACTTGGCTAGTTTCCAGTAGACTGTGGGTCCGATTCCCAGCCGATCAATCACTATGTGATTTTTAAATTAAACGATTAATATTTATATTATCTGCTAATTTAATAACTTGACTCATATTTATTAATTCACTGAAAATTATTTAGTTTTTTTTTTATTTTTTTACTTTATTAATTGTTAAACATTTAACCTCATTATAATATAAAATTACAGATGTGTACAACACTCCATTATTGTTAGCCAGAAACCATATAGTTTTATGTGGCAACGCGTATTTTACTAAAGAACTGAGTGAACTTGAATCATAAACTAATTTTTAAAAGACTTTTAAACATATACATGAGTCGATGAGTTTCAAGACCATCCAATTAACACAGCTAAAAATGTTCAGGAAACACAAAAAACCGTTTTCTCACTTATGATAATGATTTTGATGTGGTTTTTACCATTAAATTTTTAGGAAAAATCATACAGTTCTTATAAAGAAATAATGACAACAATACCACTCTTCAATAATTAGTAATTAATGATTAAAAATTATAATTAACTACTTTTGCAGCAGTTTTCTTTAATTAGATGGTTTTGAAACGGTTGATTTTCTAATTAGCTACTTTTGCACCAGTAACACTAACAATTAGACACTTTTGCAACAGTTTATTATTCTTTCAATAAAACAACATTCGTAGAAATCTATCTATTTACGTCGTACAACGTCGTTTATATTATAACTTATGAAAACTAAGATATTTTATTATAATTTAGTAGAATATTTTCTCATAAAGCAAATCTCTTTATTGTAATTTAACAGTAAAACTCAAATCAGAACCACGATGTTTCACACAATTTTATTCTACACACATTCGCAGCTTGTTATATTTGACAATTCCACAGGTTTTTTTGTATTTTTTTTCTAGTTATTTCAATAGTAAATATTTTCTTAGAGAGAGTAATAAAATTATCACATACAATTATTTGATCCTCTGCAGATTCTGCAGTACCAAATATTGACCACCTAGCTACTTTTGTTCCAGATTTTTCTAATGACGCCATTTTTATATAAGTAATTAGATAGTTTTGTAACTGGTTTGTGTTGCTTGCAACTCCATATTTTTTCAAATGGAAAATATTGCAATTAGCTACTTTTGAAACATTTTCGTATTTTTGTCATTAAAATTAAAGGGGAAATTGACTTTGCACCATCTAGTTGATATTTTTTGGTGCAGTTTATCCTCTTGAATAATAAACCGTATCTAATTCAATTTTTAAAAAATCGTCAATTAGATGGTTTTGAAACTCAGCGACTCACATATACCCGTTTAAAAAGAATATAAGCTTACATCATAGCTCGAAAACTAAAAGAGCAATGAAGTTTCTGGCTACAGCGATCAATTCCCCCTAGCAGTAGTTACAAGTTTTATCTGAAAAATGTTTTGATTAATAATTTTACCATAATAAAAATGGCAACTCTCAAAAAACTCATCTGTATTATAAATATTTTAAAAAAATGAAAAATAGTATCATCTGATAAAAAACAAGATCTCCTATTTCCAAGAAAGAACAATAAAAGTTAGTTTCAAAAAATTACCCACAATACAATAAAATTTTTATCGTTAAAACCCGAGGTTGATACGTTAGTCGATAACATAGCATTCTTCGGTGAGGTGAGGTGCACAAAAAAGAGTATATACCCATTTTTTTACGATATTTCTTGTGTATTTGCAGTTATACAATTATTGTATTCAATCCGAAAACTTCTTCATGCGTATTAAACAGGCAAAACAATTTTTTTGTCGGAATTTTCTCATCTTTTCTACTATGTTTTTAGTTTTTCACAGTGTTCAGTCATATGGAAAATATGATTCTTTATGATATATTGTATATTATTATCTATAATATACAAAATATTACTATATTTATATCTACCTATATACATGTTGTACATATCCAGTCTTGTTCTTTATTTTATTTGCATAGAAAATATATAAAGCGTCCATTACACTCACGATCAAAGTTTCTTGTCAAAATACTTGGCAAAGTTGACCGAGGTCCGAGTAACGTTACAACACACTTGTACAATTCCCCCGAAGTAAGCTTGTGTAGTTCACGAACGACCTAGTTCGAAAGAACGTTCTCACGAGCGATCTTCGCGAACTAATTTATGACTAATTTCACTTTTCATTCATTAGTTCAATTTCTGGATTATTGGTGGCACTAAATTCGAATGGTCAATGATCAAACCGGTCCCCCCTCTTTTAAACTAGAGTTATTACTACATCTACGTAAGTAGCAGTGGCTATCATATACACCAGGGGTCGGCAACCTTTTTTGGATGGCGGGCCATTTTTAAAAAAATAATTTTTAGCGGGCCGCACAGTCAAATATTTTTCAATGTAGTATGTGGCTTAAATAGGTTCTTTTAAACGAATTTCCGAATCGAAAATTCAGCTATTAGAGTCACTGTCTTGATATTACTTGAGCCCGGAACTATGATAGAAATAATTTATTTTGAAGTCTCTAGAAGCCAAAAATGATATTCAGTAAAATTTATATAACTCTCGAAAGAAAAATCCTGTTTTTACAACAAATATTGGAAGTCCAAAATTCAGACACGTCCGATATCCGAAATGGATTTTTGGGCATTTTTGCATAAAAAAATTTTTGTGGAAAAAGTTAGTTTTTTGCCCAAATTTCCTCAAGTTTTTGACATATTTTTTTATACCGTTGGAAAGAGGAGAAAATAATCACATAAAAAGGATTTTTGAAAAATAATTCTGTCAAGTAGTTTTCCAGAAAAACTAATTTTTGTAAACGGAAATTCGTTATATTATGCAAGATACTGCGACAGGGGTATTTCCATTTTTTTAACACAAATTAATATAAATATTATTAAAAATCAACATGAGGAAAATTTTTTAATAACAGTTTTATTTACATGTCATAAAACATCAGAGAACAAAAAAGTTCAACTCTGCATAAGCAGAGCAAATTGTCCGAAAAGTTATATTGCTTGGCGGGCCGCATGAAAGCTTGCAACGGGCCGCAGGTTGCCGACCCCTGATATACACGGTCTGTGAGGGTCTAATGGTCTAAATTATTTTGGTAGTTCACTTACAATTAGTTCACTACCTTCAGTGGTTCAGTACGTTCTAGCTGCCTGACTAAAAATTATTTTGCAAAACTACAAACTCCCATGACTATTCGTAAAACCGTTTAGAAACAATTAACTATTTTTTTTTTTTGCCTATAAATAATTATAGCAAATTCAAATATTATAGAGTACTTATGAACATTACTAATTATCGCAAACTTTTGTTCGTGTTTAAACATAGGCTAATATTCATATGCTCACTTAACGTTCAGCTAAACTTAAACTTAAACCCTCAGTTTCTTTTATAGTATGCTCTCGTACTCGGCCAACTTCAGATAACTTCGCGAGTAGTGTAGTGCTTGCTTAATACATGCGCCCACGCTGCTTTTGCCTAGGTATCATACACATACTTTTATTTTTTACGATTTCTATATTTTATCTTGTATTATATTGAATTATAAAGTTTCAAGTTTATTTTTCATTATTTTATAGACAATGGGACAGAAGACAAGTTTTCAATAAACAAAAAACAAATGTCAAGTGTCACTATAGCCCAGATGCTAAGTGATATTGAATATGCACTGGAATCAGTGGCGTAGCGAAGGGGTGCAAGGGGTACTATCATGACCCGGGCGCTACTTTGAGAGGGGCGCCAAAAGCTAATAAGAGGAGCGACAAAAGCTAATAGGAGGGGCGCTATTATTTTTAATTTCTTTTTGTGCTTCTCATTAGAATTTTATTACGTGAAAGTGTATAGGGAAATAACAAAATTACTTCCAAGTTATGACTTCCAAATATATAGACACAGAAAAAAAGCACTGGCGAGCAAAAAAAAGATGGTTAAGGCAACTTTTAGGAACAAATATAAAATACAAATTTGGGTACAAGGGAAAATTTTTTCCGAAATTTTAAATACACCGTTCCACTACCTAAAATTTTAAAAATTTTAGACATTAAGAGGGGCGTAAATAAAGTGTCACGCACCGGACGCCAGTTATGCTCGCTACGCCTCTGACTGGAATAGGTATACAATTTGACTTTTGATTATTGTTGTAGGTTTAAAAAAATCAACACTCTACGATCAATAATAAGTAAGATATAAACGATCTCCCGATCGGCTTTTTCTGCAACTTTCCCCCCTTCCCCAATTTGTTGACAACCAAAGAGGTCGACGACATGGGTTTTCATACTCACCTAGGACCCCCTAACAATAATCAAAAGTCAAATTCTATACCTCTTTCATTACATACTCAATGTCGTCACCTAGCAGCTCGTCTACTAGGAGTTCCGGTACAACTTACCGTACATTTTTATGCAAATGACTTGACACTGCAGTAACTGTCATTGCCTATATTGTTCACCTCTGATATTATTTACCTATTCCGCAAGTTTTGGTTTTATTTAACAAGTATTGAATATTATGAATGTCTTATACGTCTTATCGGTATTAACCGAAAACCGGTTATTTTTGAAAAATCGCCATCCCTACTTATAGCAGTGGCCTTATTGGAATAATCGCGGGAAAGTTAGACAATATTATTGGCGACGGAAAGATTACACCAGCGCCTCTGGTGGCAAAATTAGAAGCTGTATCAAGTAAAACAGAATACACATATGCTTTTAATTGGCGATATAAATATAAATATTATAAAAATTATGTGCCGGTAACTGAATTATATTTTATTACAAATTAGAGGTATACATACTTGTTTTATTTAATATAGCTTCTATCTTCACCACCAGAGGCGCGAATGAGAATCTTTGTGTCGCCAATTAGCAATACAATAATTGAAAGTAGAGTTTAAAAGTTTAAATTCATTTTCAATTTTAATAGCAACTGTAAATTCAAACTTAGCTATTAAGTAGAATATAAACAAACCCACACACCTCATTAAAGATATTTAACTGTATTTAATTTTTTTTTACTAAGTACAGGGTAATGGCCTTTCCGTTTAACATGACATCATTTCTAATATCCTACAACCTGTTTTTCGTAGAGCGTACAATTTCGAGTTTATGATTATTAAATAGGGGTACGCGGAGGAAAAAGTTTGAAAACACTGCCTTACAGAAAGCAGTATTACCAAATTGACAAAATTTAACAGATAGAGTATCAACTTGAAAGCAAAAGATAAACAAATCAGATCATATCGTAATAGATGAAATAATCCCTTGAAAATGAAATAGTATTCAGAACTTGTTGCGAGACAAAGCAGTGTAATTAAATTCAAACATATATTTCCAATACCAATCGAAACAATGTCTGAACTAGGATAAATTCACCTCTAAGCTGTTCAAATACACCATTCGAATCTTCAAGTCCGACGAAAGGGTGGGGTAACTGGGACTGCAGCCCTGGAACCCGGATTCGAAGAAGGAGCCGTAGCGGTCGGTACAGGCTCACGGAAAGCGAGCTTTTTTTTGCTTGTCACTTATTTTTTTGAGGAGAAATTTACAAAATATATTTTGTTCCGGGGGGGCATTATTTTTTGCCATGGTCCTACGAATCTTTATAATTATATACTGTGTGAGTTTTTCGAGAGTTGCCATTTTTATTACAGCCAAACCGTTGATTTAATCGAATAATTATTCAAATAAGAGTTGTAGATATCGACGGGGGCAACCGACTGCTGTAGTCAGGAGCTTTATAGCTTTTATGGTTTTCGAGCTATGATGCGAACTTATAGATTTTTAAATGGGACTATATATTAATTTTTCGATAAAACTGATCTAATGCAATAATTAACAGCATAAATGAGCAAAAAAACTTTTTTACCCAAGTTTAATTTTTTAAATTTTCTTTAATTTATCAGTTAGGTGGTAAAAATATACATATATACTTAAGGCTACTTCAACCGATAGTGTTTTTCTTGGTTACATTTCCATTACATCCAAGAAAGGAACCTTTTCCAGTACCATTTCTATCATAAAAATTTGATTATAATAGAAATGGCAACTCTCAAAAAACTCACATGGTATATGAGCTTACGGCAGTATTCTTCTAAAATTTGTTATCGATGTTTTAAAAAGTATAATGGTCACTCCACAATATGGTGCCGATCACGGTTCATTTTCAGTCTGGTCTCGATCGGGTAAAATCTTGTTTTTTTCATGTTACAATGTGGGTCATGGCTCGCTCTCGGTCCAGTCACAGAAATGTCAACAATCAAATCAACGATTTCACTTCGAAATCGTTGATGGTCAAATTCAGTATCAGAAATGTATAAATATGTTTATGTTCTGCGAGTATTTTACAATTACCAACATATACCATGTCCCACTCCATTTCCAGCCAAATATTCTATGTCATGAACCGATGTTGGACCGTGGCTGGACTGGAGTTGATATTGCAAATACACTCGCTGTTTCTTATTTAAGAATATTTTTACGGATTAAGACTGGAACCGTGGAGTAAACTTTTAAAAAAATAAATACCCCTGTCGCAGCATCTTCTGCATAACAAAGTAAATTTCCGTTTACAAAAATCAGTTTTTCTCGGAAACCAGGTTACATAGATAGAATAATGGTTCAAAAACCTTGTTGCCAAAAAAACTATTTTCTTTTTGCATGAAAAATGCCCAAAAAACCATGTTTCGGGTATCGGACGTGTCTGGTTGTAGAATTCCTCCAAGATTTTTGGGCTTTCAACGATTCCATCAAATTTCGTAATGTTGTTGATGTTCCGGTCTTGCGATATATTCGGTATATACATATATTTGGTTTCCAGGGATCTCAGAAGAAGTTCCGAACTCAAGTCACGCCATGAGACTGCTGTAATAGCTGAATTTACAATTCAGAAATTCGGTAAAATGCAACATGTTATCAAGTTATCAACTTTTTAACTTTAACAATATGCAAAAAGTCAATGGTTTCAAATTTCAAGGCTAGAATACTGTTATAAATAATTTTTAACTTCCCATAGGAAGTTATTGTAATAGGTCTAATTTTACGAATCGCCAATTTTGACATATCTCCACGTTTCAAGGTCACTAGAATTCGAATCCATCGTTTTTAGGGTGTTGTCTGTGTGTGCGTTCGTTCGTTCGTGAATTTTTTTTCGTCTCGCATATCTCGAGATTCGAGAACAAATGATGATATCAATTCCGGACTAATTTCATTAGATGCGTAATCAAAAAATGAAGACCGGATAAAGTTTTCAGCAAATTCGGATTACCGGTTTGTTTTTTGTGGTAAAAAAACCGAATTAACTTTATTAAGATAACATAGATTATATGGATTTTTTACCATAACATTATTATATAATGGCCTAAGAACCTTCCTTGATGTTAAAAACGCCAGTATTTTACTACAAAATTAAAAAAGAAACGAAATAACAAACTTGAAAAAATTAGTTTTTTGCCAAAATATATTTTGTCTCGCATATCTTGAGAACAAATTATGTTATCACTTGTTTGATAAGGGTGGAGCCCCCACCCTTAGGTACAGAACGCGAAGCCCCCGGTATGGTGCAAGGGGCAAAGCCTCTATCGGGGGCCCAAGGGAGGAGTCGCCTGAAATGAAAAAAGAATTATTTATGTACAGTAATCTCTAGTCTTTAAGGACACCCAATGGGAAGTGTGGATAGACCTGTCCTCCAAATTTTTATATTTACTAGTGACAATTTAACTCATGTGTATCAAATTCCATAAGAATATTGTAGTTTTTTCACTTTTACCATGGAAAAAAAACCTAGGACCGATTTTTACAGCGAAAAAATGGTACAAAACATTTTATTGGCCATTTCATTGTACGTAAATACGATAAAAACGAAACAAAAATTCGTTTTAGTAAATTTAACTGAGAACCGTAGTAACAATGTATTAAATAATAATATTAATTATACTAATTTATTTTATTCGTTAAATTGCCTTACCGTATTACACATGAGTTTTATATTTTTTCTGAATAAATTTATATTTTCTACAACCCAAATTTCTTGCCTAAAAGCAATTTAACTCGAAGAACTGTCAACCCAAAAACGCTTCACCTTCGCCGTCGCGTTTTTGTTAGTTGACAGTAGAGATGTCGATTTTAAATCGATTAATCGAAGCTTAAAAAATCGATTCTCTTTTCGATTTTTTTCATTTGAATCGATTCATGAATCGATTATTAAAAGAAAGAGATCGATAACCGATTTTTTCCAAAAATAACTTCATTTTAATAGTAATTCTACAAAGAAACATGTGTTAAAATGAAACACCAAAAACTCTATTGTTAATTGTCACTTTTTATTCGTTTTATCAACGAACCCCTCCTATGGCTCTATATAAGTCAGACTATTAATACAAAAGGAAGGAAGAGACCACCTATCTGTGCAAACGACGATCCCTTTCCCACAAAAGCGACTTATTTAGAAAACATTTTTTTGTCAATTTGTTTGATATTTTTGAATAAACTTGGTTCAATTCGTGGTATTCGTCCTACATATTCAATTGCCTTATTTTTTATAATTATAATTGAACAGTTAACTCATTCATCGCCTTTACAAATATAATGTAAGGCATTTTTACACGATATTACCGATATTACCTATGTACTATGAAGTAAGTCCCTTAAACAAAAATTATCAGCTAATTTTATTAAGCTATCAGCTAATTTTATAAAAAATTTCGATTTTTTAGATCGATCTCACAGAATCGATTTTTTTAGCCGATATTTTTTAATCGATTTTTTTGATTTCGATTTAAATCGATCCAAAAATCGATCTTTTTTTGGAGAATCGACATCTCTAGTTGACAGTTCTTCTCGTTAAATTTCTAGGCAACAAATTTCTGTTTGACAAACCCAAATTTATTCGAAAAATACAAAACCCTCGTGTAATAATAAGTGACTATTTTCAAACGTATAATTATTCTAATCTTGATGCTACTAGTGTGAAAAGCAGACCAAAAATTTCCACACAGTTTTCAATAGTACTGTTCATTACAATTTATTGGTGTGTAGATGATGTGTTCAGAATACATAAAAAGCTTAATTAAATATATTGATATTGCTTATCTCTGTCGGAAACTCTGGTCGGAGTGTGTACTGTATCGAATTGTTGTATTTCGATATGTTACAATTCTTGTAATTTAATTAATAAGAAGAATGACTAGGTGGCACTGAAATCATCGAAGAGGATGAGAATTTGAACGGAATTATTTAAAGAATTGGAATTTAATTTATACAGTGTCTTTGATGACTTTTGTGTAAGTATATGTTGAATCTACATACATTGATTATTGCTTTTTGAAGATTTCCATATTGTATTAACTGTGATACCGTGTGTTGTAACGGAATCATGTATATAGAGAATAATTAAATAACGATAACGATGGAGTTTGATGCAGTAGTCGACTGGTTAACTGAAGCCACCCTCTACTTCTCAGTTGTATAGTAATTTACACCGACTTGATGCCAACGCCACCAAACTCCATACCGATATATAGGACGTAGTATGATTTGATATTCTAAACGAGTGGGACGCATATGAATCCCTGTGGTACTCGTAAGTAAAGACATTCTTAAAACTGCATTGTTTACTAATAGTATTTTATAATATAAGTTCAGTAAGTTGCTTTTACTGATCGAGAAAGTGTTGCGAAAACGAGATCCGCAGGGTCGAGTTTTTGCAATTTTCGAGATCAGTAAATGCACTTAACGCATCGTGTATTGTATAATATTTTTTGCACGATCGATTTAAAACAATTAAAAAATAAAAATATAATAAATAAAAAATAAAATTCGGATAATATAGGTGATATTTCTATTTTATGACATAGAATGCCATGAATAAATATTATAAATATTTATAGCAACTAATACGAATCTTTGTAGTGAGAATTGACAACTACATTTGTAAATAAAAAATTAAGTGTCAATATTTCATTGGCGTGAGTATTTTTTTTGAATTTTCTATTAAAAAATTGAGGAAAATAGTTTGTTAAACTATAATATTAGTGAGAATAATGAAGTTGATGAAGCATTTTATTTTTGGCTGCAAATTTATTCTCGTAAAATGAAAGGAAGAAGATCATGAAAACCACAGAAAATGATTGAACGACCTTTTGAAATGTCAATAAAATATGAAGACTAATGCCAACAATAATAATAATAATGTGCAAACTAGTGAAAATTTTCATATTAATCGATTTATTTTCCTCATTGTTCAAATGGTACTTTTAATTTCAATACAAATAAATAATTACAATCATTTTTGAGCTAATTTCACTTACCACACTCCTATTCACTTACCACGCATCTATTTCACTTACCGCACTGTTATTTTTTGTTTTCCATGGACATAAACAAATGTTCGGGAAATGTAACTTACCAGCATTGTCAACAGCATCGGTAAATACATGAAAATACAGGATCGTGCAAAAAATAATGTTTTGAAATGCATAATATGCGAAGGAAACCGATCACGGAAAACATTTGAACACCTGATGTATACTTTAGTTAACATAAATTCCTCGTTAACGTCTTCATTCTTAACATATTATTATAGCTTCTGTTCCTCCGAAACATCTGGAAGTGGTTGTACGGTTCTTTTGTTCAATTCTTGAAGTTTCAAAAATGTTGTTTTGATTTTTTTTTTAATTTTCTGGGAATTGAATTTCAAATTTGTTTTGACATTTTTTTTTTGTGAAGATATTGAATTTTTTTTTTAAATTGCAACATAAATACTTATTATTATGTATATTCATATTCTCGTGCAGGCTTTCGATATATTGATTTTGGCTTATACAAATATGTGATCTGAATTTTATTTTTAAATACAGGGTGAGCCATTACAGAATATATAAAACCAACCAATGAGTATTTTCGAAAATTATGAATAATTATCTCCGATGGTGACACAAACTAAATTAGTGGGAAAATAAAGCCAAAACTTATCACAACAACAGAGTCACTTGGTGAGAACTAATGTTTCAAAATTACAGATGATATCTTAGTTACTGATTTTACCAGCCATAACAAACTTTTGCCGCATTTGCATTTCCTTTAAATCACTTGTAGGTCATTTAGTTTATAAAAATTACTTTGGGAAAAAAGTTCAAATGTTAACACAAAAGTCTATTAACTTTAATGTGATTTCAAAAACAATTTTTTAACCCTCTAACGACTGGTGAGTCTAAAAAATGTCGCGTAAGTCTTCCCTCAGTTAGGCTGCATTCTTTAATCCAAAAAGTTTTCCAATAAATTAGTATTCTACGACGATTTTCCTGAATATTATTCAATTTGGCAGTGTTAATCTGTGTATCGGAGCAACCTTGAAAAGGTTAATAAAATAATCGAAATAAAAATTTTCACCGATAAAAAAATCCGGGCGAAACTTTTCAATTTACCAACACGTTTAATTGAATTAAATATTCAAATATTCATGGCACTTCGTCCTACCATATCCTTTCCACGGCCTCGCTCCTGTTTCAGTCAGCAGCATCCACTCTAATGGCATTTTGTGTTAAATGATAATAACTCCTTACTTACAGAAAATTTCCATTGTCACTGTCACTAATGTCCTTCGGGTGAAATAAAAAGCTTCGTTACCTCCTACTGTTCCCTTCGTGCATGGGTTCGTATGTATTGGTAATATTTTTTTTTTTTTAAATTTGTTACTGTAAAATATATAAGTACTTTCTTTTGCAGATACGCATATGTTCGCAATGGTTATCTTTTTTGGGGATATAATCAGAGTTTTTTACTTAATCAAATTTTTTTGTTATGCCCAAAGGGAATTTCATTTTTGTTTATAGTCAAAATTCACTGTTTAAACAGTACAGAAAATTTAAAACGTTCAAAAATGCGCTATTTTTTATTAAATAAAAAAAAAATGTTTATTTAAAATATTATTTTCAAAGTTAAGGGGGACCACTAGTGTGATATTTTGAAAAAATCGATTTATTTTTTTGCATATTTTCAATAGTCTATATCTCTAAAAATAGCATACCGAAATTTCAAGTGCATATCTCAAATAGTTTTTGAGTTACAGACATCTGAAGAGTGGATTCTGGTTTCTATTGTTAACCTTAAGGTATTGAGAAATATATGAAGGTTAATAAGTGGGGGGGGGGGGTCTTCTGTATGTGGCTGTTAGTCACATGTCTTACAATTAGAGCTGCTAGACCCTGGCACACTTAAACGACTCATCTAGTTTTACTGTGACCGTTGTAGTGAGTACATAGTAAATAATTTTCGTAAAAATAAGTGAGAATTCTCAGTGTTTACAACAAAAAGGTAAAGTAAAGGAAAACTACATTTTTCAAATTTGCTACAGTTATAACTCGAAAACAAATAATCCGACCGATTTGATTCTTATTACAGCTTCTTTTATATATATAGTATGTTTCTCCATACTATGAACCTCCAGTTTTCCGATCGAATAAAAAATGTAATTTCGGCAGACCAAACATCATCAAATTTTCGGGCGAAATTTGAAATTTTTTTAAAAACTCTATTTTATTAAATTTCAAATTCTTTTTTGATCGAGGATCATGGTTTGCGCTATACCTTCTAGTTTAATAAACTTTTAGATTTTTTTTTATTTCAAGCACTGTGGAGGTTGCTTTCATATATTTATTATATATCCACAAATATATCTTTAAGGGGGGAGTTCACGCCAGAAACGGCTAATAAAGTATTTTTTTTCGAATCTCGTTTTTTGTTTTTATCTCGTTCTGTGGTTCTTTACAAACACGGTGATATATAAAACATGGCCAAAAAAAAATTTTTTCAAGTAAAAAAATATTTATTTGTGAGCCGCTGCACAACCAAGTTGCTGCTCCTTTGCAGATAACGCTCGCCCCCCCCCCCTCGCGATTTGATCAGTAATATTTAGTTTTGGTGTGCACACGAGTTATAGTATGCACTGAGATAATGTTCTTTTATTTGTATGCCTTTGTAGACGTTTTAATGAACAGTGAGTAAACCGCTTCTTTTGTTATTATTTTTGTTTTTTTACCGTTCCCGAAACTTGTGTTTTTCCCGACAAGGGAAATCATATCTCAAGTTCTAGAAAAGATAGACTTAATTTTTTTTCATTTTGTTCATAAACATATTGCGCATAAAGTGGAGCATGCTTTTTCCATTTGAACAATTGTAACTATTTTTGAACATTTTTTTTTTTAATAAAAAATTGGGTTTTATACTTTTTAGAAGTTTGGGATTACAGTTTTCTAGTTAATTTTTAAAATTACTTGAAACCCATACTCAGCTTTATGGACAGGTCCTTAAGGAATAAAATAATGAAAAAATTTTTAAAAAATATTCATTACTTTTTGAGATATGGCGTTCCTTGTAAACGCTTAAAAACTTGTGAAAAAGGGCCCCCACCCCCCACAGGGAAGAGTAATGAGTGTTTCAAAAACAAAATTTTCTATTTGAAACCATCCCTAATTTGAGAAAAATTTCAACAAGCAAAATAATCAGAAATAAAAAAGTTTCTTTTTTATTTGAACTCCTCCCTTAACATATTAAAACATTCCATGCAGTAGTTTTCTTTAAAAAAATTCCAAAAAATTTCAGTGGTGGTCACACTGGTGGTCCCCCTTAAAATACTCTCTGTAACTTTTCAATTCAAAATTTTAATCTCTATCTATATCTGATCCTGTTCGTATAATAATTGCCTCTGTTCTTGCCCCCATAACCTTTGTTATTTACTTATTTTAACACAAAAAAATTTTAGTATAAAAGAAATTTTCTGCTTTGTAATCGTTTTGTTTCGAAAATATGAAAAACAGGAAAATGTATATATTCAAAGAAAAAATTAAAGGAGTGAAAATATAGATGGAAAAAATATTGAGAACTTTTCACTCAGGGTTATTAATTATCTTGAACGGCAGAGGTGAAGGTACGTCCACTTTTCGAAAATGTTACCGACAACCAACTTTTGGTGTTGTTTATTGCTAGGGACGTGTTATGTATACAAAAGTTTTTATTGTTTTAAACAAGAGAAATGATTAAATTACAAATATACTTATACAGCAGGTTTGAATAAGAAAGATTAATGGTGTTTTTCCGTCAATAATATCTGATATTTCTTTCTGTTAATTATACTCCTAGTAATAAAAAGTAGCACTTAATATCTGAAAGATTTACTTTGTGGGACCCCGTATTAGAAAATATGAATATTTAGTTTTTCTATTTTGAACCTTTACTTTAATTAAGGAATATGTTGCTGCGCCTTAATTAATTATCTTATACAAATCATCACAAATATTGTAGTTTTATAAAAATTCTAGATTTTTTCATCGAAACTGTTATCTGTTCATATCAATAAAAAAAAAAAAAAAAAAAAATATATATATATATATATATATTGTGAGTTTTTTGGGAGTTGCCATTTCTATTACAACCAAATTTTTATGATAGAAATGGTACTGGAAAAGGTTCTTTTCTTTGATATAATGGAAATATAACCAAGAAAACACTATCGGTTGAAGTAGCCTCAAGTACATATGCATATTTTTACCGCCTAACTGATAAATTAAAGAAGAATGAAAAAATTAAACTTGGGTAAAACAATTTTTTGCTCATTTATGTTGTTAATTAATGCATTAGATCAGTTTTATCAAAAAATTAATATATAGTCCCATTTAAAAACCTATAAGTTTGTATCATAGCTCGAAAACCATAAGAGCTATAAAGCTCCTGACTGTAGCAATCGGTTGCCCCCGTCGATATCTACAACTCATATTTGAACAATTTTTCGATTAAATCAACGGTTTGGCTGTAATAAAAATGGCAACTCTCGAAGAACTCACACAGTATATGATGCTCCACTGATGACTTATACGCAAGTAGTTCCCAGTTTTGCTCGGATGGTTCAAATTCTAAATACCAAAATATTTGCATAGCAGATCAAAAAAAGAAAAAAATTGGAATCAAAAAGTTAACAAAAGTACCCTAGTAACCAGTCCTGTCGTCAGAAATTTGGATCAGATTTACGTCCATCTGTGCCGTTTCTGACGAATATATAGACGGCAGACTCGTTCTCATTTTCATTTTTTTAATTGTGTTAATTCAAAGTAAGTCAGTCCTTTGTAAAAATTCTTATTTGTTTCCATATATATGTACCAAAATATATATAATAAAAAAGATGAGAGTAGTTCTTATTATTAAACAAAACTGAAAAATTATAAGTTTTTTTCAGTTACTGACGAATATAGTTTTATTAAACGTTTAAAAATGAAACAATTTTCATACATTTTAAGGTTATTTTGTTACAGATTCAGTTTAAAAAAATCATGTAAGCTTACGAGATTGTATAAAGCTTACATGATTTTTTGTCTTGAATTTCTGTCGATAATCTGCCGTCTGTATATTCGTCAGAAACGTTGCAGATGGACGTGAATCTGACGAAGGCTAATGTAGACCTAAGTACGTAGATCTGATGTCAGTCTGACGTCAGGTTGGTTACTAGGGTACTAGAGGAGAATAGATATTTATTACGAGGCTACTCGCTCACACATAATATTTTGACAGACTAAACTAATAACATTTGAATAGCAGGTACATAGCTTTCTCGCAACAATTAATGTATATGTTACGGCTAATACCCGGAGATTTTCATTATGCGTACTAGCCAGCTAAATCGCCAATCAGCCAAAAACGCCGGATAATATGTGACGAAATGCATGTATTTCAGACATTTTCTTTGTAAACAGCCATTGGTTATTACACAATTTTTATAACTTTTAGTTAATAAATTTGTTGAGATATATTTAAGAAATATTTCAGAATACTGAGAATGACTAAAACAGCGAGAAAAAAAAATTTGTTATAATTTTTTTTAAAGACACAAAGCTTTACACAATAACAAAAATTTTTTTGGAAAATATATTTTTTTTAAAAAACATGGGCTCATTGCTTTGTCACTTTTCACAACAAAAATCGTATAAACACGAGTCGACTTTCGGCCATTACGCTATCCTCAGGTGAAAAACACAACTAAAAACTGTTCTTTTAGGCGAAGCTATTTATAATATAAAAATGAAGTGAATAATGTATTAGTGGGGGATGTTAGAGATAGATATTTTTTTAAATTTTAAAAAGGGTACTTCATGCTTAAAAAGAAATAAAATATTTTTGTGCATTTTTTTTAATGACTTAGGGGCCTTGCACAATCACGAAAATTTTTCCGTAGTACGTATCTTTAAACACTGTTCTATAACTAAAATATATTTTTTTTTTCAAATTGAACTTTCTGAAATTATATACTTTCAACTTGCTCATTAGATTCACTCATAAGTCATAAGTGTCATAACAATCCAACAAAAATAAGTAGGAAATAATACGCGTGGGGTAAATTACTCCCTTCTTATTGGAAAACGGTCTTTCTGAAAATTTTCAAGTTTTCCCGAAAAACAGGGTTGGCGAGCAAAAAAAAACTTATTCTTTCTATTTTCTTCTGTTCTACTCCGTTAAGGAATTTATTAAACAATTCATCAATTTTGTGGCGGTTACTTACCATTTTCGAGATATTTGCAAAATTAAGTTTTTATCCCCATTTTTGAAGGGCAATTTCACCGCTTCCGACCAGTTTTCCGCAAACAAAATAAAAATACGGGTCTCTTAGATTTCGACAAAGAATAACATATCAGGGTATCATCGAAATCGTAGAGGGACACCTGGGAATATTTCCTTGTGAGATAAATAGACACAATCTCTTGTGTAATGTTTTTATACTTTTTATTCAATTCTTTAAGAAATTTCTATCGTTCGTACTTTCTGTTATTGTTGCAATGTTATTTCTTTAACGGATGATGTAATACTGTGAGTATTTTGATAAAATAAACATTCAATCCAAAACGTTTTGGATACAACGCGTCTTAACCGATTTATGTTAGCTAATAGAAGAATCGTTTGCGTATTCATGTATTGTCTACGACATTCGTGTAATACGCGTATTATCCGGTTAATACGCGTATTTTCTATTTCAGGCGTATTAGCCCTAACATATAATATATACTTATATAATTAGCATTTACCCGCGGGTTCCCCCGCGTGGCAATAGAAGGGCTAAGCTGGTTTTAGCACACTCTACGTCGTCAGAAGTATAGACACATTTTAGCCCAAGTTATGCCCATAGTTTTGACACGGCAGTGTACCAAAACAATGGGTACAGTACTGCGTCAAAAGTCTGGACACACCTTGAGTCAAGGTGTGCTTATACTTGTGATGACGTAGTGTGTGCTCTGACGACGTAATGTGTGTTCGAACAAACTCATAGAATCTTTTTTTGTTTCATTTAAAATATATTTTTCCACAGGGATGAAATTTCCCACGGGATTGAGATGCTTTCCTAGGGTAAAAAATCGCCTGTGTTCTTTTCCATTCCGTCTGTTAACAATATACGAAATTTGAAACCAAAAATCCGCTTTTTAATAGTCAACTGTCATAATTGAATAGATTTTCCCTCGGGAATGAATATTTTCCCGGGTCATAATCGTCACCGTCTCCCAAACTATGTTTGTGCAAAGTTTCAAGTTGATTGGTTAAGCCGTTGAGGCGTGAAAGCAGGTCAAACAAACAAACAAACTCACTTTCGCATTTATAATATTAGTTAGAATTAAGATTGGGATTTACACGTTAAAAAAATGAATTTTTAAAAATTTTAAAATCACCAGCATACCATACCACACCGTACCATATCAGTTTCCACATTTCTAATTGCAAAAATGACAAACCTCAATTTACTGTTTCTTCCCCTGTTTCACCCCCTAAAGTTTGAATTTTTAAAAGCACTAAAACTTTAATTTTCAAACAGTAACCTAACACAAATTTTCATATTTCTATATAAAAAAATTACAGATGTCTATGAAAATTTCCATCCCCTATTTTACCCCCTTGAGGAATGAATTTCCAAAAATCCCTTCTTAGTGCGCACCTACGTTATATAGGAAAAACCTGTTAAAAATTTCACGTTTCTAGGCCCAACGGATTAGGCTGTGCGTTGATCGATCAGTCAGTCAGTCAGTCAATTTCGATTTTTATATATAACTATAGATGAAAATGAGAAGTAGAAAAACACGTTCAAGTTTAATTTTTCTACAATATTTCAAACTTCGAAGATTCGTAACTCAGAAACAAAACCGAATTTCGATATTCGGACTCCGTTACGCCACCTCTGAGACCATTCTTAATTGATAGATACCTCACATGATGAAATCTGTTACGTAACCTTAGTTGTGTGCTTTTCACAATTTTTTTTCCTTTGATTAAGGGGGACTACTAGTGTGACCGCCTGAAAAAAAGGTGATTTCTTGGAATTTTTTTAAAGAAAACTACTATATGAAATGTTTTAATATTTTAAGAATATTTTCGTCGATATATAATAAATTCATGATAAAATTTTTGGACCAAAAAATTGAAAATTCAATGAGTTATTCGCGATCTCCCAAGGCTCAGAAAAAAAAAGTTCCCCCACTGCTGCAGTGATAGCGACCTTCACAGTGCCTGAAATCAAAAAAACCAAATTGCCTATTAAACTAGAAGGTATTGTCCGTACCGTGAACCTCAATCGGAAAAAAAAGTTGAAATTTAATAAAATGGCGGAGTTTTTTAAAAAAAGTTTCCAATTTTGCGTGAAAATTTGATGATTTTTGGCCTGCAAAAATTACATTTTTTATTCGATCTGAAAACTGGAGGTTCATGGTACGAAGAAATATATATAAAAGAAGCTGCAATAAGAATCAACTCGATCGGATGATTTGTTTTCAAGTTATAACTGCAGCAAATTTTAAAAATGTAGTTTTTTTTTAAATTTAACTTTTAGTTTTAATCACTGAGAATATTTACTAAAATTATTTACGGTGTACTCACTATAACGGTCATAGTAAAACTAAATGAGTCGTTTAAATGTGCCAGGGTCTAGCTTCTCCACAACATGTGACTGGCAGCCACGTCCAGAAACTCCCGAACTATCAACCTTCATACATTTCTAAATAGCTCAAAGTTAACAATGAAAATCAGGATCCGCTCTTTGGATGGCTGTCATTCAAAAACTATTTTTTTAGATATGCACATGAAATTTTAGTATGTTATTTTTGAAGGTATAGACTATCGAAACACGCAAAAAAAAAGTTTTTCAATTTTTAAAAACTGACACACTAGTAGTCCCCCTTAAATATATAATAATAAAAGGGGGACTTCACAATAAAACTGTGAACTAAAATGTTAATTATTAAAAAAAAAATAATAATAAGATGCTTGTTTACTTTTTGGCTTACGCGGGTTACAATTACAAGATAATAAGGACATTTCCACACCTGGATAATCATTCTTCGATCCAAGCAGGAACGCTATTTTCAACTACTGGAAAGAATGAATCAGTTTTGTCCCTTAATATAGGTACTACATATTACTTTGACGTGATGAATACTTTGGATCAACTACGTTGAATAAAATTTTAAAATTCCTTTTTTTTTATTAAAAATAAAAAATTCGAGTACTTTTTTTCTTCTTTATTTTGAATACATTTTTCATTTTTAAATAAACAAAAAAAAGAAAAAATATGTTGTTTAAATAGAAATAATAAAACCACTTTCTTTAACCGTCTCCCGAGTTTTTGTTTGCTTTCTTTTTAAATGTAAATATGTATAAAAAAAAAAATATTACAACATAATAATAGTGAATTAATTGTAATTTGATGATGTTGATCTTAATATCTATGTCATGATCATAATGATGAGGTTAAAATGATTGTAGCCGGGATGATTTATGTACCTTGAACGGTGCCACTTTCAAAACAGGCGTCTTCTTTTTCCCCATTTCTTAAAATCACACCACCATGAAACATTTTCGTGTAATTTTTATTTACAAAAGAATAATAAAGAGGAAATCTTCATTAATTCTACAATATTTAAGGTGTTACGTCACTGAGAAAGAAATTTTTCCCGTTTTCTTCTGTTGGCTTAAATGATGCATTAATATCTCTAGAATGATATCCAAAATGAATTGTGACTGTGGAAATCTTTAAAGAATTCGTCAAGTGCGTGTTTGACACGCACTAAGTAATGTCCCTCACTCAGTGGTCATAACTAAAACTTCTTAAAATATAACAGTCCGGACACACACGTACACATACATATACGTAATACATACACACATCTAACACACAAATACATACAAATTAATGTAGCAAAACAGATGGTAGATTAATATACCATAATTTGTTAATTTAACACAATTAATGCCATCTAGCACAACAATTAGTAACTTGACGTGATGCTATACTATATATTAAATATACAAAGTCACTACTTGCTACTGGATGGCGTCTTAATCGTTTTCTTACCAAACCATAGAGTTCACAGATACATAAAATATATAAAATACACATGCAATACAGCCCTCTTGCGTTTATTCAATATATGAATGTAAAACTCTATAATAATTTACCACCTCTCTCAAATTTTCGATCACTCAAGGATTTTAATATGTCCCGAACTAATACGAAGTTAGTTCGGGACATAAAAGATCCTTTTAAACTCAGTATCTAAAACAATTTTGAACGATTGAAAACGTTCAAAAATGTCGCTCTGCTGTGCGCACCACTTTGGGCACTATCCCGATTTTCACTCCTCCAGTCCCTCTTATAAACTCGACTCCGGTTTCACCTATACCGGCGAACATTTCTTCAGTTTACAGTTTTCCTCTATCTTTTTTATAATTTTCGAGATATCTTAAGAAATATGATTTGAACCCTCTCCTTAGGAATTAGTTTCACCCAGCGACCGTGGGCCTTGATCGATAAAAACCAGCACCAGCAAGTTTCAAAAAGATTGGCGATTGGCACTTGGGTAGTGTTACTTGTCAGATTGGTCGATAATTTTTTTTTATTAAACGTCTGTTATATTTCCATAATTAACTCACAGATTGCGTTAATGACAGACATAAACCAGAGTCCCTATAATAAATAGAGTCGTAACATGTCATCCAATTTCTGTCCAAAACAGAGCGGGAAGCTTTAAAATTAATTATTACATATTTGAGTAAATATTTTTGAGTACATAATTATTGTTAATAAGTTATTAATTTATGAACAATTAAAAAATTTTAATTTAATTATTCTTTCTAGGTTAAACTAAATGATTTTTGTGAAATATTTAATTTATTTTCAATTTATTTTACCCAACATTGGACAGAAAATGCCACAATGCAGCACACATGTCACGACTCTGTTTATTATAGGGACTCCAACATAAACATACAAAACTATAAACACGTTTTGAAACTTTGCATGCGTTTTTCTCGAAACTACGTTTTTCCAGAACGGGAGGCAAAATAACTCCAACAATTTTCATCCGACTGACTTGAAATTTTACCTATATCTTTTTAAACCGATTATTTAGGGCGGTACAGATTGATTTATTCATTGATTTTAGAATTTTTTTTAATTTTTTGGCAGCTATTTGAAAATTGTTACCACCAAGAACCTTTTCGAAAAAGGCATCTACGCTCGACCTGCGCTCACACCGCTGTTTTGTTTTTGTAAATAGAGAAAAAAATTTTTTATTACTCATGCGAGAGAAGTACTAACTTGGCTCACACATTTCTGTACGCAAAATAGCTGTTTGCCCTCTGTACTCTTCCCACATACGTTTTTGCGTGCGGAAAATAAACTTTCGCACGCAAATTGACAATAAAACACGCAAAATTTAATAAAAACACGCAACGCTGCCTCTTGATTTTTCATTTAATAAATATTTAATAATTATTTCTATGGAAACCACCAACAAAATAATTTAAACAATATTTAATTCAGAAAACAAAGACGAACACTCAAAAATATTATTTTAAAAAGTAATAAAAATGTCAAAAATAGTAATAGTAATAGAAAAAAGTATGTGAAATTCGTAATAAAAAATAGTATGTGCAACTCGTGCGGGATTGTCGATTGCCCACTCAAGCGAATGAGTGCACTCACCACGTTCGTATGAGTCCGCTCACACGAACGTAGTGTTTGAGTGTTCGTCTTTTTTTTCTGAATTAAATAATTATGAAATATTTATTAAATGAAAAATCAAGAGGCGGCTTTGCGTGTTTTGATTAAGTTTTGCGTGTTTTATTGTCAATTTGCGTGTGGAAATTTTACTTTCCGCATGCAAAAAAGTATGTGGGAAGAGTACAACTTCGCTTTCGTGGGCAATCGACACTTTCCCACACTTATTGCACAATATACTATTTTTGTGTACCTCAGATAATACACTCTAAAAAGTATCATATTGTTTGCGTTATTCGTTACGAAGAAAATATTTCTCCAATAGAACCCTATTTTCTAGCATTTCAAAGTGATGTGTGTAACGGCTTAAATAATTTAAAATGAAATTTTTTTAATAATACACAGTGACGAATTTAAAAACAAAATTGGCTGATGGCATTTATTAGTGAATGTGCAAAAATAGATTCAATTTATCGAAAGTAAATCAATTTTTCATAAAATTATATTAAAACACATAAAAATACTCATTTTATAACCTCATTTAAAATGGAGTGTTTATCAAAGAGAACGCCTAAGCAAACTTTAATATATAATGAATGACCTAAGAGGTATAACAGAAAGGAAATAGCTCTCATTTTATTTTCTGTTCTACTTGCTACTTGCTACTAACCGTTTCGATGTCAACGAACTATATGATGGACATTATCAAGTACACTAAAACTTTTCCCGAAAATCTCTCAAAATCGTAATTTTTATGCATTTTATACGATTTTTACTACAATTAAGTAGGTATACGTTAGATTTCTTGAATAAATTTAATCATTAAATTTAAACACAAAAAAAGACATCAGGTTCACTAGTTAAGAAAGAAAATACCCCTGTCGCAACATCCTGCATAACAGCGAATTTTCGTTTATAAGAAATAGTTTTTCTCGGAAACTAGTTGACATAGAAAAATAGTTTAAAGACCTTTTTTATGTAATTTTTTCTCCCCTTTTAAATGGTTTAAAAAAATTTCGCAAAAATTTTTGAATAAGTCGAAATTTTGGCAAATAACTAATTTTTTGCAAGAACAAAAACCATGTTCCTGGCATCCGACGTGTCTGGCTGAAAAACTCATCCAAGAGTTTGGGATTTCTAGGGACCTCAAAACAAATTTCTACCATAGTCCCGGGCTCAAGTCGCGTATGACAGTGGCTGTAATAGCTGAATTCCATTCTGGAAATTTGCCAAAAATCTAAAATCATAATTTGAATAATTATAAAGTACCGAACGTTAGAATAGAAGAGGATACTTTTTCTTGAGGATACTTTTGGTAGGGCAAAGTTTACAAAATTGAAACTCTTCTTCCAACCCCAACCGCCACCTCAAAAAAATTAATTTTAATCGAGTTTATTACACTACACAGATTTTATTACACTTTTAAGACTTTTATAAAAATTAATGAGATCTGTCTGGGATAATTTTATTATTTAATTTATTAATTTTCAAAGCAACAAAATTAAAAAAAATATGGTAAGTAAATAAAATTTTTTAAAAATAAATAAAATTTTTATACCCATCATAAAAATATCAATAAAATTACAAAATAAACTACACCATCATTTTAGAATGTACCCTATCAACACGTACCACGAATGAAAATCATGAAAACTTACGCCAACCAATTTTTATTTATAAGGCACAACAAAATATAAGAGTATTGTCTATAAATTTTATTTACTATTTTCCATGCAATACACTAGATTTCATTATGATTGCGACCACAAAATATGTAGTGTTGAGTTTTTTAAGAGTTGTCATTTTTATGACGCCCAAACTATTAGTTTAAACAAAATTGTTTAAACAAAAATTGTAGCTATATACCGCTATGGAAAATCAGTTGCTAACTGGGAGCTTTATAGATTTTGTAGTTTTCGAGTTATGATACAAACTTATCCTTTTCTAATGGAACTATATATTAATTTGTTGCTAAAACTAATTCAATGCATCAATAAAAAACATAAATGAAAGAAAAAAAATACTTTTGTAAGTTTATTTTTTGAATTTTTCTTAAATTGACTAATTTTTCAGCAAACAGATACGGATCTGTATAAGTTAAATTCAATGGGGGGTTGTTCAATTTTTTTTTAATCCAAAAAACGAATCAACGGTACCTAACTGAAATTAGAAAATTATTCAAAATAGGTACTTTGTTTTAATTATATTAATTAACTCACTTTTTTAAATTTTTGATAAATCTTGTAAAATTAATCAAAAAAAAATTTGGGGGACAGGTCTACCCACACTGTCAACTTCCCATTGGGTGTCCTTAAAGACTAGAGATTACTGTACATAAATAATTCTTTTTTCATTTCAGGCGACTCCTCCCCTGAGCCCCCGATAGAGGCTTTGCCCCTTGCACCATACCGGGGGTTTCGCCTTCTGTACCTAAGGGTGGAGGCTCCACCCTTATCAAACAAATGATAACATATTTGTTCTCAAGATATGCGAGACAAAATATATTTTGGCAAAAACTAATTTTTCAAGTTTCTTATTTTGTTTTTTTTTTGGTTTTTTTTTTTTTTTTTTATTTTTGTAATAAAATACTGGAGTTTTTAACATCAAGGAAAGTTCTTAGGCCATATAATAATGTTATGGTAAAAAATCCATATAATCTATGTTTTCTTAATAAAGTTAATTCCGTTTTTTTATCACAAAAAACAAACGGCTAATCCGAATTTGCTGAAAACTTTATCCGGTCTTCATTTTTTGATTACGCATCTAATGAAATTAGTGCGGAGTTGATATCATCATTTGTTCTCGAGATAATTTACGAACGAACGAACTAACGAACGCACACACAGACATCACGCTAAAAACGATGGATTCGGATTCTAGTGACCTTGAAACGTGAAGATATGTCAAAATTAGCGATTCGTAAAATCGGCCCCATTACAATAACTTCCTATGGGAAGTCAATAACTGCTCAATGTTGAACGAAAAAATTGGCACAAAAAATGGTTCATTGTGATGACGTCATAATTTTAACATAAACAAATTAATTTCAATATTAATTTTTATAACCTCAAAATTTTATTTATATTCATAATGTTCCAAATTTTATTTAGAAAATGTTTACACTATGTTTTTTGTAAGTAACTCCAGAAATAATAGTCTGCCTAACGGAATATTGCTAGAAAGATGTTTTAAACTGAAGTTGAAGTTCGTTTAACCACTTCTCATTTTTAAGCCTCCTTTGCGAATTATTACCTAAACTTCATAGTTTACTTAAGTATTTCCTATTAAAACAATTATGAGCGAGTTAAACTGAGACTCTTGTTAAATATATTATTTATCTATTCTTGGATAAACGGTTAATAATATACCTAAATGTCCTAGATTTTATTTTGAAAACTATGAAAGCTGTAACCACTGAGAAACCCTGACTTAATGCGTGTCCAGCACGCACTTGGTGAACTTTTCTTTCCGTTATAATTAGACATAAAATTTTATGTACATATTGGTACATATTATAAAATTATCAAAATACCCACGCTACTTAGCCATTGCTATGGTGACCATACTGGTTGTTAGGGACGCCATAATTACATATTAATTGAATTCGCATTTTCGTTCGTAAAGAACTGAATTTTAAATATTTTAATATACGAAAATATAAAAGATTTTATTTAATGTGAAATTTAAGTTTAGAAATATATGATCTTTAATGAATAAATAAGTACCTACGTTAAGATAAAATACTTCTTAAAAACTGATTATAATTTCAAATTTACTAAATGAAAATTAAAGTAAAATATTTATTTACCGGGAAAAATGGAATGCTCTCGTGATTTCCATTTATTAATTTAGTACAGCCGTAAACGACACAGACAGACAACCATTTTTGAAAATAATCAAAATTTTAAAAGAAGTTCACTAGGGAAGTATGTGAGAAAACATCTCTGGTCTACTGGCTCACGGCTAAAGAAGTTTTCACTTCAACAATATTGAATAATATATAAGAAAGAAATAATTTAGTATTTCTTTTCGAAATTCGTCACAATAAGTTATGTCACATTCTCTAAATAGCAAGAGATGATAAGAAAAAAATTCCCTTTTAGCGAATTTCCAGAATGGAATTCAGCTATTACAGCCTGGGACTATGGCAGAAATTTGTTTTAGGATCCCTAGAAATCGAAAATAACATTCACCAAAAATTTATATATATATATTTATATACATATATATATATATATATATATATATATATATATATATATATATATATATATATATGTGTGTGTGTGTGTGTGTGTGAGTGTGTGTGAGTGTGTATGTGTGTCCGCACGATAACTCTCGAACGAAATATCTTACTTTTACGAAATTTGGTGAAAATATTGGAAGTCCCAAACTGTTGGACAAGTTCGTTAACCAGACACATCCGATGCAGAACATGGTTTTTTTGGCAATTTTTGTGAATTAGTTTCTTGCCAAAATTTTCCCTTATTCAAAACTTTTTGGGACATTTTTTTACACCATTGAGACGAGGAGAAAATAATCACACAAAAAAGGTCTTTAAACTATTATTCTGTCTACTAGTTTTCGAAGAAAACTAATTTTTTAAACTGAAATTCGCTATGTTATGCAGGCTGCTGCGACCAGAGTATTTTATAACTAACAAGGAGAGGTCACACTGTGTGGGTCACCGATTTGGTTCAGTTTCCGTGTATTTAAAGAGGTTCACTCTTGTAGTAGTAAATCCTCAAAGCCTTAGGGTGCAACACTCGTCAGAAAGAAAAACACTAAATCTCGTCTCGTGAAGATGCAATACAAATCCACTCACTAATCCACTATCAATTTGTCCGATTAAAGAAACATTTTTCGCCTTTGATAGACTAAAAAAAAATTTTGCTTGCTCAAATGTTGTATTCATTCTTGTAGTAGATTTGCAGTAGATGCCAGTTAATTAAATTTGTGCTTTATTTGTTTTTATGATGATTATCATCCAAAAAACGGTACATCTGAACAAGAATATCAATAAGAACTATACAATTTAGTCCTGAATATCCGCTGCACTTTATCATTAAAAAAAAAAAAGCGTAATTCCATTAGTAGAATTCCATAAGTCTATGTTTTTATTATCCGAATTATGTTAGCAAATGAATATTTTTTATGAAAAAAT
This sequence comes from Brachynemurus nebulosus, assembly GCA_035578155.1. Classification (NCBI taxonomy): domain Eukaryota; kingdom Metazoa; phylum Arthropoda; class Insecta; order Neuroptera; family Myrmeleontidae; genus Brachynemurus; species Brachynemurus nebulosus. The sequence goes on from JAPWDM010000009.1 coordinate 20,119,068, forward strand.
GTAGAAAAAATAAAATGCACTGCTCACTTCGTCAAAACAACTTTCATAAGTTCGAATTTTTGGAACTTTAATACTGGTAAGTCTAAAACTTTCAAAAAAAATTTCTTTTATTTCCAAGTGTTGCACTCTAGAGCTTTGGGGATTTACTACACTAGTGAACCTCTTTAAATAGACGGAGACTCGGCCAAATCGGTGGCGCACACAATGTGACTTCTCCTTGTAAGAAAAGAAATTATTTTGAATTAATTAAATTTGGATTAATTTTCACAGTTATAGGAGAGCAAATTAAAGTAAAAGAGAATGTGTCGTCACAAACCGTTTATAATCACGCGGTTAAAAGGTAAAAAAATTACTTTTTTAATTAAATAATAATAGTTAGGATGAATTAGTATAATATTGTTTAATATTATATAAATTTTCATTTAATTTTGTTTTGGTCATTTTGCCTTGATACTGTCAAATACCAAATTTTTAGAAACAAAGTTTCTAAGTCAGAACAACAGGAACCACAAATCGAGAGGTGAAAGAAAATCATTTTTGGTTGAAACTTCCTTGATCAGAAAGTTAGCCTTGTTTTTGTTAGAAAACCTAGCTGGCACGTAAGGCCTCTACAAGGCCCGTAAGGAATTATATACCTAATCCTAACATTGATCATTATTCGTTATATCACACTTGTAAATCGTACGTATACATCAAAACAGATCACCATGTATAATCCATTAGTAAGATTAATAACATCAGAACAATTTAATATAATAATAAATTACTTTATTTTTAGCGTAATAGAATTAAAACCGCAATTACAGCGTCTTTAAGACATCTTATTTCAATTCTCGTTCGTTTCTTCAACCATTGTATGGTCGATATAACCGACTAGTAGCACGATCGGCACCAATACCAGAGATTTGCGGTTTTCTATTATCCGTCCGAGTGAGACTATATAGCCTTCATCATGTCCAACATGATTTATATTCGATCGATTCAATTAAACCGCATATTCTGATAATTAAATTTTTGTTAAAAATACATAAAATTATTGAAAAATTATAAATTCAATCATAGACAAATGAACATAGTATTATCAGGGCCGGATTAACCCAATAGGCCTAGGTAGGCCATAGCTTAGGGGCAGCAGATTCTTTTTTTCTTTTTTTTTTTTTGCTCGTCAGTTATTTTTTTAGGGGAAAGTCGAAATAAAGGTAGGAAAAGTTACGATTTTCTTGTATTTGAGCAAAAAGTGCGGGCGGTATTTTTCATGGTGCCTAAGGCGGCACATAGGGTCAATCTGGCCTTGATTGTTATTTAAAGTGAATAGACTTAATATACCAATGTATAAATGAAGCCTCAATATATATACTAAAAATGCGACCAATTCCTACCAGTAGCGTAACTATAATGGAGCAAGTGGAGCAGTTGATCCAGAGAGCACAACAAAAATGGGCGCAGCAGGGAAAAATAAAAATAAAAACCCGAAAATGTCAATAACATACAAGTAGCTACTAAGCCCTGATGTTACAGAGGCTGTTAACTATTTCTTTCTTGACGTATCTCCATATAGAGAGATTCTTTCTAACTTACTAAAAAATTGGAAATCGGAATCTTTTCGGAATTTTTTTAAAAACGAAAAATTGAACAAAATGAGATTCTAAGGGCTTATTTTACATATTATATTCAGATATGTATAAAAAAAATTATGAGAAAACACAAAATAACGACGCAAACACGATTATCTCGAAACTACATTTTTTAAACTTTTAGCGAATTCAAAACGCTGATATTTTTCATCCAGTTGATCTAAAATTTGGATTGTAACTTCTTGTAGAAATATAATCTAGCGAAGTACTTAGCGAAGTTTTTAGAAAAAAACTAAATCCAATTTTTTAGCGAAATTTTTTTCAAAGTACCACTATTTTACAGAAAAAACAGTGTTTTTTATTTAATAATCTTGTGTACTCCGCTAATACAAATAATGGAAAAAATTTAGTTTTTGTTTCAAGCACTAATCAAATTGATATTTCGTGTTCGCTAAGCTTTCTTACAAAACGGAGCGGTTGGGTGAAATTCGCTCCAGAGAGCAATAAATCTAGTTAGACCACTAATTACAAATATCCATATATCCGTAGTAATAATTTGGGTTTTTGAAATAGTAACTATCAATGAATATTGATAATAAAATTTAACTTTTTTTGAGAAAAAACTACAAAATTGGTACCTATTAGCTTTATTTTCAAAATACGTGTGTATACAAATTACAATTTGTAATAAATATTTCTCCTGTTTACTAAATAGTAGATAACACATTATGTTTTAATTTCAAATGTTATCGAGTGCCTGTGAAACATTACTAATGTATGGTGGACTTTTTCCCGTATTTACACACACACTAATATTAATATGTTCACTTGATGTCCAGCTTTAGTTGATACTAGAGCTGAGCTAAAGCTGGACATCAAGTGAACATATGAATATTAGTGTGTGTGTAAATACGGGAAAAAGTCCGCCATACATTAGTAATGTTTCACAGGCACTCGATAACATTTGAAATTAGAATTAAAACTATAACTGCGTCTCGCATTAAAGAGAGGATGTGTTTGATTGATTATCAAAATTGGAGTGGCACTCGAACGAACGGTCGGTGGCCTAATAATTGCTAAGGCGCTTGGCTAGCGACCAAGAGATCCGGGTTCGAGTTCCAGCCGATCCAGTTTTGATAATTTTTCAAACACTATGTGAATTTTAATTAGCACATTATGTTCCTAATATCAGTAATATCACACCCACTAAATTCTTCGATGAAATACCCTACAAACTAGCTTTAAATATCTACTATAAGTGTTCATTAGTCTACGAATTTAATATTTAGATAATTGTAAATTTTTAACAAATCTATACACACATTAGTGACACAGTTTTGAGGTTACGTTATGCAGTGCCAATTTAAATATTGGGTTACATTATTATTTTTTTAGCTGTTGGCACGCTTTCAGATCGATCGGAAAAAATGGTAGTGAACTATAATCAGGGTATATTGTGTACTGGATGGTGGAAAGAATTTAGATCATTTGTTATATAATATGATAACAAAGAGTGAAGTTTAAAAATGGAATGTAGTGTTTGTTTTAAATTTTTATTGATTTGGCGCATTTAAAGTACGTCACAAGATGATAGTGTTTATATATGATTATTTTCAGATTAACAACTCTTAATTTCTTAAATTCACTAATTTCTATATTCACCTCACTTAATATGTTTTTTGTTTTATATATAACGATTATATTTTATTGTATTGCCAAACATGTTAAACAAACTACCAACTTCTTGTACTTTTAAAAACAATAGAGATTTATATATATACACATATATATATATATATATATATATATATATATATATATATATATATATATATGTATATATATATATATATATATATATATATATATATGCCCTCTCTCTTGGAAATAACACCATCAGAATCAAACATTTTTTGGAAATTTCAAATTGGAATCATTGGCAAAATGCAAAAATTTAGTACATATTAGCTACCAAAGTGACGAAATTGTCTTTTAGAAGTATAGATTTACTTATTACTGTTTTTAGAACTATGAAAAATACTAATAAATTTGATGACATCATCAAATTTAAAATTTTTTTTTCCTATATCATACTTTATGTAACTGATTTGAATTTGAATGATTGGTTGAATTAGGGTAAATTTGGTGTGAAATTTTCATAATTTCTGCCAAAATAACGAAATTATTTTAAATTCAGTTATTTTATAACTGAATATAAAATACATAATATTATTAGTTTTAATGCTAGAGCTAATTAAGTTTGTATTACGGACGTGACAAAAAAGTACCTTTTTGTCGCGTCCGTAACATATCTCTAGCATTAAAACTAATATTGTTATGTATTTATATTCAGTACAAATATTGTGTACACATTTGTCTATCTGCTTAGTATTGAAAATTTATAAGAAAACAATAACTTGTATTTTTTTCCCTTATGAGAAGGCGTGTAAAGTGCGAGAAAATGTCATGTCCGTAACTAAAGAGTGGCTGTATATGTATCAGTTTAAATATTTTTAAGTAGTTAATTTTACCTGTCAGTAGGTAACAAGTCGGGAGCGAACTAACCTACGACCCTTTTTCAAGATAAGATTAAAATCTGACCGCGAGAGCGAACTAGTATGCACCCTTTTTACTGCAAAGGATATGTTTCAAAAGAATGGTTGCCTGATAACCACAAAGATTGATTGATCTATAGTCTTCCTATATAATATCAAAAATTCTGCTCTTATATCATTCTTGTAGATTTTCCACTTGTGAAACTAACGATTTCCTTGTGTTGTATGGGCACTTTTTTTAAACACTCGGATCTCCTTAATATTTTCGCAAAACAATTATTTCAGTATTTCTATACACTTCAGATAAAGACATATATATAATTTTCACGTACAAACAACAGTGATAAATATATAATCATTATCTTCTCCCAATTACTGTGTTGTCCAAACTTAAATTCTTATCGCGAAACACTTCAAGTTCTAAAATTTTTAAAAAAAAGTTAGTGTAAGGCTAAGGTCACATTGGAAGCGGGTACGTACGACTTAATTTGTCTGATGTAGTCGTGAGACTTTGTTGTCTTCAGATAAAGTGGTCACACTGTTAGCGTATACTTACGTAAAGGGCATAGCCGGGTAAGATAGGGAAAACGGCCCTTGACGCAAAATTGATTGTTTTTATAGGAAATAATACTTCTTAGCCCCAGGTACATTCCTGCCAAATTTCAACCCTCCGAGGCTAATAGTTTATGAATACACAAACAGACAAAAATTTTCAAAAAAAATTTTTTTGTCGAAATTATTGAGCCGATTTATTTGAGTTTAATATATATTGTGTACCCACCTTAGGCGAAGTAGTAAAAAAAAATTAACGTTATATCCCTTTATTATACTAATTTTTTTAAATTTTTAAATTTAAGAAAAATTTTTTTTGTCACTTAGGCGTTAGCGACACCCACCATTTTTTGTTCAATAATTTTTCTCTTAGTACTCTATAACATACATTTTTACGGAAAACTTTTAGTTGATAGAACATAGTAATATTTCAATACAAATGCATGCCATGTTCGGTACTACATATATTACTTATGTATAAAAAGGACCATAAAGTAAAGCATCTGCCTTATTTCTAAAACACATTAGCACTCTAAGCAGTGCAATAAAATGTTCTCTTCCCCCCTGAGTTGGAGTTAGTGTGACGGTCTAAAAAATTAAAATTTGGCTTGTTATAAAAAATATGTTTTAACTTGCTAAAAAATAATTTTCAAGGTTAATTTTACCATGAATCTGAATATTTGAATGAAATCAATCAAATTATCTCAGCATACTTACTAATTAAAATTATATCTAACTCAACAAAAATTATAAGTTTTAGTAACTTTATTCAAATAAAGATACTAATAATAACAATAATACGTCTTAAATGTTATATTGCTTTAATAATAATAAGCATTAACTTAATAAAATGGAACAAAAAACTTTAACAATGTATAGTAATAACAACAATCCGGCTAAAACCTGTTGTAGTTATTACATGTACATATAACTAACTTAAAGAAAGTAGTGTACAATTGTACGCAATATGTAGCTCGTCCCTCTCACTTGATGTTTTTGTTGCACTTCTTAAGGAAGTGCAGAAAGTGGATTTTTTCTGTAATGAAATTACATACGTTCATAACTACTACAAACAAGCTTAGACAAGCGCCTAGCTTTATCTGGCTTCTGTCTTATTTTGTTAACACGATGACGGGTCATGGGGAATTATAACGAAATTACCAAATGGTATACTATTTTGACTGCTAATCAACTTTGTATGAAATTGTTGACATCGTAAGACGTGGTGTATGAGCTAACAAAGTTTCACTTTGTTACGTCTTACAGAGGAAAAAATTCTAACAAAAGAGAAATCAATGTCTATTTTGTTTTATTGATAAAAAAAGACAAACGGCTGATAGTCTTGGACTTTTGTAAATTTAAACTAGTTTATCGTAGTTATGAACGTATGTAATTATATTATTTTAGAAATAGGGTAGATATTTTACTTTATAGTCCTTTTTATACATAAGTAATATATGTAGTACCGAACATGGCATGCATTTGTATTGAAATATTACTATGTTCTACCAACTAAAATTTTTCTATAAAAATGTATGTTATAGAGTACTAAGAGACAAATTATTGAACAAAAAATGGCGGGTGTCGCTAACGCCTAAGTGCCAAAAAAAAATTTTCTTAAATTTAAAAATTTAAAAAAATTAGTATAATAAAGGGACATAACGTTAATTTTTTTTTCATTACTTCGTCTAAGGTGGGTACACAATATATATTAAACTCAAATAAATCGGTTCAGTAATTTCGTCAAAAGAAATTTTTTTTGAAAATTTTTGTCTGTTTGTGTATTCATAAACTATTAGCCTCGGAGGGTTGAAATTTGGCAGGAATGTATCTGGAGCTAAGAAGTATTATTTCCTATAAAAACAATCAATTTTGCGTCAAGGGCCGTTTTCCCTATCTTAACCGGCTATGCCCTTTATTTCAAAAATGAATTTAAGAGATTATTTGTTTCCCGATAATAATATAATTAATTACTATTTGATGAAAAATGCGAATCGAAACTTTTGGATTTATGAATTATACAATAGAAGATCTATTGGTGGTAAATTTAGGAAATTATTTCCACATTTGAAAATAGACAAAAACAAGTTTTTTTCAACATTTTCGTATGAATGAAGAAACACTTAATGCTTCCGCAATTTCTTACCAAAATTTTCTACAAATTTCTCTGTTATAGTACTCTTTTTTGATTTTGATTTGCCTTTCAAATACAAGAATTATAAATTTTTCTATATCCATTTAAATGTATCCTTAATTTATCAAATAATAAGTTTCGTAAAATTGTAGATTGGTACTACAAAAATTGTATAAAAAATATCCATTAAAATTCAAAAAATATTCATAAATTATATTACTTTTACTTAAGTTGCCTATCTTCTTTATCTTCTACACGTAGGACTAGTGCGAAAAAAACAAACTTTTTGGTTTCAATTTTTATCACTGACGACTACACACGTGCGTGTAAGAATAACTCGTATCTAGTGTGACCATCTTCGTTCATTTGCATTGTTTGTTTCAATCTGACGTGTACTTACAAGTACACACGGGTGATTTGTCGTACGTACCCGCTTCCAGTATGACCCTAGCCTAAATTTGGGTTTTTGATAAATTTATTACGCGCGCGATGTAAACTAATTCGTTTGACAACAATAATGGAGTTTTATGTCAGTTTTTGAAACTTCTTATCGATACAGACGCCAACCACATCATTTTTAGGATTTCGTAGTACAATAACGAATTGTTGTACTAGTTCTCTAGTTCTTTGAGAAAATTTGAAATCTCTGACCCTTGCTGATAAATTATTCGAACTGAAGCTTTGAAAAACAAAATAATTCAGCCATTGTCGAAATAAGACCCCAATTACTTGATAATTTAAGTCTAAATTGGACTACCAGAAAGTTGAAATTACTTCCAAATCATAAATACCATAAAATCAATCATCTTCCAAATTTAAAAAAAGAAATAGGGTAAAGTAAATAGGGTAAAGATAGGGTAAAATCACCTAATTGATCACCTCTGTCTATGGAAAATATATTCTAATTTTACTGCCAGAAGTAAAAATCCGATAGTAGTTCAACTTTATTGTTGGCAAATGATTTTGTCAAAACTGTCATTTTTGGTCATCCAAAAAAAGGGGTCCTAATATGAGATAGTAAATGATCCCTAATATGAGATGTTGTCTTATATTAGGAAACTCTAAGAAAACAATTTCTAAACAATACTTTTATTAATTAATATTAAATGAAAATAATAACAGACTTCAGTTTTAATGGTTTATTTGTACGTCATACTTACAATTACTTTATTGTATCAAAAAATGAGTAATAATTCTGATTTAAAAATTAAATCTATCGATTATCTTTCGATCATATAAAGGTGTGCGGGAAATTTACATGTAATTAACTCTCTGCATAATTGAAATAACGTGTTCTCAAATTCTAAAGTTAATAATTTCCTAATATGAAACACCTAGGTCCTAAAATGAGATGCCTCATATTCGGAGTCGTTGGGTGTCTCATGTTAGGAAATATTTAACATTACAAATTTTTAGGTCATGTTTTTTTTCTTAGGCAAAAGATTTACAGTAATACGTGATAAATCAATTAAATCATTAATACAATATGTGCACTTTTCGTGAAAAAAGTTATAGCAAATAATTATACGATAAACAAAGGAAATACATAACATAAAAACACAACATGTAATATTTTTTTGGCATTAAAAAACAAATTTTTGTTGGTACAGAATGTCCATTCGGCGAAAATTTAGGGAAACTAGCAAAAAGTTTGATGTTTCGATTCTGTTTATATGTGCGAGGGACATAATTGTAAATATCTGGTCATATAAACGAAATAACCTGCTATCTCATATTAAGCGACTATGTCATAATAGGCAACTTTACCCTATATTGACCTCCAAATTAATTCATACGTATTTTTAAATTCCATTTAAAAATCTTTCACGCCAAAAAATAACCATTTATTTCCTATATCTTTTAAGAATTGTTTTAAATTGTGCTAAACACTTCAAATCATACGGTTCAGTTTCATAATTTTTTCACGGAACACCTATACCCATTATTAATACAAACTGGGGATGTTATGGATATGAAATTTCGGATACGAATACGGATATTTAAAAACATTTTTTTCGGTTTCGATTACGGATATGTAGAAATATCGGATAATATTTCGGATACGGTTACGGTTACGGATAATTGCTTTTAGTGAACTTTTTTTCTAGAAGAAAGAGGAAAGTTACACCAAAAACAAGTGAACGCTAAACGTGAATCAACTTCAAAAATTTACTTCGATTTAAACTCAGTTTCCCAACAGCAGTTGTCAATTATTATCCGAAACAAATCCGAAACTCTTATTTCGGATACGGTTTCGGTTTCGAATATTCCATTATTTCGGATATCCGATAGTTTCGGTTACGGTTACGGATATCCATAACATCCCTAATACAAACCATACCAAACTCGACCACCAATCACATTTTATTCTTTGGAATGAATCGGTACTGGAATGTGACCGGATTGGAACTGGACTGGTGTTGATAGTGTAAATACATTCTTAGTGATTGTTTGAGAAACGCTGGTCTGTTATATAGAATATATACACAATATTTTCCAATTTAATACCAGTGTGTAATAATCCATAACGGTAACCATAGAGACTATATTAATACGTGATCAGTTATTTTGCGCGAAAGTTGATTTGATCGTTTGCTGATGTTTTATTTTATTTTTTATTTTATTATTTTTTTTACACCGCTGTCGCTTACGTTTGATTTATTTTTTTTTTTATTAGTTTATTTAAAAGAAATTTTTTTACTTCTTCGCTGTAAGTATGTCGATAACTAAGCTAATCAGTTAGAAAAAAAGTGCAACGTTTATTGAAAAATACTTCTCTCCCGTCGCTTCATCTATTTTTGCAGTCATTTTCTAAATAAAACGATGCGCATTGACATGGAAAGTGAATCAGAAAATTTTCGTATAGTTGATTTCAACAAGACTTGAATAGGGGAGACTGGGGCTAAATGGTAAATTGTCAAAACCATGTTTCTGCATTACCTTTGGATGTTAACAGTTACAAAGCTGAAATTTTGACCTTAGAGGGCCTTCTTGACTAGAAAGCAAACGACGTTAGTAATTTGAAGTTCATCTGAGCCTTACGATGTACATATCCTTAAATGTGTTTCGATAATGCCAAAGTAATTTTCTTTGCTGCCATACTTTCCATCCGAAAAGGAGTTTTTTCGGACATATCTTCATCAAAGTAAGTATATTAGTTCATTTATGTATTGTGAATACGAATCTTTAAAAACTTTTTGTATATTTATCGTCATCATTTGTGTGATCGTTGTCAAAGCTCAAAACGCTCTTTGGGGCTAAGTGTTAAATCACTGGTGGGGCTAAATGTTAAATGGTTTTTTTTATTTTCTTCTATTTTCTCTTCTTATTTATCGGTTTATACGTTCAATAAATTGTTTCTATTTCTTATTTCAAATATTTGTGTATAGGTCTTCTGATTTCGGTCTATCATAAAGTGTACCTGTTTTTTGTTATGTTTGTTTATAAATGATACTTTACGTTGTTGAAAAATTTGGTCGTAAATATCTTCTAAACAGTGTGTCGTAGCGAAAAAGTAACGAAATTTACGAAGGCTCAAGCGAAGCAAATTGTAGGTACTCCAAACATATTGCAACTGTTGAAACCTACTTTTCGTTATCGAAAATTATCGATATCGAAAATAACGGTATTTTTAAAATTAAAGTATCTAAATTTCTACATATTGGTTATTAGTTGTACTATAAAATTCTCTAAAATTTTTAGTAGCTTTTATTTTCAGAAAAAAATAAGTCAAACTGATAATTTTTCATTTTCCCTATAAAAGTTGTACTTTTCAATAAATGGGCGTTTTTCTTTACATCATTCACCGTTTTAATATTTTTTTACATATTTGCTTCGTTATACAACTCAAAAAGTGGTTTCAGTAGGCTAGAAATATGTTGAGGCACTCAGTTTCACCCATTTAACATTTAGCCCCACCATGGGGCTAATTATTAAAAAAATTTAACTTCAGAAAAAAGGAAAAAACATGCACTTTTCGTGGAAACATCACGAAAAGTTGTAGAGGACTAATTTGTCTAGAATATAATTGTGTTTATGTGTATATGTTTGGGGATTTAGTGCCTCAAAAAAAACATTTGCCAAAAATTTACCATTTAGCCCCAGTCTCCCCTACTCGGTTTTATATCAAAAGTAAAAAATTATAGCAGTTCTTTATTACTTTTAAATTACTTAAAAGTAATAAAGTTACAGCAATTCTGTACCAAAAGTAGTAAAGTTACAGCAATTCTGTACCAAAAGTAGTAAGGTTACAGCGGTTCTGTTCCAAAATTAATAAGATTACAACAGTTCTATACCAAACGTAACAAAATTACAGAAGTTCTATACCAAAAGTAATAAAATTACACGAGTTCTATAATCTATACCAAAAGTAATAAAATTACCGAAGTTCTATACCAACAGTAATAAAATTACAGAAGTTCTATACCAAAAGTATAAAGGGAAGTTTTTAAGTGGTGAATATCTATAATAAGGATAATTTTTGGAAAAATAACGACTATGTACTGATACCATACTTGGGACAAGATACAGTTGCAGTGTCCTCTATTCTACAGACCCATGGATTTCGTCCAGTGTTTAATTATCCCTTCACCCTTTATAACACATTTTATTCGAACCTAAAACCAACCATAGCTACAGAGAAAAAGGAAAAGGTATATTCAGTCCAGTGTGGCGGCTGCAGTACTCTTTATGTTGGACAAACATCAAAAAGTTTGGAACATCGAATAAAACAGCATAAATGGGATCTAAAAAGGGGTGACATTCGCACGGGCTTAGGGCAACACTCCGATGAAAATGATCACCGTTTCTTATTCGAAGACGCCAACATTCTACAGTGCGAAACGAATTTAAGAAAGCGTCTAAACCTGGAGAATCTATGGATCGCAACATACGAAAACAATTGTAATTTTCAAACGGACATTAATAACCTGTCATCATCTGTTTATAAACAACTTTACATGACAGCGCGCAAACTACTACCAAACTAGTTCCCAATGATGGTAGCTACATGTTGATCGTGGTAGCATAGTAACAAGTACAGTATCGAAACTGCAAAAATGAATACCCTTTTAATGATTCACACTTCCCTTTTTAAAAAATTGCGAACCTTTAGCCATATACGAGTAAAAATTCTAGTCATTTGCATTTTATTTTTTATTTTTAAACTAGTCGCATTGTGATGATTTTAATTGTTTTTAATTTTAATTGTTGTTTTTATAAATATTTTGTTTTTATCTATAAATAACTGTTTTATTTTTGAAATTTGTATGTGACTTTTATAATTTTAATATTTATTTGTAAGTATTTTATTCTTTTCCTTATATTTTTTATATACAAATTTAAATTATTTTTGTTTATATTTTATAAAACACAGACCTGATGAGGGCGGATATAGGCCGAAACGTACGTCGTAATAAAGAAAAAGTTAAAATTTAAAAAGATTTTTTAAAGTAGTACATTTGGTGGTTATTTTTCAAAAAATTATCCTTATACCAAAAGTAGTAAGGTTACAGTGATTCTATATACCAAACGATTTACGAAAGTGAAATAAAAATCACATATGAATATGCGGTTTTTCATTGCAATTCTAACTTTATAATATAAAGAAGAGAACAGCCCTACATTTCATTCAAAAAATTTATTTTCAACTGAAATTTTGTATATAAAAATTTTGTACAATATGTCAAAAACTTTATGCCTGTAACTTCGCTGAACAACTGCAGTCCCATAAGGATCTACCATTTGTTCAGAATTGGCAAATCGTTTCCATATAGTTCATCCTACCCCTGACTGTACGAATTTGTGCAATGTAGAAGTAGCAAAATGTAATAAATATAAGGAACAAAAAAAGTATTTATAGATGCTTCAATCGAATTATTAAACTGAGACATACTTTGACTTCTTATGGATTCGGATGGTATTTAACTGTTCCACATTTTTGTTACTGCCTTCCGACGCTCATCCATAACTGCGACTCATTCAATAAAGTCTTAACTATAAAATAAATTTATGTTACTTCAAATCGGTTACGAAACCGCCATAGAAGTTTTCACTTTGGTCGTGTGGATTCAAGTATACTTCAAAGTTCATATTAGTCAGTCTATGCCATCTATGGTACTAATTGTTAGTCTTCTTTTTTTTAGGACTGGATGAAATTGCAACTTTTAAAACAGTCAAGGACTCAGCTTGGTTATTAACTAGTATAATGTCATTCACTAGTAAGGTTACCCTACAACTACCAGAGAACAGAGACGTAACAAGAACGCGCCATCGTATGGAATTGTTTGTCCAAAAAAATATAATGTAAAAAACGACAGCTAGATGGCAAAACACTATCAATTTATGTCGAGTCCCTATACTAAAACAGTATTGCCAGATTGGGCTATTTACCGCCGATTGGGCTATTTATATTTTTGATTGGCGGTAAAATTTTACTGTTGGCGGCATGTAGACGTTTGGGCTATTTTTAATTTTCATTTTATGTGATAAATAATAAAATATATACCGTAACAAATGGGGAAATATGCCAAATATAGTAAACACTACCGGGAAGAATGGGAACAACAAACTATTTAAAAAATTGTCATCGTATTTTATGGTATTTAACCATTGATGTTGATAAATATTTATTATAAAGCTGACATATTGCTCGTATTCGTGACGAAAATTTTGTTAGCTAACGGAGCTTTCACCGTTACAAACCAGAGGTCTCTGATTCAAAAAATTAATGCACTTTAAATATTTTTTCATGATTTTTCACGGCATAAATACGAAATTTCTGAAGTACAGCCATATTTAAAAATTATGGAATAAAAATTATCAGTCACCATTTTAGAAATTGTTGTATTAATGTATAATGTATGTTAATTTTTAAATGCGTGCCTTCTGGTTTGTAACGGTGAAAGCTCCGTTGGCTAGCGTTACGCTAACAACATTTTCGTCCCAACGCATTTTTAAATAGTTTGTATTGTCTGTTTATTTAATTTAATTAATAAAAAATAAAAAAAATTTTTTAAACATCATTATTAATATAAAGTATTATTAAACGTCATTAAAGCTCGTGTAATTTCATCGAAAATAAAATTCAAAAAATATATAAGTGCACTTCCTTCCGGAATGGGCTACTTTTAGGCTATACTCGAGCGCCTCTCATCGGCGGGTTTTGTTAAAATTTTTCTGGCAACACTGTACTAAAATATAGTCGGGACATGTCAGCCATTTTTCATCAAATAATGTCAAAAATAATTATCACATGTTTGAATAAATATGTCTTAATAAGTTATAAGTTAAAAAGTTTTAAATTTAACTATTCTTTCTAAGTTAAATTAAATGATTTTTTTTAAATATTTAATTTATTTCCAATTTATTTTAGACAAACCTTTGATGGAAAATTCATGTCCTAACTGGCACAATGCTTGCAGTGCCACATAGTAGTTGCCTACGTAGTAGTGAACTACGTCTACCTCAGTCTAAAATTGTCCAAAAAATTAACTCAGGTTTCGTTTTCTACTGAACGTCTATATTCACTGCTACTGCTAAATTTTTTTACTTCTTCACCATCTTCTAATTAAAAATATTGATTTTGTGGATCTAATAGTTTAATAAAAACAACAAATATTTTGTTGATATGTGTATATATGTATTTTCAGAAAACATTTTCTATCCTGTTTTTGTGCACACACATCTGGTAAATGTTACAATTTACAAAAAGTTTCGTTCGAAGTTGAGGAGAACACATTTTAATGTGGGAAATGCAACTCTTGTGTTCCGTTCCGTTGATATGCTATGATGCCATTAATGTTAATGCATTTTACTCATTTTCACAGCATTTCGCACGAGAGCAGAGCACAACACGGACTGCAAACACGACAACAACAACAGACCAAAGTGGGAGATTCCGTTCTATAATATAATTCTAATGCAATTTATCATAACTGACAAATAACGTACAAGTAAGTATGCCATCAAACTTTTGTATATTTTGTGTGTATGTACTATGAAACTCACATACTTTTGTATTTGTATAAGTATGTAGGGGAGCGAGGGGTAATGAGAACTAGCCGATAATAGGAGCAATGTAAAAGTACACGCTTCTAATGGTTGTATTCGCTAGTACGCAACTCAAACCTCTTCAGTACTTGTCGGCTCAGCTTGTCTCATGCGCATTTTCCGGTAGCTGTACGCATTCAGGTGTTAAGAGAGTTTTTGTTTTCTGTGCTCAGTACTTATAACAAAATAATTTTAACGATTATGTCAAAGTATTAAGAAGTAAATTGTCTCTTTACTATTATTAATTACAGCTGAACTCTTTTCTATGCGGTCCATTTTTGTGCGATTATTTTTATGCGGTATTTTTTTATGCGGTTTGTAAAAAATGGCCAATAAAATGCATAATATGAATCAAAATCACGAGACAGTAAGACAAGTTAAAAAATAAATAAATCCATAGAAAGATTCGAGATATTTTTGTTTTTCCTTATTAGGCTCCAATTACCCCCTGCTTCCCTATGTGTACTTATAATGTATAAATTTTATAAGCATGTATGTTATTACACAAGAATTATGTACATAATATGTCTAGAATTGCAAGTTTGAAATGTTATAAAATAATTCATATACACTACATAATGTGTTACAGGGCCACCCCGCGGATGGTGCAAACAGTACAACCGCACTAGTCCCGCATCTCTGAAGGCCCCGGTCACTAACTGATTTCGCAAAATCAAAAACTTTAATGTGATATTTAAAAAACGATTTATTTAATGAAATTACAAGTCGTTGAGTTTTGTAAATTCAATCAAATATATGTTACAATATTTGTTTAAATATAACGTAAAAGCTCCTATACCGGAACACTATTCTTAGGTGTGTAATTAAACTGGCTTATAAAAATTGACAAATAAATTTTTCTTAATCCAATGGAAGTTTTCTTAATCCAATGAATATGTTTTTTAAAAAATACAACCCAAAACTTTTTATTTATTAATGTTCTTCTTTTACAAAACGTCGAAATCTATATCCAAACAAGGAAATATTAATGACACTAGGAGTTGGGAACCGATATACAAACTGACGTGTAATATGAGTAATATGACACATAGAGTGACATCTAGACGTCAATGTAGGAAACATAGAATGGTTTAAGTATCAGACGTAAATAAAGGATCAAAATACTGTATTCAACAAAAATTGTGTAATATAATATATATGTATTTCTTTAATTAAGTAAGGAAACATTAAATGCGAGGTGAATTTAAATTGAAAAATAGTCATTCTATTAATAATAGTTTTTGTTATCAGAGGTTTCTTTCAAAAATAACTTCATTAATATATAAATGTCAAAACTGTTCCAGTATTGGATCGCGTTCCGGTATAGGGGCTTTTACCCTATGTAATTTATTTGAATTGTACCCAAATTTTGTTACTATTCTGAAAATTATTGCATCTCAGAAAAAATCTTTACCAAGATTGAAGATAATAGAATATTACTAGCATTAGTCAAGATTTACCTCTTTAGTAATTTTATCCATTTAAATTTTGGTAATGCCATAAAGAGGGACTTCGCTAATTTACGAAAACGAAATAAAAATTGCATATAACATGCGATTTTTCAATGGAAAAACTTAAAAAACGTACTGCTTAATTTGAATTCGATCTTTTGAGGGATGTTTCCTAGTACCAAAACACAATTTCATTCAAAATTTCATTAACTTTATTTACTTTATTTCTCTACTAAACTTGCGAAAATTTGGTTTCCCACATCTCAAAATTCTCACTTCGGAAAAATCAGATTTTTCTACAAAAACGGAAATTGCACAACCAAACTGTTCAAACACCAATTTATCTGCCTCAAACCACTTCTGAGCCATTTATTCTAAACAAAAATAAAATTTATTTTTCGATGACGTCATCAGAAACACAATTGCACGAGCATAACTCGCTCTTGATTGATTTTATTTTCATTAGAAGAGAAACTTCATTAGAAATCATTTCATTTCTATCAAAGTTTCTGAATAATTTTACCTCAGTCATTAATGATAACATGGTTATTATTACATTGACTGACAACCCTTAAATTATTTAAGTACACGATGACCGACCTCTGGTCGAAACAACTAACCTGTGAAACTTTGTTACTAGAAAATTTTCTATTTGTCTTTATGATTGTTTAATTTTCCATCGACCGCCCGCAGGGTCAACAATTTAAATTTTACGTACCTAATTGCGGACATTTCTCTTAAAATATTATAGGAGAATATTTTCTTAATATCTTTTAATAAATTATTAATTAAGTTAAAACTATTTTCGAAAAACATTAAATTCTGAACCACCCTTACGAGTGTCATTCCACCATAATGACGTAACATAAAACTTACCATACCATTTTAATGGCTGCGTTAACTTTTAACCAACCGAAAATAGTTTCGTCTAGTGAAAATATTTAGTAAAATATATTCTCACATTCTATATGTACCTATATTTGAATTCAGTAGTAATACAACTGCAGTTAATATATTTAACTTGACTCTGTTTAGTCTGTTTCGCTAAATGCTAAATTTTATCATTATATCGTTATATGTTTGCAATATGATCAGGGCCCGCTCTAGCGTTTACTCCGCCCCGGGCAAAAGGGAATAATCTCGCCCCGGTGAAAAATCTGTCATATTCTCGCTGAGTATAAAAATGCCGGCCTTTTTCGGTTTTTTTACACTGGCGACTTTTTTTTTTGCTCGTCGTGCTCTAAAATGCCGCCCATATTTTGCAAAATTCCCGCCCTTACAATTTCCCGTCCCGGGCAAACATCCTTTATTTTGTTCCTTACTTGCAAAATACCACCAAAATTTACAAATATTACTGATATGATATAAGGATTCGTGTAAATTGCCATTCTAGTTTCGATGCTGCCGTCGTATATATTGTAAATCGATATAATATACAGAGATAGATTCAAAATTTATATTCATTTATTTTAGTTTCCATAAATTTGTTCAATTGTAGTAGTCTCACAAGTACTAAAATTAATTGATAAGTAATAATAATGAAAGTAAACTGGAGAAATTTCCTAATTTTTAATGAATAAAAATATTAATTTAATTGTACGAATACTCCTTATAGTATGTAAAGTATATACATATTTATTTTTATTATTAAAGAAAAAATTCATTTAAAATAGGAGTTCTCAGTAGTGACATACTAGTACACCGTTAATATGGGAGAGTCTCCTATATTGGACCACTTTTGCCATTTTTGTTTGCAACAAGGAAACCAATTAAGATAAAGCCATCATTTTTGGTTGTCTGATTAATCAATCTTTATGCTATAAAACGAAGACATTAATTCGTCTCTAGTTGAATTTTAAAAAGACTCTACCTTGGGTAAAAAAATTATGTCATTTGGTCCAATTTGGGAAACTAGTATCCTAAATTGAACCGATTGGTTCTTAATAATGGTTTTCTACAAGAACCGTTATCTACATCTAATCCATGTATATATTTTTAAGATTATGTCATTATAATAAATTACATATGACATAGATAAAATATAAATATAAAAAGAAAAATTTATATCTACCTGTTAAGTGTTTGGTCGAACGGTAAGTAATAAAAATTTAACATCGGCTTAACAATTTTTCAAAAATTTGCGAGTTTTCAAAGACTGTTTATTTGACAATTACCTAAATTCGTACTAAGAAATAAATTCGAATGTTGTTTAATATTTATATTGTTAGATGGCTCTAACTGTCTTTTAGTTGCTTAAAACTGACGCGGTCCAATTTAGGAGCCGGTCCAATATAGGAGACTCTCCCCTATATATACGGGAATCGAAAATTTCACACGTTCCATTTGTCCTTGAAATTAGTGTTAATCATAGGAAAGCGGTGAAAATAAATAAATTACAAGTGTATAAATTAGAGTCAAAAAAGTAAGTTTACGTTGTTGTATATTTCAGATATTTCCTACATTTAAAAATCGTATTAAAATAATGAAAATTGGACGTGTATGAGATTACGTTCAATAGAGAATGAAGTGGATTGTTCTAGGTGATGTTTTATTCCTTTTTCCACCTTTTAAGGTGATAGAATATTTCATTTCAATTTCAGATTGTTGCGTGAGAGACAAGATGAAGCACAGGTTTTAGCAAAACTCCATCTTGCCCGTCACCTATCAACGTGACTAAATTTCGATTGATTACTTTTTAATAATTTATTTAGTTATATTATTTACCAAAAAAGAGATGTGTTTTTGTGGAAAATGGTTAAAAATTACTCGTATATACGTAACATCTTCTCTTGTTGAGTACCCCATTTTGCCTCATAGGTGGGGAAGAAATGTAATTTTTTGTATTTATATTTTTATTTATATATTTTATGAAAACTTTAAACCTTTGTTGTTCTTTTTTTGGTTTCATTTAGAAGACTGATTTTATCAATAATAATACAAATAATTTTAAAAAAAGTCTTGATCTCAACAACACTGAATTTTGTTTAACACAAAAGCTTAACTACCCCGTCTTGCCGTACTTTTCCCTTTCCGAAATAATACAAAATATAACTTTAAGAACTTTGTTAATAAATAATTATTATTGTTAATAATTTAAACAATATAAAATATTAATCACTAAGCAATGATCAGTTAACCACTAGCATACGTAACATAGCGAATTTCCAAATATTAGATTAACGGATATCATATAACAACCTGTATCTATCTAAAATAGTTTAGTTTTTTAACAATGAAAAAAATTTCAAAATCAGTTAAGTATGTAATTAATTTTTTCCTCTTTGTTAATTTGTCCCGCCATCATATAATATAGCGTAAGTATATTCATTCAAAATAGTTTAACTTTTTAACGGTGAAAAAATTTTCAAAATCGGTTGGGTAGTGTATTTTTGGCGTTTCTGGGACCCGAGGACAATCTTAGACCCCATAAAACATAACCTAAATCCATCTAAACTAGTTAAGCTCTCTAACAGTGAACAAAAATCGATGACGCGTACCTGAAAAGTTATAGTTAATTTTTATTTTGAAAATAAAACAAAAATAAATAAATATTCTTTTGTTATTGTAAAATAACAATAACAAAAACGATAAAGCATTTGTCGTAAAGAAATCCAGAAAATTTCTTAATTTTTCTCAAAAACTAGTTCACTTAGAACAATGATTCAAAAGCTTATCTCATGTAATTTTTTACACTCTTTGGATAGTGTAAAAAAAAATTTAAAAAATTCTGAATTCTGGCCAATTTTTGCAAAAAAGCACCAAAATGAAAAATAGCCAATATTTTGGCTTCCAAAAATCGGACGTGTCTGGCTGGGATTTTTTACCATTTAGTAGAATAGCTAGGAGAGTTCTACCCCACCGTAGAACCCCAATTTTCCGGACTACTTTTTTGACGATGTTAAGAACCGTGTAGTTTGGGGTCCTACTGTACCTAGAGTATGAATTGACCTCTGACCTGGCACGTACATGTATTTAAAATTTGTTGTTGACATTTGACCCCACACGCGCTCATACTGTTAGCCTTGAAATTCATAAGAGATGAGTCATTACCCGCAACCAAATTAATTTATGTTAACCCATTATGCGTCATCACAATTTACTTATAACAATTTGGTTTTGTGTTAACCCATTATGCGCCGGCACTAATGTAGTTTTTGAATGCAAACCTAACGCATGCGCAGATTGAATTTAAGTACACGACGCATGCGCAGACTGAATTTTAGGTTACAATTTGATAGATGGGGTACACTACCGCGTCAAAAATGTGGGGTTACCCTAACTCGGGGGGTGGCCCCAAACTTTTGACGCCGTACTGTACTTAAATTTTTGGTACACTGCCGTGTCAAAAGTGTGGACCCCCCTAGCCAAAAAAGGTATCCGATCACTTTTTGAAGCGTACTGTACGTGCAAACCTTGGCCCCAACACGCGCTTGCCTTAATTACATCATCTTAAACGAACTATCACGTCAAAAAATGTGGGGAATACCCTAACTCGGGGGTGGCCCCAAATTTTTGACGCCGTACTGTACTTAAATTTTTGGTACACTACCATGTCAAAAGTGCGGGCCCCCCTGAGCAAAAAGGTATCCGATCACTTTTTGAAGCGTACTGTGCTTATTACGTGCAAATCTTGGCCTCACTTAACTGCGTCATCTTAAATTGGGTGCGGTCGCTAACGATAAATTTTGTCGGGGGCGCACTGTACCAAGCGCTAGATTTTAAGATTAGACTCCGGGGTCCAGATTTCTGACCGCTACTGTACTGTAAATCGAGTGTCTACTGTACTTTTCAACAAGTTTAAGCCTGTTTTCAGCAAAGTCAGCACTTTTTTAATTTGTTTATTTATATAAGTTTTAATTTAAAAAAAATGTTTATTTAAGATTTTGATGACTCAGCAATTTTTTTGTTTGGATTTCAAATACGAAATAGTCTTCTTGGAATTTTTAATTTATGGCCTGATTGTTGAATTATAATTATAGTATGATTCATACAAGCGGGGATTTTTGTTATATTTGTTTATTTATATAATAATTTTGGATCATGTAATAATTTTAAAATTGTTTATTTAAGATTGGGAGGCCGCTAAATTTTGTGGGGGCACTGTACCAAGCGCTACCGCAAAACTAACTTCAGACTCCAGGGTCCAGATGTCTGACCGCTACTGTACTGCCGGAAATTTGGGTGTCAACTGTAACTCAGGGGTTTTTGTGTATATTTAACCTTGGAAAATTCCAGGAATTTTTATCAGTTTTAACATAAACAAACAACTAATAATTAAATGTTTGTTTTAGCTGAATTATGATCGTAAGACTCATATAAGGAGTTTTTTTGGTATAAGAAAGATGACGTCATGGAATATTAATGAGTTAAAAAATTGTTTAGTAAAAAATATCAACCATTGTAGGCCTCAAGCAAGAAATTATTTTTATCAGTTTTAATACTTTAACATTTAACCTACAGTGACCAATTTTTTAGTTAACTAACAGAAGTTCTTGAAATTTTAACAAGTTACAAAAAATATTACTTCTTATGGTGCACAACATTTTTGAATTTGACTGTAGCACAAAACTGTTTCTATATCAAACGAAAATTATCTGAAATAATTCAGTATGTACATATGTATAGACTCTGTATATTAAAAATATTTTATGTATACACTCTGTATATTGAGAATAAGAAAGAAAATTTGTATATAATTTTAATTTTTATGAATACTAGTAAACGAATTGTATAGCCATTTATGAATAAGTATTAAATCTAATTATAAAATATAAATATTGCAAAAAATTTGTTTAATCAGCAAAATCAATGTATATCATTTTAATACTGATACATATTCATATTAGGGTATAATAGTATTGTATTTAACATTTTTAAACAGAATAAAAGTTCAATTTTTGGTTTTAAATTACTATAAGTTAAACACGTCGCTTAATATAAAAAAGATAACAGCATTGAGTTTTACTAAATTTTTAAGTCTGTAAAATCAAAATTTTTTATTTACTAGACTAGAACATTTTGAATTTGCTACTCTATCATTAACATACAAATAATATCATGTATATATAACGGGTGTATATTTAGTATTTTTAGTAAATATTTTAGTATACAGGGTGTATCATGAAATATGCTTTTCAATTAGAACAATAAATTTCATAAGATTTTTGTTAATACTCTTATAGGTTAACGAAAGAAACTTTTTGCTGTAAAAAATAGGGGAATGAAGGGTAATAATTAAATAAAACGCACATATTTTTTTTTTTTAATTTTATTTATAGAATATGTATACAAAAAATTAAATTGCTTAAATCTATATATTACTTAAAATCTATTTATTTTCCATATAAAAATTTTTTAAAAGAATACAATTTTCTAATGAACAAATTTTATCTGAATGAAGCATACAGCGTCTTGAATAATATTCATCTCGCAGAATGGAAATCTTCGGTACATCAAATATTTCTTCCAAATTCAAAATCCACGGCTGGTTTTCGGTACCATCAAACAAACTTGATATCCATTTCTTCTTTTCACCACCCTTGACGTATATAACATCATACTTCTTTAATATAGGTTTCAATATGGTATGAAGTTTTTTGTATGGAATAAATCCATACGACCAAGGTATCCCATGCCAATTTCGGTAAAGCCAACTGGCTACTCGTTGATATTTCTTCGGCAACTCGTTGAAATCAAACGGTGCGTCGAATATAAGATGTAATATATCATCCGAATTTTCTGCAGCAATACCAACTTCTTTAAAATAAAATTCGTTGTTAGCTCCTTGATAGCCTTGTATGTCAAGAAACGCCATTTTTTACCGCCACCGTAGAACTGAAATTATTCACACAATCCACAACTTTATATAGAATAATTAAAAGTGGTGGGGGTAGTTAGTTAATTTGTGGAACGTATTCGAAAATGGCTATTAATAGCTATTGCTAGTTTACCATCAAATTACAAACTGTTAATAATATTTAGCACATTTGTGAGTACCAGGTTCTTTTCACTTTAAGACCTAGTGATTTAAGGAATGCTAAATTTTCAGGTGAAATGTGTTGTTGCTCAAAAGTTTTACGTTTAATGATCTTAGGTTTCGAAAGTCCTTTGCTAGGTTCTCTAGCGGTGGACTGCGCTGAATTGTAAATTAACATGGTTCCAAAATGTAATTGTTTTACCACGAAAGTATAATTTTCAACGAAAGAGATGTTAACTCTTTGACAACCACCGGTAAATAGATAATATTTTATGTAAGTTCAACTATTTTATACCCTTCAACCATGATAAGGTGTATAAGCTTGAGTATAACTCAGCAAATTATATAGCGGTGGTGACGTAACACACAAATGCGGTGGTTGTGTTGCGTTTGTGGCGGTGGCGGTGTTTGTGTGGCGGTTGTGTGGTGGTGGCGGTGGTGTTTGTGTGACGGTGGCGGTGGTGTTTGTGTGGTGGCGGCGGTGGTGTTTGTGTGGCGGTGGTATTTGTATGGTGGTTTCGGTGGTTGTGTGGTGGTTGTGGGGGTGGCGGGGTAGCAGCGGTGTTTGCGGCTGACGTGCACAACTTTATCATTAATTCAATCGAAGCAGCAATTTACTGTAGACAATAAATCGGTGGTGACATCTCGCGGTGTTTGTTGAACGCAATATCTAAATTAATCATCATCATAATCGCTAGCATCTTCTTTATCAGTTGCATCCAGATAATCACCTAGTGGCTCAATAACATCAGCCTTTTGAAGTTCACGAAGTATAGAGAATATTTCTTGACCGACAGTAGTTTCTCTTAAAGCATCTAACTCTTCGATTGAAGCTTCACTATCGTCAACGTTAAACAATATGTTTTTATTTTCCTCTAAACTCCGAATAATATTGAGTATTTTTTCACCAGTCTCTGAAGTCTCATATAAACGTCGTAATTCATCTATTAAAGTATTAGGATTATGCCAGTATTTTATTTTTTTCGATTGCCCATTAGCATTTCCCGAGTCGTTGTATTTGATACGCTTAGCAAGTAGTTCTTGATCCGTTGAATTGACTGGACGTTTTATTGCTATTCGTTCATTAGAATCCTCACTTTTATTTTGAGTTTCTTTGATTAATAAAATATCCAAAAGAGTTTGCAGAGCTGTAGTTAACTTGGGAATGATAACAGTTCCACTATCAGAAGTGGTTAAAACCCTGTTATTAGACTCATCGCTGGGTGTGTAAATATTATTTTGATTTCTTAAATTATTAAAAGTGGTTAAAACTCTGTTATTAGACTCATCGCTGGGCGTGTAAACACTATTTTGATTTCTTAAATTATTAAATTTAGTTTGAATTGCTTTTGATGCAGCTTTAATTCTTTGTTCAAGTGGATTGACCCTTTCTTCAACTTTATTGTTTAGAAATTCATCATCAACATTATTCCTCCCGGTATCATAACTAGATAAGTCATCGGCCGTGTCTAATGTTTGTCTTTTTAGCGGATCAAGAGAGTAACTATTTTCAAACCTTTTTGGTGAAAATTCCCGCATATGTGTATTTCTTATATGACGTGAAAGAGAATCTTTCCGCGAGAAGCTTTTATAGCACCGCGTACACTCGAACATTATAATAGATGTGTAAAGCTCAACTAGTCTTACAAGATTAATTCAGAATTGTGTTAGCGATTACTTATATACTCCACCACCACCACCGCCGCCGCCGCCACCACCACCACCACCACCGCCACCACAACCGCCACCGCCGCCGCCGCCACCACCACCGCCACCGCCACCGCAACCACCACATCTGAGTTGCTCATTTTACTCCATGGAGTAGCGGTTGACATTCAGCTTACACATTTTGCCTCCATTACGCTCTTTCGATTCGGAAATTAGTTTAGAAAAATGAATGAAAAGCTATATGCAAGTGTCAGGTGACTCAACACTAACATTAACATACTTGCTCCTGAATATAGGCAATTACATTGCATTGTCAAGTGGCTCCATACCTACTAAGGGTCTTATCATTATTCAAGATATAATTTGGGAGGTTCTAATGTGTTGTAAAATAAGAACAATATAAGAATTTATACGTAAAATAATTTATTTTTTAATAAAATATACGTTTCAATATTAAAATTAAAAAGTAAATCAATTCATTTTCACATCTGACAGTTTCCTTAAGCTTACACCAAACATCATACATGTGATAGCTACTTGCTAAATTCCACATTATGTAAAAAACCACTAGAATCAGTTCCTTTATATGTAATAAAATATTGTCCTGTACGTAAACATTGCATGGTCTGCTCATCCAAATCCGTGAATCGTTTTGGAAGGAACACTTGAGCATCTGCAAGTTCCACCGCAACCGCTGGCCCATATCGAGTTTCCATGCGTCGCACATCAAGAATTTTCCACGTTTCATACGGCTTGAGTGTAGATAGCGATTTGAATGGTTTACCAGCACCAAGTTTATTCAACTTCTCCAAAACCGGATCCATTGTTGTATCAGTGGCAGTAAAAGTGGTCCACAGATCACTTATACTTAACTCAACACCGTGTTGTTCAGACATTTTGCCAATACACTGCCAATTTCTATTACAGCACGTAATTCTTTTACGGAGCCATAGGGTAATTTTTACTATACTCATCGTACTTTTTCCTTTGCTTGTCACTTATGCCCGCATTACCAGGAGCTCCGTAATTTTTTACTAGAAACTCCCGTAAAAATTGCCGTATTTTTTTCTCAGTGTAAGAGAAGCTTCTCCTCCTGCTTGCTCCTCTTGGCAACACCCTAGCTTTCTAGTAACAGTATGCAAAGATCGAATGATGCATTTTTTTAATAGTCAACTATCATAATTTCTATGAAGTTTCGTTTTAAATTATGAGGGAAAAATTACATTGTGCTCTTCTCTGTCCCTGCCAGCTATCTCTATCCAAAGTTTCAAGTGTATTGATTAAGTTGTTGAAGTTAGGAAACGAGACAAACAAAACAACAAACTTTCGCATTTGTAACACTAGTTAGGGAGGATTAGGATTTGGTGTGTATTAATAAACTAGTTTGACACTAACCTGACAATTATCTAATAGTTTCGTTAGAGCAATATCGAGAGCGCTAAGGGTTAAATCAGTTTGATTGTTGAGTGAGTCCCTGTTCATATTTTTATAAACTGCTGTTTTTGGTATTTTTTCAAGTTAACTAGGGTAAAAAAAGCCCCTACATTCGAACGCGATTCAATACTCGAACAGTTTTTATATTTTGTATATATTAATGAAGTTATTTCTGAAAGAAACCGATAAATATCAAAACTTCGAATATTGAATCGCGTTCGGGTATAAGGGCTTTTACGTTACTTATAATATCATCAAGTTTAGCCATCTAGGTTCGGTGTGACCCGTTTTCCAAAAAAAAAAAAAAAAATAGTATTTTTTCGTGTCAGAAGACAGCAGGACAAAGAACTAAAAAGTACTAGGATATATCCTCCAAGGTAGGAAACAGAGCACTGTTAATACAATTGAATACCTATAAAGATGTGAACCAACTGAAAAAGTGTTCTTTACCAGTGGTTCTCAACCTTTTCTCTCTCATGTACACCTTCAGGAGGTTTTTCATTTATGAATACCCTCTATCTCCCAAGACGGAGTTTTCAAATTCTTGTTATCAGTATTCTTGTTTATTACAATTTTTTTCATAATCCTTTTTGAAGGTATACTAGACGGTAGGATCTTAAATAACAAGAGGCAACAATTGCAAATATTCAGAATATAGGAAATCGTTCCGTAATAAGTAATCTTACAGGAGTCATTTTAAGTCGAGGATCCCAAAAAAAAAAATTGTAAAAAAAAATTGCTTCCTTGTATTGCAATTGTTTTATTTTTAGCATTGTTAAATGTGTGTCCAATAAATATATTGTAGCCTCTAATCAGTATTTAAATTTTCCCCTCTTTTGCGTTGATCGATTTCAACATAAAACTCAATTTATAATTAGGTGACGGCACGCCCATCTAAAGTTATGGTCTACTTTCAATCACGTCGTTACGGAAGATTTTGAACTAAGAATACGCAGTTTCTCTTCTTCCTCTTTCACTTCCGTTTTTAAACCTTAATTATTATTTTCGTTCATGTTTTTTAATTGAAACATTTTATGATTTCGTGTCATTCGCCATTACCAATAATATTTTCACGTACCCCTAACAAGTTCACTGCGTACCCCCAAAAGTACGCGTACTACAGTTTATGCGGACCGCTGCTCTATCCTAATAAATCCTTGCAACACCTTGTACCCACCTATTACCTATACGTAATATTCTCACATACTGAATTAACGTCTGTATTCTGATAACATAATGATAACGTTATATAGAAATACAGGGATACTATCTGCCTTCATTTACCTGATCCTCTGTTTAAAACAAGTTGTATTTGCACAAATAGTGTTCCGTACTATTAGTTGTTATTATGAACTTAAGGTATTTAGTATATGAGGCTAGACAATAGTATATTGTACAATAAGTGGGAAAACAGGCTTATTTCTCACGAATATGAGTTTGTTGCGCGAGCCCGCAGGGCGAGTGCAACAATTCGTATGAGTGAGAAATAAGCTTTTCCCACGTATTTTACACTATACTTTTTCTACGAACACATTTGTTTCGTAAAATTTAACATAAATAATTAAAATAAAATTTAAATAAGTAGTAAAAATTATTTAAAATTATAATGTCAGTGGTAAGATGTTCAAATTTTTGCCAAAGCATACTTTGAAACTATGGAAACAATAATAAATAATCAACTTACATATATATATATTATTAGAATTATTTATATAGATTATATAAAATCAAAGACATAGCCAACTTCTTTATTATATTAAGCCGTGGGAAATTATTTCGCACGGCTATTTCCGCACTGTGTGGGCAAATGTTAATTATTACATATAATTAGCCGTGCGCAAAATGTTACTTTTAATAGGAGGAGTAGAAAAAGTATTCTTTTTCCAACCAATAGATTTTATTGCTGTAATAAACTACAATTTTCAATTCCAAAACGATCGTATCTTTATCTTGGCCTATTTATGCTTATCAGAAAGAAACTGAGATATTCATTGAATATATAAACGCGTGCCGCCTGTTTTCTTTTCAGTAATTTTGCTAGATATATTATTTTTTATAAAATATGTGTTAATAGATAACATTTAAAAACTTTGTCAATTTCTTTGGATATTTTGGATCTGCTATTTCTATGGATACGCTAATGAAAGTAACCTTTACCTATGCTTATTAGTGTATTATGAGCGCAAGCCAAAAAGAGCTTTATTACCTACATCTGCATTTATCTTTGTCTATCATATTAATAAATATACGTTTATTTACTCGCTCCTTTAAAAACATAATTACTTTGTTTACTTTGTTTGGTTGGTAACTATGTAAATAATACAATTTGTAATTTTTAAGGATATTTTGGAGTAATGGTCATCGAGGAAAACAAAAATGTGTTTTTTTCCTAAAGGCTACCGGTTTCAACTTTTATAGTCTTCTTCAGGAGAAAAGTTTATTAATGTACATAGATAAAATACAAAAATATAAAAATATAAAAATCATTACTATTTACATAATTGTATTTGTATGTCAAACTGACATTTGAAATTAAAAATAAAAAATAACAACACTGATTTACAATTAAAAAGTTTAAAAAGCAGTTGAAAGCAACATTTTAAATTTAAAATGATTAGAGATATGAAAAGCATTATTTAAAAATTTTAATAATTTGAAAAAATATGCAATCAAACTGTGCATCACGAAAAACGAAGTTTTGTAAATTAACATTAGAGAGTTAAAAATGAAGAGCAGCTACGATGAATTCCGAAAACAAAGTGCCTGTAAGTAAGGTGAATGATAATAATTATTTAATTTCCAGTGGGCGTGCGCAACTTGATGCTTTTGACAGCGTCAGGTATAATCTTTTCAAAATTGCGGGTGTATGTATTATCTACGGAGATGGCATCCTGGTAGAGGTTGTTATTTGGCTGGACGGTATTGATCCAGCAGCTTTCCATGCAGAATCTCTTCTTATAATTAATGTTGCTTTCAAATAAATCATAGTTTTCTTTAATAAACAAAGAACATTGTAAAATGAATACACTGGGCAAAGTTAAAATTTTGTTACTCTAAAGTAACTTTGGCAATGTTCCCTAGGATGTGCGTTAAATATATATCTAAAACATTTATTTTGTAAAGTAAAAATTTTTTTGCTTTGAGATGAGAAGAGAAAAAATAC
Source organism: Brachynemurus nebulosus (assembly GCA_035578155.1). Taxonomy (NCBI): domain Eukaryota; kingdom Metazoa; phylum Arthropoda; class Insecta; order Neuroptera; family Myrmeleontidae; genus Brachynemurus; species Brachynemurus nebulosus. Next base: position 20,148,624 of record JAPWDM010000009.1, read on the forward strand.
AGCCAAATTGCATTATTGAATGAAAATAAGCATAGTACATAGTTAATAAAACATCAGTTGATACATAAGACTTCAAATATTTGACGATATAAATAACTCTACTTAATTTTTTTTGCAACATATCTATATGTCTATTCCAGTTTAGTGCTCTATCGAATTGGAGGCCTAAGAATCTAACCGAATCTTGGATGTTTGCTGGTAAATGAATTTCAGTGCTTGGAGAGATAGAAAAGTAGTTGCCAAATTTAATTATTTCAGTCTTTTGGACATTTAGTTTTAAACCGTTTTTATAACACCAGTCATTTACATTTGAAATACATGTTTGTATATTCAACAAAAGATCTTCAGGATCTATACCCGTGCACATGACAGCGGTATCGTCCGCATATAAAAAAAGTTTGCTCTCTTATATATAGAGAGAGGTCATTTATAAATAAAAGAGAGTCGGTCCCAGAATACCACCCTGGGGTACACCCCTCACAAAATATTTATATCCAGAGTAAACATTCTGTGAACCAAAATCATCGTCAGATTTATAAAAAATTTTGACACATTGTCTTCTATCTGTCAAGTACGATGAGAAAAATTCTAAGGTCTTACCTCTTACACCATATTTTTCCAATTTCGATAGAAGCATTTGGTTATCAATGCTATCAAAAGCCTTCGTCAGATCGAATAAAATCATAGCGTGTAGTATTTTCTTTTCCCATATACTCACAATATTATCTAAAACATTAAAAACAGACAAATCTATCGAACGATGCCTCATAAACCCGTACTGATTCTTACTAACAATATTGTATTTTTCAATAAAGTTTACTAAGCGTGTATTGCTTTTTCAAAAATTTTTGCAAATGTAGGCAACAAAAAAATGGGTCTATAATTATTTAGATTAGTCGCATCCCCTTTTCTGCGGATAGGTGTAACAATAGCTATTTTTAATTCATCCGGAAAATATCCCTCAACAAAACATTTATTAATAATTTCACTCAGTGGCTGGCAAATGTATGAAGCGGCTCGTTTAAGTGTTCCGTTTTGCTAGTTTGGAACACCAAAAGCAACACATCCGTAAACCAGTAATATTTTTTACTGCTATTATATTTTTTCACTGAGTTGACTTTATTTTGTCCTGTTTTGTGATATGTCTGTTTTGTTATAATGGACAAAATGGTAGTCAGAGTCACCCTAAAAGGAAATGTGAAATATAGATTAAGGAATACACACACCCGGCTATATTTTTGTTGGGATTTAAAAAATTTAAAGCATATTAAATTACGGACCTTTTTTTAAATAAAGAAAATTATATCAAATAACCAGGAATAGTCAACCCAAAATAAGATTAAAATCGAATTTAATGAATATTCACTATTTCGTACAACTTTGCACATCTTAACCGAAAATACACTAGAGAAGTACAGTCATTCAATAAACTGTTATTTATGGATAATATTTGACCAATATTTGGTCCCTTCATTTCTAGAAAGACATTAAGCACGAAGTTCATTTTCTAAAACGGAAATTTGGTTACTAAAAACCACATTTATACATATATTACATACAAAAAGTTAATCTAAATTCAATAAACGAACAAATACGAAATCAAGATAATTGACGTAAAATACGTTGATTCAGTGGCGTATTTACAAGGGGCAAAGTTGACTATAGTTCGAGACAAAAGGGTTTTTTTGATAGGAGAAATGTAAAGTTTACACCAAAATTACCCGTATTCAACTAAACACGCTAATTCAGAACACTTCCATAAGGCTTTATTTGAGATTTCGGTGCTTGAACCTTTAAAACCATAAATAAAATGATAGAATGATGAAACTGGAAACGAATTTTTCGTTTTCGAAGTCGTTCTTTCTGGTTTTACTTAAACTTGAGCCTTTAAGACTTAGAAAAATAGTGTATTTGCAAATCGTCAGCTGAGTATGGGTTTGTACTAAGCCAGTTTTTTAAAAATTTTTTTCTGATAGTGGTTTCGGTTTCCTCAATACCCAAAACTAACAAAACAACTAGATAGACTAGACTAGATTTTCCCCTGGTGAATAAGTCTCTTAAGAATTACTAAAGAAGAATATTGTGTGTTTGCCGGCTTTACCAACAGCAGGAATAGTATGGTGCTAGCCAGATTGGTAATTAATAGGAATTGCCACAGGGCCGGATTTACACATGTGAAAGTGTCTGGACATTTCTCATGTGAAGGTTCGTCAGTACTTTTGTGGATGCCCTTGCTAAGGCAATAAAATTTTTCAACGCTTATTTTTCCTACTCTACTCCTTTTTTGAGGGATTCATTATTAATTTTGTGGAGGCCCCGGGGCACCTGCTTCAAGTAGCCTTATGTAAATCCGGCTCTAGGAGTTAGATTGGTAAAAACATCGATAGCCGACAGGTGATAAAACCTAAAATCCACTTCTGTTTGACGCTGATCATTTTATTTTTGATATAACTACTAGCAACTATGAACTTATTGACCCAAAACACATGGATGTTAATCGAATTCAACTATTAAAGCCCACTTTCACTTAAATGTCAACATAAATCTAAATCCTGATTTATAAATACGCAGCCTTCGATATTAAAATAATTTCAAATTAACTTCAAGTTCCAACACCAAACGAATAAATTTTCAATCCCTTTTCACATTATCGCGTATACATACGCGCGATATCTCACGTTTCCATAAGTCACTCCCGGCTACCGCTTATATTTTTCCTGCCATCAGGAAAGAAAAGATGGAAGGAAAACTGTTTTTATGTTGTGTATTATATGTGTATATATGTATTCACCCATTTTTGCACAGAGAAACCTAGAAAAGAAAAATTTAATAAAAATAATAATAAATTCTTGCTGAGAAAAAAATGTTCTTTTCGTTTCACGGAACAGAAATAAATATTAAGAGGTTTGTTTGTATATTTTAAAGAGCTCGTAAAATTCTATGCGACCTAGCAGTAAGTGTTGAAGCTTGAAATATTTATTACGTTTTTGTTGCTTAAAAGATTCGCTATTTTTCTTTCTTTCTGCAAGGTAAAAAAATTTAAAAATATTTTGTTGAAACAGTAACATAGTCCAGAATTATTATTTGTAAAAAGAAAAAAAAGAACAACTAAATTATATAGTGTTCTGTCTTTATTGTTAGCGGAAAATGGAAAGGTAAATTTTTATAAAACTTGAAAGATATTTAGAGAAAACTTTGCAATATTGAGAAATTGCATACGTTTTAAAAATACTTTAAACTTAAAAAAGAGAAGAACTTTGCTCTTATTTTTATGATATTCTTTTGAAAATGATAATATTCACTTTTTTTACAAAATTTTAAAATCAATTTAGAAAAAGTAGAAAAGTTACCTGGGAAGAACACAGTCTTACCTTTCTAAAACCCTGCCTTCAATTGTAGTAGCATTATTATAGTATCATTTCTTGTTTGGTCAAATGGTCACAAATAACTCCTAAAATAATGACCACAGAAACGTTTTTAAACATTTTACTTAAAAAAGTATGACACACGCTTTATTTTTAAAAAAAAATTCTACACTTCGTGCACAACTTTGAAGTGACAAAAAAAATTCTGTATTTTTAAGGCTACTATTCTTTAAAAAAAAATTATTGCCTCGTAGAAAAGAAATTTCGTGAATTCATTAAAAATTAAACAGTTCAAACTTTAAAACGCTCTTTTTAAAAACATCGTTAACCATTTTTGACTAAGATTATCCTTTTACAGCTTCTTAAAAAGAATAAAAATTTTCAAAATTCTGGAGTTCTTTTAACTTTTTTGAATAATATAGATTTCCACTTTAAAAATTATAAAGGCTATGATGTGGGTGGCATCTTTTGTAAGACAAGAAGTCTTAAGAACAAACGTTAAACCCGATTATTATTAAAAAGCCAACACTCAAACTAAAATTATTCAAAAATATCAACCAGTTCATAATAAACACAATTCCAAAAGAACAAAACAACCAAACAAAAATCATATTTTTAATTACTGCATGATTACAAAATGCACCACTTACATTCATTACAATACCTAAATAAATTTCCCAAGCAAATCAAAACAAAGAAACATCAACCAGAGAACAAAAGACAACTTCACAATAAATTATGTACGATAGAAAAAGATGCAACCAGACACAGCACAAGAAAAAAACAAATAAGAAATAAGTGACTAATGTTAAAAATAAAACAATAGAACGCGAGAAACATGGAATGTGCATTTCATATCTAGAAACTTGGTATAACAATATCGATTTTAACAGCTATACTTACTGAAATTAGTAACTGGAGAATGCTAACATTATTTACCGCGGTGTTGTTCTAGTTAAGCCTAGCTGTTACAATTATAGAAAGGTAGAATTTTATAATTGTTAGATTCGAGTGATGAAATGAGATGGAAGATATTGAAAGAAGATAATAATTTATGTGCTATTTTCTTTATTTTGATGGTGGTCGAACAACCCACTAACTCATTGAGGCAGTGAAGGCAGGCAGCTATGATTGCTTAGAGTGACACAGAAATAGTAAAAAGTCATTTATATAGCTTGTGTGTTGTTACTAGGTTTAAATCGTAGAGTCAATATTATTTGTGTTACTCTGTAAATGATGTTTTCGCTTGAAGTTGATATAAAATTCTATTAAACTTTAATTAAATTGATAAAAATTAAGAGTGAATAGTTTATCCAACTATCAAAGTTCCTGTTCACTGTTTAAATGTAAACATGTCTCTTATAATACTAGTCCACTTCTTGAAAATTGAAAATTGCTATCAACCTAAAATATAGTATCACATTCGATTCAAATTTTGGTTATTTGTATATAGGTATTATGTAGCGGCTTTATTAATTCTATAAAAATCTTAAAACTATAAATTCCATTGTCACATAATCACAAAAGTGTATTTTTGAGCTATCTATCAAAAAAGTATTATCAAATAGCAAATTTTTCACCATATTAATTTCTCAATTTAATTAAATAAAGACAATCGATTCTCAACTACTTTAAGAGAAGCGTCAAGGTATAATTAATTTATCTTTATACTGTCATAACTTTTTTGTTTAAGGTATTTGGTGCGAGACAGTCAGGTACAAAAGTATAGCTCAGCGAAAGAATTTTCTTTTATCAAAAATTAAATAATGTATTAATATTCTGCAATTGTTATATTTGTATACCACTTGTTTTTTTTAATTTCCGCGCGCTTATGTTGTAGCAATATAAAAGCATTGTTGAAAAACCGTTGTAAAAACGTTGTAAAATGATATTTATAAATTATATTTCAAAAACGGCGTAGTGAATAATTTTATTATTTTTTATTAAATATGGTTTGTAACTTTGTATTTTATAACATATTAAATTTTTATCAAATTCTTTGACACGTTTTCATTTTATTCAAAAAAATCATGTGAATATGTCAACTTCCCATAAGAGACCGTGTTAAAATTATAAAACTTTGAAACCGTTTTTATCAAAATTGGGACGGCCAATTTTTTTGGTATAGGCTCGTATTATTTGGTACAGAATTAAATAAATGTCTAGAGAAGTTTCGTTAAAATCCTTTGAAAAATCGTTTTTCGGATCAACTACCTTAACAGCATGTTGAAAAAACGCCGTGAGCAGCGGGGCCCCATCACGGTAGTCGAATTTTCCCCTTCATCTTCGGTATTGAATGTCTACAAGCGAAATGTGATTGAAAGTCTACAACCGAATTGTCATTTTGTTGGTTTCAAAACTGGTGATGAGTGTTCGGCTGATCGAGGCTTTAAAAAAAGGTTTTAAGTATCTAAGGGCTGTATCTCAGTAAATTTAAATTTTGTGCCGAAAACAGGTAGCAGAAAAAAATCCAACACATTTCGTAAGAGGACATTCCTGCCCATGTTTATCCGCTAATTGCCTTTATGTTTTAGTTTTAAAAATTAAAAAATTCGTCAAGTGCGTGTTTGACACGCACTAAGTAATATCGTCTCACATCAAAATCGGTTCAGTAGTTTCAGAGTTTATCCTAGACAAACATTGTGACATGAGATTTTTATATTATATCTTATTTACTGCTAATCCCACTTCGCATTTTTAAAGTATTTTAGGGGTTAGTTTCTAAAATAGTTTTGCCATTATTTTATAATTTAGCCTTTAAGTATTTTGAATTACAACAATTTTTTATGAACTTTACGGTGAAATTATAATCTCACGGTATATATAGGTATATATATTTGGTAGAATACTGTTTTAAAGTCTTTTTCGAGTACGAGGAAGCTGTCTGCTACACCTCATTGGCAGCGTTTTTTCATTTTTACCGTGGAAAAATAAGTTAGAATAGATTTTTACAACGAAAAATACGCTGCCAATGGGGTGTAGCACACAGCTTCCTCGTGGATAAGTTACAATAATATATGTGAAACCCTTTTCGTTACTCGGTTGCGCTCTATGAAAAATAATTATACCCTATTTCAAATACAATTGATCATGAGTTAAAGTTAAAAAATTAAATAATTCTTATACTGAAAATAAATCAATCGTCTATTCTTTTCTAAAAACAAACTGCAATTTTGATGATGAACGAGAACGAGATAAAGCCAAGGAAACGGAAATTATTTAAATTCATAAGTGACGAAGTATGGTTAAATTTAAGTGAAATGGACCATAAATAAATGTCACAAAAACTACAAAAATAACTTTTTTGTGTGTATTTCTGCAAAACAAACCAGGTTTAGCAATTGTTTTCAAAAAAGTCCAATCAAATAACGCAACAAAAATACATATTTTTAAAAACCTTACATCTAAACATTATAAAATACGCTGCCAATGGGGTGTGGCACACAGCTTCCTCGTATTCGTAAAAGACTTTAAATATGCCGTATATTATATATATATTATATGTACCATCAGTTGGGGCGAACCGAGACAGTAGGGGCGAATCTAGACAGAGCTGCCTCTCGATATTTCTTCGTCAGTGTTATGACCGCACAAGGTCATAGATCAATTTATGCTACTGAATTTTGTCAGTTATGAGTTAGTCATCAAAGAAAAGCGGTGAACGTGACATCTTTGTATTTTGTTATTTTACAGGCGCATTGTTTATAATTTTTAAAAATAACGCGCGTTTTGAAATCTTTTAAAGAAACTGTTGTATAAAAAAAAGTTATATATATAAAGTAGGGACTCGCAACAAAATGTTTGGCGTTTTTTTGACAATATATGTACCAAAAATGAAAGCTGTATTGTGCTTAATTTTTTTTTATAGATTGGTTAATAAAAAACGCCGTGAGCAGCGGGGCCCCATCACGGTAGTCGAATTTTTCCCTTCATCTTCGGTATTGAATGTCTACAAGCGAAATGTGATTGAAAGTCTACAAGCGATTTGTCATTTTGCGGTGGTTTCAAAACTGATGATGAGTGTCCGGCTGATCGGGGCTTTAAAGAGAATTTATCAACACAATTCGTACGAGGGCATTCCTACCCATGCTTATCCGCCAATTGCCTTTGTGTTTTATTTTTAAATATTAAAAAAGGACCTTAAATAGTAAACTGGAAGGCCTTTATGAAGATATTTTTTTTATTCCCAAAAAAATCCAAAATTTCTATTTTATAAATAAATATCCAAAATTCCTACTTTATAAATAAACAGTGACTTTGATAACATTTTTAAATTACTTAATATTTATGTATTCCTTTTGTTACAAAAGTACGTTCATTTTTTTTTTCAATTTTTAAAATTGCTATACGCCTGCTTGTATTAAAATAATATTAAAGCATTTAATACACATTTAACAATACCATCGTATTCCGATGTAAAAATGGGAGAAATGGGGGAAAAAGTAATGTGGAATCCCTAAAAGGCACTAGCTGGATACTAACTCAATACACGTACAAAATTTCAGCCCTCTAGTTTTCCTTAGAGAGTCTCTAGACGTGTTAGAAAAAAAGCAAAAAATCAAAGAAATATGGTCGTAAAAATCGTGAGGGTAAAGGTTAAAAGTTGAAACCTCCAAAAAGCAGTGGCTGGCTATTAACTTAACCTGTACACAAAGTTTCAGCCCTCTAGGTTCACATGGGGAGATTTTGACCCGAACGAAACTGTCAAAAAACAAGAAAAATCATGTTCTTTTGGGTATAAAAATGGTGGGGGTAGGGGTTAAAAGTCGAGACCCCCAAAAGGCACCCCCTTGATACTAACTCAATCCGAATACAAAATTTCAGCCCTCTAGGTTTATTCGGGTGACCTGTGCGAGTGGTACAAACTTCGAAAACGTCGAAAATGCATGAAATTGTAGCTTAAAAATGAGGGGGGTGGGGGTAAAATATTAAAACCTCCAAAAAGCACAACCTAGGTACGAACTTTATCAACACACCAAATTTCAACCCTCTACGTTAATTCTGGGGGGGCTGGGGGCCTGTTAGATCCAGCGAAAATCGTTTTTCCCCCCTCTACTCCCACCATATCATCCTAGGAAGCTGAATTTTGGATATGTTGTAGATAATTGACCGAAACATTATTTCCAACCGGTTTGGAAAATTTTTATTGCTTTTCCGCCCCCCACCACCCCCTTAAAGGTTGGGTCGGATCCAAAATTTCCCCAAAATTTGACCAAACTTTGATAGTATTGTTGTGCATCGGAGTGAGCCCCATTTACCAAATTTGAGCTCTTAACTTCCATAGGGGGGCGCTACACATATTAAAAGGTAGCGGGAAAATATATATATATATATATCTATATATATCTATATATATATATATATATATATATATATATATATATATATATATATATATATATATATATATATCAGACATTTTTTTTCTACATATTCGTGTTCTACGGGTCCGAAAACGGATAGCGCCCCTACTCTCGCCTCTCGCCGTTCTTATCGTATAGGCTGTATAAGTCTAATTTTTTCAAGGAAAAATTCGACTAAAAATTGTCTATAGGTGAGGCGAATTCATACACAATGTTGCGTCAGTATAAAAAGAAAGTGGGTATAAACTACATAAACTGTAATGAAGATAACATAAAATGGGGTATTTTGGACAGAGGCGCAACAACCAGGGGGGTCCGGACCCCTAAAATTACCTGGAAATTTTCCTTCAATTTATTTTATTTCTATTAAAAAGTAAAATTTTTAGTGGTTTACTAATATTTTTTATTTGAAAATCAAATTTTCGGAGACGACATTTTATTACAACATTTTCCATTGTTATTGGAGAACTGCGTTATCAAAAAATTTGATAATTTAAATTTTTGTTGGACCCCCTCTAGATATGTAGTTGTTGCGCCCCTGCTTTCCGATATTAAAAAAAAATCGCTCAGACAAGTTGCTGAATATTTCCATGTTCCCAAATCGACCTTGCATGATAGACTCAAAGGCAAATCGCAATAAAATTCATTTAAATCCAAAATGTTTTATTCCATCCATCAAAAGTCATTCGCTGATGCAGTTATTTAGTTTAGCGAATTTTCAGATTGGAAATTCAGCTATTTTTATCTTTTTATGTCCGATTTTACTCATATGCATGACTTAATGTGATTTATATTGCAAATAAAGCACTGTCTCGATTCGCCCCACACATAGGGGCGAATCTAGACACTATATAACCAAAAAAAACAAAATGTTGCAGTACCAATTTTGATATTTTTATTACTGCCCTATATGCTCGTGATACTAAAGCATTTAAATTATTTTTTTAGAATTTTTTAGATAAACTCTAAACAATTTATTGCCAAAAAACTGAAAAAATCGTTTACATTCGCCCCAACTGACGGTATACCATCGCCTTAAAGTTTATAAAAAATTGTTGTAACTCAAAAAACTTAAAGGCTAAATTATAAAATAATAGAAAAAATATTTTAGAAACTAACCCCTAAAATACTTTAAAAATTTGAGCGAAGTGGGACTAGCAGTAAATAAGATACTGACATTCAATTGGATTTCATGGTAGCGCCGTGGATACTATTACTCCGAATGCAATGAAATTTGTAGGGAACTATCTAGGAACCAGACCGCATAATTTCTGGCAATTTCATAAAAAAAGAATTGAATAGTTAAGAAGTTATGGCACTTGGTGTAATTTAGTATATTAATGGAAATATCATGGTAGCGGCGTAGCTACCATTACTCCGATTTCGATTAAATTCATAGGGGACCATCTAGAAACCAAACTGCATGATTTTTGAAAATTTCATTAAAAACAATTGAATAGTTCAGGAGTTATGCCACTTAGTGAAAACTGGCGACCTACAGACAGACGGACGGACGGACAGACACCGCACGAAAATTGTTCAAGAAGCTCTAAAACGTAAAATGTGCGTAAATAATTTTATTTTGGAGGGAAAAAATTTTTTATTTTTCAAAAGTGATCACAATGCTTTCGCTACTTTCGTAGTCTCGAAAGCAAAATGGTACAAAACATTTCATTGTAGGTAAACACGATAAAAATGAAACAAAAATTCGTATTGGTAAATTTAACTGATAAAGAATTTAGGTTAAATTGCTAGGCAACAAATTTTCGTTAGACAAACCTAAATTTATTCGAGAAAATGCAAACCTTTCGTGTAATAATAAGTGATTATTTAGTATTTACAATAAGTAGATAATTTTGCTTCCTAAAATTCTTATATTTTTGTCCAGTTTGCTTTGCCTTGAATGCTGCTAGATTTTTCTTTAAATATTTCGGATTTAGTTGAATAATTTTCTTCAAAATCTTCGAGAAATAATGCTACATTTTTCTGTAAAGGTTAATAACTCATTAAAAATTTGATTTTAATTTTATTTATTCAGTGTTATACGTATGCGCAATACTTACCAGAATTATTCTCTCTCAATCAAATAACAATAATATTTAATAAATTGTTTTAAAATCTAAATTACAAGAAAAATTGACGGTTTTTAAGGTTATAAAAATATTCAGTTCACTGTATGTACTTATATACAGTTTTGTATATAGGTACATATTTACATAACACAATCTAAGCTTCTTAAAAATAAATTAAAAAGTTGCTTTTTAAACATGTAAAATGTATCCAAAAAATGGTTCTCGATCTATTTCAATATTTTTTATATTATTAGCTTTCATATTTGAAAGCTAAAATAGAAAATTAAGTGCTTAGTAATAAATTTAAAGATGTCTCTAAACTAACTGACAATAAATATGCGTAATGTAAACTTCGCTTTATAACAAAAATAAAACTTGTCATATATGTAGTAATATTTCTATCTGTTATGTTGGTATAAACTAAAGTGTTGTTTACCTATGTACCGTGCAAGTGAGATAGGAAATATATACAACGGATTTATATAAAAAGAAATAAAAGATACATATTTATAATATAATAAAGGGCGAAGAATTTTTTTTTTACTGGGGTGTCCATTTTATCAGCTTATTTTTCAGTATTTTTAGATTGAATATTAAAATTAGCCGTTAATATGATAATCTGAACTATAAAATGTCGATCTGAGATGATAAATTCCATTAATAGTTTTCTTTTTTGGCTATTATTTTTCGGCTTTTCGACCCCACATAATTTTTCCGTCCCTGGTATTTCAATAAAATAATAATAATAATGTGAATAATCATTTGGTCACACAACGAAATTATTATATCGTCGAAGAAAGCCGAGGTTCGACGATATAAAAAGAACCTTAAATAGTAAACTGGAAGGCCTATATAAAGATATTTTTTCTTTCCAAAAAAATCCAAAATTTCTATTTTATAAATACTAAAAATCCAAAATTCCTAATTTATAAATAAACAGTGACTTTAATAACATTTTTAAATTACTTAATATGTATGTATTTCATTTGTCATAAAAGTAAGTTCACTTTTTTTTAAATTTTTTAAAATTACTATTCGCCTACTTGTATTTAGAATAAACATAATGCTTTTAAAACACATTTAACAATAGCATTCAATTCCGATGTAAAAATGGGAGAAGTGGGGGGAAAAGTGATGCGGACTCCCTACAAGGTACTAGCTGGATACTAACTGAATACACGTACAAAATTTCAGCCCTCTAGGTTTCCTTATGGAGTCTCTAGACGTGTTAGAAAACAAGCAAAAAAATTAAGGAAATATTGGCGTAAAAATCGTGGGGGTAAGGGTTAAAAGTTGGAACCTCCAAAAAACAGTGTCTGGCTATTAGCTTAACCTGTACACCAAATTGCAGCCCTCTAGGTTTATTTGGGGAGATTTTGACCCGAACGAAACTGTTAAAAAACAAGAAAAATCATGTTCTTTTGGGTATAAAAATGGTGGGGGTAGGGGTTAAAAGTCGAGACCCCCAAAAGGCACCCCCTTGATACTAACTCAATCCGAATACAAAATTTCAGCCCTCTAGGTTTATTCGGGTGACCTGTGCGAGTGGTACAAACTTCGAAAACGTCGAAAATGCATGAAATTGTAGCTTAAAAATGAGGTGGGTGGAGGTAAAATATTAAAACCTCCAAAAAGCACAACCTAGGTACGAACTTTATCAACACACCAAATTTCAACCCTCTACGTTAATTCTGGGGGGCTGGGGGCCTGTTAGATCCAGCGAAAATCGTTTTTCCCCCCTCTACTCCCACCATATCATCCTAGGAAGCTGAATTTTGGATATGTTGTAGATAATTGACCGAAACATTATTTAAAACCGGTTTGGAAAAGTTTTATTGCTTTTCCGCCCCCCACCACCACCTTAAAGGTCGGGTCAGAAAAAAAATTTGCCCAAAATTTGACCCCACTTTGATAGTATGAGGTGCCTCGAAAATGAGCCCCATTTACCAAATTTCATCTCTTAACTTCCATAGGGGGGCCCTACACAAATTAAAAGATGGCGGGAAAATATATATATATATATATATATATATATATATATATATATATATATATATATATCAGACATTTTTTTTCTACATATTCGTGTTCTACGGGTCCGAAAACGGATAGCGCCCCTACTCTCGCCTCTCGCAGCTCTTATCGTATAGACTGTATAAGTCTAATTTTTCGGAGAAAATTCGACTAAAAACAACAAAATAAGATAATAGTAAAATAGGGATCATTTTAATGTAAAAATCAATTTAGTAGTAAGATAAAATAGGTGCTCAAAGTAACTCATCATCAGAATAATCTTAATATTGCATCAAAATATGTACGTAACATTAGAATGTCAGAATTCAAAAAATACTATAGCTGTATCCCAATGACGTTATCAAATGTACATGGAAAAATATTTAGATTATAAAAATCGTGATTTTGTTAAAATAGAAGTGAAATAGATAAGGTTCTTTCAATTTCATCAAAACAATTGAAGGAATTTTATCAATAATTATTTTAGAACAAAAATGAAAACTTTAGTTTTCAAATAATACAAATTTCATAAAGTAATTTAACTTGTCTCATTTTCATAATGTCTAAATTAGCAATGATCAAAACTCATCAAGTCTCCGATCATAGATTTTTAACATACATAATTACTTTTTCATTTTTCAACAAAATTAAAATCATAAAATAGTAACAAAAATAACGATTTCCATTGTGGAAAATCTATTTCCTGGTGCAAATTTCCAATTCTAATCCCAAAAATGAAAACTCAGCCCCGATCTTTTCACCCTTTTCTTGCAATTATATCAGAAACAGGATATTTGTATCACGAAAATTTGTTAGAAAAACTTCAATAGCGCTATTATAGTAAATTGATGGTGGTGGCTCCGGGTAAAATATGTACGTTACGCCACTCAAAGCACCATCTGAAATAATTTTTAAGGGATAAAACCTAATTTAGATTGGCTACCTTATTTGTATCCACGTGTCCACGCAAAAAAACTATTCAAATATTATTCGTTTCTATGAAAACCTATACAAAACTTTCGTATTACCAGCTTAAAAAGAAAAAAACATTAAAAACGTTCAACAGAACACGTTCAAAAAAGAGATATAATTGAAAACATAAACAACAAATCCTTTCTATGACCACACTGACCAAACAAATATTTCTCCTTGAGAAAAAGACGAATGAAAATGAATTGCCGAATTGTGTTTTCACATTTTTTTCACGAATTTCACTTTCATTCGAGCAATAAAATTGTTTAATTGCTTCCAACAAAAAAAATAAATAAAAATAAAAACACGAAAACCGAATCCAATATACAATAAACAAACAAAAACACCAAATAGAAATAAAAGTTTAATCCAGCAGCCTGCACTCCTTTTTTGCGTTTCGATTCCGCTTTAATGTGGTCGACTGTGGAGCAACACAAAAAAAAACTATGGCCAGGGATGATGTGACGAGTATGACTGACGATTTCAGTCACAAATTATTCTCTCTCTCTGTCTCTCGCCATTCGTCTCTATTTGTAATAAGCTTTCTTTTTTCTTCATTCACGTTATTCAGTATGACATAATTTATTTTGACAAATTTCTCTTTTTTGTGTTGGTATTAGTGGTAGCTTTTTTATGATAAACTTTAGGTGTAAATTAATCATCATTGTTGGAGTGATAATAATACAAGGGGTCTCAGAAGAAGCCATACGTACGTTGAAAGAAACGTTGGTACATATAAAATTGATAGTTTCACACTTAAAGAGGGTGGGGTTACTACGAAAAAATTGATGAAAATCAGTTAAAAACAACAAAATTGGATAGATCTTAGAATAAAACAAATTCTGCTGAAATTTCATGTTGATTAGGAAACTTAACGGGGGGAGGATCTTCCAGACAACAGGTTTTTCAATATTTTTTAGTCGAATTTTCTCCGAAAAATTAGACTTATACAGTCTATACGATAAGAGCTGCGAGAGGCGAGAGTAGGGGCGCTATCCGTTTTCGGACCCGTAGAACACGAATATGTAGAAAAAAAAAATGTCTGATATATATATATATATATATATATATTTTCCCGCCACCTTTTAATTTGTGTAGGGCCCCCCTATGGAAGTTAAGAGATGAAATTTGGTAAATGGGGCTCATTTTCGAGGCACCTCATACTATCAAAGTGGGGTCAAATTTTGGGCAAATTTTTTTTCTGACCCGACCTTTAAGGGGGTGGTGGGGGGCGGAAAAGCAATAAAACTTTTCCAAACCGGTTTTAAATAATGTTTCGGTCAATTATCTACAACATATCCAAAATTCAGCTGCCTAGGATGATATGGTGGGAGTAGAGGGGGGAAAAACGATTTTCGCTGGATCTAACAGGCCCCCAGCCCCCCAGAATTAACGCAGAGGGTTGAAATTTGGTGTGTTGATAAAGTTCGTACCTAGGATGTGCTTTTTGGAGGTTTTAATATTTTACCCCCACCCCCCTCATTTTTAAGCTACAATTTCATGCATTTTCGACGTTTTCGAAGTTTGTACCACTCGCACAGGTCACCCGAATAAACCTAGAGGGCTGAAATTTTGTATTCGGATTGAGTTAGTATCAAGGGGGTGCCTTTTGGGGGTCTCGACTTTTAACCCCTACCCCCACCATTTTTATACCCAAAAGAACATGATTTTTCTTGTTTTTTAACAGTTTCGTTCGGGTCAAAATCTCCCCAAATAAACCTAGAGGGCTGAAATTTGGTGTACAGGTTAAGCTAATAGCCAGACACTGTTTTTTGGAGGTTTCAACTTTTAACCCTTACCCCCACGATTTTGACGCCAATATTTCCTTAATTTTTTTGCTTGTTTTCTAACACGTCTAGAGACCCCATAAGGAAACCTAGAGGGCTGAAATTTTGTACGTGTATTCAGTTAGTATCCAGCTAGTACCTTGTAGGGAGTCCGCATCACTTTTCCCCCCACTTCTCCCATTTTACATCGGAATTGAATGCTATTGTTAAATGTGTTTTAAAACCATTATGTTTATTCTAAATACAAGTAGGCGAATAGTAATTTTAAAAAATTTAAAAAAAAGTGAACTTACTTTTATGACAAATGAAATACATACATATTAAGTAATTTAAAAATGTTATTAAAGTCACTGTTTATTTATAAATTAGGAATTTTGGATTTTTAGTATTTATAAAATAGAAATTTTGGATTTTTTTGGAAAGAAAAAATATCTTTATAAAGGCCTTACAGTTTACTATTTAAGGTCCTTTTTTTAATTTTTAAAACTAAAACATAAAGGCAATTAGTGGATAAACATGGGCAGGAATGTCCTCGTACGAATTGTGATGGCTTTTTTTCTGCTACCTGTTTTCGGCACAAAATTGAAATTTACTGAGATACAGCCCTTAAATACTTAAAACCTTTTTTTAAAGCCTCGATCAGCCGAACACTCATCACCAGTTTTGAAACCAACAAAATGACAATTCGGTTGTAGACTTTCAATCACATTTCTCTTGTAGACATTCAATACCGAAGATGAAGGGGAAAATTCGACTACCGTGATGGGGCCCCGCTGCTCACGGCGTTTTTTTTTTAAGAAACTGAATACATTTATTGTATCAAATGAAGTTACATATAGTATAGTACATGTTATGGTGTATTCACTCATAAATTTTTATGCAAAAAAAAGAAAAAATGACGGCGCTACGGCTGTTCCAAGTTGACTCTTTTAATTTGCGCCGTGGAATGCCTAGCCTCTTGTAATCAACTGAATTCAATCGGACAAAAACATTTTATTAAAATAAGTCATTACGCTTTCCATATACCTATTTCTGATGAGAAAATTTTTTTTCACAATTTAAAATCAAAAAGAAAAAAATGTCACTTTTTTATAAACAAATTGTTATAAACAATATTTATAGTAATAATTTATGTAAAATTTTAGGTATATGCAAAGGCCAATATCTTAAAGAATATCTATACAAAATTTCAAGTTAATACCTTAATAACTTTTTAAGTTATGTTCCATGTTCCTGTTTGAAGAAAAACGCTATTAAAAAGTTTTCGTTCTTGAAAAGTAGAGTTAAAAGCAGTTTACCGTTATCTAAGATAATCTTTCTGTTGGGTTTAAAACATTCGAAATATATTCCTTAAGGTTCAAATGAACTTTTAAAGCAAAACAAAAAATGAAAAATTTGAAAGTTCTGGAGAACCCTCCCCCCTTAATGTTACGGAAAATGAAATATTACACGTACTCTTATAGAAAGTGGGAAATTTTTGTTACATTCCAATGAAAAATGATGTTAAAATTGAAAAATATTGTATAGTTACCAGGTAAATCTGTTTAAACATGTCTACGAAATTGAAAAATGATTTAAGAGCCCTACACACTGATACAAGAAGATCCGTATCGATACAGATAGCGATATACAGTGGCCATCCAATGGTACGTACTCCGATTTTACGTAGTGACGTCAGCGATTTAGTGGGGTTCTCCTCTCACAGATATGTTGTTGTTTGTCTGTGTTGGTGAAAATTTATGTACCAAGCCAGAGTCAGGGCCGTAGGTAATATTGTTTGAGGGTCTCGTAACCTTTAAAAATTTTAAAATTTCACTGCAGATATATATGCACATATTCTGTATACGTAATATGCAAAATGCAAATGCAAAATGATTAACGTAAAATTCGAAAATATTCTAATCGTCAACTAGCAGAGATATAAAAAAAAAAACAGACTTCACCGTTGAATTGGTCATTAAAAATGAGATTAAATAGTGTAGTTTGAGAAAAATTCTAGAATGTTCTATTTGTCAACTAGCAAAGATATTGAAAAATCAATTGTACCATTTAATTGTCCATTGAAAAAGAGGTCAAATTACACACTTTGACAAATGTTCTGGAATATTCTATTCGTCAACTAGCAAAGATATTAAAAAACAGACGTCGCCATTGAATTGGCTATCAAAAAAAAGACCAAATAACACATTTTGAGAAATGTTCTAGAATACTCTATTTGTCAACTAACAAAGATATTGGAAAATCTACTGCACCATTTAATTGTCCAACCGAAAATTAAACTAATGGAAACCAAATGTCCGATTTTGACAAAAATTTTTTGCTATTTGACGAATAGAATATTCTAGAAGATTTATCAAAATGTGCTATTCCGTCTTTTATTCGATGACCAATTAAATGGTACAATCGATTTTTCGATATCTTTGTTAGATGACGAATAGAACATTCTAGAATTTTTGTCAAAATGCGCTGCTTAATCTAGTTTCTAGTGCCCAATTCAACAGTGAAGTTTGTTTTTTGGTATCTTTGCTAGTTCAAGAGTAGAATATTCTAGAATTTTTGTCAGCTTCCGCTATTTGGCGTCTTTTACGCTGATGAATGCGATAGTGAAGTTGATTTTTTGGCAGTTTTCTAAAAGTAGTCACTCATATTCATTAGTATAAAATTCTACACAACCGAATTTTAGGTGGAAATTGTCTCTTAAGATAATATTGTTTTAAATAAATTCAGATAAATAATATTTACCAACCCCCGAAACAAAAGTTTACCGACGCCCCTGATCTTCCGATTTTACGTACTTCCCCTTAAATTTGCACCGACCACTACGTAAAATTGGATTTGTGGTGTACATGTACCTGAAATTTATATCAAGATTATTTAGCACGCACATGTTGAAACTCAGTACAGATCAAAAATTTTATTAAGAAAGAAAAGTGCTACGACCACAGACCAGTGAACATATTATATATTATATTATATTGACTAGTAATATAAATGTGTAATTGAGGCAACCAGTTACGACTAAGTTCCGACCTTAATAGTATTCTGTAATATATAATAATGAATGGTAACCGTAGTTACGTTTTCAAATAATTATTGTAAAAATATAATATTGATAATAAAATTTTACTTTTTTGAGAAGAACCTGCAAAATTTTGAAAGAAGAAAAGTGGTATTCGCTTTATTTTCAAAATACGTACGTATACAAATTATGTCCTACAATAATTATAGTCGCATTTTCTTAAAAATTGACATTATATTATTTCATTAAATTTCACCCGTCTCACCCTTGTTACCTGCTTCAAAAAAATGCCTAGAAACTGGCTTTACGCTTTGTCTAGTCTTAGTGTAATATAATAGTGTTCACTGGTCTGTGGCTACGACGACCTGTGCTATTATTAGCAACTGCCACTGCAGTGTCAGAATGCTTAGAAGATCACAACGAAAGTTGTGGATTTCTCTTAACAAAGTTGCGGTCTGCTATTGGGTACTTTGCATTTTTTGGCCAAATCACTAACAAATTAATAAATGCAACAATAGTACATAAGCGCTGATACAATAAAATAGAAAATGGAAAATAGCTATTTGAAATGGATTATAAAATGCAAAATGCTTTTCTTACTTTAAATTTATTCTATAAATTTTTTATCTTGATTTATATTAATAAAAAGTTAAGAAAATGTCAAACGTACTGAAATCAAATAAGGGCAGTCCTTTGAGAAAATTTTATGAAGTTTGCATATGAAAACGAAATTTAACTCTTGAAATATTGTTACTCAAAAATATTCTAAAATTTAATTCAGCTTTAACAAACCTTGAGTACGCTACAACTACGACTCCTAAATTACATATAAAAATCATCTACTCGAAATACTAAGACATTTCTTATCGGCGTGTCTTAAAGATAATAACACAGAACTTGAGTCAGAAAAGTTTGACTTGAGAGAACTGCAGCTCTAGTAATAAATTTAACTTAATTGACATTGCAACTCGAGTTATAAGCAATTTGAGTCAATTGTATCAACTTACATTTAACTTACAATTTGTTAGACTGAGTTCAACTCGAATTCTATGATCAATATAAGTCATAAGTGTCATACATATATACATAAATTTGAGTATACACGCATTTTCATTTTAAATGTAAAATGGATTCAAATTTTCATTTTAAATACAAAATGGAAAATGGCTTGAACGAACTTATTTAAAATAGAAAATGCAAAATGCCATTTTGTATTTTAAATACATATTTAAAATGAAATCATTTTAAATAGTTCCCAGCCCTGCTTGTTGCAATACAATAATACAGACAACAACGATACCAACTAATACTTGCTGATACTGATATGTATAGTGATACTGAGACAGTCACATTGAGATTTGTATCACGATACTGATACCTGCAACCTGTACCGATACAGGTCTCATCGTGTGTGAGGGCCTTTAGAGGGCAAAAAAATATAATTTTTGAAATAAAAATTAGCCTACAATCTGGCAATATTTGACACAAGCATGGTGAAAAGTTTAAAAATAAAATAAAGTTATCCGACTATTAACACAAAACACTTTACTTTGGTAAAAATACGACCTTTATTGCTTAAACTCATATGACATGTTTCGAGCAATACCTATGATCATTAGCAAATATGGAATGCCATAAAGTAACGCTCAAATCTATTAAAAAGTTATCAGACCTTATTTAAAAAAGAACACTAAAATTTAAAACAATTTTCACAATTCAAAAAAATAAACGTGGTATTTTTTGCTAAGTAAAATATTTTTTTTATTATTTACAAACATGGAATACCATAAAGTAACGCTCAAATCAGTGAATAAAATAAAGTCATATATTATTTACAAAATCGCAGTTTAATACAAAAAGTTTGCAATGAGGACGGAAATATTTTCAGGCTGTACAAGTATCATTTTCAGTATTGTAATTCTCTACGCAAAACATTTGAAAATTTGTGTCCTTTCAACCTAGAAACGAACAAACCTAGCGTTCAAAATCCAAATCCGTAAATAATTTCCAAACAGACTGAAAAAGAATTTGTTTCATGGAAATACAACACATTCCGTAAAATAACTTTGCGGTTATTTGAATAAAAAGTTGGTGTAAACTTTTTTTTTTTTAAGTAAAAACTAAACAGTAAATATCCAACTAGTTTCTTATTTCTATAAAATACTTCATTAAACCAAGTAAATTAATCTCCGCCCGTAAGCAATTTACGTAAATACTGGTACACGAAACTCAATTGTGAATAATTGTGTATATTTTAACCCTTTCAAGTTCATGAGCCTCTAAAAGAATTGACTTCAAATAACATCTTCAACTATACACGTGCCTATAAAAGTATTGTAGTTTAAATTTGTCCCTTTAGATGATTCTCACCAAATAATAATTAAGATCTTAAAAAAAAAATTGCGTAATATTTAATAAATCTAAATTGATGAAAACTTACCTTAAGAAAAATCCACCGTTGGTGCTAAGTACGTATGAAAAATTAACTACGCCACATTCAATTATTTGTTTATTTATTTATACATAATTTAATTTTTTATTTAATTAAACAATACACAATGAATTAATGAATTCGTTAATCCTATATATTAATTGAATGATTTATTAACTAACATTTAATTCACTTAAATTTATATTTTCAATTGTTTTTACGAATCGAATCAGTTCTAAATAAAAAGGAACAAATTCCCCAAAAAAAGAAAAAATCAACAATTAAAATTTTTGACACATTTTAAAAAAACACATTTACACTAAAAACAAAAGAAAAAAATTATTTAAAGAAATTATTTAAAAATTAATTTTTTCGAATAGCCGTGACGGACATACTTTATTTTCGATTATATCCTAGGCAAAAATAAAAATCGGAACAATCAAAAAAAAAAAATCACACACCGTGTTTGTAGTAGTTAACAAAAATATGTCCGTCGGTATATAATTCGTCGGTGTCTGAGTATTTAGGATAACGCGTCGTTTAACGCGAGCATGGAGCCCGGAGCCGACTGTGGTGGACCCAGAGAATGGTAGGTAGCCAACGTTACGTCCCCGGATTCAACATCTCTTCACTATACCGCTACATTCTAAAAACTCATCCGTCGTCATATATTCGGAACAGTGCGCTGCATCTGCGCAAATATACACACACACCAATACGTATCTCCTTAAGGAAAATGCTTATCTGTTTTGATATTGTCGATATTTCGATGTGTTTGTTGGATATCGAATTGTCGATGTATGGGTGTTTGTGATGATATTTCTATACCATGTGCAATAATTTTCGCCTATTGTTGTATCAGCGATAATATTTCCATTGTTGAAAAATAAATGGAAATTATTCAAAATTTAATTATTCTTTCCTTATCGAGAATTGGGTTAAGGTGTTGGGTTGAGGGAAACAAATTTTTCCCCTTTCTTATTAATTTAAATGATCTATTTTAAAACGTAATTCAAAAGGAATTATGACTGCTGAAATATTCTAGAAATTGTTTTGAACTCAGTTTCTGAAACGACTTTGAGCGATTTCAGAAAACGTTTAATATCTCAACTTGGAATAACTTTCTTTCGTTACTTTATTCCATTACCTTATTTTGTTACTTTTACTATATTTTCATAAACAACTCAAAAACACACTGCTAATAGGGTGTGCCACACAGCTTCCTCGTACTCGTAAAAGACTTTAAAACAGTATTCTACCAAATATATATACATACCGTGAAATTATATTTTCGCTTTAAAGTTCATAAAAAATTGTTGTCACTCAAAATACTTAAAGGCTAAATTATCAAATAATAGCAAAAATATTTTAGAAACTAACCACCAAAATCCCCTAAAAATTTGAATGAAATGGGACTAGCAGTAAAGAAGATATTGACATTTAATGGGATTTCATGGTAGCAGCATAGTTACCGTTACTCCGATTTCGATTAAATTCATAGGGAGCCATCTAGGAACCCCACTACATAATTTCTGAAAATCTCATAAAAAATAATTGAATAGTTTAGAAATTATGCCACTTGGTGCAATTTTGGAATGACATGGTAGCGGCGTTGCTACCGTTACTCCGATTTTGATTAATTCATAGGGGACCATCTAGGAAGCAAACTGCATAATTTCTAAGAATTTCATTAAAAGCAATCGTATAGTTCAGAAGTTATGTCACTTGGTGCAAACTGGGGACACGCAGACGGACAGACAGACACCAAACCAAAATTGTTCAGAAAGCTCTAAAACGTAAAATGTGTATAAAAACATTTATTTTGGAAGGAAAAAATTGTTTTTTTTTTTAAAGTGATCACAATGCTTCCGCTACTTTAGTAGTCTCGGAAGCAATAATAGATGTACAAACACAAAAATATAAAAAAATTTTGAAACTTCAAATGGTTTTTCTCAAAACTACGTTTTCCAAAACAATGGACAAGATAACACCAGCAATTTTCGCCCGATTGACTTGAAATTTTACCTGCAGCTTATTAGATAAATTATGCTTGTGATATTTGCAGGACAGTCACAACGGCAGATACTTACTGATTAGGCTATGCTTCATATTGCTTCCCTAAAACACTCACTATTTTCTTATCATTCGTGTACTTTTTCTCTTACTCTCTCTTTACAGGCCAATCTCGATAGTCTCATTTCGAGTTATATCATTACTGGAGCATTATCACTGGCCAAAATTAAAACAAAAAAAAAATTTTAGAATCCTTAAAAAAATGATTTTTTTGGACTAAACAACCCCCCTTCATTTTAATCCAAAATAATTTTTTTTAATTGTTGACTGGCGGTACATTACGCGCTATCAAGACCTAACATTATGCATAATTTTCCAAAAAACTTTGTGACAGACGAATAGACGAACACGAGAGTAATCTTATAAGGTTACTATTTTTCTTTTAAGGTATGGAATCCAAAAAAAAAATGTTAAAAATATAAAGACACCTTCCCAAGCGTCTGAAAAGAGTTAAAAATTCAACACATCAATGTCCCTCAAACAAATTAGTGAAAGTATTGAGAGCAAACAGTGGAAAAAGCAATCATCACAAAAAATGGAGCATTCAATCTAATTTTTCGTTTATATTACTACGTTTAATAGAATTATTATTAGTACCTACTTCTATGCTATATTAGTACCTACTTCTATGCTACAACAGCAGAAGAGGTATCAGCAAAAGGAAATCCATATATGTTCCACTTGACTGATTGTACGCTTCTAAAGCTCCATATCGACGTGGCGCGACGCGACGAAAACAGCGAATACCATAAATATAAGAATACAAAAGAATGCACACCACAGATAATGTCCCTCATAAATCTTTTCGAAAAGGTATAATTCATTACTTTCATTCTTATATAAACTATAACTATACTCTTTTTAAGTAACAATAACATTCTTTGTTTCGTATTGCAAGTATATTAAAATTTTGGAATGTATGTTGCGAGAAAAAAAGAGAGAGAGCGAGTAAAAGCCAAAGATCATTTGTGGAGTGATATTTCAAAAGGTATTTTGTCACAATTACCAAAATGTTGGAAAATCACCAAAAACTATTCAACGTATCATTTACGCGTTTGTCTTTTTCAAGTTATTTTTATAGATTACATGATTTAAAGTACAATTGAAATTGATTTTTCGTTAATATGTTTTTATGTGAAAAGAAAAATGGTTTTATATGATGGATAAAACACTGTTTGAATCAAACATGAGTATAAAAACAATGCGGTTTAAATAAATTTATTATTTTCTTTCTTAATTTTAATGGAATAAAAATTTTTTTACGGAAATTGAATTGTCTAGTCTGACAGAAAGCAGTAAGAAGAATCAGAAGATATGCCTAACTCAGTTTTGAATTTTTGTGACATAATGCTTTTTGGTTAGTCACTCTACATTTGTAATTAATGAGTAATAATACATAGTTTCTTTTTTTTTTAAATTTTTTTTTGTTCGTCAACTGTATTTTTGAAGAAAAAAATGTTGAAAAATTTTTTGGTATACCCGAGGACCCGTCATTTCTCTCGCCGGCCCTGAGTAGGAGTAAATTATTTTTTCAACTAAAAAACAAATTATGAATGAATTTTAAACAATGAACAAAAATTAATAATATCCCTATACAGTTCGCGCGTCTACACAGTAAACGTACTCAGAGCCTAGCAATATTTTTAACACGTTGGCGTATTGACGTATTGTGCAGCAAACCTGTTGTAGCTACGCAGTACGCACTTATCATATGTACATATAGGGAATTTGGTCAATTTGATCGCGTTTTCCGTTAAAATGTGTTACTTCAAGTGTATACGATAGCAAAACATGCTGAGCGTGTTAGTCGAAATCATTCCGTCTACTGTAGGTACGCTATTTTTCGAATATGCGCAAAATATATTGATATATTCGTTTTTTAGTCCATTCTCCCGTGTATATTTGCAACATAATGTACACAATTTAATTGGTCGATTCTGTAACTATTAACAGTTTGTAAAACCTCTGTTAGACTGTTAAATTACAGAATGTTAAAAAATGGTATTCTGTACGCAATTTTTAACAGAAATGTTAGCTAACATTCTGTTATTTCTCTGTAAACTTGACAGCACTCACAACACTCGCCATAAACTTCACAGAGCTGTTAAATAGGCTAATTACTATGGATATTATTAAATATTGATAATTTTGATTTTTGCGTTTTTTATAAAATTAATATTTTGACGTTTTAATTTGTCATTTTTTGAATTATTTGATAATTATCATGAAGTATTTTTTGTAGTAAGAAGACTGTTGAGGAAATAGTGCAGTGTTCTTAAATCGGATAGGATGTAATTTCAAATAAAATAAATTTATTATGATAAAATAAATTTTTTTTATAAACAGTGAATGTTTTCGGGACAAAATCGCACTGACACAATTTGTCCACATGAAACGTTTTACCTTTTCTCGACAGTGCTTCAGTTATTTAATGTATTTCATCAAGTATTCTTATTCATAGTATTGTCAATTCTTATTTTGTTGTCTACGTATTTAATACACAATGCATTGTCTTTTAATAGTGAATAAGCGCTCCTTACTTTACCTGTTTTCACAATTTTTTTTATTAATTTAATAATCATAAAAGTGTCAATAATTTATGAAAAATTTTCCCCAGAGACTTGGTGGGCTTGAAGTATTTCTAAACTATCGGTACCGATATCTACGGAAAGCTCTAATGTGTGTAAATTAGATATCGAAATTATAGCATTATAGGTACATATGCCTCCTTTACCATTTGGCGAGTGGCGTGAAATATTATACCATTATAAGGAACTGGTTCTCTAGAGAATTCCCGAATATCTAATTTAGAAATAGCTTAACCCATAATCATGATAACTTTACGTGAGTTTAACATACATGGGTAATACACATAATTTATCCCTCCATTTAACATAAATCGCTATAAAAGAATTAATTTTTTACATTTTATATACACAAATCCATGGTAATTTAACATAAATAGTTCAACAACAGTAGAATATATAAAATGTAATTGGCATCTTAACCAGTGTTGGGCAAGATATCGAATTTTATTATCTAGATAACAGATAATAAATAACATAATTTAAACCATTTAGATAAAGATAACAGATAATTGAAACGTTATCTAGATAAAATTTTAGATAACAGATAAGATAATATTTACAGAAATAATGCACTAGGTCAGTGTTTCTCAACCGCCCATCCGTGGACTGGTGCCGGGCTACGAAAGTAGCTCACCGGTCCCCAGAAAGATGTGTTTATTATTATAAATTACAAAAATGTTCAAAAAAGGTTTTTGACGATAAAATTACATGTTTTAGAATTTAGTTTCTTTATTTACGGCCCATGATAGCACACGTAGAATACAACATTTTTTTTTATTTCATAAAAAGTGCTTAAAAACTGTCGGTATTTGTCTACAATACATGATCGACCAAGTGGTCGGAAAACGACATTTCATATTACACGACTAAATGTTATTCCAACTAATGGCGGAAATGATTCCAGACAACAAGAATTCTGTTTAAAATTAAATAATCACTTTTAAAAATTTTTGCATTTCTTAAGAAAGTGTTAAAATTTATCTGAATTATATGGTCGGCCAAGTTAATAATAGTTAAATGGTGAATTTGGCTTCAATTTTCTTTTTTTAGGAAAAATAAAGATGTATTCTTATTATCTTTTTCCTTTGCTTAATAAAAAGATAAGATAAAAGATAACTTCTTTTAAAAATATCTAGATAAAAGATAATAGATAACGAAAATGTTATCTAGATAAAATTTCAGGTAACATTATCTAGATAAGCACAACACTGATCTTAACATAGTGTCTTACAGAATACATACCAAATTTTTAACATTCTGTTAA
Organism: Brachynemurus nebulosus; assembly: GCA_035578155.1. NCBI lineage: Eukaryota > Metazoa > Arthropoda > Insecta > Neuroptera > Myrmeleontidae > Brachynemurus > Brachynemurus nebulosus. The sequence goes on from JAPWDM010000009.1 coordinate 20,175,571, forward strand.
AAACAATTTTACAGAGCTCTGTACTGCAAAATAACAGTCTATAATAATATAGTTACAGAATCGACCCATAAATTTTCAATTGCAATTAGTTCTCTCAAGTTTCTATATGGGAAAAGCCATTTATTCTGTTGAGAAGGTTGTTACTAAGCTCAGAGTGGTATGATCATCAATTGACTCCAAAAAAAAATTATGTTGCTTACTCTCTCTTTACTATTAAAATTAAAATACATAAATGAAAAGAGAAATATAAAACTTCCTTAAAATTCATTAGACTTCAGCTTTCAAGCCACTTTGGTAAGTGATGTGATTTTTTCAGAAATATTTGTTATTAAAAAGGTCTTTTAGTTAGGAACAAACTTTAAACGGAATTACTAAAATCATTTTCGAAAAATTTTTGTCTACTTAAAGTCCTCTTATTTATGAGCTATTTCCGTTGCCTTAAAAAATATCTCAATAAGTTAAAATTTGGCAAAAACAACATTTATGTTAACTGTGAAATATTACAAATTTTGTTTGCTTGGCTTGTAGCCAGTGTTGTGCTTATCTAGATAATGTTATTAAAATTTTATCTGGGTAACATTTTCGCTATCTATTATCTATATAGATATTTTTAAAAGAATTTACTTACCTTTTTATTAAGTCAAGAAAGAAAATAAGATAATAAAAAAATATCTTTATTTTTGATTAAAAAAAGAAAATTTAAACTAAATTGATCATTCCTGTCCATTCACTATCATGAAATTCGTCACATAAACGTATACTTATGTAACTAATTATCGTGTGGCCTTGTTGTGTTTCTAAAAATATAAATAATTAATTTAATTTCGATAAAATATTACTTTTCTAGAATTTAAATAAACTTTATAGTAGAAAGTTCATCATAAAAAATATTTAGAATTGAGTATCTATATACTCAATTCTAAATACCACTCACTCATATATCAAGAATCTCCAAAACTATAATACCTACAAACTTGAAATTTGGCATGTAGGTCCCGATTGGGTCGTAGGCGCCCGCTAAGAAAGGATTTTTTAAAAAATTTTTGTCTAACCGTCGAAATTTACGAAAAATATATATTTTTTATTACAGGAGACACCAATCTATGGACGATTTATAAAAAAATCATACAAATTTTAAATAGTTGCTAAGTATTTGGAAAAAAATAATTTTTGTAATTTTAAAAATTAAATATCTATGGTTACTACTTATTGGTACATACTCATTTGTCCATTCTCACTTGAATATTTTTTATCTGGAATTACTTACATTTAATTAATTATTTATTTGCTGTTATCGGTTCTGTAAATCATTAATCCTATTTACTGTTACCAACAAAAAAACAAAGTCAATGTAAGTTTAAGGCTTACTATTTTTTTATATTATTAGAAAAAATGAGTTTTCAGATGCATAATTAGAATATCTTTAAGCGAAACAGACGAAGATATAATTGCATTAAAATTTGATCCGGTACTAAAGAAGCAGTTACAAAACAAGAAAAAAGATTTAGTAGCATTAGAGCTAGAGTTAATAGTATAGTTCTGGAGTAATCTTATATTTAAATAAAAATGAAATATGGACTGTATTTATTCATTCCCAATGGTTTCAAGAAAACGGTAGTACCTATATATCAAAAAAATGATGAAAGAAAACTATAGGTGAAATTGGCATACGAATTGAAAGAAAAATATCAGAATTAAGTCAGTTACCCCAGAAGACCGTAGGACTTCAAAAAAGGCTTAAAGTAAACTACTGGACGTATCATTACTAAATTTTGCGCAAATACTACTGAGATTCTGAAAACAATAAATGTTACATTATAATTGATCCTTAAGGTCCTAAGATCCGAAAACGAACTCAAAATAATTGTCTGGACGGATTTTGACTAAATTTTTTGCTCAAATTATACTGAGATTCTGAGAAAAATGAATATTTTAAAATTGTCCTCTAGGGTTCTGGGGACTCAAAAAGACCCAAAACGCGAGTTTGGAAATATTCTCCAGAGCCCTGTGAACTCGAAATGTCTCGCAAAATAAAGTACTCTCAAAATTATCAATATGAGTATCTCAAGGTATGAAAATTAGATACTCTATTAAAATATTAATATCGCAGAGTATTTCAGTATATCTGATTTAAAAGCAGGGCTTCGAACCGAATTTTTTTTTCATTCCGGTTCAGTTCCGGTTCAACGCAAAAAAAGAATAGCGATGTCGATTACGATTACGGTTATAGAGTATATAGGTTATTTTCGATTTCGATTCTGGTTTCGGTTTTCGATTTTTGGTTTCGGTTTTAAAAAAAAATTTTTGCGAGTTGTGAATATATTATCTATTTTATAGAAATTACCTTTATAAAACATAAATCAACATTTGAAAATTTCAAAATGCTTGAATTTATCTAAACACCATTTTCCCTTAGTAGGTGTTTACTTTAGGCCTGAGAAAGCTCTTTCGACACTCGCTTAATTAGTTGATACGCTAAACACAACCTCCGAAATTATAAAACCTGGAATACAAATTTTTATTTCTAATCCAGTAACCTGTTCCTTTTCTATCTAATCTAGTAATATCGTCGAACGCAGATAGCATATGTCTGTTAAATCTAAATAATAATGGGATGATACAGTAAAAATAAATAAAACAAAACAAAAAATATATTTTAGCGACTATATGTACGAACCTTAGAAAAGTTTATTGGTTACTATCTTTGTAAAATTTTATATTTTGATCGATGAGAACTTTTCAAATGTTATTGTAAATTTTATTCATATACCTACCTACCTATATTATAGAAACATCAATTCGTTAAATTTTGAAATTTATTGTTGAAGAATATAGAATAAAATTAAATATTGAATGTCAGGTATGAACCGGAACGAAAAAAATAACGGTTTCATTTCGATTAACGGTTTTTGAAAAAAATAATGTTGCTCCAGTTAACGGTTACTCTTCGGCAAAATCAATCGGTTTTACCGGTTTTCGGTATAGAGATAATAAAAGATGAGATCGAAATTGATTCGCAGGACTATCAAATACGACTTTAATTAAACAGCTGGACCGATCTTAATAAAATTTTATCAAAATAAGTTATGTTATTGAAATATGAATAACTCTACTTTAGAGTCGTTGAGCGAGCCAAGCGATGTACTATATAGTAAGAAACTGATTTTGTATAAAATTTCAGAACATTAAATTTAAATAAACATGTGGTCAGAATTGTCCATCAGTGACACCAGATAGATTCCAAATTAAAAAGCTGAAGGAATTTTTGACAAAATTTTGTTCAAATATTGTTGAAAGTTCTGGAAAAAATTAAAGTGAAGTAAAATTGTCCCCTAGAAAGGTCTAAAATAGAAATACTTCTATTAACATGGGTATCTACATGACGGTACGGAAATTAGCCATGCTTTTGAAATATGAATATATGGTTACTTTAAGGTCGTTTGACAAGCGGGGACAATCTAATTTAAAATTTACCCAATAGTTTGAGTCTAAATTCAAATAATTTTATGCGAGTGAAACCACAGATCGCAGCTAATAATCAATAAAATAGTAAACTAAACCTAAGGTATTGTTTCTGTAAATACATATTATATCTTACCTGTTATCTATAATTTTATTTAGACAACGGTTAAATTATCTATTATTTTTATCTACATATTTTAAATTATGTTAACTATTAATTATCTGTTATCTGAATAATAACATTTCAATATCTTGCCCACCGTCACCTGTATGTAGAATGTAGCATAATGGCTTTAACGCCAAATTCTATTTATCATTTAGTTCAGGCTATTAAGGTGTTATTTTGTATAAAATTTATATGAATCTACATAATATGTATGTTTGTATTCTGATTAATTAATAATTACAATTATTTAGTAAATAAATGACAATCATGAAAGTGAGAGGGGCTTGTCTCTGTTGTCTCTCTGGTCAGACAAGCCTCCAACAAGTAAACATGTTTACATTTCTACATCACTTGAGGCGATTTCGATTACATATTTATTAATTAATATTTATGTATATTATTTTTATCAAAATTTTTCTTAATTACAGTAAAACCTCTCTCAAACACCCATAATATGTTAAATTTGTCAATACTGAGATTACATCAATGTGGAAATGGACCTTGAAAGTAAAACTTTTTTAATGAATCTTTCAACTGGATCTTTTAATTCTATATGTTTTACTACCATATTTACTACCGTCAGTTGGAGCGAATCTGGACGATTTTTTCAGTTTTTTGGCAATAAATTGTTTAGAGTTTATCTAAAAAATTCGAAAAAAATAATTTAAATGCTTTAATATCATTGGCATATAGGGCAGTAATAAAAATATCAAAATTGGTACTGCAACATTTTTTTTTTTTTTTTTTTGGTTATATAGTGTCTAGATTCCCCTTATGTGTGGGGCGAATCTGGACAGTGCTTTATTTGCAATATAAATCACATTCAGTAGTGATGAGCAAAATTAGTCTTGGTCTTGCCAGTCTTGTCTTGGTCTTGCATTTTTTGCAAGACCAAGACTGCATTTTGCAAGACCAAGACCAAGACCAAGACTATAAGTACGGCTGCAAGACCAATACCAAGACTCAAGTGAGCAAGACCAAGACTATGGCAAGAAAAAAGCAAGACTCTTGCTAAATTATTTAAATAGTTTAAAAGTATAATTAATACCGTAGAGAAAATTCTGATTTTAGAAGGAAAAAATTCGTTGATAAAAAAATGCAAGAAAGTGCAAGATTCTTTAGCAATACCAAGACCAAGACCAAGACCAAGACTGCATTTTGCAAGACCAAGACCAAGACTCAAACTGATCTAGCAAGACCAAGACCAACATTCTTAATGCAAGAACAAGACCAAGACCAAGACTGCCAAGTCTTGGTCTTGGTCTTGCATTTGCTCATCACTAACATTCAGTCATGCATATGGATAAAATCGGACATAAAAAGATAAAAATGGCTGAATTTCCAATCTGGAAATTCGCTAAGATAAATAACTGCATCAGCGAATGACTTTTGATGGGTGGAATAAAACATTTTGGATTTAAATGAATTTTATTTAGATTTGCCTTTGAGTCTATCATGCAAAGTCGATTTGGGAACATGAAAATATTCAGCAGCTTGTCTGAGCGATTTTCTTTTATTTTTAATATCGGAAAGCAGGGGCGCAACAACTACATATCTACAGGGGGTCCAACAAAAATTTAAATTATCAAATTTTTTGATAACGCAATTCTCCTATAACAATGGAAAATGTTGTAATAAAATGTCGTCTCCGAAAATTTGATTTTCAAATAAAAAATATTAGTAAACCACTAAAAATTTTACTTTTTAATATAAATAAAATAAAATGAAGGAAAATTTCCAGGTAATTTTAGGGGGTCCGGGCCCCTTGGAGCTCCCCGGTTGTTGCGCCTCTGTCGAAAAGAGCCCATTTTGTTATCTAAACTACAGTTTATGTAGTTTATACCCACTTTCTTTTTATATTGACGCACCATGGTGTATGAATTCGCCTCACCTATAGACAATTTTTTGTTAATCAATTTATAAAAAAAAAAATTAAGCACAATACAGCTATGGCGCGCCGTTAGTGTTTTTAATCGCAAAACTATTAAATATATAATTAAAAATCAAATTACCTCAAAAAAATTATAATAAAATTTAGAATAAGAATTTTTATTATTATAAATATAAAACGAATTAATTAAAATTGTGACTGAATATAAAATTAATTTTTTTATACAGAGAAGATAGGCCCTTTTCCCAATTTATTATGATAGTGAACATAATTTTTAATATTTTCAATTATATATGCATATAAAATTAATTTTGTATAGTTGGAAGTAATTTTAGTTGTCGTAATTTTTATTCAGTTTAATAAAAATGAATGTTGAATTATTTATATTTTATGTTGTTGGCTGTTATTGTTGTGAATTATTATTTTATTAAATATAATGTGAATGATTTTCTATTATAATACAACTAACTTGAAATTCATACATTACTGTATCATGAAAATTAATACAATTAAAATTATTGTCACCACGCAAATATAATGTTTATTATTATTTAAAATGCAATTATTTTAGATATAAATTTAAAATCATAATAATTCTTTAAATAAATATTATTCAAATATAAAATAAAACATAAATTCTTGTAACATTCGTAGATACAAGAAAATAGTATAATTGAATTATATTTAAAAAAAAAAATAGTTAATCCCCCAAAAATAACATCCTTGTATAATTTAAATTCAATGAATTCTCATTATGTACATAATTTTATTTCTAGCTATTTTTATTATATTATAATTAATTTGACTTAGTTCGTTTGTTCTACACAGATAAAAATTGAATTAAAATTATATTAAACATAATTTTAGTTACAAACAAATTAAAATTATCATTAAATATAATTTTAATTCCCGAATTGAAATTATACTAAATATAATTTTAATTCTGAATTAAAATTATCAAATAGATAATTTTAATTCTGAATTAAAATTATTCTTTGAATTAAAATTATCTATAAAGGACCCTCCACATTCTCGCGAGGTTGGCCGAGTACGAGAATGTAGAGGGTCATTTCGTTGTGCGTCGCGGTTGGTGTGATAATGCTATTCATATGCCTCAGCCAACCTCGGCGAGGAACTCGGCGAGAATGTGGAGGGTCCTTTAGAGATAATTTTAATTCAGAATTAAAATTATCTTTTGATAATTTTAATTCAGAATTAAAATTATCTATTTGATAATTTTAATTCAGAATTATTATTATTTTTATTGATAATATTAATGAAGAAAATATAATTTTGTTTAATGTAATATTAATTCAGAAATAATATAATAATAAAAATTGTTTTATTAAAATTATCAACATAATAGAAAATGGATTATTTAAATTTATTTAGAAAAGAAATTGAGTAAAAATTTGTTACAATAATAAAAAATAAAGTATTTTATATTGTAAAATAATATTTTGCTACAGATTTTTGCTGCTATAGTTAAAAAAATATAACTATTTAATTTTTTCTTTCTTAAATAAAATTGAATTCATACAATGTTTATACATAAACAACTGAAATAAAATTTTTTAAAATAAAATGTTATTTTTTAAAATTTTATTTTACTATTGGTATTATTAAATATATTGCAATAAAAGTATCCCAGATCATTTTTTTAGCTTATCATTTTAATTAGATCAATTATTATTATATTTAATATAATTTTATATAATTTTCATTAGAAAAATTTCTATGATGTTGATTTTTTATTATATATAATTTTTCTGATGTTTAATACAATTCGCGTATTAAAAACACTAACGGCGCGCCATATACAGCTTTCATTTTTGGTACATATATTGTCAAAAAAACGCCAAACATTTTGTTGCCAGTCCCTACTTTATATATATATATATATATATATATATATATATATATATATATATATATATATATATATGTTTCTTTTTTTTGTACAGCAGTTTCTTTATAAGATTTCAAAACGCGCGTTATTTTTAAAAATTATAAACAATGCGCCTGTAAAATAACAAAATACAACTCATAACTGACAAAATTCAGTAGCAGTGGCGGTTATTCCAGGTATGCGGGGTAGGCGCCGCCTACCCCAGCTATTTCTAAAAAACTGAAATAAATTCATAACAAGAACGTAACATTGTTTAGAAAATAATTTAAATACACAATTTCAATAAGATTTACTTTGATAATATTGCACATTATTACATATATTGCATATTAGAATATACATAATTATAAAATGCATAAATATTGTAATATTGTCCGTAGAACGTACATATACCCATTATATGTATACACGATATACACTATACTACTATAGCATATCTATAGCCACTTTATCCAGCTATACATACAACAATATTATTCCACATGCACACTGCTTGACACTGCACAGATACCATACCTACCATGGTAGGCTCTCTGAGCAGAGCATATCCGTGTGTACTGAACCTGTATATGTTTGTATATATTATGTAGCTGTATTAGTTGTTTATAAACCCTGTTGGTACTTTCAGAGAGTAGGCGATTTTTTCGGTGACTACCGTACATACGATTACAGCCGAACTAATCAAAACTTAATTTGTGTTCTAGTCATATCACGTTTTAGGGTTTTTAGCATGCTTCTTGTATACCTCTTGTAAATTTATCGTTGCTGTTCCGTTGCGGTTTGATTGTTATTTTATTATTAACTGTCTTTTTTTAAAATGACATACTACAATAAAGTATTAAAAAACATTTTTTTAAAGGAATATTGAGGAAAAGAATTTTTTTGAGTAGGTATATTGAAAATAATTTAACTTATGCATATTTAATCCCATAAAAATATTATCGGTTTTTTACTTTTGCTGTGAAAAAAAAAGTTAGAACCGATATTTTATATTTTTTTAAATAAATTTGTGTTTTCTACAATTCTAATTTGTTACCTAAAGTAATTTAACTCGAAGAATTGTCAACTAGCAAAAATACGACAGCGAAGCAGAAATATTTTTGACAATAAATATTTTTTATATTATATAAACATAAATTTATTACAACAAATACAAATCTCTCGTGTAATATTAAGTGAAAAAATATGATTTTTTCGAGTGATAGATCATTGCTAATTTATCCTTATTTTAAGGGTTGATAATTCAGAAAAAGCATTTGTACATCAGTTTTAATAAAGTTTTTTTTGAATATTCTAGGTTAAATTGTTGTTTGATATCAAAAAAGCTTTTCTCTTGTCTATTCTCTGTGAACAAAATTGTATGGGCAACTGCTAGGTGCGAAAATTTTCCCAATGTTGCCAAAAAACATGAATGGAGTCATGCTCATATGCAAGCATGTATTTCATTGAATGTATTTGGTTTTGTAATAATTGATGCAGTAAAGAAAATATTTATTTCTTCAAAGCATAACAAAAAATCACTAAGGGTCTCATGAAACGCTTAACTGATGCTGTATATTTTTTGGCTATGCAAGATCTTGTATTTCGTTGACATGACGAATTCTCAGAATTATCAAATTCAGGAATTTACATACTATTTGTAAATTTACTATTTTGATATGATGAAAAATTAAACTTTCATTTAGTTTACTGCATTTACCTTACTTGTTTGATAATGGTCATTTAGAAAACTCACATTCGTTTTCTAGGAACATTCTAAGAATACGATGAAAGATGAAAGATGAAAGCAGTTTAAGTTAATTTATATTGAACAAAGCTTTCCTGAAATATTACAGTTAAAATCTAACGTGCTGAGTAAAATTAATTTTTTTTTTTTTATTTCTTAATTATTCGTTTATTAATTTTTTTTAAATTTCTACATGCAGTTAGTCCTTTTTATCCATCTTTGTGTTCAATGTATTTTCGCAGAAAAGTGTAAATTTAGAGCAGGGCTGGCCAACCCAAATGATCTTGCGGGCCACTTTGGAAGCACATCATAACTCCACGGGCTGCATATAAAATTATATGTTCCCATAATATATTACGTATTTTTTTTTTTTTTTTTGATACATTGGTTTTCACTACCATGGTCTTTATAAAATAAATATATTTTGTATAAGTGTGATGAATCTCACGGCCCGCGGGTTGGCCACTCCTGATAGAGTAGGAATTATTTACGTACAATACTTTACGATATTTTTTAGTAAAAGAGTATTTGTTAGTATTAGACTTTACGATATTTAGTAAAAATTCGAAAATATCATTCCGCTTTCTCTTTAGTACTTCTTTACACACTAAGTGTGGTTTATCTTTTCTGAAAGCGCATACCCAATCTTAAAGCTCACGAGCCGCCACTGTTCAGTAGCATAAATTGATTTATGACCTTGTACGGTCATAACACTGACGAAGAAATATCGAGAGGCACCTCTGTCTAGATTCGCCCCTACTGTCCAGATTCGCCCCAACTGATGGTACGTTTAAGTGCGGAGTAACATGATCCCCAACCTACGGCCCTAAAAACCATGAATAAAATGACAGAATAATAAAAATGGAAGCGAATTATAGGTTTCCGAAATCGTCCTTTTCAGTTTTAAGCAAAATCAAACATGTGAGACCACTAAAAAAATTTCTATAAAATTAGTTATATTTCTAAAAGGAATTTTGTCATTTTAATAGCAAAAATAAAAAATTCACACTCAAATTACTCTAATCCAATCAATCATTCTGTTACGAGTCAGTTCCGTAAGTTCAGGCTAACTAAATTTTTTCAATGCGTTAAAAACAGTAAATAAAATGATAGAATAAATAAAATGGAAGCCAATTATACGTTTTCGAAATCGTTTTTTCATTTTTGTTAAAACTTTCAAAAAAAAAAAATGTGGCCCTTCCTAATTTGAGAACTGAATCCGGCCCTGGTAACGTTATATTGTAAAAATCAAGAAGTCGTATCATACCACTAGTATAATTTTTATTTTATATTTACCACAATAATATATTATTTAGCTATAATATTATTTTATATTTTTATAGTTGATACCTACAATTTTAAAAGTTGGTCGGTAAAGTATGACTTTCATAATATGAAGATATAGGTATAATTTAATAAAATTTTTACCATATTTCTTCTACCAAGATATAAGAGAATGAATTTATTGGAAGAAGTTTCTTACTTCTGCAGAGATGAAAAAAAAAAATAAATAAATAAAATTATAATAAAATTTTCAATATAATTTTTCAATAAAAACGATAAACAAGTTTACTGTTTATTTGTTGTTAAGCCAAAATCACCAGTGGTAGTCGTACGAAAAATAAGTATTAGTTAGGCACTTACCTAATTTTTTATTGAAATTTCTCTGGTATATTTTAGAGATAAATTTTTAATTCTTTATTTTTGCTTTCAAAATAACCAAGTTTCTTTTCAAAACAGGATTTCTGCTACCAAAGGCCATTCTTCTCGTAGCCTTAGGCACTCAATATTACCAAAACTAAAGAAAAAAAAAATCCAAAACCAACAGCTGGCATCCAAATACTTGTCTCTACCGGAAGGCAAATTCAGCTCTAATATTGGGAAAGAATCAAATTATTTTAAAGGCTTTATTATGTTTTTTAGACACTCATTTACAATTTTATATCATTGTATCATTTTATTCATAGTTTTTAAGGCATTGAAATATTGTATTTGATGATCAAATTTGTCATCAAATCAAAAAATTCCTTTTTTGCAATTCCGGGACTACAAGACATGATTTAGTCTTGTAATCCCTCATATTAAGGAGTAAAGTGCAACTTTTAGTCCCAAAGGAGTAAAAGATTATTTTACTCCCGCTTTTAGATCAATCAGCAAGCACAATTTACAGAAATTTAACTTAAATTAAATAGCGTTACTAGGTAATTTAAAATAATAAACAAATTCAAACTTGTAGATAAAGACAAACAGTTATATTGTATTGTACAATTCGATTGATTTATCCAAAGTATACTTGATGGAATATTATTACATACAATTTGAATGACATTTAAGTAATTTTTTTTAATTTTTATAATTTTAAATTATCCAGAATTGCTAAAAAAATAGTATACACGCCACAGGACTAAAGTGTTTTTTCACTCCTCGTGTGATTTGTTGCCCTCGGGCCTTTACAGACCCTCTGGCAACAAACTTCACACTCGGAATTAAAACTAACACTTAAGTCCCTTGGTTTATAACATACTATTTTCTCAAATCAAGCATTATAAAAGTGATTTGATTTAGGATGGTTGATTAAATTAGAGTAAATTTGGATTGTACTTATTCAACGAAATAATTCAACGGAAGTCTATTTTCTAGCAGTCTTATTATCACAATTTTGATAAAAATTAGGAATGTTACGGATATGAAATTTCAGATACGGATACGGATATTTAAAAACATTTTTTTTCAGTTTCGGTTTCGGTTACGGACATATAATAATATCGGATAATGTTTCGGATACGGTTACGGTTACGGATAATTGCTTTTAGTGAACATTTTAAAAAAAAGGCGGAAATTGTACACCAAAGTGAACACCAAAGACAAAAAAGTGAACACCAAAGACGAATCAACGAAAATCTATCAAAAGAAACATACGCAGCAAATATTTTCTTCGATTTAAACTCAACGTCCCAACGACAGTTGTCTGTTTTTATCCGAAACACATGCGAAACTTTTATTTTCAGATACAGTTTCGGTTACGGATAATTAATTATTTCGGATATCCGGTAGTTTCGGTTACGATTACGGATATCCATAACATCCCTAATAAAAATGAACAGAACGACTTTGAAACAAGCTAAAATTCACTTCCAGTTACATCACTCTGTCATTTTATTTAGGTTTTTTAAGGTACCAAAAATTTTTAGTGAACTAAATGGCGTCATCAGATTAAAAAATTTAGTTTTTTTTTTAAATCTTTATGGAAACTGGTTCAATAGAAATCTTTTTACTACTGTTTTTATATATCTATTTTTGGTAAAAATGAAGAAAACGATTTCGAAACCTGTAATTTGCTTCCTATTTCATCATTCTGTCGTTTTATTTACTGCTTTTTAAGGCACTGAAAAATTATAATAAGCTTGCTGACGTCACCAAATCAAAAAATTCTCTTTTTTCAAACCAAACTTTATGAAAATGATTTGATTTAGGGTAATTCGAGTGTGAACTTTTCATTTTTGCTATCAAAATAACGAAATTCCTTTCAGAAATATGTAATGGAAGTGTTCTTGCTAGTGATCCTCTCACCCTAATTTTGGTACAAATGAAAATAACGAATTCCGGTTTCATGATTCTATCACTTTATTTGTATTTTTTTGAGGCACTAAAAACTTTTAGTAAACTTGTTGAAATTCTAAAATATTGATAAAACCGCCACTGTATATGGAATGATAAGATATATTTCAAGGTTTTCATCTGAAATGAAACTTGTTTTCAAAAATTTATGATATATAAAATAAATATCTACCTATACGATATAGACTTTAATATATGCAAAACATTTTGTATGTAAACAAGTTATATCCAACAAAATACCTTTTTATTCAGCTGGATAAAGTCGTCACTTTTTAGAATATTACAAACCTTTGAAATATAATATTTTAGTGTTCAAATAATTCTCTTAAAACAATAATGAGTTTAAAGGTACCAAAAAACAAAATTATTAAACAATAATTCTTTACGACGTTTTGATCAAAAATTGTTTTAGTACCTAACCGGCTTTGGTTCTACATTCGAATCCGAGCATCCCGATTATCCGGACGTGCTGCCAAAAGGTCAAAACAGTCCACAACAATGTCCGTACGGTTTATACGCCGAACAATTGTCTGGTTCAGCATTTACAGCGCCACGAACCGAGAATCAACGCTCATGGCTCTATCGGATACGACCATCCGTAATGCATCAACCGTTTAAGCCGGAATATGTTAAAAATTTAACAAACGACTGGAACGAGCAATCCCCAGATCCAAATCAGGTAGGGAAATGATAAGAGATCTTTTGAATTTGAATTTTTTTTATTAACTACTTCAGTTTAAATATCGCGCGTCGCGTGACGTAACGTGGGATACCGGGTTTTCTGCATTAATACTAGAAAAGAAACGCTAGTGTCCCCAACTGTATGATGAATAGTGTGATGAGTGATACGAAATGATCGATATATCACAAAAATATAATGGTCGAAAAAATATACGTTAATTTTGGGCCAACTATCGATTGTGCCGTCACAAATTTGACTTTTCTCGTTATAATTTAAGGTGCGTCTTAACTTACGAAATCGAACTGTTTGTTTTTAGATTTTTTTTTGTAGCCAACAAGATTGGTTACAAAAACTAATAAGCTAAAAAAGCAGTGCAATTTTGCAAGCTAGGACGTACCTTTATATTACTGTGTGAGTTTTTCAAGAGTTGCCATTTTTATTACAGCCAAACCGTTGATTAAATCGAAAAATTGTTCAAATAAGAGTTGTAGATATCGACGGGGGCAACCGATTGCTATAATCAGGAGCTTTATAGCTCTTATGGTTTTCGAGCTATGATATAAACTTATAAATTTGTAAATGAGACTATATATTAATTTTTCGACAAAACTGATCTAATGCGTTAATTAACAACATAAATGAGCAAAAAAATTGTTTACTCAAGTTTAATTTTTAAATTTTTCTTTATTTTATCAGTTAGGCGGTAAAAATATGCATATGTACTTGAGGCTACTTCAACCGATAGTGTTTTTCTTGGTTACATTTCCATTACTTCCAAAAAAAAACCTTTTCAAGTATCATTTCTATCATAAAAATTTGGTTGTAATAGAAATGGCAACTCTCAAAAATCTCATATGGTATATGTAAATGAAAAATAAAAACCAAAACTCATAAAAAAAGAGAAAAAAAGAAAAAGCTTAAAAAAAAATTTTAAAAATTGAAAATTGAATCACGGTAGCTTAAATAAGTAAACATGTATCTATCATTGAACAATTGTGAACGAAGTAAACGGCGCTTAAATAGTTTACATATTTGAATTTTTTCCTTTATTAAGTTTCGTCTGCACACGTTTAAAATTTCATTAGATATTTAAAATAACTTACAGAAATACAGAATGGACACTTTATCTTAAGACCAAATTTTTGCAAATCAAAACTCAATTTTTTTGACAACACCGGAAGTGCAATCGAATCACCAACACCAAGGCTACAATGGCATCCAAAATTCTAAAAAAATGCAATTTTTTCGAATGTTTTATTCATTCATTTTAGCAGGGTGTAAGCAAGAATTTTTTACAATTTTCAAAAATTTGTTTAAAATAAGTGCCTAGTTATCGAAAAAATAAAAATTAGGTATGTTTTGAATTTTTTTTACGTCAGCTTTAAGGATATGACTTTTAAAAGATTCAAGTATTTTTTTCATTTCTGATGCAATCGGAAATGCAGTTAAACCATTAGTACAAAAGCTGTCAATGGCATCCGAAATCCTAAAAAGTACTAAAATTTTTTAGAACTTTTTATTCAGGATACTACGTTTTCCCTTGCAGTAGAGGCAAAGGCAATACAATGATGTGTAAACGTCTCTGTGCTAGTATGGGATTTTCATCAGAAAATAATTTTAATAGTATCGATGAAAAAATTCCCATATAATTTCCTAATTTTCCCCTGTTTACATAAATTTTCTGACTTTTCACGATTTCCCAGTTTTCCCAGAAATTCCAGTATTTAAAATGTATTTAAGATTTATTTAAATTACATGCGTAATCTCTATTCCTTCAATTTTCTTTTCAGATGCGATGGAAACCGTTCGATTTACCATTACAAAATGAAAAGATCGATTTTGTCCATGGTTTGAACACCATTTGTGGGGCTGGAGACGCTCGGGCACGTCATGGCGTAGCCGTACATATCTATTCCTGTAACGTGCCAATGACCAATTCGTGCCTTTATAATTCGGATGGTGATTTCCTAATAGTTCCACAAAAAGGTGAACTGAAAATCACCACAGAATTTGGTAAAATGGACGTATTGCCGAATGAAATTTGTATAATTCAGCAGGGTATTCGATTTTCCGTTGATATTGTGGAGCCATCTCGTGGTTATATATTAGAAGTATTTGACAATCATTTTCGTTTACCGGATTTGGGTCCGATTGGTGCAAATGGATTAGCAAATCCACGCGATTTTTTTATGCCCACAGCATGGTTTGAAGATTTGGATAATATTGATTATAAAATTTATTCGAAATATCAGGGACGGTTGTTTGTTGCTAAACAGGATCATAGTCCTTTTGATGTGGTCGGTTGGCATGGCAATTACGTTCCATATAAATATCCTTTGGAGAGATTCAATGTGATCAATTCGGTGTCGTTCGATCATTGTGTAAGTAAAACAGACAGACAGATAGACAATATCAAAGAAATTCTTAACTATTTGTTATTAGATATGATTAGGCCCGATCCACACTATCGCTCCGCTCTCGGTATGACATCACTACGCTCCCGATTCGATAAAATATTATTTCACAAGAAACAATGAGTATTTACATCATCGCTCCGATATCAGTTGCGGTCCAGTCCCGCTCCAGTACCGCTACAATACCAATACCACTCAGGTAATATTTTATCGGAGCGATATTAGACTTGTTATGACTTGTACATATAGTGTAAACACTTTTTTGATTCCACTCCGCTCCGCTTGCATTCAGTTGTTATGAAAAAATGTTTGTATCGAACTGGGAGCGCGCCGAGAACGGCATTATAATGTGAATGTAGAACGAATAGGTACCAGCACGGTATCAGCACTGTAATGTGAACACAACAAGATCATATCGAAGCGAGACCGGAGCGGGAGCGTACCGATATCGGCGCTATAGTGTAGATCGGACCTTAGGATTTCACTGATATCAGAAATATTAAATAGACATGGCTTGGCATAAATTCGTAAAATTATTTACTTTAAAAGTTACGTTATTCAGTTTTACAGCAGGTGAGCTGGACAAAAAGTATTAAAAAAAAATCCAAATTTTATAGAAATTATCATACACTTTTATTTTTAATGAAATTTTTATTTAGAAAAAAACTATTATTACTATAAATAGAAAATTCGTTTCGAAAATTAAATATACTATTCCCATACTATGGGAACGATGTAGGTAATCTTATTTACATATAAGCAGGGGCGCAACAACCGAGGGGATCCAACGAATCCGAACACCCCCCTCTCCTAAAATTGCGTCGACCCCTTACAGCGCCGGATCTAAGGCAGTGGGGGCGCGTGCCTCCCCCTGCAGGTTTTTATGGGCGCCAAAAACGCAAGTTGAGGGGCACTAAAATGTTGAATTTGATGTTTTTTTGAATTTATCGTTTTTCCCGGGGAGCGCGCCAGCAGCAAAGTTTGCCCCCCCCCCTCGTACTAACTGTAAGTCGGGCTCTGACCCCTTATAAAATTACGTAAATTTTCGTTCAGTTTATTTTATTTATATTGAAAAGTAAAATTTTTAGTAGTCTATTGATATTTTTTATTTGAAAATTGAATTTTCGGAGACGACATTTTCGACAACATTTTCCAATGTTATCGGAAAATTGTGTTATCAAAAAATTGGGTTATATAAATTTTTGTTGAACCCCCTTTGCAGATTTGTAGTTGTTGCGCCCCTGCCTATAAGACTTCACACAATAAAATGCCGTAAGACGCAAGATGTAAGACGTAAGCCGTAAAGAGTATCGCTATCTAGTGATCTTGTAAGAAACATTGTGTAGTTTCCTAACTTAACCACAATAATAGTGATTTTTTAATTAGTTTATTGAAAAATCAGCAACGCGAAGTTGGAGTCGTGAAAATTTTTTTTCTTTTTTAAATCAACTTCTAAATTAACGTGTAATAGCTTAAAAAATTGCCCTTTAAATGCCCTTTCCGAATATAAAATTGTATATATTATTTAAACATTTTGACATATAAATTAGCATTAAAACAATAAAAAATGTTTTTTAATCATCAAAATATTTTTTTCCTAATACTTTTTGCGGCACTGACTTCACTTAACTTGAAAAATCACTATCATGTGTGGTTAATTAAGTTAGGAAACTACACAATGTTTCTCACAAGATCACTAGATGGCGACACTCCTTACGGCTTACATCTTACGTCATATTATTGTGTAAAAGGCCTAAATCTGTTAATTTATTACTCCTTATCTCTTTAATTTGTGACTATAATCACTAGATATCGGACATTTTTCGAATCAAAAAGCATTCGTGTTTTGTGTATGCAGGTATATCGCACTTGATGTGATTAATGTGAATAAAAACGAATAAATATTTTAATAAAACATACGTATATATACAACTTACACATTTTATCTGTCTATCTGCCTGTATATTCAAAACACGATGTTGTTTGGCCCGAAAAATGTCCGATACCTAAATTAATCACATCAATTTGGAATATATTGAGAAATTACTGTAAACATGTAAATTGTACAGAACCCTCGGCACACAAGTCAAACTTGCATTTCACCGAACTATTTTTTTTATTTTTGAGATTAAAAATGGCAAAATTTGTGCAGTATTGCACTAAAATATGAGATCTTAAATAACGTAATGTTTAAACAAAATATAACATTTTCGCTAATTTAAATTCTTTTTTTTTCATAGGATCCTTCAATATTTACCGTTTTAACATGCCCCTCGTCAAAACCAGGGACGGCCATTGCAGATTTCGTCATATTTCCGCCCCGGTGGTCTGTACAAGAGCACACATTCAGACCTCCATATTATCACAGTGGGTATATTTTGTACCACAAAAATAAACATACAGTTAGACTAAACCACGAAATTTGTTAAAATTTAGGAAATTGTATGTCCGAATTTATGGGTCTGATTAAAGGCCATTATGAGGCGAAAGCGGATAAATTTGAAATGGGTGGCGCCTCGTTGCATAGTATGATGACACCACATGGGCCAGATGCCGCTTGTTTCAATTATGCGTCCACAGCGGAACTGAAACCCGAAAGAATTGCTGATGGAACAATGGTAAGTATATTTAGATAAAATATACAGATCAGTACACAGAACATCGGATATGCACGTTGCCTGTGTTAACTATGTCAGTATATAAATATTGCATAAGATGTGACGATCTGGTATTTATAAACGAAATCCACAATATTATTGTCTTAACACTTGTAATGGTACTCAAGGCGTGGCACTGATGTCTTTCTTCTCATTCAGTAAATGGCAGTAAACGTATTATAATATAAAAATAATTCTTTTTTCAGGCTTTTATGTTTGAAAGTTCATTAAGTATGGCTGTTACGAAGTGGGGAGCCGAAACGTGCCAGAAATTAGATCATGAATATTATAAGTGTTGGCAAACATTGCCAAAATTATTTAAATCAAAAATGACATTGTAACTTGTTCTTGAAATTTTGTAATTCTTGAATAAATATTTTTTTATAAAACGAAAATTATAGTTTCTTTTAAAGCCCGAAATATATTCGATTTCAACATTTTATCATTTTATTTACAAAATTACAAAAGTATTTTTTATCAAATCAAGCTTTTTATGTAAGTAATTTTGATTCGAGTTTTCAGCGTAAATTGGGTGTAAACTTTTCATGTTAGCTATCCAAATGTCGAAATTCTTTTTAGAAGTATGATTGATTCGACATAAATTTCTTTCTAGTAGTCCTGTACGGTCGTTTTAGAAAAAATAAAAAACGATTTCGAAAATCCGTAATTCACTTTCAATTTCATCATTTTGTTATTTTAATTATGATTTTCAAATCACTGAAAAATCTTAATAAACTTAGTGACGTCATTCAACTAAAAAAAAAAAAAATAATATTTGTTATCAAAGCAAACTTGACGTAAGTGATTTGATTTCGAGTAACTGATTGAATTAAAGTAATTATTTTGCTGTCAAAAGAACGAAAATTATTTTAAAAATATGACTGTTTCGATAGAAATCTTTTTCTAATGACCTTACGTGCTTAATTTTAGTAAAAATGAACAGAATGATTTCGAAAACCTATAATTCGCTTCCAATTTCATCATTCTGTCATATTATTTACGGTTTTTAAAACACTGAAAAATTTTAGTAATTTCGATGACGTCATCAAATGGAAAAATTTAATTTTTTTTCAAATCGCACTTTATTAAAGTGATTTGAATGGGGTATTTGACAGTATCAAAGAAAAACAATAAAAATAAATTTTAATGAAAATTTATAATAAAAGACAGCAATTTATTATGTTAATTCATCCTATCATTATTTAATTTTAAAAAAATTAATATTTTTCAGCTATAAATTACGTCAGCAGAAATGGGCTGTGACGTTGCATTCTCTTATATTTCAACACTGTCACCACTAGGGTCGCTACGTAAATTCCGGTTAGCAAACATAACTATGGAAATTAAATTGAATTTAATTAATTTTTTTAAAAATCAGCAATTTTTGTTCCTAGTTATAAGAAAAATAAACAGTTTTTCTTCTTAGATTTTCTAACGATTTTCGGCATTATTTTTTAAAAATTAAAATTATATACATGCAATACATAAATATGCGTATTTTAAAATAGTTTCCCAAAATTAGTCAAATTTCCCGTTAGGGTGATAACGCCGGATCATGATGGGTTAAAACAAATCCATTCATTATATTTAGTTGATCTGCGCAACTCAAAGGTTTTAAAAAAATCGAACGCCATGAAAATAACAAATGAGAATTTATTTTTTACTTGACACATTGACAGTAAATAATCATCTTACACGGTACGCCACTTACAAGAGAAATTTTTGTCTAACATAAAACAAAAATAAAATAAAATATAGTTGACGTAACAGGAATTTTTATGAAAGATGAATTTCAATTTCAACCGAAATTTGTACAACTTAAAAAATTAGAAGTCTAGAAATTTTTAAATTACGTTAAAGCATTATTTTAAAATACATTGAGAAAAATACTTAAAAATAATTATAATGTAAATGAGTGGGATGGAGGGGATAAATTAAAAATTGTCTTATGCAGTATCGATTTCTGACGTGGTATCCTGTTCATCATCATTGTAGATATTCTCCGCCATTTGCCAAACCTGAAAAAATAACCAGATAAGCTCGAATTACTTCAAAAAACCCCCAACAAGTAAGTTAAATGTTTATTTAAAAATTATGCATTATGAGTAATATCACTGAACTTATGATTAACACTTTTTAATGGCCGCACATCTACGTAGTTAAACTTCTCTATGGGCCGGTGATACTTTTAAAGAACTAAATAAAAATAACTTTATACAATTAAATTCACGAAATAATTCAATATGTGCGAACACATAAACTTAAAAAATAATAAAAATAAAAATAAACACAAAAGTGATAAATAAATATATAAAAATTCGACGAGTACGTGTTACACACGCATTAAGTTAGGATTTCGTAGTTCAGTACTTAGAATTTTCCATAATTCACAGGATAAAATATTTCTTGCTTTTATTTAATATTAGCATCACAGACCCATGAACACTAGACAAAGCGTTAAGCCAGTTTGTAGGCATTTTCCTTGAAGCTGGTAACAGGGTGAGACGGGTGAGATTTAAGGAATATAATATAACTAGCTGTTACCCGCAGCTTCGCTAGAGAGAATTTCGTTATTTAGTAATAGTAATTCCTTTTAGTTTGCTAAAATATTTTGCTCCTATTTTCTTATCATAAGCTGAAATGATAGGCTTTATTTATTGATAAGCTCACTCATCAATCCTTCTTATTTTAAATTTCTCTCTTTGGCTAGTTATCTAGGAACAACTGAAAATTTTCAAAAATTAATTGGTCATTTCTTCAAGCATATAACATGGACTAAAAATCTAAAGTGAGCCTATTAAGAAGGTTTCAACGAATTTGGTATAGAAGTAAAAAAAGTATGTTGATATAAAATACTCAAATATTATATATTTTTAAAATCTTTAATATTTTGTAGATTTTACTCTAAATAAGTATCCTCCCCACTCCTATTGAAAAATTTAAACCCCTACATCCAGTTAGATCCAGCCAAAATCATTTTTTCCCCTCTACTCCCTCCAAATCATCCTAGGAATCTGAATTTTGGATAATTATGTTGTAGGTAATTGACCGAAACATTATTTCCAACCGGTTTGGAAAAGTTTGATTGTTTTATTGCCCCCACCACCTCTTAAAGGTTGGGTTGGATCCAAAATTTGCCCAAAATTTGACCCCACTTTGATAGTATGAGGTGCATCGGAAATGAACCCCACTTAACAAATTTCAGCTCTTAACTTCCATAGGGGGGCCCTACACATGTCAAAAGATGGCGGGAAAATATGACATTTTTTTCTACAGAATCGTGTTCTACGGGTCCGAAAACGGATAGCGCCCCTACCCTCGCCTCTCGCCGTTTTTATCGTATAGGCTGTATAAATCTAATTTTTTCAAGGAAAAATTCGACTAAAAATGTAACGCTACGTATAATCGAATATTATCAACCTTTAAAAAAAATTAAATTATCAAAATTAAACTATATACTACTAGTTTAGGTGGCAGCACTAAATATGTTATATGTATCTCCTTAAGTAATGTTTGTTGTTTGTTTGTGTTACATGACTGTGAGTAAGTAAACCAATTATAGGATACGCACCTGCATAATATTATCCTCCGAAACTGAACAAATAACCCACGGTTCATTCGGATTCCAACTGAAATCGCTAATTTTAGCCGTGTGACCACCGTGAATAAATAAGAGCTCGGGCGGCCCATCTTCGGCATCTTCGGCGCTCTGTTCTTCACCGATTTTACTTAAATCCCATACGTGCAGACGACGATCTGTCCCCGAAGATGCCAATATTGTTTCATTATGCGGTGACCATTGCACCTGGAAAATTTCATCTTTATGCGACTCAAATGAATGCAGTTTCAATTTCAAATTTCTCAAATCCCACAGCGCGACTGTCTTATCTGCGCTGCCGGTGGCCAATATAAATTCCGAGTACGGATTAAAGCTAAGACAATTGACTTCGGCGGTGTGAGCGTCCACTGTATGCGAAGGTTTACTCGTATTGTTACATCGGGTGTCCCAAATCATCAGTTTTTGGTCGTCGGCCACCGAGCCAAACAAGGATTCATGCAACAAATGCCACGCGACGTCTTCTACAACGGCTGTATGCCCGGTGAAGATGGTTTTAGCATCGATGATACGATTTTCTTTGGGCGTGGCATTAATATCCCACAAACAGATGGTGTGGTCATCGCTAGCCGACAACAGGTATCCATTTAAGTTTGGATTCCACGAGAGACCGTAACCTTCTTTTTGATGACCCCGTAAACGAAGATCCGGGTGACATTCACCGTTAGGATCTGGTTTCGATGGATGTTTCGTGTAGTCGAATACTAAAACGTCACTGGATGGGGTCTTCGTGGCGATTACACATGGATTCTGGGGCATATATCGGGCTCTGTTCACTTCACCTTCATGATTAATCTTAATTTCAATTTCAATTTTACCCGATACTGAGCCAAAACCACCGAATTCTGAAAATACACCGTGTTATTCGCGAATCACCTGTATATAACAAGGCTATTTCCCAGTATTCATATCGGTGGTCACGTTTAATTATTGTAAAATTTCATATTAAAAATTTAATTTGTTCATATATAAAAAGGCACTTCAAATCAAATCAAAAAACACTTAAATTCAACAGTATGACGTAAATTAGTTTAAAAAAATTTAACATTATGGAAGAGATTAAAAATTATTGAAAAGTATCATTTAAACTATTTAAAGCATAATTATCTTTAAAAGATTTATTTCTACATTATAACTAATGTGAAGTAAATAAAATTAACCTTTGGTATTTGGTAAGTCTCTTAAATGATTAGCAATTCTAGCATTTGTCTTAGCCTAAATTTTTAGAAGTCAGTAAATTATTTACAGGCTGATAGAAGTCCCTGATTGGATTATTCAAAAGGCTTCAATTAGTTGATTCTATTCCAGAATTTAAAATTTTTTCAATGGTTTTTTATTTGTTCAATAATGTTAATTTAAAAAAAAAATAAATAAATAAAAAAATAATAAATAATAATAATAATTAAATAACGTCATATTGTTAAATTTAAGGCTTTTATTTTAACCATAGAGAAAAATTTTTTGTCTCAAAATGCCGGACCTTTTACTGAAAGTGACAAGTACATAGATAAGGTTACACAAAAAGAAAAAGAAAGAAAATCAAAGATCCCAACATCAAAAAAATGAACTCGAGGAATTTGCAAAGTATAAATTATACTAAACTATGTTGATAAAATTGAACATTACTTAGAATTATACTGTATTTCGAAAAGTCTATCGCAGATGGCGACACATATACTAATGAATATATACATATCACAACATTTTGAGCCGCTATATTGCAGGACGAGTTAACTCCTCTTAATCATTTAAAGAGTTAAGTGATACAAGTGTGTTGTAATGACTTAAAGTGCTTTCGTACCACAGACCAATGAACACTATTATATTATATAACTAGACGAAATGATTTGTCCATTTTCCAGCAAATAGGACTATATTTATTGCAAGACATAATTTGTATACGTACATATTTTGAAAATAAAACGAATACCACTTTTTTTCTTTCAGAACTTTGCACTTTCTTCTCAAAAAAGTTAGATTTTATTATCAATATTATATTTTGACAATAATTATTTGAAAACGCTACTACGAACACCAGCGGTTATTGCATTGATTACTATATTACAGAATACTATTAGGTCGTATCACGGTCGTATATGGGTGCTTCATTTATATATTGATACAGTAAGTCTATAGAATATAATAATATATAATGTTCTTTGATCTGTTTCGTACACATAAATTTTTAATATTAAATTTTACAAAAACTAAACGTGACCGCTGATTTTTATGCTCATTTTTGTTCATTTTGGGTTTGTACTCAAAAATTATCTTGTGCACGAATATTGGGAAATTTTCAAAAAAAAAATTAAACGCACCTCCTTTTTCGTTATCGTAGTGTGAAGCATCCAGTTGAGCATCTTCGTTTGGCAATTGAACGCTGGCAATCAATAAATGATTCTGTTCGTCGGACGTGTGAGTTCCTAGGATTAGCCGATGTACTGAATAGTCTTTTCCATCGGGACGTGTTACATCCGGTAACCATTGTGCTGTCAACGAGGGCCATTCTAGAGCATGTGTCATCACCAGATCGTACAGAAACGGTGTATTTTTCTTCCAAATCTTGTATTCTTCGTTGATGACACGCTCTTCGACGGCATCGTCGAATGTTTCTGAAATTTTAAATTAATAATACAATCGGTGAAAACAGAAACTTGTTGCGACACTGTCGAGTATTTATTTTACCGGTTGTTTATGGGTTTTTTTTTTGGATGCAAATTATTTAAAAATTATAGAAATTTAGGAAATAAAACTTATTCTGTTCATACCTGTATCTCCTTTATCACCCATTTGTTTTACACTTTTTACACTATTTCAGAAAATAATGCTATCAATTACAAAAATGAATAAAAAATAATCGGTCCCGCCAATTATGCCAAACTAGTTATCAACTACGAATAGGAAGAATACAATGAAAAATTAGAAAAACCTACAAATGCCCGAATTTATATTTTAATTCAGAGCTACCAACTTAAATTCAATAAAACTAAATTTAATGTGATGAATATTAAAAATGAAATTCTAAAAAATATTGTCGATTCTAGTATAATATAGAGTAAATTATATAATTATTATATTATTTCTTTTTAATTCTAATTATGTTTTAAAATTGAAGTTAACACAAAAATGTAATGTAATTTTATTTAAGAAAAGAAGTATAAAATTTCCCACCAAGCCAGATCATCAAATGTTGCTGAATCAATAAGGTGGAAATACACGTCATTAGGCCTAGCATAGTTTTTTTGAAAGTGTGTGTTTTTAGCGGTATTAGCTGTATTGATTTCAATAAAAAAAAAATTTCTTGGGATTCAGGAAACCTATCAAAAGGCCTTTAGCATAAACAAGTCCAAGCTTTCAAAATTCATATATTAATGAGCCATTGTCTCAAAATATGTAACTGTCTGACACCAGGGCCGTGTTCGCTTTGTGGTATAAAAAATGCTCGCGCATGTGCACTATTAAACCGCGCAAACACAACATTCAAATTATTTGACGTCTACTACCATATTTGGAAACTTGTAGACGTTACATATTTAAATTTTTGCTAATATGTTCGCGCGGTTTAGTAATGCACATGCGCAAATGTACTGGAATTTTTTATACCACAAATCGAACACGAGGCAGGGCGGCGACATAGGTAGGTTGAGACTACATCTCTCTGATTGAAATTTTAATTTAAAGATTGCTATGTAACCGCATAAAAAAAATTGTTTAACATCAGGGCGGCGCCACGAGTTAGAACTATATTTCTATAGTTGGAATATTAATTATACGTCCATGATTAATTTCTAAAAAATAAACAATATTCGTAGGTAATCGAATTGGAAAATTTCGTTGCTGAAGTGAAATTAACAGAAGATGATTTTTGGTTGGTTAAAGTAATATCCCGATCATAGGGCCCGTCCACACGCTCAAGCTTTACCACCGACTTACCTGCGCAAACCAGGTTTGTGCAAGTAAGTCGCTACGTTTTTTCCCGTCCATACGTACATGTTTACTTGCACAAACTGGTTTGCGCAAGTAAGTCGGTGGTAAAGCTTGTGTCGTGTGGACGGACCCATAGAGATGTAATTCCAAATACGTGTGTCGCCGCCCTGGTGACAAATCGCTACATATTTTGAGAAAATAGCTCATTGGTTGATTCATATATTTTTATGTCTAGTCGTGTAGGGTATTATTGGATTCTTATCACTGCTTTTACTTTATATATTTTTAAAACAATTGACTTTCGCAAGCGCGTATACAGGGGGGGTCAAGGGAGAATTAAAAATATGCACTAGATGTCATTTAATTTTAAACACCATATCGGTAAATATACCAGGTGACTTTTTTTTTTTGATCGTCGACGGTGCCGAAGAAATTCAATTTATTATTTTTTTTTTTTTTTTTTGTTAATTTTTAGTCCTATAATTTTCGGCGTGATCCCTCCCCCGCAAGAAGCTCGGCTATGAACGCAACTGATCTTTCGTGGGTGTGGCTGCGCGTTTGTACATATGTAAGCATTTATTTCCTTCACGTCATCTCGCGAAAAAAACTATATCGACTTCCTTGGGGTATTAACTGAAGCGTATTAACATCAAATATCAGTATGATTTAAAAGAAGGTTCACCAAAACCGTTCTTTTCAGAATACTGGAAAATTGATTACGTGGACCTCAAGGATCGCATGTGATTTACATTGTCAAGTCCACCTGGCTTGTTTTTTTCACGATAATCTGTGCTGAATTTGAAGATCTATCAACAATTCTCAAACTCTATATTTATACAAGAAATAACAAAATAATCTCTCGCTTTAATAGTTTATTGAAAACAGGCCCGACGAGAGGGTGCGGTAGTCAGGGTCGCAGCCTTGGGGCCCGTGATTGAAAAGAGGGCCCGTAGCTCTCGATAGAGAGCCCAGGAGAAAAGTTAAGTTTTTTTTGCTCACCACTTATTTTTTGAGAGGAAATTAAAAAAAAAGACAACTTATTCCTCGGGCCCGCCATTTTTCTCCACGACCCTGATTGAAAATCCATATGCCTAATAAATTAACTGAAAGACTAGTTTTGTTATAAAACTATAATTTTAATTTCTAATGATCAAACAGTATATTGAAAGTATTACAACCACAGAATTTTTGAGACATACAGTAACAGAATGAAACTTTTCATAGAGGAATCCAACTTGCACTTGATCAATTAAGTCGTGTAATACAAGCTTTAATGCGTATGTATTAGTCACACGGATATAAAAAAAAAAAAAAAAACATTACAATTCTTTTATATAAACAAATCATTATATATGTATAAAGGGTGTAATTTTAATAACTCTATAATTTTTGGTAAATTTCGATAAAATTTTACGATAATTAGAACGAAATTTGTTGGAAACAACATAACTATGTTTTAAGCTATGTTGTTTCCAACAAATTTCGTTCTAAATCATCATAAAAATTTATTGAAATTCACCAAAAATTATAAGAGTTATTAAAATTACAACCTTTATACATATATAATGATTTGTTTATATAAAAGAATTGTAATGTTTTTTTTTTATATCCGTGTGACTAATACATACGCATTTTTCTTTCTTTCAATCAGATCACCAGTGTAATTTAATTAATATTCCTATGGTAATTAAAAATGAATTTAATATTAAATCGATCACCAAAGTTTGTTACAATTTGCTATAATTCATTTTATAAATTCTAAAAAAAAAAAAAAAATGTACAAAATTTGTGTCAGTTTTTTGTGAAACTAACTTTACAATTCGTCAACAATCCCAAGAACGTTTACCTACAAGGCAGGATAATAATATAAATTTTTTACATGTGTATTCTTTAATTTTTACTCAGAATAAATTTGCAATTATACAATGAAAAATTAAATACATAAAACAAAAATCAAACAAAAATGCAATGTAATTCGAGTAATTCGATTTTACGACATGGTTGGCCAAACTGCTTGTCATAGTGATAGGGATTTTTTTTAAATTGACAATTGTGACAATCATCCCTTATTTTAAAAATAAATGAACGATGGCTGATGACGCAGAGGCCCGCCGTGAAGCCCGACGTCGAAGGATATTAGAAAATGCCCAAAGTCGTTTAGAAAAGATTACCGGACGAAAAGAAGAACCAGCACACGGTAAAATTCAAAAAAATATTACAATCATATTTACAATGTTTTATCATTTTAGATGTTTTTGTGTTGTAAAAATAATGATTTTATAATAATTAAAATGTGCGCGAATTTTAAATTTTAGAAAACAATGGGGCTAACGATATATTACACTACACATCAATGCCAGAAATGAATGGGGCCGTGCCATCGCTCTCTATTGACGATTTTGCATCAGTTATACGAGGCCGAGCATCCTATAAACAAAATCAGTCATCGTCTTCGTCTAGTGCCGCACAATTATTAGACGGCATACCAAATTCACATCTAAACACATTATTAGAAGAGAATCCGGAACCAGAAGAGATTTCACGTAGCCAACCATTATTAACAAGTTATTTAACCATTTGTCTACTAGCGATTTTAGTTCGACTTTTATACACGTTCCAAATGTCACATGTATATGGTGATATGATATTTTTGCCTTTAATATGCTTAGAAACGTTTAATTTGACTCTTTATCAACCGGAGAAAGAGTCATTAGGCATGTTGGGGGCAACACTTTTGTTGTGTGGTTTCACACCGACTGTTACCAATTCGGTGGCAAGATATTTATCCATTGTTAAACGATTAACGTTCGATTTTTCATTGTATTTCTTTACGTTTGTTTTATCTCATGTCATATTTTCAAATTTGGAAACTAATTTACCGGTTTAAATATAAATATATATTTTTTTAAAATTATTTTTCCATATTTTAAATTATTAAAAGCTCAATAATTTATTTTTTTAATATTACCAACTCAATAATATAAAAACTTACTGCTTAAAACTTTTCAAATGCCTTCAATCCAATGAACTTCACATTGTACCATCACTCTTTTGGTACCAATGAGAGGGTTCCGATACCTTAGCTCCCCAGCAATTATTTTTTGAAATTTTTTCTTCACATATCGTTAGTTCGTCGTTTGTTCTTTATTGTTCGTCATTTATTATTGTTTGTTCGTATATTGTTTATTTATAAAAAATTACATAAAAATGCAAACTCAGACTAGCTCCCCACATACTAATTAAGGTTTTTTAAAAATTTCTATTGGTCTTTTATTATGAATAAACGTTTGTTCTTATATAAGCGACGTTTGTTCTATCATCAAAGTGACTTCTTTCGGCTTTAATTAACAACTTTTTACATTTTTTAATTAGTTCAATTGTCATGCCATAAGTGGTAGCATTGCGCATGCGCCAATTGTATTTGTAAGCGGTTCTTTTCAATTAATTAATAACGATGTTATGTATAAATAAATTAATAACGACAATAAATTGAGAAAGCATCTGCATAGTTAAGTTATATAGCACATAAGGAATACATTGTACATATAACTTTCTTAGATTCTGTCATTTTTCTTTTATTTTGAAAAGAACCGCTTACAAATACAATTGGCGCATGCGCAATGCTACTACTTATGCCATAACAATTGAACGAATTAGAAAATATAAAAAGTTGTTAATTAAAGCTGAAAGAAGTCACTTTGATGATAGAACAAACGTCGTTTATATAAGAACAAACGTTTATTCATAATAAAAGACCAATAAAAATTTTAAAAAAACCATAATTAGTATGTGGGGAGCTAGTCTGAGTTTGCATTTTTATGTAATTTTTACGAACAATATACGAACAAACAATAATAAATGACGAACAATAAAGAACAAACGACGAACTAACGATATGTGAAGAAAAAATTTCAAAAAATAATTGATGGGGAGCTAAGGTATTGGAACCCAATGGGAGTATTTCTATCTCCTGTAAATAAATGTAGATGGAAATACTCTTGGCAACAATTTGATGTAATAATAATGTTCGTCGTTTAAGTTTTATTTTGAATTTTATGTTTTTTGTTGCAACCATATTTATAAGCTATTTTTGTATGACAACAGTGGCCTTAAGTATTTTTGTGTTGCATTTAAATCACACGTGGAGCATTCTCATTACATACGGATTATTGTAAAACCATTTTAAGTATTCATTAAAAATTTTTGTATATTGGTCAATGGGAATTTATGTAAGAAAATTATATTGTAAATAAAAACAGTAACATTTCTTAAGTGCTTTTGCGTTTCATTTATTTCCCTAGGTGTATTTAAGGGTTTGCAAATGAGTAATTTAATAATAACTGAATTTTTAAAATATATTGATGCAATATAAGCTTTATAAAAATGCTTTTTTTTATACTGCCAACATAAGTTCGGTAAAATAACTATTTAGTAATATGAAACTCAATGGAATTCATAGAGTTTTTTTATTGTTTGTGTTGGCAGCAGTTGGGAACTCCAAATTTGAAGTTATTGCTTGTGTTTGTGAGGAAATTTTGTGACAAACGGAGTTTGCACCGTTACAAACCAGAGGGCTTATATTTAAAAAAATTAATGCGCCTTAAATATTTTTCATGACTTTTCTCTGATTTTTCATGGTATAAATTCTTATAACTTCT
Organism: Brachynemurus nebulosus; assembly: GCA_035578155.1. Taxonomy (NCBI): domain Eukaryota; kingdom Metazoa; phylum Arthropoda; class Insecta; order Neuroptera; family Myrmeleontidae; genus Brachynemurus; species Brachynemurus nebulosus. The sequence continues at coordinate 20,206,297 of JAPWDM010000009.1, forward strand.
GAAGTACACTCACATTCAAAAATTATAGAATAAAAAACAAACAGTTAGTAAGTTTAAAAACAAACAATCACTCGTACAGAACGTTTTGTAAGAATATTTTTTCACGAACACAAGCATTTTTTATGAATTATAAAAATTTATTTAGTTGCGCAAAAGACCATATTTTAACATTAAAAACCAAATAAAATTACATATTAATATTTTTCATAATTTCATTTTAAAAATTTCCATTTTTTCCTGTAATTAAAAATTAAGTTTTTAATATGGTAACCATTACGGCTAGGTTTTAACTAAAAGATTAATTAAGAAATGGGAAGTAAATATTGCCAATCTTGAGCTGGGACCAAAAAATTCTTATGAAATTGCACAATATAAGCGAAAATTATTTTTTTACGTGTTGGTTATACAATCCCTCCACCCCAGATTAGTAAATTAAATCTGAGTACCCATAATTCAGATTTAATGACAATTTGTTAGCTACTTTTTATAAGACAAGTTAACTCTTCTAATATTTAGGCAATGTAGAATGTTTCGAACATTGAGGAGGAAATCGACTAGAGAGAATGCTGTGTATTACAAATACATTAAGAAATTGAAGCAAAAAAATTAACTGATGGGATTACTTTAATGGCGGTTAAACCATTAATTTAATGGCTTATCTAGTATTTATAAACAAGTCTCTGTGGTTACAAGTTGGGCTTACTAAAATGGAGTCATGCTTCAAAATTTAATGCCTGTAGTATCTCTAGGAAACATATGTTAATATGTTCGATTCAGTGCTCAGTGGTTTCGAACATGAATTTATGCATAAGATTGATGCCATCTATCATAGCTTTTTAATTTATAGTAAAATGTCATCAAAGATATTTATTGACCGAAAGAAAATGTTCATCGTTTCACTTAATTTTTTTTAATTACAAGAAAATGTTTGCTGAATCGGTAGTAACTAAATTGTGTAATTTATATTGAAAATACTAGTCAAAGTTAATCATCATCATATATTCTAATCTGCTGTAAAAAGTGCCGTTGTTTGAGTTGAAGATTTTTTTTCTTGTGTATCGTTAAAGTGAAACATCATCTTTATGTATGTGAACTACACATTTTTAGATTTATAAATTATTAAATTTGCATCGACTACGAATTTAAATATTTATTTATCAAATCACTTAATACAAATAATATTCTTTAAGCAAATTATATGAAATAAAATTTAAATATTGTTATTCTTGTAAAAAAAAAAAGACAAAAATACTACAAAGAAAATATTACAAATTAAAAAATTTCTTGAATTTATCAAAAATTCCTTTTAAGTTTTGATCACGCTCTTCTACTGGCTTCGTATTATCCGATTTAATACTTTTATCCGGTTCTTCTGTTTTTTGAGTTTTTGCCGCTGTGTGTATTTGAATTTGTTGAGATAACCCTGAATCCCTCGTATCCCAGCTATGTTTCTCTTGCATTTCTATTTTTTCAGGGACATCCGAGTAATTAGAACTGGGACACCCAACTTCCTATTCGACTTTTCGCGATTTTCGTACTGCGCTCGCTTTTTTCGGTTTCGGTTCCATTAACGATTCACCTCGAATGATATCGATATTGCCCAATCGAATCATTTTTTCTTCCCACAGGGCAATTTCTTCTCTATATTTTTCATTCAATTCTTTGGCTTTATTAACAAATGGTTGTTTTTCGATTTCGGACATGTTTTTCCATTTTTCTGCTAATTTTAACTGGAATTCCCTAAACGGTTCGGATCCACGCGTTTGATATTGATCTTTCATCCAGAGAACAAAGGCTGAAGGACTTTTCTTCGGTCTTTGAAATTCTTTGCATTTCTAATAAAAAATGAGTATTTTAAAAATTAGTTTCTGTGCGCATGTCCAGTCATGAGCACTAAGGATAAAAATAAAATTAAGTACCTTTCGTTTTTCCCGCTTTTCCTTATTCAATTCTTGTTCCTGTCTCGCACGCGTTAACTTTTGCCGGTCTTCTGTGGTTAATTGACTTTCATAACTCAATTTCCTCATAGCATATTCCTCTTGCTCCTTCTTACATGCTGTCTCCAATTCCTCTTTTTTCTACACATTTAAAAATATTCATTTTTAAGAAATAAAATTTTTTTGTTTTTAAAACTCTTACTTTTGGATCAACTTTTTCCCAGTGTTCCGCAACCAATTTTGAAATTTCAGTGACACTCGCATTTGGATTTTGTTTTACAATCGTTGGTCGAATTTCTTTCAAAAACCGAAAATATGGTGTAAGGGGCCGTCTAGGACGTGGTGGTAACCCAACCTTTTCCTCTAACGATTTAAAACGTACGCTTTGATTGAAAAAATTCGGTAAACAGTACCTTAAGATAAAAATATTAAAATTGCAATTTGTCAAAATTTATGTCTTTTTTTGAAAATATATTTACCTAACGGGTAATACATTTTTGTAATTCGAAATCGTTAGACGACTCAGTTGAAAAATACTCGTTTGAATATTTCGGATATTCATAATAGACGGCAAATGTTATTCTGTTTATAAACGTAATTATTTTTTTAGGTTAGAATATTTTTTTGAGTTGTTGGCCTTAAGGTTGGTAGATAATAAAGTTTTCGACAAAAAATTAAGGTATCACCTTTAATTTTAAAAACCATTTAAGTTTTATTTATTTTCTCATTAATAAAAGTCGGTAATTAAATATTTTTAAATATGTAATTGCGAGGGGTAACGTTAGGGTCAAAAATAGCTACCTCTCGGGGCTAACTTCGCTAACGTAGCTTAAAACTTTTAAAATTAAAAATTAATCATTAACGATCATTATTTATGCTTCCCTCGTATCTATATAAAAAAAAATCCTCCTTTCGTTGAAATTTCACTAAATATAGCATAAATAGCATACTGACTCCAAAAATTAGCGTTTGATTGTCCTTGAATCATATAAATTTTATTATCATACGATTTTGTGCCAATTAAAAAGTTTCCTTATCGTTATGCTAATCAATGATAAAAAAAAAACTTTTGTTTGAATAATTTATCAATTCATTGTTCGTTTGGAACTTAATCATTTACTTTCAATTACCAAAATGTTCAAATATATTAACTTTAAATGAAAGTAAGTAATAAAAAAGTGGTTAATATAAAAAAAATTATATAACAAAAAAAGTTCCACGCGTACGAAAATTAAATACTTGTGTTTTAAGGTGGTTGGTACCTACGTTAGGTCCGAGTAAGTTACTACTAAATCCGAAAAAAGTCTATCAATTATTGTTGCAAATTGAAAAAATTGATTAACTGTAAAATATCTTTTTCCTTTTCATTTTTATTTATTTATTTATTTTTTAAATCAAAGCTTTTACGGCGAGGGTGGCTTTATTTTAAAGTATAACAAAATCTGTAATAGTTGGAAGTGTAATGAAAACAGTAATGCTGTAATGAGGTCTGTAATGGTTAGGAGTGTAACTAAAATAGGAATGTTGTAACGAAATTTGTAATGGTTGGAAGAGTACAACAAAAGCAGTAATGCTTTGGGCGACACGGAAGGCTTTTTCGGACTTTTTCAGGTCTCCTCGAGTGCAGACGCACAGTCAGGCGTTATATAAAAGTTTCACTGTGACTTTCACTGCGCACACATTTTTTTTCAAAATTTAAATTTACTTTGAGCAAGTTTGTTTTATAATTGGTAAAAAATATACCTTAAATTAATGTTTAGTGTTGTTAACATAAATTTAGATACATTTCTCGGTTTTTAAAATTAAATTACTAAAACATTAAACATTAGAATTTATCGATTTTATTTTTTAAGTGTTCCTAAAGAGTTTTAAACACAGATGAAACAGATGAAGCCTACATATAAAAAAGTGTGGTCCGAAAGTTGCAATGAGCTGCATTTTATACTGCTTACTGACTAGTCAGTAGTCGTCCACCAGCTGTACAAGAGTACACAACCATTGTTAAGTGGTGGCCACAGTGGTGGCTGTTGATTGTTACATCGTGGTTACATCATTAGTAGCAGATACATATATACGGTTGTTCGAGTGTATGTATCCAGTCCCACCTTGCACCTCGCGCTACATACATATCGAATATCACACATACTAGCATCCACTATACTACACATACAAACACAAACTCTAAATATGTATATAACCATAGAAAGTGGGGGTGCTCCCTGCCAAGTTTGATGATGTAAAATTCTGGTGACAGCCGGAATGCTAACTATCACCCTTAATTTTAAAGCTTTTTGAAATAAGTTTTTAAATTATTTAATTTTTGGTAGAAGCTATTTTTATATTCGATTAAATGTTGGTTTGTGGTGCGATTTGGGGGATACCCCCTTAAGCTACGTGTCGGAAATTTTTTAAAAATTTTTATCTCACAAACTATACATTACAATTAATTTAATTTTTTTTTTAATTTTGTATATTAAATACTAAAAACTCTACTAAAAACTAACATATTCAAAAATCATTCATTGATCTTTAGAATGTTCTAGTGCGTCAACCACCTTAATGACTTGATTTTAAAGTACAACCAGTTGTTTAAAAAAAACTTTTCTTTTAAATTCATCATTATAAAAGTGTACACGTCAGAAATACTTTCATTGTTCTCAAAAATGAATAGTTTTTGATCAAATATGATAAGTGAGCTCAATATAAATTTAAAATTGAGCGCTAAAATAGGTCATGAGTTCAAGGTTATTGAGGGCAAGTTTATTGTAATGATTTCAATAATTAACATAAGAATAAAATTTTTAAAGAAAATTGTAAACTAAATGGCAAAACAATGTATTTTAGGTGATTCAAACAGTAGAAAGTGTTTACAAAAATTTATTTTAATAGAAATGTACGCTTTCACGCTACTGATGACTTTATTGACGAAAAAATGTGAAAGTTCTTTACAATGGAATTGTTGATAATACGAATTTAATTAGAAAACAAAATCTTAAATGTGTATTTTTTGATAGAAAATTATATTTTTAAATCAAAATGACCGAAGATATTAAAAAACGTGATCATTTATTTATCGTCAAAAATTTATTTGCTGGAGGTAAGTGCCAGAAAAAACTTTTAATTGTGTAATTTGTTTTAATTGTTACAAATTTTAGGTGTTGCTGGGATGTGTTCGAAAACCACTGTTGCACCATTAGATCGAATCAAAATTCTACTACAAGCTCACAATACACACTACGCTTCCGAGGGTGTTCTATCCGGACTGAAACGGATCACCCAAAAAGAGTCAATTTTAGCGTTGTACAAGGGAAATGGTGCTCAAATGGTGCGAATATTCCCGTATGCAGCCACACAATTCACGTCATTTGAAATTTATAAAAAAGTATAAAATTGAAAAGGGTGTTTTTTGGAGAGATTTTTGAAAGTTTTGTGCGGTTTGTTTCAGTATTTAGGTAGAGTAATTAAATCTTCGTCGCATATCGATAAGTTTATTGCTGGTGCGTGTGCCGGTGTGACTGCGGTGACGTTGACGTACCCGTTGGACACGATTCGGGCACGATTGGCATTTCAAATTACAGGGGAACACATTTATTCGGGTATCGTGCATGCGGCCACGTCAATTTTTAAAGATGTAATTATAATATAATCACTTAATTATCTTAATCTAAGAATTCATTACGCATTTATGTAAAAAATTGCACAGATTTCAAAACTATTATTAGAATTTTATTCTATGCAATATTACTTGAAACATTAGATAATTACGCAGAAGCACGGCTCCAGCTATTTTTGGCTCTAAAAGAAAAACTAATGATCCGATTTTAATGATTTTTTTTTAAATGTTAGGTACGGATGATTAGTTTAAAAAAAATATTACAAATTGATATCGATAATGGAAATACTGGGAAACTGTTTTAAAAACTTGACAAAATTCAATTTTCTCAAATTTTCTTTGTCATTTAGTATGTGTGCGTTTATATCTGTGTTTGAGTGTATAGTCTAGTAAAACTGACTAAAATAAATACTTTTTCAAGAATAAAAATAATTGAAATCTCATTGCATTTTCGAAATATTGAGCGTGGGAATAGGGTACTTGACTGCAATTAAAAAATGATCCTAAATGCTTTGTTTTTACGTAATTAATTTTTAATAAATTTTTGAAAATCGTAAAAAAAAAACACTTAAATTTTAAATGAATAAATTGGCGCGAAAAACGATCGACCATGGTGACGTATGCGATAACGTCACATTTTGATGCAAGCAAATATTAATGTGTTCGCACTTTGCAACATAAAATTTTCAACAAAAATATATTTTCAATAGTTAGATGTTTAGTCTTTTTGTTTTGCAATATTTACAATCACTTATGTGTCCATTCGAAATAATATTTAAGACACGTGTAAAAATTATGCATCAAACTACAGTAACTATTTACATCATTATTAACAATACATAAAATTATTTAATAAAATATTTATTTAATATTTAAAACAAATTTTGAATACTGTCAGGTACCCTATTAGAAAAATTGACTTAATTTTGACGACTACGATTACCTCAACGCCGTGATTTGAGTGTATATTCTGACAAAATGGATCAAAATAAATAAGAATAGATGATATAAAAACTAGGTGGTGAAGTTATTTAAGGTTAGGTTAGTTTAGTTAGTTTTGACAATATACTTCGACTTTGATATAAAACTAGGTGGTGAGATTAGTTAAGGTTAGGTTAGTTTAGTTAGTTTTGACAATATACTTGAACTTTGATATAAAAAACTAGGTGGTGAGGTTAGTTAATGTTAGGTTAGTTTAGTTAGTTTTGACAATATACTTCGACTTTGACTCACATGCATATAAAATAAAAAAATCGAAAATCTAAACAAATTGAATTTTTTCAAATTTAACGACAGTTTTTCAGCATTTCCAGTAGTGATATCGAGTTGTAGTATTTTTTTTTTTAATTAACGCCATAGCCGCGAACATTTAAAAAAAATCATTAAAATCGGATAATTAGTTTTTCTTTTAGAGCCAAGAATAGGTGGAGCCGTGCTTCTGTATAATTACCAAACATTATATGCCCGTACAGTACATATGTATAAATAAATTAAATTAGCAAGTTAAAATTGTCCTCGTTTTTAAGCAATGTGCTTGTAGGTGATCAAGTAATGTGCTTGTTATGAGTAGTCCCATTTTCTTTAATATTGGGAATCGTAAAATTTTATATACCTACGTGAAGTAGCGGTCAATGAAGGAACTACTGCCAGTACACAAGATTTGTTTATTAGGTTTTGATAATTCATAAAATTTGTGCTGTTTAGTTTGTAAAAAACTGGAAAGACTGATTGGTATATTTTTTTGGAATATCATTTTTTTTCTCATAATAATTTATTGTCTTCAAATCAAAATAGCCATATTTAAATGGAGAAGTCTACCAATTTTTTTTTTTTTTTTTTTTTTTTGTGGATGAAAATAAAAATTAAAACAAAATCAAACAAAAGTGTAAAAGAAAAATTAAGGAATCTCAAAAACTAACAAAATTACGGGACTTTAAAGTTGCACTTTCCACAGTTAGTTCTATTTCATCTGATACAGTAGTGTGACGTCATCTTTGCTACGGGATTGCAAATAGAGCGAGGAGCACAGACCAATGAACACTATTATACATACTATGCTACTAGACAAAGCGTAAAGCTAGTTTGTAGGCAATTTTCTTGAAGCAGGTAAGGGGGTAAGACGTGTGAAATTTAATGAATATAATGTATTGTCCATTTTTGAGCAAATAGGACTATAATTATTGCAGGGCATAATTTGTATACGTACGTATTTTGAAAATACGATTTTTTTTCCTTCAAAATTTTGCAGTGCCTTCTCAAAAAAGTAAAATTTTATTATCAATATTATATTTTTATAATAATTATTTGAAAACGTTACTACGGTTACCATCGGTTATTGCATTGATTACTATATTATAGAATACTATTTAATCGTATCCTGGTCGTATCTGGCTGCCTCAATTATACATTGATATAATTAGTCTGTATAATATAATATATAATATGCTCATTGGTTTATGGCGAGGAGTCTTTTTTAATCATTGAGGAGAGAATCGACTAGAGAGAATGCTGTGTATTACAAATACATTAAGAAATTGGAGCAAAAAAATTGGCTGATGTGATTACTTTAATGGCGGTCAAACCATTAATTTAATGGTTTAATATTTAATATCTATAAACAATTCTCCGTGGTTACACGTTGTGTTTAATAAAATGGAGTCATGCTTCACAATTTAATGCTTGTGGTATCTCTTGGAAACATACGTTAATTATGTTCGATTCAGCACTCAGTGTTTTTAATGAACTTTTATAATGCTGGTAAATACGTTAATTACTATGGATTGAAATTTTTATCTTAGAAATTCAATATTTTGACGTTTTAAAATATAATTTTTTGAACTTTTAAACATTCATAAATATATAAAACAAAAATATTTTTTAAAAATATTAAATCCATGATAATTTAACATAATTTAATTAAAAAAATATTGTATAAAAGACACTCGATGTCCAATTGTGCGGATATTTGACGTCACAAGTGAAATGAAAATCAATCATTCCGTTTTAAACTTTGATCTTCTATTTCTCTATCATTTGTTCAAAAATTTTTTCACCAGCTTATTAGTTTTGGTCTATACTTTAGTTAACTGTAACTAGATATTACATTATTCACACTACCAGACTTCTCCATGGGTATAATTTTTTAACTGTCAATATTATACTACTCGTAGTTGTTGTTCTGTTCGTCACCAGATGGCTAAACGTTAACCACTGTATTATGGACCACATTTGAGATAATAATAAAAAAACCAGAATGACGCAGACAAAAAAAATACTTGCAATTAGTACCATTGGAGTCTGCGTAATTTTTTACATAATTATTATACATAAATTTTTAAAGTATATAATGAATTTTTCTTTCAAGGAAGGAGGACTGAAAGCGCTATATCGAGGGTTTGTACCCACGTTAATGGGTATGGTTCCCTACGCGGGATTTTCTTTTTATTGTTTTGAAATGTTAAAGTTTTGTTGTATGAAATATGCACCATCGGTTACGTGTAAACCGTGTCCTAGAAATACAGGTATGACCAAAAAAAAGGCTAGTAAGAGCTTAAAAATACAATTTTTTTGTTCTGCAGGTGGTTTAGTGTTAACCATACCAGCAAAATTATTATGTGGTGGTTTCGCAGGGGCAGTAGCACAAAGTATATCGTATCCGCTCGACGTAACTCGACGACGAATGCAATTGGCAATGATGAATCCGAATACGAGACGATTTGGGTATTTTTTTCAATTTTGTTTTAGCACTTGCTTTAATTTTCGTAAATAATACAAAATTACACTAACACTCGACTTTCTTTTTTCTCTTTCATATTTTATTTCTTTCGCTTGTTTTGGAAAATTTTGAAGCCCGTAAGTGTATTGTTTTTTGATTTTCTAATTATTTTTTAATTTTCATGCGTGTCTTTAATATCCATTTTGATTTTTGTTGATTAATAAAATGACTTTCCAATATGGCGACACACTTTACATTGGGCCAATCTGTATCGGCGTAAACCAAAGTCGCTTGCTCTTATTTTTAATCACATTACACTTGTTTTGAAGCGCACTTGGCTTGCTTTTGACATTTTTGTATATTCCTGTCTCACTTTCCATGTTCTAGAGACAAGGGTTAAGTATTAACGTTCGGTATACGATCGTATACAGTATACGATCTGTACCGAACGTTAATACTTGACCCTTGTCTCTAGAACATGGAAAGTGAGACGGGAATATACAAAAATGTCAAAAGCAAGCCAAGTGCGCTTCAAAACAAGTGTAATCTGATTAAAAATAAGAGCAAGCGACTTTGGCTTACGCCGATACGAATTGGCCCATTGTCAAACGTTTCAAAAAATTGTTTTGTTTTTTTAATAATTTTGTTTTTTGGGTATCAGTACTTGAATGAGCTCCTGTTTTAATCTTTAACTCAAACAATATGACTTCAAAACAATTATTAATTTCTTATTTAATATGTAGACTAAAAAGTATATCGTTCTATATATAAACTACCTGGCTCAGCTGACGTCATTCTGACCCTTTCCGGTAGGTGGCGCGAAAAGTTTGATTTGGTTGCGATCCCTGTATAAGAAAATCTGGACAGAAGAGGTTGGCGCGATTGGAGGGTAGGTAAAGGAACTGAAAAATGGTCGCGCCAATATAATCGAGCGCGAAGGAGCATGAAAAATTGCAGTTTATTTGAATGAATATGAGAATTTGAAATATATTGTGAATATGAGCTAACCTAACCTAACCTAACCTAACCTAACCTATTAGCTACAAACTATCATTTCGACAAAATAAATATATTGTGTGAATATGAGCTTGATATTCAAGTCATTCAAAAGTTGTACGATCATTGACAGATGCACCAACGAATATATATGTATATAAAGATAATATGTGTCTTACTTTTGTATGTAGATCCATTGAAGAAAAAATTAAATATGTCGAAAAATTTTTGAAATTTTTAAGTCATACTGTTTGGGTTAAATGTTTAAACAGGAGTTTATTATTACATATATTTTTAATAATCATACAGTTATGGTCTTACAATATGGTTATGGTGTGTAGTTTTTACTTTTTAATAATTACATTTTTTATTTTTCTGTCAGTATTTGTTTATACACGGTTCCTAACTGCCTCACTCTTAGCCTAACATATAGATTTTACTATATTTTTGACATAATTTTAGATACCTCTTTTAAATAAGTTCGCCCCGATTTAAAAGCTCATAACTGAAGTGAAACTTCTATAGCAGATAATGTCAGTCATATCCATTTTTTATATAGTGTATGTATAGGTACTATTTTTTTTCTAATTTCAAGAACTTAACCTAATATCCATAACAGTTAAATAATATAAAATTTTTCTTAACTCTATTACGGTTCGCGAATTTTCACAGGAAACTTCCCCAGGAGACGACAATATTTTTAAAGAATTAAAAAAAAACTTTAATTAAATAAATTTATGGAATGATTTAACACGTACAAACATACACATTTTTAATAAAAATAATAACAGACGAACACAGACAATTAAATACTTTTGTCACAATTACATGTGTACATTTCAATACAATTAAAAAAATAAATAAATAATAATATAAAATTATATTTTTAAGTGTTTGTTATTCTTCTATAAATGTTTAGACAGAGAGCAGGTACGGTTATTTACATATGTATAAATATACAATTATATAATATACTGGTGTATTAGTCGTTAAAACAGTGTATCAGGTGGTCATTTCCTCTTAGTTTCTGATGATATACAATAAAATATTAAATTACTTTGTTTTAAAATTTTTCTGACTTATTGTCACACTGTAGAAGTTTCACTTTTTAGCATCATGTGGTACTTAGTGACCTTAATTTAACCTTTTTTAAAAATAATTTATAATTTTAAATTGTCCTACGACTTTGATACCAATGTAAAACAACAGAGTCCTATATCCAATTCATTTGTTATGCATAGTAGTTACATTCATAAAACTCTAGGGCTGTTTTAAGTAACTGTTACATGCATTTTTAGTATTTAAATAATGTAGAAAATGGTCTTTTTGGTCTGGAACTGATAATTCAAAATTGGTTGTAGTCGGAAAGTAGTTAAATCTATCGACTACTCCCCGACTACAATCGGTTGAGAATCTATCTTATCAGCTAGTTAACAACAAAATGGTTATGGGATCATGTATGCGCCATTTTTTCTTAAAACCCAACCCCACATTTTTTTTATTCCAATTAATAAATTTAAATATTTTTTAGGTTAAGTATGTCAAAAACGATGATATTAATCTATCGTGAAAATGGAATTGTACGGGGCCTTTATCGTGGCATGTCAATTAATTACATGAGAGCCATTCCAATGGTTGCAGTCTCCTTTGCCACGTATGAAATGATGAAACAGGTTTTACAATTGGATACCGGATTAGTATAATCCAAAATTTATCTAGTTGTTATTATATATTTATTGTTATTTGTATATTTTAATTTTAAAAAGACATTAAATTATTTTTAAGATAGAAATAGTTGTTTTTTTTTTTTTTACTAATTTATCGTGATAAAAACTGTTTCTAATGCAATATTTACACATGCAATGATTTTTATGGTGCCATTTTTAAGCTTATGCGTCTGTAAAGTTTACACTACACATCCGTTTACACATGATTTGGATCTTGTATTGGTTTATGACCAGTAAATACTGCGTAGATCACCAATGGCTGAAGCGGATAAATAACAGTCATAATAATATATAACTGTCAAAATTTTCGTTTATATTTAAATGTATAATAGATAGTTAGAAATGACATCGAAACTTGAATAAAGGCGTGAAAATGACTGGCGCCAAGACAACTTTACATTTGCAAGTTTTAATTCTAGTGACGGATGAATCATTACTGGCGCCAGAAAAATTTAAAGATTGTTACTTTTTTCATCCGTGCATACATTGTTCCAGTTTGCATGTCAGTGGATGGTTCAACTGTTCAATTGTTCAACTGTTCAGTTGTTCATTTTGCTTTTACTGATGCACCATTTCATATTGGCGCCAGTGAATCATTGCGTGTGTAAACCCACCATAATTCTGTTGAGTATGAAAATGGATTATAAATGAGGAGTATACAATCAAAAAGGATTTTGTCACACTTATGCAAATTCTCACTAATCAAGAAAAATTGTTTTGCAAACAACCTGTATTAAATTTTCATACTTTTATTGTATAATTTTCCATACTTTTATTCTTCTAAAATCAGGTTTAAATATTGGAGAAAATCTTTTTTGATAGACACTTATGGATTATGTCTACTTTGACAGAACATTTTAGGAGTAAACCTTTTTTGATCACACCTCTCAGGAATAAACCTCTTTTGTTTGTAAGTTCCTGTAAATATTAAAATTATAATCACTTGTTTTTAGTCACTGAGCTTATCATTAAATTTTAGTGCCATTGACTGAGAACATTAAAATGTCATTAATATACCAGGCTTTTTTTAAAACCAAGATAAATGCTAAAGCCTTTCGGCTGCAAGTATTTTTTACTTTTTCTTGCATTTCTCTGAGAATCTTTACTCTGTCTTTTTCTGCTTCCTTGGTTGCTGGCTTCAACCGTCACTAAATTATCTTCTATATCGCTCTTATAAAACTGTTTGAATTAATAAATTTGATAAAAATTTGTAAAAACACTAACAAAAATGTTATTATACAGTAATCACCATTTATGACTGTGTTTACAGCATATCCCTGTCACTCTCCATTTAGTCTATTATAAAAAAAAATGGACCGTTTTTTGACGTCGCTGTAACTAATATACCAGATGGCGTTGATTTACTAGGGGATAAAATTAGAGTCGAGACATGAGGTTTAATAGTTCGCTATTTTTCATCTAAAATAAATTGGAAATAAATTAAATATTTTAAAAATACTTTAATTCAACCTAGAAAGATTAATTAAATTAAAAAAATTTAATTCTTCGTTAACACATAACTTGGTGACGATACTTTTGTACTCAATCATATGATAATTAATTTTGACATCTATTTGATGAAAAATGCTCACATGTCCCAACTCTATTTAGTATACCCCCTATACCATTAGCGCCACGTAGCAAACTGTGACATGAAAAGGTCCGTCCTTGAAAACAAGTGGCAGGGACATGGTTTACAGTTTTGAGGTTATTGCAAACAAGACAACCACAGAGGATCATGGGAACACTCAAGCCAGCCTTGTGATTGGCTGTTTTGGAGTAAATCTCTTTTGGTCGTCACCTCTGTTGGATTAGATTTCTTTTGATATTTAACCCCTACTTTTGAATATCAAAATAAATAGGAATAATTTTTTTTTGATTGTTATTAGTTTTACCATCAGTTAGGGTTACCAATCCCTACACAAAAATACTCGTATCTCAATTTCGGATTTTTTGTGACTAAACTCTTTTTGATTATATACTCCACAAATATGGGTATATAATATAGCTGATCTCACAAATCAGTCACAAATGTTTGGTTTAATGGTGTCATGTGCTTCATATATTAATACCAATACTTTCTCTGTAAAGAACGATACTCTGCCTATAGGGAACTCTAATTGAGAATATAGACAAGAAAATAGAATTTTTTATTTTTAATTAACACGATTTATTTTGCAAAAATACATTGGACCAAAGTTGCACGGTAAGTATGGTATTACAAGATGTCCATATTTTAAATCTAAAATATCGTCAATCTTGTAGAGGCAAGACGTTGGTCTTAGCGCTGTCTTTAGGTCTCTAAAAACAAAAAAAAAAAAAAAAAAATAAATAAAAATTAATTATAAATAAAATCTCAAAAGTTTTAAAAAATTTAAAAAAATTCGAATTATATGCGAACGTACCCTAATATGGGTATCGTAAAATGGAATATATGGGAAATGCGGAGCGAATAGGGGAAAAATCAATAATATTTGCTTTTATTCCAATTAATAGTAAAATTTGTAAATAATAAAACAAATATGGAACACCATAAAGTAACGCTCAAATCAGTGAATAGTTAAGTTTCGTCGGAATATAGTTAAATTGTGGTTACGTTCAAAAAGATGTCAACAGGGGGTGACATCTACACTATGTTGTGTAGGTACACACTGTTTGTAGTCGTGTGGGTTTTAATGTTTGCATGTGTGTGAATGGTCACACACACAACTACATAACATCTACAAGCGGACAGAGATCCATGCAGTGTTACTAACAATGATTTCAACAATACATAACAATTGTCGTGCATTCGGTGACCGTCACCGAACCACTAAATGCTTTAAGCTGCGACAGACCAACAAATGACTCCAAGCGATCCACACTTTTTTGATTTTAGTTTGCTTCCAGTGTTTCTATGCCTTGTACAAACCCATTACCTCCTCATACGTACCTACTGCCCACAACAGCGGGGCAGTTTAGAAAATCGGCAAGTGCGTGTTAAACACGCATTAAGTCAGGATTTCGTAGTCAGTAGCTAGAATTTTTTTTACAGTTTATTGGGACAAAATATTTCTTACTTTTATTTAATGTTAAAACTAACTTTTAATTTGTTAATAATATGATTATCTTAAACTTTTACTTTGTATATGAGTAAAAAAATAAATAATAGTTTTCATAAAACGAGACTGTTTATTAAATTGCGTAGATTAGGTCTAACACTGGTTATTTAAAAATGGTCAAGTGTTAAGTGTAGGTAGGCTAATCTAATGCGATGGCAGACATGATGAATAATTTATAAAGATTTCGTTGGTGAACTACGAAATCATAAAAATGAATTTTCAAAATGGTAAAAATAAAGAACAAGCTATCGAAAGCAAATTTAGCCTTTTCTTTAATATTTGCTGGATGGAAAGATATGTATATATAAAAATCGAATGTGAAAACCAAAAATGATCCGATTAATTCCATTTTACCGTAGCATTTTTTTTTACTTAAGGTACCATCACAGTGTGATTTGCCGAAAAATAGTCAATTTTCGCGATTTTTTTTTTTTTTTTTTTGGATGGATAGGATGGGGGAATGGGAATGAATTTTTTTTTACGATTAATACCACTCTTTAACAATACAAAAATATTTTTTTATTCATTTTTATTTATTTTTTAAAATTATTAAAATTTTTTGAAAAAAGTATCTTTAAAAAAAGGCGGAAATCGGTACACACGATTTCATAAAAAAAAATCAAATAGATTATCTATCTGTAGGTAAGCCGCTATGGGAGCTTTTTTTTAAAAATGTTCCTACTTTTCCACACGAAAAACTATAAAAAATTTTGTACTTTTTATTCAAACTGCTGCCATTTTTTTAAATTTCAAGAAAAAAATAAAAGCTCCCATAGGTTCATAGCGGCTTACCTACAGATCGATAATCTATTTGATTTTTTTTTCAGATGAAAACTGCGGCCGCAATCGTGTGTACCGATTTCCGCCCTTTTTTAAAGACACTTTTTTCAAAAAATTATAATAATTATAAAAAATAAATAAAAATGAATAAAAAAAATATTTTTGTATTGTTAAATAGTAGTATTAATCGTAAAAAAAATTCATCCCCATTCCTCCATCCTATCCATCCGAAAAAAAATTGTGAAAATTGACTATTTTGCGGCAAAGCACACTGTGATGGTACCTTAATAAATAATAACTTACTTAATAACAAATTCGAAATTGGTTTCCTCCCAAATTTTTTTCAGAGCCATATGTACAACTCCATCATTCTGGATCGGACTTAAAGAACACGTCGAATACACGACACTACCTCCTGGTTTGACTAGTTTCAACGCCGACCTGAAAACCACCGAGCAATATTGATTTTTCCAAGTTTATTAATCGAAAAAATAGAGTCTTACGTTAAAATGCTCGCTTGCATTTCGGGCAGTCGCAGACGCTCTTTGATCCTGGTCGGTTTGAAGATGTTGTTATCGTTTTCTTTGACGGCGTGACGATCTGTCGTACACGGCACATCGACGAGGATTTTATCGAACATGTTTACATCGGAGATATGTCGGGCGTCACCTTTACGAATCACCAGCCGATTTTGCCATCTATCGAAATCGTATAAGTACTGTTTGAAGAGGTTAGTCATATGTCGGATACGGCCTTCTTGAAGTTCATTACAAACTAACAGCTCCGGGTATAGGGTTTGAAGTATTACGAGGGATTTACCGCCTGGGGCGGCACACATGTCTAAAACTTTATCGCCAGGTTTTACATCCAGTGCTAGAACAGGCAGTACTGATCCGCCGTCCAGGAGATATTTGTCTAGGACGCCAGTGGAACATTTTCGAACTTGTCTGAATCGTTGAATGTTGCCCGGTTCGTAGGAATAAATTTGTAATTGTTCAGGGAAATGGAGAACATCTTCGTGTTCGATTTTCACCGGGAATTCTCGGGTATTCTCGTAGTAACGGTAATGATCCGATTCTAAAATCCAATCTTCTCGACCTTTCAATTTTGTTGCGGGTATGTACTCGTACAACGAAGATCTAGACAGTTCTAATTGTGGATCCACAATTCTTGATTCGTCATATTCCGCGCTTTCAAGTTTAGATTGTAACGAAAGGCTACTATACAAATCTGGGCTATCACTGACTTTACTTTTTTGGGGTTCCTCATTTAAATTACTTTCAATTTTGTAAATTTTATCATTTGTTTGAGGATCATCCCTTGGATCATTTTTTTCATCTTGAAGTTTTCGCGCGGTTAATTCAAATAAATTACGTAAATTTACTGCTCCACTATGTTCTAGTTCTTCGACTGTTTTTTCAGTGTCGCCAAAATTATTGACAACTGCACAAAACTTGTTGGCCGACAATAAAGCAACTCGAATTGATTTCCATCTGTTGCCGAATACATTTTGATAAAAATCATCAAAATGTTCTAATGCACGATCGCTTGATGTTAATTTTTTGGAAGACTAAAAATTTTCGAATTAAATTGAAATATTCTAGGTTATATAACCTCACAAATAAAAGACTTACCCAGTGATTTTTACTTTTGAACCGTCGGAGGATTTTATTGAATCGATAATAATGTTGAAATAAAACTTTATTCATATTTGAAAATGAAATGTGAGTAAAACAAGGTTTAAAATTACATAAAATACTTATTTTTAACAGAAAATGACATTTTTGAATTCTGAAATCATAACAATGTGTGTGCGCATGCGTAGTAGATTCAATTAAAATGTATTGTTGGTTTGTTCATAAAGTTCATATCATGTTCATATATTTTAATAATTAATTTTAATAATATCTTAGTTATAATTTAATTCAATTTTAATTATAAATGAATTTAATTATGTTCACTTTATAGACCCCCCTAATTAATTGAATTTATTTTACGCATTTTATATCAGTTGGTAACAACATTTGGTTGCTATGTTTCATATTAGTTGGACTTGACGATGGTAAATCAGATGTTACACATCTTACACATTTTACAGTTTTGTTTCTGCGATCAAACAAAAACCAATTTGATCAGAAAAAACGCAATAATTTTGTAAGAATGTTCGTAAATATTCTCAAATTTTCTATTAAAAAATCAAAAATTGCACATTTTCTTTAATAAATTCGCATGTAGCATGATTATTTAAATAAATGTTTGAAAATTTTTGTAAATTTCTCTGCTTATACTTTCGCTTTTCATTGTTTATAGATGTGCACACATTATATTACTATCCTTGTCTCGCCTGTATTGTTGTGACAGCGATACACAACGTGGGTATATGTCTGTTCTTATTACCAAAAGCCCGGGATCTAGTACCAGGCTTTCGTAATATGTATATTGTACAGTAAAATATAATATATTGATTTCTTACATTGCAATTTACTTTTAATAATTTAATAAAATCAGTAATCTTTATCTTTTTAATTTCTATCGAATTTTGAAAGAAAATGTTCAATCAAACAGCAATAAATAATTTATTTTTTTAATAATAAATAATTGTGTGACTAATCACACTCTCGCGTAAAAAACCGAGTACTTATATATTTAAATAAAAAAGTATGTTTTTAATATCATATGTTTTCTTGGTGTCATCTGTTTTGGTCAATTAATTCCAATTAAAATAAATCTATTGTTTAACGGCATTAAAAACAGTTCAAGTTCGGTTCACAAAAACAAAATAAATTTTTTGTTATTTTTTAGAAAAAATAATTTTTTTTATTTACATTTATTAAAAACAACAGTAAGTTTCAAAAATATTCTTAAAAGTCAACAATCGGCTTTTTTTAAAAAAAGAAAAAATCTTTTAAATTTTTATTTAATTTTATTTTTTTAAACGTTTGTAATGTGTAAGATGTACTTTATGTTTTGAAATAATTAATAGTGTTTAAAAAAAATATTAAGTATATTAATAAATATTAATAATATGAATATAACACTTCAATCGTTTAATGAATGTAAAATTTATTTAAAATAAAACAATTACACGATGGAAAAATACCGTTTAAGGATTTCCGTAATTAACATCAATTGTTATATATTTAATTAATTGTTTGTAACTGTTTCAATTTTATATATAATTTTAAAAAAGATAATATTATTTTGTTATTATTTCGAAATATAAATTTATAAATATCAGTGTTTTTAATAAAAAAGTTGTTTATAAACAGGTAAGTATTTTTAATATTTTCAGTTTTTTGTTAATTTAAAAAAAAATTTCGTCATTAAATCGTTGAAGTAGAACAAAAATTTCTTTTAATAGTTTTAATTGTATTAGAAAGTATGTAGTTATTATCTTTATAATTTTTTACTTATTTTTTGTGTTAAATATACCTATTATAAAAATTGTTGTAAATGAATTTTTTTGAAATGAATTTGTTTTCTATAATTTTGAGGGATCTTTAATTTAAAAATTAGAAAAAAATTTATTGATGCCTCTATTGGGAACTTTACTTATAATTAAAGGTATTAAACGTCAGCTGAGCTCGGCGCTGAAGACTGGGTATCTGATAAATTACTAGAAACTAGATAATGCTCGGTATCTGTCCCGTCAAAATTTAAGCTAGGGAAGAATAGCAAAACGTGATACGTTTTAAGAATTGAGTGAAATTTTTAAGATATAAAATCAATTTTTTGAGATCGAAATCAGTAGCGTAGTGAACATAACCGGCGCCCGGGGCACGACACTTTATTGGTGCCCCTGTAGAAAAAAATGTTGCTTTTTTCCTCATAAAAAACAAATGACGAGCAAAAAAAAGAAAACCTCGTACCTAATTTTTTTGGCGCCCCCCAAAACTGCCGCCTTTGGGCACATTTGGCGCCCCTCTGAAAGTGGCGCCCGGTGCATGATAGACCCCCTTGCACCCCCCTCGTACGCCTCTGATCGAAATTCGTATTTTATTGAATTAGTGCTCCAAAAATTTAAATTTTAATGTGTAAGTAGTCAAACTAGTTTTTACTCTTTACCAAAATTTTTTTTTAATCGGAAAAATTGCTTTTATTGAGGAAATTTATTTTTGTAGCCAATGAATTAACATTTTAATGTAATGTTAAACGACAATACACGCGTGTATTAACAATTGCCTAAACAACACAATAGTACGCTCTGCTTTAATTTTCTTTCTTTCTAAGAACTTCTTTTAATAAATTTTACATTAAATTTGAATATTAATTAATTACGTTATTTATTACAATACAATTGTTTTGTTTCAATAAAAAAATTAATATCAATCAAAAATCAATTATCTTTTAACATATTGTTGATATCAATTGATGTTGTCTCTTCTATCTATTGCGCTTATTATATTGTATTTCAATTAAAAACGGTGACCTATTGTCTATGCTGTCAAGTAATTAAAAAAAATCAATTAATAATTAAAAAACACATCTATATATATATTGTTTTCCGTTGACAAGAATAACTGAACTTCAGAAAATTCGATATGCAGGATATTTATTATTTTTAATTTGTTAATAATATATTACTTTCCTGTCCATGCAGACTATATTTTTACCGGATCTTAACGTTTTAGAGCCTAAGGAAATCAGCAAAATAAAAAAAAAAATGTATGAAAATTTTTCGAATGTTAGTGTAGGGTTGACCGGGGTAATTGTGAATTGGCGTAATTGTGAACGGCGCCTATAATTTCTAAAATAATATTAATATTGTTAAAAATCAATTCTTAGTATGTTTTTTTCTCCTTTCTTAATATGCTATTAAAATTCATAACAATTCTCCAAGTATTAGTATCTATTTTTGGTGGTGACCTTATTGTACAAGTTTCCGTAACGCAAAACTATTTTTTTTTTTATTTACAGTATAGGCTTAATAGATTGTTGTTTTTTATTCATGTAAACTAAATGTATTTCCTTGAAAAGGTGTTATTTTCCTTGTTTTTGTAATGTAATTTTTTGATTTTTTATATGATAAAATGACAAAATATCATCAAAATATCATTCTTAGCTTGTAATAAATTTGTTCCTATAATTTTTGTTATTTTTATTTAACCTTGATTTTTTGTACAAATTTGAGGTATGTGTAACTTGCATTAAACAAAGAGTAATTGTGACCGTTAAAGTATAATGAAAAATTTGAAGGTGGGGTAAATGTGAAGAATTTGAGTTGGGCTTTACTCTGATGTACCACACTTCTCTTGTAATCCATTCTAAATAATTTTTCTGATGGCATTCACTTTTACCCCAAAATTCATAAGATTTGCAAAACCGCACCGGAAAAATGTGAATGGCTTATAAAATTTTTATTTTTCATACGAATTTGCTCAAAATTTGTGTGGTGCATCCTGAATAATGTAGAATTAAAAATAAATCAATCATAATGTGATATATAAAATAAAAAATACTTAAAACAAGGCTTTTATCTAAATTCATTCCATTCACAATTACCCCGGTCAACCCTATGTATGTTGGCGTTTAAATTATTGAATGTCTCCAGATCCACTGGGCTTTCAGATTTAAAGGAGGCTCAAGGTAATTCTATATATATATATATATATATATATATATATATATATATATATATATATATATATATATATATATATATATATATATATATATATGGAACATTAAAATGAGCAAAATTTGGACATATTTCTCCAATGGTCCTGGAGAAAGAAAATAAATCTAACTGGGACAAAAAATTGTACAAAAAGTCCCCATTATTTTAAGAGCAAAATTGTCTTCGTAAGTCACGTAAATTTTGAACGATATATGTTTTTTTCTCCTAATAAAGAATTGAAAAAATTTTGGAACTTTGCCGCCAGGTTGAAGTCGTAGCATACCTTTAGTCAACAATCTTTTTTTTCTTTAAATGTCGTCGCATTGGATAAGGTTTACTTGAAATATGAATTTTCCCACAGCTGAAGGGAGTTGGGGTAAAGTTTCGAACATTTTCTAAAATATTATATTTACAATTTTAATTTGCAACACCTTTTTTCCCGATAATTTCCCTTAAAAATGCCTCCCACTTACCTCTAACAACGGAAAATTAATTTTAATTTCTTGTAACCTGCGAACGGAATGATCTTTTTAATTGGTTTCTTTTACAAAAGCTTGTAATCAGTCCCTTATCAGTACCCTAAGCTCCACCAACCAGTGGGCTTTAAATAAAAACGAGACAGAAAGAGGAAGAAAGGGACGGGACTGCGTTATCAGTTTTTTAACATTAGGAATGGGATTTAAATGTGCAGTTCAAAAATTAACTACCTAGTTATTTTTCACTTTTTGATTTACGCAGTTTAAAGGCAATTTTATTTTTGTCAGAATATATCGAATATATTATGCAAACTGTATTTAAAGATTTCACATTAGTTATAAATCATTTGTTTGTTTATTATGTAAAACAATAGAAAAGCTCATTACATAAGTTACATAATACGTTTATTGTGTTTAAATAGTATGAATATCTTTGTCGTTGGAATTAATTCTAGTTTCTTTAATTATCTACGTACAGTAAAAGCTCCCTAATCTTGACAAGCATGTCCAGGACCATTCTCTAGTCTTGACATTCTCACTATTTACTACTCCTATGCGCACTGAATGCGCAACATACGCAATTTAAATCTAAAAAAGAGATAGGTAGAGAACAAGGGGCCAAACTACTGTATAATAGTTAGTATCCCGCTAGTCGCCAAAAATTTACGTCACAAAAATGGGAGGAGCTTCTATGGTTATATACATATTTAGAGTTTGTATCTGTATGTGTGGTGTAGTTGATGTTTGTGTGTGTGTGAGGTCGGTAGCTGGAGGGAGCTGATACATGCTATGTACGTGGTACCCACAGTGGTACACACACATTGCACACTTAATGTCTGGTGCAATATGTATGTACTCTAAGCGCTACGCATTCATGTATTACATTGTTGCAACAATCAATGTCCGAACTGCTACAAGTGCTGTGGACGACTGAATCACCTAAGCTGTGACAGGCCTACAAATGACATCAAGCGAGCTACACTTTTTTGATATTAGTTGGCTTCTAGTGTTCTATGGTAGAGAAGGATACCAAATATACGCTATACGTGTCATTAATAACGGATTTAATTGGTTACGGAAGAATCATGGTGGGAGAAAATATTGTCAAGAGTAGAGAAATTATCCAGTCAAGATTAGAGAGACAGCAAGTTTATGGAGCGCAAATTTACGGGACTTCTACTGTAGTTTGTTTGCTACGCGCACAGACCAGTGAACATATTATATATTATATTATATAGACTGATAATATAAATGTGTAATTGAGGCAACCACATACTACCAAGTTCCGACCTTAATAGTATTCTGTAGTATAGTAATGGATTTGTATCCGTCGTTACGGTTTCAAATAATTATTGTCAAAATATGTCAAAATATAATATTGATATAAAAATTTTACTTTTTTGAAAAGAAACTGCAAAATTTTGAAAGAAAAAAAGTGGTATTCGCTTTATTTTCAAAATACGTACGTATACAAATTGTGTCCTGCAATAATTACCTATAGTCGCATTTGCTCAAAAATTGACATTATATATTATTTCATTAAATTTCACCCGTCTCACCCTTGTTACCTGCTTCAAGGAAAATGTCTAGAAACTGGCTTTACACCTTGTCTAGTAGTATAATATAATAGTGTTCATTGGTCTGTGGTTACGCGTATATACGGTGCTCGGTTCACTATCACCACTTTAAGGGGTTATATACAGTTGTAGCTGGTGAAATGACATTTTTTCGATTTTTTTTGACAATATACGTACATATATATAAATATTTATTTCAAAATTGTTAGCAATATCGATTAGTATAATACATGCTTGTTAAATCTTTTTCTATGAAAAAGATTTAACAAGAAACTGTAGCTGTGTCCGTATCCGTAGCGTCTTTTTTGGGCTATATGATAACTCTCGAATGGATCATCGGAAATCAGAATTTCAAAAAAAATTTCGTTAGTGCATTTTATTTTCTAGTCGCTGAATGAACAATTTATCAAATTTTGATAAAAATGACGTCGGTTTATACAAATTTATTTTTCCAAGGTGCTAAATTTTAGAATATTTTTGCTCTAAAAAATTGATTTTGATAAAAATTGAAAATCTTTCTATTAGCGACTAGCTATTATCATAATAAATATGTAGTATAAATTTGACATTGATCGGATTGAGAGTTCTTTAGTAATCGTGTCCACCGCAAAGGTACTTTCAAAAAAATACGATTCTGAGATAATCGCGTTTAAAGTGACAAGTTTGTTTTTTTCATATTCGATGTTGAACGTTCCAAAGTCTATACACAATTGCTCCAAAGTTTTAAGGCCATACATTTCGAATAGTACCATAGCGCGGCGAAAGTTGACGCACTGCTTAGATTATATTATATGGAGCGGCAGCTGTGCAGGAGCATCCGTGGGCGCAAGATAGCGCGCTATAAATAGCTACAATTTCAGATTCAATGCTTCGATCGTTATGAAATTTGGTGATAATATTCTTGAAATAATGAACTTAAAGAATATTTAATAAAAAAATAAATTTTTCCGACCGTCATAACTGTATATAAGCCCATAACTCCTGCTTGATTTTCAGTAATAACATTAATAATAAAGAAAAGTGCTGAAGAAAATGACGTTATATTGTAGAGGAAAAGCTACCTACCTAACTCATATAAACTGTCAAAATATTAAGTGCTCTATACACGCTAAGTTGTCAGGCTGGATTAAATATCAAGATATTCGTCTACATATTTGTATTTTTATTAATAAAAAAATTACAAGGAAAGGTTTTCTGGTATCAGTTTCTGATTTTAATGAAACTTAATAAATGTAAAAGTATTATGGGCGCAAGCTAAAAAGAACTTTTTTCTCTACATCTGCATTTATCTTTGTCTATCATATTAATAAATAGAAATTTACTCACTCACTCATATTAAAACATAATTACTTGGTTTGGTTGATAACTATGGAAATAATACAATTTGTGTTCCCCTCACCTCAGTTTCTGGAGATCTTTTGAGCTTCCGACCATAATACATACAAGCAAAAATATTGAACCTTTGTTTTCTTATCGGATACTATCGTCATTTAAAGGGGGACATTTCACCTCAAAAAAGTCGCTCCTGAATTTTGAAAATGTCCCGAATATGGGTAGATTGGTCATTTGTAGAAAAACGGCTTTAACGATTTTGATTAAATTTCAACCACATAAAATAGAACACATTTGTGACCTAACAAAACCATCCCTTGTTTGTCTGGAAAAAATTTGAAAGCTGAGATATAGGACGTTAAAAAGAATCCGACCGTGCCAAGGGCTGGAAATAAGGGCAGCAAATCTAGCCTACCTTCAGTGGCAAGCTACTTTTCCCCTTCATTAGTCGAATTTTCTCCGAAAAATTATTAGTCGAATTTTCTCCGAAAAATTAGACTTATACAGTCTATACGATAAGAGCTGCGAGAGGCGAGACCAGGGGCGCTATCCGTTTTCGGACCCGTAGAACACGATTATGTAAAAAAAAAAGATGTCTGATATATATATATATATATATATATATATATATATATATATATATATATATATATATATATATATATATATATTTTCCCGCCACCTTTTAATTTGTGTAGGGCCCCCCTATGGAAGTTAAGAGATGAAATTTGGTAAATGGGGCTCATTTTCGAGGCACCTCATACTATCAAAGTGGGGTCAAATTTTGGGCAAATTTTTTTTCGGACCCGACCTTTAAGGGGGTGGTGGGGGGCGGAAAAGCAATAAAACTTTTCCAAACCGGTTTTAAATAATGTTTCGGTCAATTATCTACAACATATCCAAAATTCAGCTTCCTAGGATGATATGGTGGGAGTAGAGGGGGGAAAAACGATTTTCGCTGGATCTAACAGGCCCCCAGCCCCCCAGAATTAACGTAGAGGGTTGAAATTTGGTGTGTTGATAAAGTTCGTACCTAGGTTGTGCTTTTTGGAGGTTTTAATATTTTACCCCCACCCCCCTCATTTTTAAGCTACAATTTCATGCATTTTCGACGTTTTCGAAGTTTGTACCACTCGCACAGGTCACCCGAATAAACCTAGAAGGCTGAAATTTTGTATTCGGATTGAGTTAGTATCAAGGGGGTGCCTTTTGGGGGTCTCGACTTTTAACCCCTACCCCCACCATTTTTATACCCAAAAGAACATGATTTTTCTTGTTTTTTAACAGTTTCGTTCGGGTCAAAATCTCCCCAAATAAACCTAGAGGGCTGAAATTTGGTGTACAGGTTAAGCTAATAGCCAGACACTGTTTTTTGGAGGTTTCAACTTTTAACCCTTACCCCCACGATTTTTACGCCAATATTTCCTTAATTTTTTTGCTTGTTTTCTAACATGTCTAGAGACTCCATAAGGAAACCTAGAGGGCTGAAATTTTGTACGTGTATTCAGTTAGTATCCAGCTAGTACCTTGTAGGGAGTCCGCATCACTTTTCCCCCCACTTCTCCCATTTTTACATCGGAATTGAATGCTATTGTTAAATGTGTTTTAAAAGCATTATGTTTATTCTAAATACAAGTAGGCGAATAGTAATTTTAAAAAATTTAAAAAAAAGTGAACTTACTTTTATGACAAATGAAATACATACATATTAAGTAATTTAAAAATGTTATTAAAGTCACTGTTTATTTATAAATTAGGAATTTTGGATTTTTAGTATTTATAAAATAGAAATTTTGGATTTTTTTGGAAAGAAAAAATATCTTTATAAAGGCCTTCCAGTTTACTATTTAAGGTCCTTTTTTAATTTTTAAAACTAAAACATAAAGGCAATTAGCGGATAAACATGGGCAGGAATGTCCTCGTACGAATTGTGTTGGCTTTTTTTCTGCTACCTGTTTTCGGCACAAAATTGAAATTTACTGAGATACAGCCCTTAAATACTTAAAACCTTTTTTTAAAGCCTCGATCAGCCGAACACTCATCACCAGTTTTGAAACCAACAAAATGACAATTCGGTTGTAGACTTTCAATCACATTTCGCTTGTAGACATTCAATACCGAAGATGAAGGGGAAAATTCGACTACCGTGATGGGGCCCCGCTGCTCACGGCGTTTTTTATCTATTATGCTCTATTTCACTTAAATTTAACCATGCTGCATCACTTATGAATTTAAATAATTTCCGTTTTCTTGGCGTTATCTTTTTCATTATTGCACTTACGTAAATTTTCAATTTGCAGTTTGTTTTTAGACAAGAATAGACGATTGATTTGTTTTGAATATAAGAATTATTTAATTTTTTAACTTTGACTCATGATCAATTGTATCTGAAACGGGGTATAATATTATAGAACCAAGTTATTTTTTAAAAATTAGAAAAATATTCTTTTTTTTTTTAGCAAAATAGACTTTTTGAAAATTCCCATAGAAAAACCTTATAATTTATTAAAAGATTATTTTGAAATGAAAATACCACTGATCTGAAATGTCTTACGTAGTCCATATTTTGGTTAATTTTGATCCGGAGTTAAAATGGTTTCTGACATATAAATAATAATAATTAATAAACGATAGGTATATGTTTGATGTTAAATCATTTGCCTGTTTTCTAACGAAAATGGATTGTAAGTTATTTTGACAGGATCATTAATTTTAAATTTTGTGCTTGGCTGCAACTCTGAAGAAAAACTTTAAAAAAAAATTATATATTTATCTTTTTCTACCACTCTTCTCTTTCTTATTATTAATTGTGTCTATTTGATTTCCGTTTTACGCTAAATTTTCCGTGAGTTATTTTTAGAAACTTTTTCCCAGTTTAATATTTGTGGTGGAAGAATAATTGTGTAGTAACGAGTAGGAAGCAGTAAGGAAAACGTAATCATGACAAAACCACAGTAGAGTGGTTTGTGAGATTTTATAAATATGAGAAATTGAAGAGAGCGTAGATACGCCAGATATATACTCTACGCTCTAGATGTAGTGAGGCATTGTGATGAATATATGTATAATTTATATAGTATAAGTACATACATTTTCTTCTTACAATAAGAGTTGAAGTTTTACATTGCATGAAGTTATGACACATTAAGAAAAGTTCCACAGCAGATTTATTTCACTTCTTGCAATAAACGACAGCTTTTAGAATAGCTTTTAGAAATTATATGTGACGAAGATTCGAAGTTGGAATTGTAGAGCTTTCACCATAATAGTAAATACTGTAATCTTTAATGTCAAAATTATGTTGCGCTAAACAATTTTATATAATGAAGAACTTCACCATTTTTTCTCGGAATGAAAATAAAAATTAAAGAAAATTGCGAAAGAAAAATTACAATTGCAATGAAAAAACGCACACTGATTTATGATTATTACTTCGTTTTCGTAAGTCTTTTAGTACAGAACCATTGTAACCTTACTATTTTTGGTAACCTTACTACTTTTGATACAGAACTACTGTACCCTTACTACTTTTGGGATGAAACTGCTGTGACCTTATTATTTTTTGTATAGAACCGCTGTAACCCTACTACTTTTGGTACAGAACCGCTGTAACCTTACTACTTTTTGTATACAGGGTGGAAAGTAAATAACTTTCGTCTTTTTCAGGGGTGACTCATAGCATCCTGTAAACACTAAAACTACAGGAATTTTTTCGGAATTAACAGTTTGGGAAAATCGCAAATTAACTGGCTCCACGATGTTACCAATTTTTTTTAAGTACGGCCCTGACTAATTTATGCATA
Source organism: Brachynemurus nebulosus (assembly GCA_035578155.1). Lineage (NCBI taxonomy): Eukaryota > Metazoa > Arthropoda > Insecta > Neuroptera > Myrmeleontidae > Brachynemurus > Brachynemurus nebulosus. The sequence goes on from JAPWDM010000009.1 coordinate 20,234,971, forward strand.
AATACCTTCTTAGTATTAAACGTATAAAATAATTTTATTGACTTTTTCATTTTTATTCAATAAAATTTTGTAAACATGTTTATGTACGACTGAATCATAAAAGCCTATTTTATTACATTGTTAAGAGATATAAAAAGTATTACCTTTTGGCACTAGTTGCATAATGAAAAGCAAAAAGCACTAGTGCCATAAAGAATAGTCTACTTGATAAATTTTAATTTCAATTTTACAATAAACAGAAAATACACTAACTTTATTTGTATACCATATTTTTAAATGTTGGCATAATTAATATTAATTACACAATCTGAACTATTATTAATATTTATCCCAGGCAGCTTTTTCTCCTTTCTTTTTTAAATATTAATAATTTTTGTTGAAAAATCTTTTAAAAATACTCCAATATTTCATTAGCTTTAGATGACAGATAATAAACAAAGCATACTTTAAACACAATAAATTTGTCTATGCCAACTATATATAAAACACAGTTTTTATTTAAAGTATAGACATGAGATTTATAAATTCGATTTTTATCGATAACTAGGAATTTGAACAGTCGTACATAAAGCTTTGTATGCAACTTGTACATAATTTGACTTTATGAACTCGCCTTTTTTATTGGCCTCGTTCGCAAGCTCGCTCAGCCATAAACACGGCTCGTTCATAAAGATCTTCATTATGTACTTGTTTCATAAATAGCTATTATGTCGTAAACGTGTTTCCCAGATGTTTTTTTTTTTTTGTTTTTTTTTTTTTTTAAACCGAAAATTTATATTAAAAACATGAGATCAGAGCCGGATTAAAAATATTTTTTAAGGGCCCCTTTTTTTTACTCATATTTAGTATCAAATTTTTTCTGTTAGAAGACACCTTTGGCTCAAATTTATAGGCAAATATTCATTACATGGGTGAGATCTACCCACTGTTTCCTCAGCGAGACTTATATACTTTCCACCCTGTAGAACTGCCGTGACTTTACTACTTCTGGTATAGAATTGCTGTAACACTAATTGTAGAATAAAAAAAAAATTAACAGAAAAATATTTCTCATTTTTTTCTTAGTTGTCCCTGGGCTTAGAAAATTTTTTTCAATCTAAACCAATACCAGGGTTATTGAGTCTGGTCATTTAGCTTCAATCTTGTTTTTTGTTAGACTCTGTACGACCTTTTGTCGCTGAGATATCGACTGTTAAATAAAAAGTAATTCTTTTGTTGTTAATTATCGATATCTCATGAATTAGTGATTGGAGAACCAACAAAAGGGAGCTTAAAAAAAAAGTGGAAAATTTTCGTCTTGTGATTATTTTTTGATTCTATAATGCGCATCTTCATACAATCATTTTTCACAAAGTTACAGCCTTTCAAAAATCACTAAAAAGTATAAAAAATTTTTCAGCTCGTTCAATTTTTTTGCTGTGTATGTTTAATTTAACAATAAATTTTCTTTTTCACAACCCTTGATACTAACTTTTATGTTACGTCATACAATATAATTTATTTTTTATTGATTATGTAGTTTTTAATTAAAAATTTATTTGTATAGATAGATATTGTAAATGGAAAACTTCAATCGCAGTATTGACAAATTTACCTTAGAATTTAAAAAGTAGAGTAGACAGTCATTATAAATAGTATCTTCTTTTTTATGTACATTATATAACGCCATAATGGTATAATTAATATTGTGCAATTATAAATACATGTGTGCTGTCGAGATTGCATAAACGATTTTACATTTAGAACTTTGGCATCGCTCTGTTTATAGTTTTTTTGATACTCTACGATATAGACTACTGTAAAGATATAACAAACTGGTAAGATATTTGAAAATTGGTAGGTAAATAAACAATTTTGTTACTATAATTTTAATTGCATTGTGTGAATAAAATTTATATTAAATGTAAGAATAGTGTACGATACGTCAACTAATCACGCTATTTTCGCATAGTATCGGGGGGTGGTGAAGAGGTAGGTGAGGCGGAAGAGCGAATAATTATCGCACTTGAATATCGTGTTTAAAAATTTTACAGAAGCTATTAATTTATTATTGTTTTTTATCATAATTCATAATCTTCATCGCGGTAACCAATTAGGACACTGCCAGTGTGGTGTGATGATTTGTTATAAGAAAATAAATTAATTTTATCATCAAATATTTTACTGGGTTTTCCGCGAAAATTTTTTTAATAACTCTATTAAAAATGGCGCAATGAAAGTAAATTAAAAAATGGAATAACTATTTAGTTAACTCTTTAAATGATTAAGACGAGTTAACTCGTCCTGCAATATGGCTGCTCAAAATGCTGTTATCTGTATATATTCACTGGTACAGGTGCCGCCATCTGTGACAATACGGTATAATTATAAATAATATTCAATTTTATCAACATAGTTTAGTATAATTTATATTTTGTAAATTCCTAAGGTTCACTTTTTTGATGTTGGGATCTTTGATTTTGTTTCTTTTTCTTTTTTTGTAACCTTATCTATTGTACTTATCGCTTGGCAGTAAAAAGTTCGGCATTTTGAGACAAAAAATTTTTTTCATATGGTTTGTTTAAAAGGGTTAAATTTCCAGTAAATTGACGTACTCAATTTGATCCTTGATTCGAATAATTTTAGTTTCTTTCCATTTTTGTTGATAGAATTGCAATGGTCGTAAGAAAAGTTAAGCTTATTGTGAAGATTTTCATTATTTTGACAGAAAAATTAGAATTTTAGCCTAAAATTATCCAAATCGCATAAATGAGTCCAGTTTAAAGCACTTTGATTACGATTAATTTAAGAAAAACGAAACTTTTGACTTGATGACGTCACCAAGGATATCAAAATTTTCCAAGTGCCGAAACTCGTGAATTTTGATGAAAAAAATAAGAAATTTAAAGCGAACCGTAGGTTTTTAAGTCAGTTCGTCCCATTTTTGTCAAATCCAAAAACGTAAAATTACCTGAAAATCCATTTTTATAATGCAGGCACTTTCTCTTGTAGAATTTTGGCTATTTTAATAACAAAAACGGGAAGTTTCGTCTCCAAATTGTCTTAGTACTATTAATTTATGGAAATTAATACCCTTTAACAGTGGCGTAGCGAACATAGACGGCGCCCGGGGCACGACCGTTTATTGGCGCCCCCTTCTCCCTCCAGAAACACATACAGTAATATATGGTACGCTATTAGTACACATTTGGCGCCTCTTTGCAAGTGGCGTCCGTGGTATGATAGACTCTCTTGCCCCCCTACCTACACTACTGCATGTGTTTCTGGAATGGAATTCAGCTATTACAGCCACTGTCATGACGCGACTTGAGCCCGGGACCATGGCAGAAATTTGTTTTGAGGTCCCTAGAAACCGAAAATAATATTCACTAAAATTTAAATATATATATATATATATATATATATATATATATATATATATATATATATATATACAGTGCGTCCAGTAGAAGATTACACATAGGAAATCCAGGACATAGTGTTTCTAGGGAAATTAATAATAACACTTCATTTTTTTTTTGTCAGAATATTTTAAAATAAATCATTTGCAATTAAAAGTAAAACATATCAATTATTAGTATACTTCAAATGAAAGAAAAATGGAAAATGAAAAAAATATATGTGGTACTTTAAGGCAAGAGAAATATTGGCTCGTTTTCACCTCAAATATCTCTATAAACAACAATAATTTGTTAATTTTTGTTTCTTAAATAAATTATTCAATAATATTTGCTATTCAGTAATACTACAGTGACTTTATAATATACTTGATAACAGTGTGGCCATTAGTAGGTCTAGTTTTTTATTGGTTGACGCCATTTTCAGGCCAAATGCATTGAATTTGTATACCTTGTTTATTCTGTTACTACGGTTACTCACTTCAAATTTGGCCTGAATATGGCGGATATGGTTCCAATGGCCACACTGTTATAAAGAATATTATATAGTCACTGTAAGTAATACTAATGTGTAATTTTCAACTGAACACCAATACTTTTAAGAAAATAATAATTGAATTTCCATAGGAACACTATAAATTACCATTGAAATTTTCCCTATGTGTAATTTTGAAGTGGACAGTCATATACTATATTATATTATGCAATGTGTAATCTTGAAATGAACTCACTGTAATATATATATATATATATATATATATATATATATATATATATATATATATATATATATATATATATATCGAAATGTCCTACTTTTACAAAATTTGATGACAATGCTAGAAATCCGAAACTCTTGGATGAGTTCTTCTGCCAGACAGTCGGATACCAGGAACATGGTTTTTATTCTTGGAAAAAATTAGTTTTTTGCCAAAATTTCCACTTATTCAAAAATTTTTGCGAAATTTTTTACACCATTTAAAAGAAGAGAAAAAATTACATAAAAAGGGTCTTTAAACTATTCTTCTATGGCAACTAGTTTCCGAGAAAAACTAATTTTTATAAACGGAAATTCGCTATGTTATGCAGGATGTTGCAACAGGAGTATTTATTTTCTATTTTACAACGAAAATAAAATTGGCCTTAAAGACCTTAATCCTGGCCTTCTGCGACGCAAACATATCGATGATGTTTCCGATGTTTCGTTTTTTCTCGCTCTACACAGAGCCAAGCTAGGTCGTATAAAACGACCATTGTAGCCCTCAAATTTAATCCATTGTAGCCCTCAAATACGAAAGTATTAATTTTAATTTACTTGAAGATCGCTCACAACTTGCGATGAATATTGTAATTGTGAGCAGAATTTGAATGGAAATGCACAAATTCTGAAATACGCTTTTATCTTCATATTGTACAATAAATTCAAATACCTCTGCAGCGCACCTGAACTGGGAACACCATTCACTCATTCTCGCTCATTCGCGAAGTGCGGGAACTCTGAACGGGATTGTTTGATATGAATTAGTTTATTGTGCTATATTTTAATTTTTAAATTTAATAATTGGTGATTTTGCGCGCCTCCCTTTGAAAGGTGCCCAGGGCACGTGCCCTACTTGCCCCACCCTAGATACTCCTCTGCTCTTCAAACTATTATGGTGAAGGTGTTGGGAATTCAAAAAGTTCTGTAAGAATACCGTAAATGTGCTCAACGATGGCTTATGTCTTACACTGTGGTCCATCTATCGGTGCTTTACTACACTTCTTGTAAAATAAAATTTTACGGATCTTCTGGAGTATGTATGGTGAAAAAAATTCTTATAATACCGATGCGAAAATTCGGACCATATTCGAACGAATTTTTGGTAGTTTTATTCATATATCGACGCTTCAAAGGTAAAATATAATAAGCGATAACTTTAAAACTTGACAGGACTTCAAAGTTTGACCTGAGAAAAACTAAACAAATTAGATAATGTCAGTTTAATTTACCAGCAAAAAAAAGGCATGGGCTTTGTGATCATGCACTATTTTTGTTTCAAAAATTTATCTAACTGAAAAATTTCGCTAATCCTAAAAATATAAGTGGTTTAGTAACAAAAAATCAAATGTTGGTCTCTAAAACAGGATCGGGATAAGTGATACCAAAATCATCATATTGATACGAAACTCTACTCATGCGGTGAAAAATCTGGCAATTTCAACAATTTATAAAACTCAATTTCAGAAAAGTTGTAGCTTATTCCCTTTTGTCTTTCATGCGTCAATATTGTTAGTTTATTGATGATTTCGGGCCACTAAAACAATAATGGTTAAAAAAAATAAAACTGCTAACAATAAGACTTTCAAAAATGCATTTCTAAACTATCAACTACATTCTATGATATATTAATTTTATTGTGGAAAAACTTTAACCAAAAGAGCATGTTTGTTGAAAATAACACGTTATTATGTATTCAATTTTACTCATATATTATTATCATACAATTTTTTTCTTTTATATCGTTTTTATAATTAACTATAACTAGAATATGGTATAAAAATAATTCGAGCTGAATTATTGTTTTTTGTATTAAAAAAAATGTATTTTACATAAATTTCTTCTCTCTTCTTTGTATATATAATTATTTTATAGATATGTATGAATGTATGTAAATACTTGACTAGTTGAGTAGCGATTAGAATAAATGGGTTAGATATGAAAAATGTTTAGGATTATAACAATAATTTAAAATGTAGTATGTCCCAAAAGTTTCCGTGTAAACGCAGGATGAAGTTATACATGCTTTTATTGTATTTTCGGGTGTAGTCGGATCAGGGGGGCAACTACAATGGAGTAGGTGCAGCAGTCGTTCCAGGATGCAACAGGGAAAAACATGGGTGCAACAACGAAAAATGGAAAAGAAGTGGGAAATAATTGGGAAGTTTTTTTTTTGCTTGTCAGCTGGATTTTCGGGGGAAATAGACTTTTAGGGAGGGGATGCTTGAGTTAAAATCGCTTCAAGGCGCAAAATTTGTAGTTGCACCACTGACATGAGTCTGATCCAGTTACTTCAAAAAAAGGGTCTTACCCCAACATTCAAAATGTTCAATACTATTAAGAGATACGTTAGTAAAAATTTCCAAAGTTTTGACCTTTGGTTTTGAGAGAGATGGAGAGAGAAGGTGTCTAAAGTGCACGTTATTATCAGTTCAAAATTTCAGTTTCATAATTTTTCAATTCAAAATTATGGGTGATAAAATTTTATGTAAAAATACTCCACATATTTTTTCCCAAGCTCAATAGTTTTTCACATATAGAGCATTAGAAAAGTGAGAAGAATCAATTAGTTCAAAAAAGAGTCTTACCCGAACATTCAAAATATAAAATCAGTATGCGTCCAAAATTGTTTAATGTCATTAGGGCCGTAACTAGGCTGGGGCAGCCAGGGCATTGCCCCAGAGTCCCCAGCCAAAGGGGGCTCCCAAGAGAATACAATAAATTCCAAATTTCTAAATTTCTTGGCAAATTTTAAGGGCGGTATTTACGAGCAAACGACTGACAAGCAAAAAAAAGATCGCAGCTTTTTTTTTGCCAGAGGGCGGAATTTTTTGTTTTGCCCGGGGTGACGTAGGGGCCCCGAATGTACTTTTTGTCCCGGGGCTCCTGAAGACCTAGTTACGGCCCTGAATGTCATTAGGAGATACCGCAGTAAAAAGTCTCATGGTTTTGAACGTCGGGTTTGGTGGTGAGAAAAGGGGAAAGCTAGGTGTCTAAAAGGCAGATTATTTTCTTTTTTCCCCTATATTTCAAAAACTGTAGATTTTTATGAAATAACTTTTCAGTTGAAAATTGACGAAGGTAAAATTCTCAACGAAAATATTTCCATGCATTTTTTGCCATAGATGCTGGTACTTTTTTAGAGGCAGAGAATAAAAAATAAGTGAGAAAATTGATGTTATCAAACTGTTGAAGAAACCAAATTTTAGGTTGATTAAACCGAAGAAAATATCCCGGAATATGTTTTTGGGAATACTAATTTTTTTCTTTTTTCTATGCTCTATATCTAAAGAGTTTTGACAAGCAGAATTTTTTTTATAAAAACGTATCGTTTTCGAAATATAGCCAAAAAATGATAATAAACTGCTTTTTAAACACTTTTCTTTCTTCTTCTCTCTCAAACCCGACGCTCAAAGCCATGGGACTTTTTATTACGTTATCTCCTAAGAGTATTGAACAATTTAGGACAGGTACAGATTTTATATTTTGAATGTTAAGGTAAGATCGTTTTTTTGAAATAACTGAATTTTCTCACTTTTCTATGCCTTGTATTTAGTTAAGTGCTGGATTTGGCAAAAAATGCGAGGAAGTATTTTCTTATTTTATAGAGAATTTTATTACCTTTAATTTTGAATTGAAGAATTTTTTATAAAAATGTCTATAGTTTTTGAAATATGTCCGCAAAATTATAATAACCACGCATTTTAGACACTTTCTTCCCTCCCTCTTTCCCAAACCTGACAGTCAAAATTTGGGACTTTTTACTACGGTATTTCCCAATGGTTGTGAACAATTTAGGACAGGTACAGATTTTGTATTTTGAATATTAGGGTCAGTCCTTAATTTGATTGGAATAGTATTAAAAAATATATTTAATTATGTTTCGTATAGATATTTCAAGGTGGTAACGAATCACGAGGCACAATATTTAAAAATTTTTTTAAGTGGAAAGTTTTTTTAACTTGTATACGTCTTACAAATCACCTATTTGAAGAAATATTTTGAAATGTGTCCACAAAAAAAGAGATTTAAAAATGTTTTAAAACATAAATTTTTACGTAGTAAAATTGAATTCTGTATATGTAAGTATGTGTAGATAGAGATTGCACGCAGCCGTAAACAAGCTTTTCATTGACCATTTCCCACTTTTAAAGAGTAAAAAACTAGCTCCCGAAGTTGGAGGTTAAAATTATATTTATTAAAATATTCTGGTAAATATAAGAAATAGAAGAAAACGTTTAAATTTCATTGACGAAATGTTACTCCTTGAAAATGTTATTCATTTTTGTGGATTAAATCAAGTTCGGCTTGATAAAAGGGGTTGGAGAGGAGAAAATGAGGGTAAATTTTCTTCTAAAGTTTAAATGGTTTGCTGAATCCAATTTTTATGATCATAGCTAGAAAAGCAATACCTTACAAGTTACATAATAGAAAGATGACATTAGCCCCAATTTCATTTCGAGTATTATGTGTTCGTACGATAACTCTCGAACGAAATATCCTTTTTTTTTAAAAATTTGGTGAAAACATAGGAAGTCAAAAAATCTTGGGTGAATTCTTCAGCCAGACACGTCCGATATCCGGAACATGGTTTTGATGTTCCGAATAAACAAAAAAATGAGTTTTTTGCCAAAATTGTTCAAAATTCAAAAGTTTTTGCGACATTTTTTTACACCATTAGAAAGAGGAGAAAAAATCACATAAAAAAGGTTAAAGGTTTTTGAACTATTCTATGTAAATTGGTTTCCGAGAAAAATTAATTTTTGTAAACGGAAAATCGCTAAGTTATGTAGGTTGCTGCGACAAGGGTATTTAAAACATTTTGAAATCTCTTTCTTTTATTAAGCCCTTAAAATAGTTGAAATCATTGTTCCCTAGACACTACAATACCCCGTTAAAAGAGTTAGTCATTTCTGTGGATTAAATCAGGACTGGCTTGATAAGGAGGGCTGAAAAGGAGAAGATTGAGGTAAATATTCTTATAAATGAATATTATTACTGGGTATATAGTATTGAGTATTTATTTGTATGTTTGAGGTAGCGAAAAGTCTCGTTATGAAAAATAGGGTCATGAACGAAAAAAGCTTAAGAAGCACTTGATTAGAATTCGCTCTGCGATCGACAGATTGTCCACCATCATTGCATATAGTTTGTTTTCTCAAATTGCGGAGTTTAAGTAAGCAAACGCAGTTGGCAGTGGGCTCCTCAAATACTTTGGTATTTACAATTTAGCTCGTCAACACGAAAGTTTGAGAACCTCTGAACTAATCTATTCTACCAAAAATTTCCTTAATTTAGAGATTATTCAAAATTTATTCAACGGGTATATTCTTCTCAGTTTTCTTCGTTATACCGGTCTTTGCGCTTGCTATAAAAACTGGCAAGTGGCGTTGCGTCATGATTCTCATGACTTATTTTTCAGGCACCCTGTATATTCAGTTATTTATTTATCTACCTTTTTTAACCCTCAATGAACACACAATTACAATAGTATGTTTGTGTTCCGTTAGTATAAAATTACAAACAATAACATTGGAAGAATTTCATGTTCGTGACGACTATCTCTGGCTCGCATGAAAATTATGTTAGTATAATTGTACCTAGATACATAAATAGGTATACATACCACATTTACCCTGTTCCCTACTCTACCCTATTACGATCGCGAAGGTACTCATACTCGTATATAATGTAACTGCATGATTTTATTTTACAGGAAAATTATTTCACTACCGGTGATGGTAAATAAACGTTAAACATTTAATAGATTTACAGTAAAACCATTTTTCAATGTGGTACAGTAGGCACTAGGCACTTTATGTCTGGACATCGTGTTTTTTTTTTTCGGTATATTTTAAAATATAAAAATAAAAGATGCATATCGCGCGTTTTCTGTCTCAACCTCGTATCTGAAAAATCCCAATTTTTGGACACACAAACAAAACGTATTTAAATCTGTATCTTCATCGCTATGAACTTAAGATTTATGCTAATTACACCCATTGATTTTGTCTACCTATATATATAAATATATATAGATAAGTATATGTATAAATACAGTATTTAATATGATTTTTGTGTGTCCTAAAACATGTAGCTTTTGATATACGAGGTTGAGACAGAAAACGCGCGATATATAACCTTGGATTTTTTTTTATAGGTCTTGTTGAAAGAAACAATTCCTTCTTACGAATTGGTTTTAACTAAGGCTGTCATTAATTAGAACCATTAAACCCGGATAATGAGTCCAAGATTCTGCGATAATCGCGTTTAAAATGACAAGTTTGCTTCTTTCATATTCGATAATGAAAGTCTACACACAATTGTTCCAAAATTTTAAGGTCATACATTTCGAACAATACAATAGAGCGGCGAGAGTCGACATATCGACATACTGCTTATATTATATTATACCGAGCGGCAGCTGCACAGATACTCGAGATAACGCGTTATAAATAGCTATAACTTCGGATCTAATGCTCCGATCGTTATGAAATTTGGTGAGAATATTCTTGAGATAATGAACTTAATTAAAGAATATGCACAAATAAATTTTTCAGACCATCGCATTGCAACTGTATATAACCCCTTAAAAAACCAGAGAATATTATTGGACAAAATATTCACATATTTTTTGATTTTGCTCGAAAAATAATTGTCACAGGATAATGGTTCAAAAATCTACCATCAGTTGGGGCGAATCTGGACAGTAGGGGTGAATTTAGACAGAGCTGCCTCTCGATATTTCTCCGTTAGTATTATGACCGTACAAGGTCATAAATCAATTTGTGCTACTGAATTTTGTCAGTTATGAGTTAGTCATCAAAGAAAAGCGGTGAACGTGAGATCTTTGTATTTTGTTATTTTACAGGCGCATTGTTTATAATTTTTAAAAATAACGCGCGTTTTGAAATCCTATAAAGAAACTGCTGTACAAAAAAACAGTTATATATATAAAGTAGGGACTGGCAACAAAATGTTTGGGGTTTTTTTGACAATATATGTACCAAAAATGAAAGCTGTATTGTGCTTAATTTTTTTTTTTTATAAATTGATTAAAAAAAAATTGTCTATAGGTGAGGCGAATTCATACACCATGGTGCGTCAATATAAAAAGAAAGTGGGTATAAACTACATAAACTGTAGTCTAGATAACATAAAATGGGCTCTTTTCGACAGAGGCGCAACAACCGGGGAGGTTCAAGGGGTCCGAACGCCCTAAAATTACCTGGAAATTTTCCTTCAATTTATTTTTGTTAATATTAAAAAGTAAAATTTTTAGTGGCTTACTAATATTTTTTATTTGAAAATCAAATTTTCGGGGACGACGTTTTATTACAACATTTTCCATTGTTATTGAAGAACTACGTTATCAAAAAATTTGATAATTTAAATTTTTGTTGGACCCCCTGTAGATATATAGTTATTTCGCCTCTGCTTTCCGATATTAAAATAAAAGAAAATCGCTCAGACAAGCTGCTGAATATTTCCATGTTCCCAAATCGACCTTGCATGATAGACTCAAAGGCAAATCGAAATAAAATTTATTTAAATCCAAAATGTTTTATTCCACCCATCAAAAGTCATTCGCTGATGCAGTTATTTATCTTAGCGAACTTCCAGATTGGAAATTCAGCTATTTTTATCCTTTTATGTCTGATTTTACCCATATGCATGACCAGGGCCGAATTAACCCTGAGTCCGCCCCTAGCCACCTTGAAAAATGCCGCTCCTACCTTTTGTTTGAAAAAAAGGAAATCTTGAAAAAAAAAATTCTGAGTTTTCTGTTTTGAAAAAAAAGTGCCCTGTTTTAAAAATTTCCCGCCCCTTTCCTACCTTTTTTACAAACTTTCTCTTAAAAAAAATAAGTGACGAGCAAAAAAAAAAAATGTTAATTACTCATTTTTCCGCCCTATTTTAAAAATTTACCGCCCCTAAAAATCTCCCGCCCCTAAAAATAGGGTGGCCTATTGGCTAAGCTGGCCCTGTGCATGACTGATTGTGATTTATATTGCAAATAAAGCACTGTCCAGATTCGCCCCACACAAAGGGGCGAATCTAGACACTATATAACAAAAAAAAAAAAAAAAATGTTGCAGTACCAATTTTGATATTTTTGTTACTCGTGATATTAAAGCATTCAAATTATTTTTTTTTAGAATTTTTTAGATAAACTGTAAACAATTTATTGCCAAATAACTGAAAAAATCGTTCAGATCCCAATCAGAGAGTCCCAACTGACGGTACTCTCTGATTTTTCTGCTCTTTACGATAATATGGTAAGAATTTTATAAAATTTTAAATTTTGGCAGAAAACTCATTTTTTTTGTCGTAATGTCGTATACGTATAATATTTTTTCTATGAGAGCGTATGTGTTTTGCGAATATAAGCGAACTACAAATTTTTAACTCTATTGCTAAATATTATTATGTCCACACTAAATGGTGGCACTCGATTTGTTTCCTTTGAGCGGAAAATCACTGACAATGAGAGAATAGTGTATTAATTTTTTCCAAGTTAATCGCCTTACAAGGGGCCTCCACATGAAAAAGGGACATCTCAAAGGAATATAGGTAGGAAAATCAGAGTCCCACTGTAACTTTATATTTTAATATATTATTATACAGTTTTCTAATCGTGACGAAACTTATGTTCGTAAAGATTTATTTACGTAGGTACATAAGCATTGTAAGTAATGTTGTATACGTACGTACTACAAAACTATACGTATCACTCTACGATACCTTTATGATTAATGGGGCAAATTAATGTTTGCATGAACAGAGTTTCATTCTAGAAAAAAGTACAAGAAAACCAAGAAAATCAATGAAAAGTATAGAGTTATTTTGAACGACTTGGTCGTCTTTAACTCTATGAATGCCAAATAGTGATATCTTGTGAAGGAGAGAATGTGTAAACATAAAAAGAAACAGAAAATTGTTGATATGATGTATCTATGTGTAGGATTTTTTTATTTTCCTAATTAATTTCATTTCATAACTATATATAAACACACTTTTGTTTTGGGTAATATAATAATTAGGTACCGGGTTTCTTCGGACAGGTCAAGACCGTACTTATTTCAATAAAATTTTGCAACTAAATTACATTAAATTATGCACATTTGAATGAATATAATTGGTCAAAAATTACATTTTTCACCATTTAGAATACTAACAGCATTTTTTATTTGACGAAAGTAAGAAAATTTAAAAAATCGTAAAAAATTTTGGTAAAATATATTGAAAAGTTGTTGAATATTTAGACGGTCCACTATAATAGCTAAGACGTACGTATTTACTAAGATTTTTTATTATTGAAAAACAAATTTTTAACAAGCAACTATACTTCTATTTCTCAAAATTGAAACCAATAAAAAAAGATGAATTTATTTAATTTAAATGACATGTCACATAAATCACATACATAATATAAACAAAAATACTTTTGATAGTCAATTAAAATTACAGTGGCACTTTCTAATTGTGCAGGTAATAAATAAAAGAAAAAAAGGATGTTTAGATAAAATACGTATAAATAATATTTTGATACACATATGTATGTGTGTGTATGTAACTTGTGTACATTCTTTTTATGAAAATAGTTTGAACTTTTAGTCACATTAAGTGCAATATGTATACCTGCATATTATGCTAAAGACGAAACTGTCTGATCCGAAAGAAATCCGATACCTGATAATAATAAAACTAGTGCTCCGATTGAAATATAAAAAAAAAAAACATTAAAATTTTTTTCTGTAAACAAATCATTATATTGGTATACAGGGTGGAATATTAATAGCTCTTATACCTTTTGGTAAATTTCGATAAAATTTTACGATAATTTAGAATGATATTTGTCGGAAACAACATAGCTTAAAACATAGCTATGTTGTTTCCGACAAATATCGTTCTAAATTATCGTAAAATTTTATCGAAATTCACCAAAAGGTATGAGTTATTAAAATTCCACCTTCTATACGTATATAATGATTTGTTTACTCAAAAAATTCCTGATGTTTTTTTATATCTGTGTGACCAATACATACGCATTTTTCTTTCTCTCAATCGGATCAGCAGTGTATATAACTATATTTATACATATTACAATTAGTCAGTAGGTCTTCTACTACAATACGTATCTATGTATGTGTAATGTAAGTATTTTTTTTATGCCTGTGTTGAAGGTCAAATCACCCTGGAAAAATTTTTTGTCAACAAGAATACAAACTCACCTCTTAGTACACTATAAATTCAGTTACGTTAAGACATTCAATAAATCATAACCAACTTTTACATATTGTTCTAAATATCTAAATGTTAAATTATTCACAATATTGTTTTTCATTATTATTATTTTATTTTAAAGCATGTTGGGCAAATAGAAAGGTATCAATTTACCTTCTATTTAATGTTTACTGGAAAAAACTTATATTAAAAAAATAACCCTAGTGTAGATTTTTAGTGTACTACTAATTTAATTTTATTATGGAACTGAAAAACAATATTTTTCAATCTAAACAATTCGGTGCTTAAATGCTTAAATAAAAATGTCAAAATTATTAGATTTATGGCTTTCAAAAGATAGTGTTGTCTTTTATTGTCAGATATATTTCTCTCTTTGTTTTCTTTGGTATGTTAACATGCCAATGGCACTGAATCGGTTAACAACAAGTGAAGCCAGTTCTTATTTTTGGTAAACGTTCCCGTGGACTACAAATTGAAAATATCAGATCTGCCGTGATTATAAAAACCCAATACTCTTTTTTTATAGTTTATTTTTCTTTTCTATGTTGACACAGTCGGATTCCAATGAGCATAAAATAATAAATTGTGAATAAAAGTAGTTTAAGAAAAAGAAAAAGAAAATGGATTCTTAATTTGTTGCTTTACTTTTTCTCATTTATTTAGTTTAATAAAATAAGTAAGATTTGAGAGTAAATGTTATCTACCAAAAATATTAAGTTATATCAAAGCGGGAATCACATGCGTTCTGTATAATTATATAAGATTATAAATGCTTAATCAGAATTAAGAAGATATTCTTCGCAAGAAACACTAAAACCACTTTTCAAATAAAATTGATATTTCGTTTTCTTAACGGACATATTGCTTGTAAGTCAGTTCATGGCGATTTTAAAAGAGGCCTAAGAGTAAAGAGAAATATTGCTAATAATCTATCTCTCTTACTTTACTAAATAATATCGACAAAGACAGATTCTAACTAAGGTGGCGTTGCATCGAAAGCCGTCAGTTTACGGACAAGTAATAACTGTAGTTACACTAGCGCAAAAAATTAAAGGATCAAAAAAAAAAAAAAATTCTAAATTTTTATCGAATTTTTGAATGGCTGTATCTTTGCTAAAAATGGTCATATCGGAGCCGTAAAAAAAGCAATTTAAAGCTTGAAGTTTCTAGTTTTGAGATCTTGCGATGAAAAAATTTTCAAACCAACGTGTATCGCTCAATCCTAATAAATACCGTAAAAAAAATTTTCGAAATTTTTTCGGTTCCTTTTTTTTGGTGTATGGATTTGAAAAAATTTTTCCGACTGAACCACTAGTTGGACCGAATAACTTGTTCATTCAGCTTTAATTTGCTTTTCTTTAGACCTTGATACGATCCCTTCTCACTGAGATATCGAACTTTGAATGGAAAAGGATCATTTCGTCTTTGACCATCGATATCTCAGCAACCAATGATCGCACAGAAAATTGAAGATGGGTTTTAAAAATTTGAATAAATTCTCTACGAAGATTAGCCATGGTTTTTTCAAAAAAAATTTTTTTCATACTCTACATAAATTTGAAAAATCAAGAAAAAAGGGCTTTTGGTGGCTTTTTTGGAAAATCAAACGCTGAATTAAAAATATCGAGAAAATCGTTAATGTTAAGTGAGCCTTTTACAGTTCAATATATCCACAAAAACCTCACAAAGTCTTAATTTAATCCATCCAGCTGTTTTTTTATTTTGTTCGATTGAATTTTTGAAAAAATTAAAAGACCACGATTTTTGCTCTTAAACTTTTATAATCTTTAACAAAATGAAAAAAAAGTTTTCTTAGCTTCTCGTTAAATTGCTAGGCAACAAATTTTCGTTAGAGAAACTCAAATTTATTCAAAAAAATAAAAATCTCTCGTGTAATAATAAGTGATAAAAATATCTAGAAAAATCTATTTCAGGAACACTCAACTCATTGTTAGAAATACATAAGTGGTTATGTGCTTTTAAAAAATTCCCAAATGATTTTAAATTCACTGTTTATACCGCAATATTACAATTTCCAATAATAATAATTAGTGTTTATAAGTTTTAATTTATATAGCTATCCATCTGTTGAAGCTATAATATTTACATTTTCACTATGCTATGCCGCTATGCTAATTCTATAGCAATATACAATATAATGCATGACTTTGTACCTTGCAGGTAGGCAACGAACAGTACAAGGAAGTAATATGAAATGTTTAACACGCTGGCGTGAGATATACAAGACTTGATTTCTTCTATTCAGAGAGCAAGGAAATTATATTTATATAGCAAGTTTATACGTTAATAACTCTTACTCAAGTGTTTTACGTTTTGAAAAATTTTATTTATTGTTGAAAATTATGTTAAATGCGACATTAACGTTATAAAAAACTAAAATATTAGTGCAAAAATAATTGAAAAGGTGTATTTTATTTAGTTTTTTCGTTATAACTATGTTATTACAATTGAATTTAAAAAGTTGTTGAATCTTCAAAAAATCCAAAACTCAGCATGCCCGAATTAAACTGCGCCTGTTTGCAAGAGGTTGACGCGACACCGATCAACAAATGGACATCACAAACATCGGCCAATCCAATGTCAACCAAGTATTACCCTCTGGTATTGGCTTAGACACAATTCGAGCACTCCATCAAACGGTTGTCTCATTGCGAGCCGCCTTAGAAAACTCTCAATCAGAACTCTCTCGTCTACGTGAAAAAATCAAACATCGAGTCGAATATCGTGACGCTATCGAAAAATTAGCCCTCGAAAATCATATCCTCCGTCGCAGGATCATCGCCAACGATCAACAATATCAACCAACAATTTCGTCCGATGATGAAATTATAAAAATCGATCGTATTTGTATGGAGTCAACGCAAAAACAACCCTCGGATAGTTCAGTGAAATCTTCGCCGAGAGACGATAACGTCGAGAAACGTACGGTCGAAAGCGCTGAACTGAGCATTCCGATTATCGAATTGCCCGTAGAATCGGAACAGAGCAATACTCTGGAACTGACGCCAAAAACTGAAGAATTACCACTCAGTGCAAAAAGCACAACTTTAGATATTGATAAAGACTTAGAAAATTTAAGTTTAAAATCACTGTCTGAAGGAGACAATTCAGTGTTTAGTGATCTTGATGCACCTGCCGAAAATAAAACTGCTGAATCAGAAAATGAGTCGGAGGAAGTTGATGATATCGAACTAATATTCACAACCGACGAAACGAAAGAAATTGGTACATTCCAAGAAGATTTGGTTTCCATCTCCGAACCGGAAAAATGGCGCAAGGAAAGTAATGCAGACACCCCCGTCCTGTTAAATTTTAAAACCGCCGAATTCGATTCTGGTGATATAAATGGGGGTGCGGCAGAAAATGACAATTCCGACGATGACGTGTTCATCGCTGACAAATCGAACGAGAAGGAAAGTGCGAAAAAGAAACAGGACAGCTTGGAAGTGAGTGACGCGGAAGTGAAAAAACAAAAAAGTATCGAAAGTACAGATTCGTGTGTCGATTCGAGTTTCGAAAATCGTTCATTCGAAAAAGATGAAAGTTTTGACCAGTTCGACGAACGACAAAAACGGCTGCAGAAAATGTGGTCACAATGTTCGGTACTTGTTGAGACTGATATCTCCAAATGTGGAGTACTCGATGATTCAGAGATGCCAAATTTAGCAAATAGGCGTTACACATGTCCCAACCCGTTAGCATATCGACCCGTAATCTATAGGGAGAATATCCCAAAATCAAGCAATCGTAGTTATTCATCTAGGTATACAATAAGAAGTCCACGCAATTCAATTGGATTTGGACAGAGTGCTATTCGTCCGATTTTAAATGAAAAATGCACCGTGAAAACGGAATCTGAAGCACAAACGGATATTTCCGCTTTACCTTCCCCATGGAAATCGGAAAGTTATTTAGCTCATAAGGTGTCACATAATTTCACAACATTACCCTCCAAATTCGCACTACCCGTTTATCATCAACCAAAGATACGTCTTTCCGAGAAAACGCAAGAAGCACGTAGAATATTATTATCAGATATTAATTTTACCAGTATGGTTCCCGAATTATCCCGATCAGCTGATCATTTGTGCCAAGATGGTGTGGAGAATTTACCGCCACAGTATCAAACTTATACCAGGGGACCATTTTTACGAACGCCAGAAGTAACTAGAAAATACGATTTAACCGATAGTTTAACATCACCAAATTTTGGAAAATATTATTCACCTAGTGATTACTCGAATTTTGGATCGAGTCGATTCGATAGTAGTAATCAATATGTAAATAAATATCGAGGATCTCTTACTTCAATCACTTCGCCAAGTCAGTATGAGATGGGCCGAGGTACTTACTGGAGACATCAATGCCCGTCGTTTGATAATTCAAGAGCAATGTCTTATAGTAAGTGGTTTTTGCGATTACCAGTGGATCCAATTGTTAAATATTAACTCTTTTGTTTTAAGGTTCCAGACCAACTTTTGGCTCAGTGCCAACATCCCCCACAAGACATCATCGTAGCCGCTCCGTACCACATGTACAACGCTCAAGTGAATCTGGCTTCACGGCTGTTGGAAGCCGATACAACTTTGGGCGAAGCTATTCACGACCCACATCCCAATGGGGATTTGGTCAGCGAAGTAAAACCCGATCTCGGGTTACTTTTGAAGGTAATTTTAATCTTTTTCCTCTCTACCAATTTCTTGAAAAAAAATTAAATAAGAAAATGAGAGCTCAGTCTTTTTGCTATTAGTCATTCAGCGATTTAATCTTACTTGATTGAAGACTAGATTGAATTTGACTTTTTTTAATGTTACTTCTTTAAAATTTAAAATTTATGATAATATTACGTGAACCTGAACACTAATGTTATTAAAACGCAGAAAAACAAGGGACACTAGACACAAAAAAAATTTTAGACACTTTATTATTTTAAAAGTTAAATGCTAATTACTAATAAAATAGTCTTTTTACTTTTCTATAAGCAAAACCTCGAAAACGCTTGAATTTCTTCGTTTCAGATACAAATTTACCAAGTATGCGATATAGTAGTCGTACAAACCAATCGTTACCTGACCTACGAAGCGATAGTTACGACAGTGGTGGTGACTCTACGGACTCCCTTGTCGAAGAAGCTGAACATTTCCTGCGACGTTCAATCGACTGTATGGTAAGCGGTGGACCCATGGGCCCGGACGAGTGGAAAACGGAGCGTCCACGTACGCGACGTGCCTCAGCTCCAGATCCTGTGCGAGGTAAAATACGAATAACTCCCGCATTCAAAAACAATCAACTATTTTAGAATCTTGTTTGTAGAAACTGATCCGCCTTCGGGTTCCACGCCATATTTACCCCGAATAGCTCGCGACTTACGACCGGGTCACTGGGTGAAAGTGATTGGGCCAGAGGGACGAGTACGAGGTGGTCGAGTGCGCCATGTAGGGCCAATTGCTGAAGCGGCATTCAACCAAAACTTGCCACCAGATACTGCATTTGTTGGCGTTGAATTGGCCACACCAACTGGGAATAGTGACGGATCGTATCAGGGAAAACGCTTTTTTGATTGGTAAGTGTAGCAGACTTTGAAAAAATTTGGATTATTTTTTTAAAATGAATTTTCCATATTGTTTTTTTGCAGTGAGACCGATCATGCTATATTTGTTCCGTTTAAAAAAGTGATTATGGCTTGGAGTACTTGACAATGTCGAGGTGCATGTTTAATATAAAGTTTTCATGTTCAGTCGCCATTTGTAAAATGATGATTATGTTTTTGCTTTTTCTTTATGTTTTGTTTCTATGTAGTTTTCTGTTTCAATAAATAGTTTTTTTTTCCTTAGCGACAGACGTGTAGCTTCTACTCAATCAATCTTCAACTCAAATGCATATCAAATAAAAATTGAGCAATCTATTTTTCGAATACTCATTTTGATTGCAGTTAAATCAAATTATCTGTGGTGTATGTTTTATATGTCAATAATAAGAATTTCAATTTTATTTTCTGCTTTTTTTTATTGTTTGGAATAAAATTTTCTGATTTACTCGAAGAGAGTAGCGTGCGATGAAAAACACAGTGGGATAGTATGTTACGTATCTCTACGTGTCTTATGGGTGGATTTAACTCAAAGATTGTCTTTATTAGTACTCTGACTTTTATTACATATAAGGTAGTTTATATGTACAACAGGCTAGATACACCTTTTATTTTTTTTTATAAAAAATACAAAAACAGTGTATATATTCCAATGAGACTTTTGTTCTTGAATTTCACCAGAAAGTTTTTCAAAATTTGGTAAATATTATCTTACTTTTATTTTCAAATAAGACGACAGACTTCAGGCTTGCACTGTTTAGTTAATTTCTTGATTCTTATGTTTAAAAATGTTTATTCACAAAAATCCTAAAATTGGGAGAAGTCTAAATGCATAATATACAACTTGTTTATAGAGTTGTTCTTGCCTTTTAAAGAGTCTTTCAAAAATATTGTCAAAATCTACGAGTTATCTTTTTCCTTTAGTGTTAAATTAAAATTTTTATTTTGTTATATGAATATTGTTAACTAATTTAAAAAGGAATACACGACAAAACGTACCACGAAACCGACGGACTACTTGCGAAGGGTCTGCTAATTCCTTCAACATATTTTGGATGCGACCAAACGTACCACTTGATACTGTGGGGAAGTTTCCCCTGTACATATTTTAATTATTACTAAATTAATCACTTTAGTTAGAAAGCCTATTTTTTCAATATATTTTAAACATATATGATAGTTATTTTTCATTGCCATCACGCTTTATCCAGACTTTGAGCTGGCAAAATATAATATTTTAGTATAATGTTATGACTATTAAAATATAGTTTTCATTATCAGAAATTATCGATATCGAAAATAACGATGGTTTCAAAATGGATGATATAAGGAAACGGAGTACTCTTCCCGATATATCACATCTGTTAATTTAGACTTTTAGTCATCAATATTCGACGATCTGTATTCGATCGAATACAATGAGTAACTTAAACAATGAGTACATAAAAACTAGTAATTTAAGCGGATGACTCATCTCCATAATGGGATGAGTCTTCAAACCTTTTTTCGCAGATAAACAATACGTGTCTTTTAGATTTCAACAAAGAACAGCATATCTTAGAGAGAGGTACCAGAGAATGCTTCCTTGCAAGTACTATTTTATGATAGGAGAAATCAAATGGTATGTTTTGTTGCGGTATTGTAATATAATGAGACCCTTCACAGGTAAATATCGACCCAAGTGGTACGTTATGTCGCGAAAAATTAAGTGGTACGTTTTTCCGGTACACCTTTGAAAAAGTCGCAAGGTGCCGACCTCTTCAATTCAACCGGAAGGTGCAATTTTGACAGGCGGAATATTCACTGGTAATAAATCATTATTCAAAAATGAAGATAATCCTTAAGGAAAATTACAAATAATAAGAACGTCCGAAAAACGAGAGACTTAGAAAAAAAGACAGATTATACAATTAACACGAATTATACCCTATGTCTCTTTATTTTTAACAAGAAATACCAAAAGTAGTTTATGATCAGTATTATTCTACCCATCTCTTAATACTAATATAATTGTATGTGTTTACCTACTTACTTTAGTATCTTTTTCATTTGATCTCAGTTTAAAGGGATGCGAAATGAATATGATATGACTGTATGATTGTATACGGTAATACGGCATATTCTAAAACAAGAAGATGCTTTGTGGAACGTAGACAATTTAATTGAAAATGCTCAAGAACGTTTTATAATTGATTTAAATGAATCTTCCTCAACAGACTCAACTGATAGTTCCGATTGTGACTGTTAAGAACAATAAATTAATAAATATTATTTCTTTAAATTTGTTAAGGTGTTTTCTTCTATATCACTATTTTTCAGATAATTTTATTTAATAATCAAATATATTTTTCAAATAAACTCATCGAACAGTAAAAATGTTAAAATTATTTTTTTGGAAGTTGTTTCTATTCATTTTATATTATAATATAAATATCTGTAAAATATTCATTTAAAGTAGTCGATTGAAGGTGCACTTTTGTACTACTGAAGTGCTAATGCAAAATTATAAATTATACTAAGGACTAGAATGTCAAAATTTCACCTCCCGGTTGAACAGAGAATAGGCTAGAATAACGTATAGAGAATCTCATATAAGCGGAATTAAATGCTTATCTGTTTTTTATCAAATTTAAATAAGATTTTATTTAATCAATTTTCGTAAAAATATGAAAATGATTTTTAAACAAGATGTGATTCCGCACGCCACTGCTCGAAGAAAACAATGTGAGAATAGTTGTAATCTCATTTGTTCCTTAAATTTTTTACACTCCCGAATTCGATAAAATGAGAAGAAAGATGAGTACGAAAATCCTTAGGTTAAACTTCGTAGACAAAAAGGCTGATGTTTTGGGAATTTGTATAACATTTCAAAAATTAAACTATCTCAGCTTGAACATAATATGCCAAAAATGTTCTAAATTCTGTTTTCAAGAATGTGATATTTTTAAAAAGATTTAATTAAGGGATAACTATGTCGTAGGTGTAAGACATCATGTAGAAGTTTTAATTTTTAATAGCTTTTACCTTTTTCGAATCAGTATGTATTCCGATAATTGAGACGATATATCCTAAAAATTGTATTTCTTGACTAGAAAGGGTACACTTTCCAAAATTTATTGTATTGCAAATGAGATTCCATATCTTCTGAAGTATAATTTAAGTTTAAAGAAGATAAAAAACAGTTTTCATTACTAATTAAATAGCTACACCTGAAGTTTTTTAATTTAAATTTGTTTTAAAAATAAATTTCTCCTTTGAAACCTTTAATAAAGATATCAATAAATAGAATAATTTAGCTGTTATTTTTAATCGATTTTCATAATAAAAGTAAAAAAAAAATTAAATCTTTTTAAAACAATATTCAAAAATAACTCTTTTATTGTTAGTACTTTAGACAAATATTACAAAAAAATTGTGAAATTTTCATTATAAAATACGAATATTGAGTGTCTAAAAATCAAATATCATGAGAATAATATTGAGTGTGAAAAAAACTGCCAATATTTTCAATGTTTTCAAACGATCGGAACTAATCAACCATCTTATTAAATTTTGAGGCAATCTGAATTTTTTTAAAAATCCTAAATGTATTATAAAAATTTTTTTACCGAAAAGATTAAAGAAGCTTTTGTACACTTTTTATTTTAGCAGATTAAAAATAATTTAGACAACTTCAAAAGTTATTTGAAATATTTTTAAATGTAAATAAAACTGTTATTTTGCTTGCACACAAAAAAGATTTTTAACAATAATTTTTAATAAATGAGTGTCAATTAGCGTCACAGTATATTTTTATTACGATAAAATAATATACAAAAATATATTTTGCTATTTATCAAAAAGTCATTTCTCTTAAAAATCAAAGAAATTTAGATTTATAAGTAATAATTGTATATTTAGGGTAGGAGTAAGTGGAATTTACTAAGCAATCTGTAAATTAATGTTGATAAATTAATAATAAGAAAAGCTGGCCTATTTAATAAGTAATTAAATTACTTCTTGAATTAAATTTTTTATTCTAAACGGGCATAACATATCTTTATACACAATAAATATTTAATTTTGTAAGAAATTGCGTGGTCAGGAAAAAATTATTTTATTTTTCAGGATAGTTTTTGTACAAAATTAAATCAAAGTCAGTAGACGGTTTACTATTATTTACAAACCGTTGGACGTTTTTGTATAATCGATAAAGGAGTAAACAATGCTTGAATGATTAATGATATTTATTAGTAGCTAGAGACATTCAGACAATACGTATTTGGTGACGACATAAACTTATTCAAACTACAATACAAATAAATTTTTTCAGAAGCACGCCATTAATATGATTGTTAGACTCTTTCTGTCTTTTTCACCAACAGAATCAAATTTTGAATTACCTAATTAAAATAAAATAATTTTTTCCTAACAAAACAAAAAACTCAATATTCTAAATGTTAACTTTCTCTTTTTATTATTTACATTTTCCACCAGTTATTTTAGCTTATAATTTTATGCATTATATAAAATAAACCGATGTATAAAAAAAATATAAATTGTTATATGTAAAAAAGAAAAATTGTAAAAAATAAAAAAAATTATATATAAATTAAGATTTTTTTGTTGTTAGAAAATCCATTTATTTTTATTTCAGACTTTCACTTTCAGTTATTACAAATGAATTAATCTGACATTTATTTTTAAGATTATGTAACCAAATTTAAAAAAAAAAATGAAATAGAAAATTAGAGCATAATAATCAGTTTTTAAGAGTTTGTTTTCCATAAATCAACAGAAAAACTGATATTTTATTTACGGCTGATTTGATTTGGTTTAAGTTAAAACTTTAATTTTTTTAAAAATAATTTTCTGAATATGTTTTTGGCCATTGAAGTTTCTGGCCGTAACATTATAATAACAGAACGCTCAACTGATACATTATTTTGATAGCTAATACACTTTATATGGAATTCTTAACGTTATACAGCGTGGCGTCTGAGTTAGTCAGGTTTCACTTCACGTCTTACAGCGTCAATGACCGTGAACCGATTAAGTCATTATTTATTCTTTTGTTTTAATTTGTACGTTTTAAAAATAGATAAAAACAAATAGTCTAACATTGCTGGCGTTCCAGACGAAAATTTTGTTAGCCTAACGTTAGCCAACGGAGCTTTCACCGTTACAAACCAGAGGGCACACATTCAAAAAATTAATATACATTATATATTAAACAACAATTTCTAACATGGTGACTGATTATTTTTATTCCATAATTTTTAAATGTCGCTGTACTTCAGAAATTAAATATTTATACCGTGAAAAACCGTGAAAAAATATTTAACGTGCATTAATTTTTGAATCAAAGCCCTCTGGTTTGTAACGGTGAAAGCTCCGTTAGCTAACGTTAGGCTAACAAAATTTTCGTCTGGAACGCCAGCATTATTTTTTTTTAAAAAATTCTAAAATTCAAGGTTAAAAATATAAAAGATTTTTTAAATAAAATAATATTTATTTTTAATATTCACATTTTATAGTCAAGTAACAAAAATAGTATAAAAACATTTCTTAAAAGTAACAATTGGTTTTGTTTTTATAAAAAATAACAAAGAGTAAAAAAAGGAAGACTAGAAAAAAGGAAACAGAAATACATTTTTTAAAAAGACAGGAAACAGAATAGGATGAAAATGAAAGATGCTTTTTTTTTTTAAAGGAAATCATAAAATTAATCATAGTAATCTTTTTTTAGATCAAAGAAAAGGAAGCTGTTTTTTAAAAGAGAGGTTAAATAAATTTCCAAGACAACGAAAAAACTAAAGAGCTAAGCGAAAAGTTAGTCAGGTAAGTATAAATTAAGATGAAATGTTTTAGGTAAGATATTGTTAGTAAAAGAAAGAGATAGAAAATAGAATAGAAATAGAAATCAAGAAAGAGAGAGATAGGTAGTTACAAAAAGAAAGAAAAACAGAAAATGAGAATAAGAGAAAGAAGTAGAATGAAACAGGAAAAAGAAACGATACAAATGATAAGAATAACAAATACTATCAAATTAAAGCTTTTTAACCAAATTACATATTTCTTAAACTAACCACTGTCTATAAAACTCACTACCACCATTTTAGTGATCAATTAATGCGCGGGAATATCCACATACCATCCAAACGCGCCATGATTTCCCGTTTGAGCACCAAAATCAACAATTTCATGGTGATCACTACTATCGCCGTCAATATTTCGTTCAATACGTGCCACCGACTCCGACTCCTCCTCGGTGGGTTTCTCAAAATGACGTGGAAATTGTGATACGTCTCGGATCATTCTAAATGATCTCAATGGTTGAATTCGAGGTTGCAATTGAAATAACGGGAACACTGTGAACGGATATCCATCGACTAAAGCGGTTAGAGCCAACAGGACTATAGAAAATAAAGGAAGCTGTTATACGAAACAAAGAGAATTAATTAAAATTTTAATATTTAAAACAATTTTTGCAAGAACTTACCCCTGTTTTCATACTGCGTCTATCGGACGATTGCTTAGTGATTATTAATTCAATGCGATGCGATTTAAGTACTTTTATAGCTCGTATAAGACACCACTTTCGCTTTAAACTTTTTTTTGCACAGATTTAAATATTGTCATGGTTTTTAACAATATCACGGTAGATGATTATCAATGAACCAAAAATATAATTAAGTTGAACTAGATCAAAACTAAATATATCTGGTCTATTTCTTTATCAAAACCGAAGAAAAATAGCTTTTGGTGGAAGTGAATTGAAATTCAAGAATGAAATTTTTAATTTCAATATTTGAATCTACGCGAAAATAGAGAAAATTTCAATTTTCCTGTTAAAGTTTTTAGTTTTCATAAAAATTATAAGAATTTAGTGCGATATTCTAGAGAAGTGAATTTTGGGTTTTTTTTTAGACTAAAAATTGGGGTGAGTGAGTGATTATTGTAAAAAGAGGGGTGAGCTGGTCGACAATACTGGGATTCTTTCGTAAATTTGAAACAAAAATCGTACACAATTTCTTAACAAGAACTAATGGCGTTACTGTTGCAACGAAGAAAAAAATAAATTAGTAAAAAATTAAAAATATTAAAAAAATTTTTGTTTGCATTTTTCAAATTGGCTGACAAACCACTATTGAAGGTTCTTATCAAGTTTGAAGGTAACTGGTTAGTAGAACTCGAGTCGATTAGGTTCGAAAAATGTAGTGTCAAAAAAAATGCGTTTAAAGTTTGTAGTAAAATTTCACCAGAGCATAGTCTAATTATACGTTGCTGGATAACTGAAGCTAAATATCGAAAATTTTAGGTCTAATCTAAACTTGAAGAATATGCATAAAAAAATATGTAAATGTTTCCAAATTTCTAAAGTAGAATATTAAACGATTAAAATACTTTTATACTGTATTCTATGACGTTATTGAAATAAATTTAAATTAAATAATACCTTACAATACAAGTAATTCAATTAAACCCCAAAATAATCCTCAAATATTGATTGTATTAGACGTGAAAAAACAATTCATTTTCAATATTACTTTCTGATTTTACAATCATAACAAAAATTGTATTTGATAAAAATAAAAAATAACTTTTTTGTATGACTCTGAAAGATTAACTTTAATCTACTTCTTTGTTTTAAATCGATGGTATTAATTTTCGATATTTGTCAATAGGGTACAATGAACAAACAGAAATTAAACAACAAAAAAAAGCAATCAGCGTAAAAAATCGAATTTTACACTTCATCGATTTGTAATATAATTGATTAGTTGGTTACATATTTTAAATGATAATATTAGTTTATTTAAGTGATTTTCTCCCATTTTTTCTCACATAAAGAAAGTAATTAGAAATTTTCTGATGATTCTGAAATGTATACTGAAGTATAAGAGTTGTGGAAGCGGTTACCTTTTTATCGGTTGACAGCTTAATTTTATTATAATTATAATTGGGGTCAAGGTTCAAGCTGTTCGTAGACGAGCTCTTTTCGTTGAATAGCTTCAAACTGGTAGTAATTAAATAATATAATAATAAATTCAGTGATAATGAAAAGTCACCATTTTGAAACCATCCCATATTGACGATCAACTCCATCTATAAATTTAGCCTAGAACTTGACGTAAACAGTTACAATATCAAATACAAGCTCTATCGTTCAAGAAATATGGCCGTTATCCTACCAACAATTTTTTTACATATTTATATTGGCATCACATGACCTTGAACACACTGTATATTTGGAAGTCATGATAGGTATATCGGTACATATCGTTAAAACATCACCAGGTTCTTAATTAATCTTGTGCGCACAGCATAAAAACATGATGAAATTCACCTTTCCGATGGTGGCTTCGATCGAGGTTTCTCCTCTTTGACCCTGTTCCACCCCTTTGTTTTTAACGAAACTTGCAGTACTTAAACAGGACCTAGTGTACAATATTTGAGACTCTTTTCGTGATTGTCACTCTGAAGGAACCACTAAAAAAATGTTTTTCTATTTTTCTTCTCGAATTTTCTATGACTGTTTGCTAACGGAAAAATTTGAAAGAAATATATATTATAGTACTAAGTTAGACCTACTCAATGGTTTTTAGTTTATCTCAATATCTGTAATAGTTTACGAGATATAAAGGTTTAAAAAATCATGGCCTTATTATATATTATCACAAATAACTTCTAAACTACCCAAGATATGAGGCTAAAACTTGCACGCAAGACTTCTTATCAACTGTCCTTATAGTAGCCAAAGTGCCGTTGAAAATCTTGTCTGGGGGCCAACCGGCCATTCTTATCCCGTAATACCCTTTTTGCGAAATTTTTTTACACCATTTAAAAGAGGAGAAAAAATTACATAAAAAAGGTCTTTAAACTTTTTTTCTATGTCAACTAGTCTCCGAGAGAAACTAATTTTTATAAACGGAAATTCGCTATGTTATGCAGAATGCTGCGACAGGGGCATTTTAACTTGGGCGGTATTTGCATAGCTGGCGAGAAACAAAAAAAAAAAAATGGTCGCCGGAAATTCCCTTAAAATGTTTTTTTTATGTTTCTGGCTATAATTTTTATTATCTTTATTGTATTTATAAGTAAACGAAATGACTGAAAAAAACTATCGATAGTAAAAAAAAAAATATCGACAGTTTTCGACAATCATCGATAGTGCTATCGATAGTTCTCCACCACTACTACAAAGTGATCAAGTGCAGATATACCACCTAATGCGATGACAAATAATCAGCACCGGATCTACGATTTTTTAGAACCGGGGCAAAAACTTGAAAATGGCGCCCCCCTCTCCAATGTTTGACATAAATTGTCAAAAAAACTCATAAGTATATAAGTCCATTATAAAACTCCAACTTTTCCCGTTGCGGCAATGATGAAAATTGAGGGTTTTGTAAAGAATTAATATAGGCATAAGTTATTTTTTTATTTTAATAAATCTACTCCGAAAGCACTACAAGTTGTGCAAATTTCAAATTTTTATCGCCAGCCCTATCAGAGATATAGGGGCGCAAAATTCCGAAATTTGGAAAAAAGTCAGTTTTCGGAATTTTTAATTTTTTAAAAATTAAAGGATATAAGTTTCACAATTGAAATAGTGTGTATTTGTTTCATAATGGGTAGTTGTACCCGTATATAGCTATTCTCATAAAAAATACTAAGTGAGAATTAATACATTCCTTCTATAAGAAAAAGAATGTTTTCCAATGGAAGGGACGAAATTAGATTAAATATGGACATCACTTAAAATAAAGAGACATTTATTACCTTTAAAATGGTTTCTATTTCAACCTTTTAGGATGACGGTTTATGAAATATGTGCATTGGCATAAATGGCTGCATGCTACAAACACAAAAATCAGCGCAAATAGGAAAACAAAAATGGCTACCACGCTTAAACGGTTCAAGATAATTTTTTTAAGAATTGTTCTCAATACTTTAAATATAATAGAAACAACTGGAAGAATATTAATTTTTTCTAAAATGGTCGAGCAACCAACTTTTTTTTTAGACCATTTGATATAGACCGACCTAGTAAGATTTTGACGCCCCCTGAAACTGACACCCGGGCAGGGGTCACGGTTTGCCCCCCCCCTCTAGATCCAGGCCAGCAGATAATATATGACGAATTTATAAGGATTTACTGGGTAGAACTATCTACAACTGATTCTTTCGATACCACGTCGCTGTTTTGCTGTTTGCTTATAGACAATTGTTTACGTGTTTTACTGCACACTAGTGATTTGAAATAGGGAAAGACAATTGTGAATGTGTTCGTTACACGGATACAGAAAAAATTATTAGACATTACAAACTATTTTAAAAAAAAACCAAGTCAATTTTTTGTATATATTCTTATCTGAAATCCAAAGAAGAATCATGATCAAAGTCGGGCCAGCCGGGACTATAATCCCAGGGTCCGGAAAAAAGTAAAAAATAGCTATGAAATTGTTTTCTTTTTTTTTGCTCGTAAGTTATATTTTTGAGGAAAATTAACGGTCCGGATTTTTTTTGCTCGTCATCTATATTTTTGTATCTGTCACCTAATATGTCTGGTTTATCCCTGGGCTCGGCATTTCTCTCCACGACTTTGATCATGATATTTGTTCCAATATGACAGTTAAAATTCGTAAGACATGTTAATAAAACACCACTATAGTACCAAAAATGTTCAGATAAGATCAAAATTCACTTTTCATGAGTTAAAAAAAATCACACTGTATACATATATAAAAAATTTATTCGGTTTTTTTTTTTAAAGCGGTTTATAATGTATTGTAAATCTTTTCATATCTATGACCAACACGTACATACAATTGTCTTTCCTTATTTCAAATCTTTAGTGTACTTGACTCAACTTTACTGCGAAATTCAAGGACTTTACAATAATTTCCATTCAAATCAATGTTATAATTTTGAATTAAAGTTTATTTTAGTCTAATTAACCGCGTTTGTTCGATTTAATTCAAATATATGACTAGATACGGATTAATAAGTGGAAATCGACGGTAAAGTTTCTTAATTTTATCCACTGAACGTTAATAATGTTTCATAGGCACTCGATAACATTTGAAATTAAAAAAAAATGTAACTGTGTCTCGCATCAAAGAGAGGATGTGTTTGATTGATTGTCCGCATTGGAGTGGCACTCGAGCAAACAGTCGGTGGCCTAATTGGTAAGGCGCTTGGCTAGTAACCAAGAGATCCGGGTTTGAGTCCCAGCCGATCCAGTTTTGATAATTTTTCAAACATTATGTGAATTTTAATTAACACAATGAATTGGCCATTTGCCAGAGTACATCGAGTGTTCAAGTATCAGCCAAAGCTGGACATTAAGTGAACATATGAATATTGGTGTATGTTTAAAATACGGACAAAAGTCTGCCGTACATTAATAATGTTTCACAGGCACTCGATAACATTTGAAATTAAAAAAAAAATCCACTGAACGATTTAAATTGTGTGGATATCTATAGATATATCCATGCGACCAAGTGGCTTGCAAGCGGCTTTATTTATTATTGTACTGACATCTGTTGGTGACGTTTTAAAGTGACATCTTATTGATACGACAGTTTATTAGAAAATAGTTTCATAAAGCCCGGCAACAGGAATACCACGAATGTAATGAAGCTTTTGTTATGTAAGAATACTTCGTGACTTTACGCCATTTCCTGGACTTGATAAAATTTTTTTAATTAACTGTATTGTATTATAAAAAAAATGTTACTTTAAGACGCTATCAACAGATGTCAGTGCAAGCAAACGTAAAGCTATTTGCAAGCCGTATCGTCGCGTGAATAAGCCTTATGGTTGCAAACTTTCAGCACAAAGATCTTAACCAGTTATCTAACATATCACTTCGGTCAGTGGATAATAATGGAAAGCAGTTGTAAAGCCATATGCGAGCGATTTACCCCCTGAATATTCAGTAGCATGTTACGCGTCTATTTCAATTAAGTTCATATTTGTGTCTGAAATTATAGCTGTGTTTGATTAGATTAAAGAAACTGTTGATTTATTTGTTTTGTGTGTATATTATGTGTTTGCAAATATGTATACGAACAAATCAAAACCAAACTACATATTAATTTGTAGATTTGTTTTTGTTAATAAATGAACATAATTCAATGTGGTTTTGTTGGAAAACCATACATGTGTTGAGAAGTAATACGAGAAAGTACACAAACAGGAACAAATAATTGGGTTACCAGTGAAGACAAAGTCTGTTGGAGGCTTCAGTATTTTGTGGGATGTCTAATAATAGGAAAAAAAATTCTTCTTTATATTTTTTTTTAACAGAATTAAAATCGTGAAGTTAAAGTAAAGCGTTATTTCTTGGATGAGGGTTAGATACATTTTCGCATCAACATGTGAGGGTAGTCAAATTTTATAAATAGTAAACTATAATTCTCGATTTCAAAACGATCGTGTTTTTATTTAGCTAAGCAGAGAAATAATGAGGGACGGGATTTGTAACGGAAGATCATGCATAGATAACATCTTTACTTGAGACAATTAACTGAAAAAAAACAACCGGAAGCGGTTTATACTTACAATTTGTAGATTTAACCAAAGCTTATGAATCGCATTCTCTCTATTGCTAAAATCTTTGAGGTTCTGCATGGTCTAAGTATTAATACAACGCAATATAAGCCCTGTATAAAGGAAATAATTACATGCTTTAGTAGATAAATTGCGACATTTATATGTAACTTCGGAGATTGGTGA